>CM038681.1:607046247-607634406 GCA_021605205.1 Aegilops longissima
CTATTTCTTCTGTTCTTCTTTTCGAACATATGCTTGACTATTCTTTCTTTTTCTGTCGCCTCGATCCATCCGCCGCAGAGCCGATGGAGACCGAGGTCGCCAAGCGAGGAGGGTGCGCGCTGCAACACCGACGACGCCGCCACCATGGAGGAAGAGGTCGGCGCCGGCGGGTCCGCCGCAAAGAGGCCGCCAGGCTGCCGCCGCAAAGGCTGGCGAGGGTTCCGCGATCGATCGACGACTTCGAGGTCGCAGGAGCGCCAGCGCCACGCCGACCGCCGATCCCTCCGCCACCGTGCAGCGTCAGTTCAAGAGCCCCAGCCCGCGCTTATTCAAGGCCGGGCGACGGGCGTTTTCACCAAACTCCCGGGCGCCGAGCTCAGGCGCCGGTCGAAGGGGAGACCTTCGACGGAGAGCTGCTCGCTCCGCTGGGTTGACGCTGGTGGATGCGCTTAGACAGCAGCAGCGGCGAAGTCGAGGAGGAGCAGCTGCTGAAGAAGCTGTTGTCGCTTACCGCGCCTCGGCAAGCCAAGTTGGAGTCCCGGGAAGCACTTGTCGCGAGGGCGGGAGCAGACATGGAGAAGCGCGCAGAAGAGCTCCGGGGCGCCAACCAAGAAGCTCTCCGGAACGTAGCAGAAGAGCGGGAGCGACTCGCTGAAGAGCGCACAGCCTTCATCCTTGAGAAGGCTGAGGTCGCGGAGCAGCAGCGGCTTGCCGTCGAGAAGCTGTCTGCGCAAGAGGGTGAGTTGGCGCAGCGGAAGATCAACCTTGACAGCTATGAGGAAGAGCTTGCCGCGCGCGAGCAATCAATTGGCGGAGCTCTCAAGGAAGCAAAGGATGCTGCCGCAGCTGCCGAGGCCGCCAAGAAGGAATTGGAGACAAAGGTGATGCAGCTGGAGGCCAGTCTGCAGAAGAGCGGCGAGGATCTTGCTGCGCTGAAGCACGAGCGCGAGAAGGACGCCTACACTTGGCGAAGTTGGCGGCCGCTCGCTGAAAGGATCAAAGAGCTCGATGCCGCCAAGGACTCAAAGGCAGATCTTGAGCTGAAGCTGACCACCCTGATGCGGATGCGGACGGCGCCAAGGAGCGGAGGTGGCCCTGTTGGAGAAGATCAAGACCGACGAGGAGCTGCCGACGGAAGCTACGACCGCCTGTAACACCTTCGTGAGAGAACGTGATGCACCGGACGGAGGGTCTTGTGGATACCGCCACCATCGACAAGGAGCCGATGGAGCTGGGATGGTGGATCTTGGGTACTTTTTCCGATTTAACGCCCAACCCAAAGCCAAGCTCAGCTTGTTCCTCAAGGGCGTAGGCGGCTCTCCAGCGACTCGGAAGAGATCCCAAAGCAGCTGGTCGAGGAATCGCGCCAGATCTGCGCTGGAGCTCTCGTAAGGTGTTGATGAAGGTGGCCTTCCGCAATCCAGGCCTCAACCTCAACGGCGCCCTCAGATCCTTGCCGCCAGATGCCGATGTGGAGCGCTCAAAGCCCTTGTCGCACTCCATTGTGGACAAGGTGGGCAAGATCAAGCGGGTTGATGGCGACATCGTAGATTAGGCCGCTAGTTTTATTATTCCCTTGTCGCTGTTGATCATGTTTAGGAGAACAATTTATTAGATCTGCACAAGCTATTTTGTAATATAACTCTATCTTAGGCAATGATTGCAATGTTATTTCCTTTACTTGATTCCTTCCTTTGTATGTTTGTGCCCCACGCTTTTAGGGAACTTGTTGGCGCTGGCACCTTGTCATGAGCGATGAGTGCGAACGTCAAGAGCCCTGCTGGCGGTGCCGCTTCGACAAGCAACCTTGTCGCAACTAGTTGCAGCTCACTTAAGTTGTTGAGCGGACTCAAACAAAGTAAGGGCGCAAACTAGCTACGAGTTGGTTCCTCCACAGCAGGTTTTCCATACAAAGTACTATCGCTCGAGGAAGATAACTTGAAAATTTAAAACTGATTGCTCAAACTTTGGCAACTTAGCTTTTCTGTCGCTTGCTTCCGGTAAGGCTAAACTTCCTCGAGCGACGCTTGTGGCCCACACCATTATCTTCTCCTTCCCCGGCTAACTTGTGGGCGGAGGAACCTTCCTTTCTTTGAGAAAGAGAAAGAAGAGAAAATAAAGTTATGGAGCCTTGTGGCTCGTTATTGCCATCGGTGTGGATGCTGCACAAAATGTCGATAACACATGCAAAATGATGATGAAAGCATGAAATTGACAAGTCGTGCGCAACACATGAGCTTTACTTATGCACGGGTCTGCGCCTCGGCTTTGTACAAAGGATTACATGCAACATCGGCAAGACTTGTATAAAGGTGGTTGCCGGAACAGGTTCCAAGAACCGCGCTTCTATGGGTAAAACTTACGAAGATGTTCAATGTTCCAGAGTTGCTCACCGAATGCCATCTTCGGTCTCAAAGCATGACAGCGCCAGCCTAGTGACTTCGCTTCACCCGATAAGGGCCTTCCCACTTCAAGGCGTCAACTTGTTGGAGTTCTTGGCGGATGAACGCGCCAAGAA
Organism: Aegilops longissima; assembly: GCA_021605205.1. Taxonomy (NCBI): domain Eukaryota; kingdom Viridiplantae; phylum Streptophyta; class Magnoliopsida; order Poales; family Poaceae; genus Aegilops; species Aegilops longissima. The sequence goes on from CM038681.1 coordinate 607,048,766, forward strand.
CAAGGTCGCCTTCCTCGAGACTTCTGGCATTAACTTTATGGTTATGGTAGCAGCGCAAAGCTTGCTGGTAATGAGCAGCTCGTACAGCAGCTCCAAGACGGTCCTCCTCGAGGAGCAGCGTCATCTTGTCGCAGCTGCTCTTGCTCAAGCTCATCATAAGTGAGTACTCAGGTGACCCGATACGAAGTTCCGTGGGGAGAACTGCTCGCTCCATAGACTAGAGCGAAGGTGTCCGCCAGTGGCTCGATTTGGCGCCGCCCGATCGACCAAAGAACCACCGCAGCTCCTCAATCCAGTTTCTTCCGCACTTGTGCAGCCTGTCGAAAGTTCTGGTCTTGAGTCTGCGCAGCACTTCAGCATTTGCCCTCTCGCTTGACCATTGCTTCTCGGATGAGCAATGTAGCAAAGCAGACCTTGGCGCCAAGATCTTGGACGATTGCATGAAGGTGCGATCGGAATTGTGTGCCGTTGTCGGTGATGATCCTGTTAGGAATTCCAAACGGCAAACAATCGACCAAGAACTTGACCGCTGATCGTGTTGTCACCTTCCTCACTGCTTCCACTTCCGCCACTTTGTGAACTTGTCGATTGCACGCATAAGTACTCAAAGCCCCGACAGCTCGGGAAAGGGGCCGAGAATGTCGAGCCCCCTGCACCAAAATGGCTAGGATAAAGGGATCGCCGGAGAGCTTGAGCTGGCTGGTGTATCTGCTTGGAATGGAACCGCACGCTTCACACTTGGTTACTTGTGCGCTTGCATCCCGGAGGGCTGTCGGCCGAAGAAACCTTGCCGGAAAGCTTTGCCGCAAGTGTTTTGCGCTAATGTGGTGACCACATATGCCTCCGTATCTCTCGCCAACAGCTTCATCCATCTTCCCGTGAATACACTTCAATTTCACACCGCTGAGTCTTCTTCAGACAGCCGCGTTGTCGACAAACTGGTACATACTTGACCGCGGGCTACTCTCTCCGCTTCTTCTTGCTCTTCGGAAGTTCTCCGTTCAAGGAAATGGACAATCTGTTGCGCCCATGTTGGAGCTTGCGGCTCGACAACAAGGACTAAAGGCACATCGCTGCCGCGGAACATCCGCTTCACGGCAAGAACCTGCGGCTCGGCCGGAGCTTGATGTTCCTCGGCAAGCTTGCCGGAGCAAAACTTGTCGGGAGCGTCTGCTTCAACGAAACAAACCCTAGGGCTTGTCGGAGCAAACTGCTCCTCAACATTTTTGGAGTTGAGCTTGGGGATCTTTCATGGCGGCGGCTTCGGAAGCTCTGCCGAAAATAGTCACCAGAGATCAACTTCTTCTTTGTTCTGTCCAGTTGATGGCGCATACCGGTTGAGTCAGCTTGAGCACAAAAATCCCTGGTTCCACAGTAACTTGAGGCGGGCGCTTTGACGTGCCATCGCAATATCATTCTGAGCTCTTGAACATGTTCCATCTGCAGGCCGCCAAAGTGCTCTTCTAGCTTTCTCACTTCATCAACATAGGCTTCCATCAATGGACTCTGATAATCTTTGTTCACTTGGCGGACGACAAGCTGCGAGTCACCCCTGACAATGAGCTTCTTGATCCCAAGGTCCACTACTATCCTAAGACCGCAAGCAAACCTTCATACTGCAGATTGTTTGTTGCTTGCTCCTTGGGAAAGTGCATCTGGACTATGTACTTGAGGTGCTCTCCGTGGGTGCGACAAGCATTACGCCAAGACCGGGCGCCTTTGCAGCGAGAAGGCACCATCAAAGTACATCAGCCACTCTTTGCTTGCTTCCTTGACGGGATGCTCGCTCGAATTTCTTCATCTTATGCTACGCCCATTCTGCTATAAACTCTGCCAGTGCCCTGCTTTGGATAGTTGAAGTGCTTTCAAACTTGAGGCCAAAGCTTGACAGTTCTAGTGCCCACTCGACAATCCTGCCTCTTGCTTCTGGATTTTGCAATATCCTCTTCAGGGGAAAGCGAGTGACGACTGTGATTTCATGTGCTTGGAAGTAATGGCGCAACTTTCTCGAGGCCATGAGGAGGCCGAAAAGCAATTTCTGCACACTAGAGTACCTTGACCTGGCTCCCTGCAGAAGGGAACTGACAAAGTAGACCGGGCGCTGCACCATCCTTTTCGTGATCTTCTCGCACGCTCGCAGATCCGCCCTTGTCGGGACCAGAGCTTGTCGGTGAAGCCCCGCTTGTCGCTGGATGCATCTGCCTTGGTTGCCGGCTCATCGCCGCCTCCCTCTCGCTACATTAACGCAGCACTAACCACTTGATTGGTTGCCGCTATATATAGCAGCAACTTCTCTTGTGGCCTAGGTGCGATAAGTATTGGAGTGGAGCAGGTACCTCTTTAAGTCTCGCAGCGCAGCCTCCGCTTCGAGTCCATTTCATTGACCTGCTTTTTCAAAATCTTGAAAATGGCAGGCGCGCTCAGCAGACCTAGAGATAAACCTGCCGAGAGCAGCCACGCAACCGCAAGTCTTCGTACATCCTTGACGCGCTTTGGTGCTTCAATCTGCTCAATGGCCTTGATCTTGTCGGGATTGGCTTCAATTCCTCTCGAGATACGAAGAACCCGAGAAGCTTGCCGGAAGGGACTCAACACGCACTTCTCGGGTTGAGCTTGAGGTTGATCTTGCGCAGATTTGCAAAGGTCTCTTCTAAATCTTGAACCAGAGTTGCTTGTCCTTGCTTTTGACCACTATGTCATCCATGTAAGCTTCACATTTCTGTGCATTTGCGGCTCAAAAGCGCCATGGACTACTCTTGCAAACGTTGAACCAGCATTCTTAGCCCAAAAGGCATCCGTGACAAAACAAAGAAGTGCCACATGGGGTGATGAATGCGTTTTCTCCTCATCCTCTTCTGCCATGAAGATCTGATGATATCCTGAGTATGCATCAAGAAATGAAAGCAAATCACATCCAGCCGTGGAGTCAACAATCTAGTCCATGCGCGGCAAGGGAAATGGGTCTTTGGGACAAGCTTTATTAACATCCGTGAAGTCGATACAAAGTCTCCATTTCCCATTTGCCTTGCGTACAACTACAGGATTGGCCAACCACATAGGATGGAGCACTCCTCTGACAAGGCCTGCTGCTTCCAATTTCTTGATCTCTTCTCGCAATGAATTCTTGGCGCCCACCGCTCGCTTCGACTTTTTGCTTGACGGGCCGCGATGAGGACAGACAGCTAAGTGGTGCTCAATTACTTTCCTGGAACACCGGGATGTCGACGGTTGCCATGCAAACACGCCGACGTTCGCCTGCAGAAAGCAACGAGCGCCTTTCCTATTTAGGGTCGAGAGTGGCAATCGATGGTGAAGGTACCACCAAGCCGCCCTCCTTGGCGGCACCTTCTTGGTCTTCGTGGAGCTGCCATCGCCTTTCTTGCACTTGCCGGTGGAGCTCGATGGTGCCCTCGACGGTAGCGCAGCACTCCGAAGAGGTGCGCTTGCCGGAGTGGGCATCAGAGCTCTTGCCGGACAAAGTGGTCTTCTTCTTCCCCCCAGGAGCTTCAGCGGCAAGTGATTTGCTATCTGTTGCAGCAGCTGCCTCCCGGTAAATCTTGTCGGCGCAGATAAGAGCATCCTTCTTGTCTCCATGATCAGAAATGACACTTATCGGGCCTGGCATCTTGAGCAAGTTGTATGCATAATGAGAGGCTGCCATGAACTTGGCGAGTGCTGGACGGCCAAGTATCCCATTGTAAGGCAATGGAAAATCAGCAACGTCGAACATGACCCTCTCAGTCCTGAAGTTTAGCTCGCTGCCAAATGTCACCGCAACGTGATCTTCCCTTCGCTTGCTCCTTCCGGATTGATTCCTTGAAAGTGCCGCCTCTTCGAGCTCGCCGTCGAGGATCTGAAGTTTCGGAGCACCGCGAGGAGATCAGGTTTAAGCCGCCCCGCCGTCAACTAGCATCTTGGTGACATTGAGGTTGCGGATAGTTGGTGAGACCAACATCGGCAAGCACCGACCGCAGTTATGCGATCGGGGTGGTCCTCAATATCAAAAATGATAGGCGCAGTTGGACCATTTCGTAGGCTTGCGGACTCTACGGATGGTTCTCGCTGCATTAACTTCCCGCATCCACTACTTGAGTTGGCGGTGTGAAGTATGCGCAGAAGCACCGCCAACGCAGAGGACCTCTGTGGGCTTTCTGAAACTCCTGCTCATCAGTCTCGCTGCCTTCCATATCTTCATCGTCTGCCGCCGTTTTCATCCTTGTCGCGGACGCTGGGAGGTCTATCTCCTTGCCGCTGCTTAGCCTTGCCGTGGCCCTCCCCGCCTGGTCGCTTCTTGCTAACTCCCCAGACCTTCCTGGGTTTCTCCTTGTCGCGCCGCCGACTCAGCCTTCGCTGTTCAACAAGCTGCTCGACCTTCTTGCAGGTCCTGGAGGTCATGGCCCTTGGTGCGGTGGATCTTGCAAGATCGTTTGTTGAGCTGTCCCGCTTGTCGGCGGTCGCCACAGCTTTGCGGTCGGTGTCAGCGTCAACCTCCTTGCCGGAACCACCAACTTTGGCTTTCTTGGCGGCACCACCGTTGCCGGACTGCTCGACAAGTAGCACCTCTTTGCCTTTCTTCTTCTCGTTGTTCCGTCAGCGGCTCTTCTTCGCCGGGCGGTCTCCTCACTATCGATCCTGCTTCTATATTCTCTCCCGAGTCTCCTCCTTCCTCAAAGACGCGGCACACTTGTCGCCAGGCATACAGCTCATCGACGCCCTTGACTTTGCACATCGCCATCTCTTCCTCATCTCTGCGGTTCCGCACGCTTTGATGAAACGCGCGATCACCGCGGGCAGGTGGACATCCGGGATGTTGTAGTGCACACGGCTGAATCTCTCAATGAACTTGCGCAGGGACTCTCCTTCCTTCCGGGCGAGCAGGTGAAGGTCGCTTCTTGGCCATGAGGCTTGTGGTCACCGTGAAGGCGCCGACAAACTGATGGCATAGATCAGCCCAAGAGGATATGGAGCTGTCCGGCGAAAGTGCATGAGCCAAGATCTCGACATTGGGCTTGAGTACCGCCGGGAAGTAGTTGGCGAGATCTTGTCGCCTCGCCCCCGCAGCTTGCACCGCGATGGTGTAGATGCCGAGGAACTCCGACGGATGCGCCCTGCCATCGCATTTCTCCGCACGCCTCGCTTGAGAATTTTCTTGCTGGGCCACCGGACTTGCCGCAGCTCACGAGTGAATGGAGGGCCCAGCGCGCTGGTCGGATTGACGCCGCTTCTTCGGGCGCCGGCGCGAAGTTCGAGCGCCTTCTTGTTGCCGTTTGAAGAACTTGGCGCTGATCACGGCGAGCTCGTGGATCCGGCGACGCGGTGGAGTCGCCGCCGAGGTGGATCCGCCGAGTTGGTGATCTTGGCCTTCGGTGGAGAGTGCATGGTGGTTGCACCCCACAGGTTTCGCCGCCACCGGTCGTGCCTTGTCGCCTTGCCGCGCAGCGGCGTAGTTGGTTGCCGCGAGCGCCGCTGCTGGCAAAGCCGGCGAGACTCGATGGTGGCCTCCATTCGCCGACCTTTGTCGGCTGTTGGAGGGTAGTCTAGAAGCAGTTGAGCTCTCACCAAGGCTTCCGCTGGAGTGGTGGGTGGCAGTGGTGAATGGCGCGAGGAGCGGGATATGCTCGGACTTCTAACTATGTTAGAAGGGGCAGCATCCCGTCCAGCGACCATACCGCGCAAGGCCAAAGATGTCAGGCGGCACGCTGGTCTTGAGGGCCTCGCGATCCTCCAGCTCGGTCTTGATCCAACGAGAGTATGGTACTATGAATACCATGACGATGTCGGTCCCGCTGCCTCGAGATGGGCGCGTGCGTGTACGGACGCCGAGGTCTGCGCTGCCTTGTCCTTGACTTGGCAGCGCCATGAGCTCCTCGCCGACGCCTCGTTCCGCCGGGCGCCTACCCCACCATCCATTTGCTCCGGTGGTGGCGGATCGACGGGACGGCTCCGCTGCCGCCGCCTTCTTCTTCGGTGGCATGTTGATGAAGATGATGAAGATGTTGCTCGTGAACGCCGGATCAGGTTCACAGCCTCGACGCCTTTACCGGGCGCGCCAAAGATGTCGGGAAGTTGATCAGAACTCCACTTAACACCTATGGGACCGGCGGACCGAGTCCCTTTCGGTTCGGTGGGGGCGGAGATTGCACGAAGAGCAGATCGAGGCTAAACACACGAGCAGTTTAGCCAGCTTCGAGCTCTCCGAGAGATAATACTCCTACTGCTGCTTGTCTGATTGTATTGTGTTCTTGCTAGGGAGCACAGAGAGCTACAAGACCTAGCATGGGTGTCTCGGTTTCAATGAGTCGAACCGAACCCCTTCTACGCTGTGCATGGGCCTCCTTTATAGGCTCAAGGGTCACCAACAGTGGCAACGAGACAAGGGCAAAATCGGGAAAATGAGTTGCGTTGGTACAGCTACTTTGTACAGTGTATTCTACCTAACTCGACGGCAAGGGACAAAAGCATTAAATGCCCGCCCATGTCGCCTAAACAGTCAGAAAGGGACCGCTGTGGGCGCCACCGCTGCCACGATGGCACTCTGCTGGCCACATCACGCTGCTCTCCGCTGGCTGCACAGCCTCTTGACACGCACGCTCGAATGGTCCCATGGCCACACGCTGGTGGATGAGCTGGAGCGGAGATGAAGAGTGGTTGCTCGCCGCGCTGAATCTCGTCGCGTCCGGAAGCTTGTCGCTCACCAAGCCTTCTCGGCAAGCTCCTCTTGCCGGGGTCTTGTCTTCTGCGTGCCTTGAGTGGCCTTCCCGGCAATCTCCTCTTGCCGGGGTCTTGTCTCCTTGGCTTAAATACTTTGTTTTTGAATGGTTCCAAAGGAACTATGGAGGACCTTGGCGATCACTAAGCAAGCCTTGCCGCGGGGTGCTGCAACTGCCCGTGCACGAGTTCGGGATACTAGGGTACCCCTACTCTAGTACACCGACACCACGACATCGTCCACATAGACGTTGGCGTTTCTGCCGAGTTTCTTGAGGATGCACTTCTGCATGCAACGTTGAAACATGGCACCGGCATTTCTCAAGCCGAACGTCATGGTCAGCTAACAGAAGGCTCTGAATGGCGTGATGAAGGCGGTCTTCAGTCTGTTGGCCGGGTTTAGCTTGATCTGATGATACCCTGAGAATGCATCCAAAAAGCTCAACAGCTCGCATCCGGCTGTGGAGTCAATCACTTGGTCGATCCTTGGCAAAGCAAATGGGTCTTTGGGGCATGCTTTGTTGAGGCTGGTATGATCAATACACATGCGCCACTGCTTGTTCTTCTTCAGCACTAGGACTGGGTTGGCTAACCATTCTGGAAAGAACACTTCCATGATGAAGCCTGCTGCTAGAAGCCGGGCTATCTCTTCTCCAACAACTCTTCTCTTCTCTTCCGACATTCGATGCAAGGGGTGCCTGACTGGCTTGGCATCAGGCCGGGCATGTAGCTTGTGCTTGGCGAATTGCGTCGGAACACCCAGCATGTCCTTGGGAGACCATGCAAAGATGTCCCGGTTCTCACGGAGGAAATCGACGAGCTCGCCTTCCTATTTGCTTTCAAGATTTGCACCTATGACAGCGTGCCTCTCCGGGTGCTCCGGGTCCAAGGGTATCTTCTTTGTTTCTTTGGCTAGCTTGAACGAGCCCTCGACTTCCGACTCCTTGGGGTTGGGTGACATTTCCGGCTGCTTGCCTACCATAGCCACAACCCATTCAAGGAGCCACTTCTCTGCTGCAATCACGAGGGACTCGGCTAGCCGGCTGCTGTCAGCTGCACAAGTGGACAACTTCTTGTAGTTCCCTGCTATGGTCAGGATTCCCTTGGAGCTCGGCATCTTCATTTTGAGATAAGCATAGTGGGGGACCACAATGAACTTGGCCAGGGCAGGCCGGCCAAGTAATGCATGATAAGGGCTCTCGAGGTCCACCACCTCAAGCCAGACTGGCTCTCGGCGGAAATGATTTTTGTCCCCGAAAAGGACATCTATCTGAGTCTTGCCGATTGGTGAGCAGGAAAGGCCAGGAACTATGCCATGGAAAACAGTCCAGCTGGGTTGAAGATATCTCTGCTTCGTTCCCAATTTCTCCATGGTATCTTTGTACAGAATGATGATGCTGCTGCCGCCATCTATCAGAACTCAGGAGAAGCGAGCAGCTTGCCTCTCCGTGGCAAAGGTGGCATCCAGCACCAGAACATAAGAGCCGGGATTGGTCATCACCTCTTGGTGGTCGGCTCTGCTCCAGCTGATGGGCTTCTCAGACCAGTGCATGAATTCGGGGGTCTCTGATGCTACTGCGTTTACTTCTTGTTGCTGTTGCTGTCTGCTGTGCCTGCCGTTGGCCACACTAGTGAACACGACATAAGATCCATGCTCCTCAGGGTAATCGTCTTGTATAGTGCCGACCGGCCGAACCGCCGGCTGCTGAGGAGGAGGAGGCGGCGGGCCGGAAGGTGGAGGGGGCTTGAGTCCATCACCCTTGGCGATCCTGGTGAGCCAGTGGCACTTCCGAGTGGTGTGGTTGGACGGCTTCGCGCCGCTATGGAACTTGCAGGGTGCATCAAGGGTCTGCTCGTAAGATAAGGCAGGCAACCAGTTGGGCTTGCCGCCCTTCTGGCACTTGGGAGGAAGCTGCCTTTCCGACTGCTGATCTTCGACTGTTACCACCTGCCGGCCCATGGAAGCCGGCTGCATGGCCTTGCGCTTGTTGTCGTTTGGTTGCTGTCGCCGACTGGCTTCACAAGCCGGGCTCCGAGGAGCTTGAGGGGCCACCTTGCCCGTCACATTAACTTGGATTTCTGCCTTCATGGAGGAGTCGCCGTGGCGTACTTGTCTGCTATGATCAGCAGTTCGTCGACGGCCGCCGGCTCGTCGCAGAGAAGCTTGTGTTTGAGGAAGGTGCCCTCTCGGCACCCGGCAGTGAAGTATTCGATGGCCTGCACCTCGTGCACGCCCTCATAAGAGTTGCGCAGTTCGGCCCAGCGCGTGAGGTAGTCGCGAGTCGACTCGTTGGGGCCTTGGACACACAAGGAGGGCTGGCGAGGCTTGGGTGGCCGCTTGTACGTGCTGGTGAAGTTGCGGATGAATGCTTCAGTGAAGTCAACCTAGCTATTGATGCTGCAGGTCTTCAGGCTGTTCAGCCACGTCCGGGTAGTGCCCTGGAGCATGAGCGAAACGTACTTCATGGCGACGCGCTTGTTGCCGTTAGCGATGCTGCCGGCCGTAGAGTAGTCGACCAGCCAGTCCTCCGGCTTCATGGAGCTGGTGTACTGGGGTGTATCTCTTGGGAGCGTGAACACTTTGGGGAAAGGTTCATCTCGGATGCGGGGGCCGAAACAAGGCGGACCCAGCTCATCTTCTTCTTCTAGCGCCAGGGATCGATTTTGGCGATCGATCCGGTAGCGGGCATCATTTTCTACGATTCCTTCTAGGTGGCCGAGGCGGTCGCCGAGTGATGGGTGGTCGACAGGCGGCGGGTAAATGCGCCTTTCCCTGCGGGGAGGGGGAGGTGGACAACCGTCTCGCCGCCACACTGCTCTTGGGCGGCCGTCTTGGTCGCGCTCGATGGTGACATGAGCCCGGCTGCGGCTAGCAGCCGGCTCCTTGCCTCTTCTGTCACGGACGCCACCAGTCGGCATCCGGGATGTCGCGCCTTGGGATCGACGAGGAGGCGGGTCGTCATTTCGCCGATTTGGCGCTTCAGTGCGCACCCGGCCTCCTGCTGCTCCGCAGTCGCGTCGAGGAGCTGTTGGACTCGCTCCGTCATGTGGTGATGCTCGTTGCCCTCGAGCTTATCTAGCTCGTCTGCTGCCGCCTGGGCATCTCGTATATTCTCTGCAGGCGTGGCGTAGACGGGACGATCTGTCCCAAACGTGCTGGCGATGGTCGCGCCATGCTGCCGTACCATGCCAATGCGGCTAGGACCACCAGGAGCCGGCGTGCCGCCGACATCATGGTCCATCTCCCTCTGGTAGGCCTCCGAAAGGCGTCTCATGCTGGCCAGCCGGTTGGCGCTTTCGACGAGCTGGACGCGGCGTGCCTCCAGCGTCTTGGCGTCGGCGTCTTTCGGGATGGGCGCGGTCAAGTCTTGTATCATCGCCTGCAACGGATCCTAGCCACCTCCGCCAGAGTGCTCGCCGTGGCTAATGACAAGCACTTCGGTGACGGTGCTGCCGCCGCTGTCCGCGCGAGGAAGCGGCTTGTCGTAGACCACCACGTTGGGGGGGGGGGACGCGTCAAGCGACACCGTGTCGGAGTCGACCAACATCGGGTCGGTGGAGCCAACCGACTCCAAGTCAGCAGCAGGCTCGCTGGCGACATGGAGCTGATCGAGGAGGCTCACGAGGTGGCTCTCAGGGCCATCGGTGCCCGCATCAGACGCGGGCTCGTCGGAGAGGCGAATCTCGCCAACAAGATCGGCGAGGCAGCTCGCCGCACAGGCGACCTCCGCGCCGTGCAGTGCGTCGGCGCTGACGCCGTCTGGCGTGCCGGGCTGGCTGCACTCGTCAGGAAGGAACAGGGTTCCCGTCCAGAACAGGTCTCCGGGAGACGGTGCACCTCGCCCCATGGTGGGCTCCAAATGTCGGGGGTTGGGTGCGACATATGCCAATGGATGGCTTATCATGGTGGGAGCGAGTAGAACGTTGCCGGTGCCTGGAAGTGGGATGAGGCGTAGACACGAACGCCGACACACTTTACCCAGGTTCGGGGCTCTCCTAGGAGATAACACCCCTAGTCCTGCTCTGCGGGGTCTCCGCATGATCACTAAGGCACTAGTGTGTACAAGGGTGCTCCTTGAGCTGTATGGTAGAGGTAGAAGAAGGCAGGGCTTGCTCTCCTCTCCCCCTAGATGTGAGTCTAATTCTAACAGGTTCCAACCCTATGCATGGGTGCCCTGGGGGGTTTATATAGGCCACCCCCCCAGGGGTACAATGGTAATCCGGCCGGGTGTAGGACCCGGTTGTCAGTGTCTCTGGTCGCCGGCTTCTCCGCCGCCTGGTGGGCCCCACCGACTGGTCTGGTACGGCGTCGATAGGCCGCTCCCGCCGCTCGCGGGTCTTGCCGGCTGCTGATTACCGTAGTCGTGATGCTAATGACGCAGGCTTGGTCAGGGGGGCGTGGCTACAGTCCCGGCGCCTGGTGGGAGATCACCGTAGCCACACGTCGTCTTGTCTGGTTGATGGCGCGTGGGGCCCCGAGGAAGGAACAGGCCGACTGCTAGGAGCCGGCCTCCCTCGGGTTCGACTGGTGAAGCCTACACCGTCTTCCGGTCTCTCGTTGCCTGGTAGGGCCCGCCATCTTCCGGCCATACCGACAAAGGTCGGGAGCAGGGCTCACCGACAGGTGACGCTAAGGGTGGAGTGGCAAGGCTGCCACCGGTGGAGATCACCGCCAGACGGAGCACCGTGGGCTATGCTCGGCCCCGATACGGGGTGATGGGCTATACTGTAGCCTCACCCTGTCTCGTCTTCTTAATGGGGGCACAGACTTTGTGGGCGCCATGGGTCGACTGCTTGGAGCCGGCCTCTCTGGAGGCCGCCCGCTAGGAGTCGGCCCATCTTGGAGCCGCCTTCCTGAGCATGGCCGTCTTCTGATAGTCAGCCATTTGGCCAGCCGGCCACCAGAAGGCGGCGCTCTATCTTAACGTCTTGAGGGGCGCAGCCGGCCCTGATGTCTTGAAAGGTTCTAGGACTCGGGTTAGCCTACCCGTGGCCCATTACTCCAACACAAAGGGAGATACACGATCCAAAGTCAACAGAGGACGATACAAAGGGTAAACGGTTCTTCTCCGTGAGGAGGTCTTGAATCAACGAGGGGATCTTCCTGTGAGGGGTCTTGAATCCAAGGTGGATCTTCTCTTTAGAGGGGTCGCGGTCTCTCTCAAGGAGTAGATCTGTATGGATGAGCAAAGCTCTATCTCAAGTATGAGCTAAGCCAATGCTAACCCTAGAAAGAGGGAGGAGGAGGAGTATATATAGTCTAGGGGGGAGAAAGGATACAAGGGTCTCAACCCTTTACTATGCGCAGACAGACGGGGCCAGATGTCCGGGCGACGGGCCGGATGTCCGGGCTTTCGCGAGGAGCCGGATGTCCGTGCCTTTGGCCGGAAGTCCGGGCTGAAGGTGTTCAGCTTCAGGCATGTTCTGTGACGGGCGTCGGATTTCCGGGCAGCGGCCGGATGTACGGGCTGTCGGGCCGGATGTCCGGGGTTGGGGCCGGATGTCCGGGTCCTTTAGCTTCATCGGCTGGAACGTTGTTGTAGTGGATGTCTCCAGTGGCCGGATTTCTGGGGCTAGGGCCGGATGTCCGGGCCCTGGAGCTGCCTTCTTCTCCTTCCGTTGGTTCTCCTCATCCATGGACTTGGCAGCTTGTCCGTCTTCATGAGCATCTTCGGGAGGGTCCTCATGACACCTAATGATGCATAGCATATAGGATTTAGGTAGTAGCCATGTCTCGAGTGGATCATATGTGATATCACTAAGGAAGGAAGTCACCTCGTTCTCGAGAGCTCTAGCTCGTGCTCGTGTCATGGGTCCTCTTGGCTCTTGATGAGACGATGGCTGGTCCATGGGGATGACCGTAGGATGCTCTGCATCATCTCCCCTCCCTTGGGAAAGATCCGACCTTGGATCGAAATCCTCATCACCATGGTATGCGGAGAGATATTTGATGTTGAAGATGTCACTCGCGGAGTACTTGTCACGTGGGAGGTCGATCTTGTAGGCGTTGTTGTTGTAGCGTGCAAGCACCTTGAAGGGTCCATCCGCTCGGGGAAGAAGTTTTGACTTGCGTTCGTTGGGGAAGTGCAACCTCTTGAGCACAGTGTTGGTTTTCCATTGAAGAGGAAAGGGTGATGCAGCAAAGTAGCGCAAGTATTTCCCTCAGTTTTTGAGAACCAAGGTATCAATCCAGTAGGAGGCGACGCCCAAGTCCCTCGCACCTACACAAACAAATAAAAACCTCGCAACCAACGCAATAAAGGGGTTGTCAATCCCTTCATGGTCACTTACGAAAGTGAGATATGATAAGATAATATTTTTGGTATTTTTATAATAAAGATGCAAAGTAAAATAAAAGGCAATAAAAATAGCTAAGTGTTGGAAGATTAATATGATGGAAAATAGACCCGGGGGCCATAGGTTTCACTAATGGCTTCTCTCAAGAGCATAAGTATTACGATGGGTGAACAAATTACTGTTGAGCAATTGATAGAATTGAGCATAGTTATGAGAATATCTAGGTATGATCATGTATATAGGTATCACGTCCGCGACAAGTAGACCAACTCCTGCCTGCATCTACTACTATTACTCCACACATCAACCACTATCCGGCATGCATCTAGAGTATTAAGTTCATAAGAACAGAGTAACGCTTTAAGTAAGATGACATGATGTAGAGGGATAAACTCATGCAATATGATATAAACCCCATCTTGTTATCCTCGATGGCAACAATACAATACGTGCCTTGCTGCCCCCATCACACCGCAAAGGACACCGCAAGATTGAACCCAAAGATAAGCACTTCTCCAATTGCAAGAAAGATCAATCTAGTAGGCCAAACCAAACTGATAATTCGAAGAGACTTGCAAAGATAACCAATCATACATAAAAGAATTCAGAGAAGATTCAACTATTGTTCATAGATAAACTTGATCATAAACCCACAATTCATCAGTCTCAACAAACACACCGCAAAAGAAGATTACATCGAATGATCTCCACGAGAATCGTGGAGAACTTTGTATTGAGATCCAAAGAGAGAGAAGAAGCCATCTAGCTAATAACTATGGACCCGAAGGTCTGAGGTAAACTACTCACACATCATCGGAGGGGCTATGGTGTTGATGTAGAAGCCCTCGTGATCAATGCCCCCTCCGGCAGGACGCCGGAAAAGGCCCCAAGATGGGATCTCACGGGTACAGAAGGTTGCGGCGGTGGAAGTAGGTTTTCGTGGATGCCCCTGTTGGTTTGGGGATACGTCGGTATATATAGGAGGAAGAAGTACGTCGGTGGAGCAATGTGGGCCCCACGAGGGTGGAGGGCGCGCCCAGGGGGGTAGGGGCGCCCCCCTACCTCGTGCCCTCCTGTTTGCTTTCTTGACATAGGGTGAAAGTCCTTTGGATCACGTTCGTTCCAAAAATCACATTCCCGAAGGTTTCATTCCGTTTGGACTCCGTTTGATATTCTTTTTCTGCCAAACTCTTAAATAGGCAAAAACCAGCAATTTGGGCTGGGCTTCTGGTTAATAGGTTAGTCCCAAAAATAATATAAAAGTGTATAATAAAGCCCTCAAACATCCAAAACATAATATAGTATAGCATGGAACAATAAAAAATTATAGATACATTGGAGACGTATCAAGCATCCCCAAGCTTAACTCCTGCTCGTCCGCGAGTAGGTAAATGATAAAAACAGAAATTTTTTATGTGGAATGCTACTTAGCATAATGTAATTCTTGTTATTGTGGCACGAATGTTCAGATTTGATATGATTCAAGATAAAAGTTTGATGTTGACATAAAACAATAATACTTCAAGCATGCTAACCAAGCAATTATGTCTTATCAAAATAGCATAGCCAAAGCAAGTTATCCCTACAAAATCATATAGTCTGGCTATGCTGCATCTTCCCCACACAAAATATTCATATCATGTACAACCCCGGTTTTAGCCAAGCAATTGGTTCATACTTTTTAACGCGCTTCAGCCTTTTCAACTTTTACGCAATGCATGAGCGCAAGCCATGGATATAGCACTATGGTGGAATAAGGTATAATGATAGGGGTTATGTGAGGAGACAAAAAAAAGGAGAAAGTCTCACATCAACGAGGCTAATCAATGGCTATGGAGATGCCCGTCAATTGATGTCAATGCAAGGAGCAGGGATTTCCATGCAATGGATGCACTTAGAGATATAAGTGTATGAAAGCTCAAACAAAAGAAACTAAGTGGGTGTGCATCCAACTTGCTTGCTCATGAAGACCTCGGGCATTTGAGGAAGCCCATCATTGGAATATACAAGCCAAGTTCTATAATGAAATTTCCCACTACTATATGAAAGTGACAAAATGAGAGACTCTCTATCATGAAGATCACGGTGCTACTTTGAAGCACAAGTGTGGTAAAAGGATAGTAACATTGTCCCTTCTCTCTTTTTCTCTCATTTTTGGGCCTTTTCTCTTTTTTTGCCTCTTTTTTTAGTCCGAAGTCTCCTCCCGACTTGTGGGGGAATCATAGTCTCCATCATCCTTTCCTCACTTGGGACAATGTTCTAAAAATGAAGATCATCACACTTTTATTTACTTACAACTTATGAATTACAACTCAATACTTAGAACAAAATATGACTCTATGTGGATGCCTCCGGCGGAGTACCGGGATATGCAATGAATCAAGAGCGACATGCATGAAAGAATTATGAACGGTGGCTTTGCCACAAATACAATGTCAACTACATGATCATGCAAAGCAATATGACAATGATGGAGCGTGTCATGATAAACGAAACGGTGGAAAGTTGCATGGCAATATATCTCGGAATGGCTATGGAAATGCCATAATAGATAGGTATGGTGGCTTTTTTGAGGAGGATATAAGGAGGTTTATGTGTGATAGAGCTTACCATATCACGGGGTTTGGATGCACCGGCGAATTTTGCACCAACTCTCAAGGTGAGAAAGGGCAATGCATGGTACCGAAGAGGCTAGAAAATTGCGGAAAGGTAGGTGTGCGTATAATCCATGGACTCACATTAGTCATAAAGAACTCATATACTTATTGCAAAAAATTACTAGCCCTCGAAGCAAAGTACTACTACGCATGCTCCTAGGGGAAGGCTTGGTAGGAGTTAACCATCGCGCGATCCCGACCGCCACACAAAGGATGACAATCAACAAATACCTCATGCTCCGACTTCGTTACATAACGGTTCACCATACGTGCATGCTACAGGAATCACAAACTCCAATACAAGTATTTTTCAATTCCACAATTACTCAACTAGCACAACCATGATATTACCACCTTTATATCTCAAAACAGTTATCAAGCATCAAATTTCTCAAGATATTATAATTAAAGCAAATTGCCATGCTGTTTTAAGACTCTCAAAATAATATAAGTGAAGCATGAGAGAACAATAGTTTCTATAAAACAAATCCACCACCGTGCTCTAAAAGATATAAGTGAAGCACTAGAGCGAAACTATATAGCTCAAAAAATATAAGTGAAGCACATAGAGTATTCTAATAAATTACAATTTATGTGTGTCTCTCTCAAAAGGTGTGTACAACAAGGATGATTGTGGTAAATAGAAAAAACAAAGACTCAAATCATACAAGACGCTCCAAGAAAAACACATATCATGCGGTGAATAAAAATATAGCTCCAAGTAAAGTTACCGATGGAAGTAGACGAAAGAGGGGATGCCTTCCGGGACATCCCCAAGCTTTGGCTTTTAGGTGTCCTTAGATTATCTTGGGGTGCCATGGGCATCCCCAAGATAGGCTCTTGCCACTCCTTGTTCCATAATCCATCAAATCTTTTACCCAAAACTTGAAAACTTCACAACACAAAACTTAGCAGAAAATCTCGTGAGTTCCGCTAGTGAAAGAAAACAAAACACCACTTCAAGGTACTGTAATGAACTCATTCTTTATTTATATTGGTGTTAAACCTACTGTATTCCAACTTCTCTATGGTTTATATACTATTTTACTAGACATAGATTCATCAAAATAAGCAAACAACACACGAAAAACAGAATCTGTCAAAAACAGATCAGTCTGTAGTAATATGTAACTAATGCAAACTTCTGGAACTCCAAAAATTCAGCTGAAATAGGACGACCTAGACAATTTGTTTATTGATCATCAGAAATTGGAATCAATATTTTGTCACGTTCTGATGATTTTTAACAATTGTTTTCATGAACAGAAAGTTTCTGGAATTTTCAGCAAGATCAAATAACTATCTTCCAAGAAGATCCTATAGGTTTAACTTGGCACAAACGCTAATTAAAATATAAAAAAAGATCTAACCAGAGGCTAGATCAAAGATTTATTCCTAAACATAATCAAAAAGCAAAAAACTAAAATAAAATTGGGTTTCCTCCCAACAAGCGCTATCGTTTAACGCTCCTAGCTAGGCATAAAAGCAAGGATAGATCTAGGTGTTGCCATAATAATAGGATAGATCATGAAAACTCATTTCATATTCTCTACGTTGAGCAGCAAGTTTTCTTTGAGGCAAGCAAAAGTAATCAAAAAGTATAAATTTAATGGGACAAGAGTCCTCAAGATCAATTTTGGGAGGTATAGGTTCCTCCTTCGGCCCTTCGTATTGCACAACCAATTCATCGTTCTAAGCATTCTTGTGACAGAACTTTGTGAGCCTATACTCGAGAGAGTATCCGAGCTCATTATTTCGGATAGCAAAATCATTATTAAGTTCTGAAATTCTATCAACTAGAACATTCGTAGGAACCCTTTTTCTAAGGTTTTCACTAAAAGCAACATAGTCTAGAGTTTGAAAACGCATTATTTCCTCTTGATCAAAGAGGATTGCCTCTATAGGGGGACGGCCAACGTCCACCCTATAGTGTGCAAAGATTTCTTTGGCCTCTTTTATAATAAATCTGAATTCATGAGACAATAAAATACTAGCGGCACGCTTAACAGAAGAATGCTCAATATTAGAAAATTCTAAGAAAATCCTTTGTATGCAAGGATGCATGTGCATAAATTGCCTTTCAAGTTCAACTACAAGCATGGCAATAGCGTCCGCAAGACTACTAGTTTTATGAAGGATAGAACTACCCATAGAAGGCAAAGCACCGGCACAAGTAAAGAAATCTTGAATAACCCCTTTTCCAATAATATTACCACTACCAATTTGGAATTTTTTTTGTATGTAAGATAGGGGGTTCTTCAGCAGGAGCCTCAGAATTTTCCATGTTATTGTTATTGTCCATATTGACAATAATCTCCCCAATTTCAAACATAACGGCAGAAAGTGCGAGGAGCAAAAAGAAAAATGGAGGCAAACGGAAAAGAGAGGGTGAATAAAACGGCAAGGGTGAAGTGGGGGAGAGGAAAATGAGAGGCAAATGGAAAACAATGTAATGCGGGAGATAAGAGTTTGTGATGGGTACTTGGTATGTTGACTTTATGAGACTCCCGGCAACGGCGCCAGAAATGGCTCGTTGTCGGGAGTCAAATCTTGACTTGACTTGGTGTAGGCCTCCCCGGCAACGGCGCCAGAAATCCTTCTTGCTACCTCTTGAGCACTGCGTTGGTTTTCCCTTGAAGAGGAAAGGGTGATGCAGCAAAGTAGTGTAAGTATTTCCCTTAGTTTTTGAGAACCAAGGTATCAATTCAGTAGGAGGCCACGCCCAAGTCCCTCGCACCTACACAAACAAATAAAAACCTCGCAACCAACGCAATAAAGGGGTTGTCAATCCCTTCACGGTCACTTACGAAAGTGAGATCTGATAGATATGATAAGATAATATTTTTGGTATTTTTATAATAAAGATGCAAAGTAAAATAAAAGGCAATAAAAATAGCTAAGTGTTGGAAGATTAATATGATGGAAAATAGACCCAGGGGCCATAGGTTTCACTAGTGGATTCTCTCAAGAGCATAAGTATTACGGTGGGTGAACAAATTATTGTTGAGAAATTGATAGAATTGAGCATAGTTATGAGAATATCTAGGTATGATCATGTATATAGGTATCACGTCCGCGGCAAGTAGACTGAATCCTTCCTGCATCTACTACTATTACTCCACACATCGACCGCTATCCAGCATGCATCTAGAGTATTAAGTTCATAAGAACAGAGTAACGCTTTAAGTAAGATGACATGGTGTAGAGGGATAAACTCATGCAATATGATATAAACCCCATCTTGTTATCCTCGATGGCAACAATACAATACGTGCCTTGCTGCCCCTACTGTCACTGGCAAAGGACACCGCAAGATTGAACCCAAAGCTAAGCACTTCTGCCATTGCAAGAAAGATCAATCTAGTAGGCCAAACCAAACTGATAATTCGAAGAGACTTGGAAAGATAACAAATCATACATAAAAGAATTCAGAGAAGATTCAAATATTGTTCATAGATAAATTTGATCATAAACCCACAATTCATCGGTCTCAACAAACACACCGCAAAAGAAGGATTACATCAATAGATCTCCACGAGAATCGTGGAGAACTTTGTATTGAGATCCAAAGAGAGAGAAGAAGCCATCTAGCTAATAACTATGGACCCGAAGGTCTGAGGTAAACTACTCACACATCATCGGAGGGGCTATGGTGTTGATCTAGAAGTCCTCCGTGATCAATGCCCCCTCTGGCAGGACGCCGAAAAAGGCCCCAAGATGGGATCTCACGGGTACAGAAGGTTGCGGCGGTGGAATTAGGTTTTCATGGATGCCCCTGTTGGTTTGGGGGTACATAGGTATACATAGGAGGAAGAAGTATGTCGGTGGAGCAACGTGGGCCCCACGAGGGTGGAGGGCGCGCCCCCTACCTCGTGCCCTCCTGGTTGCTTTCTTGACGTAGGGTCCAAGTCCTCTGGATCACGCTCGCTCCAAAACCACGCTCCCAAGGTTTCATTCCGCTTGGACTCCGCTTGATATTTTTTCTCACAAAACTCAAATAGGCAAAAAACAGCAATTTGGGCTAGGCCTCCGGTTAATATGTTAGTCCCAAAAATAATATAAAAGTGTATAATAAAGCCCTTAAACATCCAAAACAAAATATAATATAGCATGGAACAATAAAAAATTATAAATACGTTGGAGACGTATCAGGAAGAGGTCCTTGCGAAGGTGTAGCCACATAAGATCTCCAATGTTGAATATCATGGGTTGCTTGTTGACGTTGAGCTTGGTCGCGAGTCGTTGTACTTGGTGCTCGATGGTGTGCCTTGTATCTTCACGCATCTTCTTGAGGTAGTTGACGCGGGCACTCGCGTCCATGTTTGTGCGCTCTTGTAGCAGTAGAGGAAGAATGTCCAATGGTGACAACGGGTTGAATCCATAGACGACCTCCAAGGGGGAATTTCTTGCACGGTTGTAGGCGTACTCGACGATTGGTAGGCACTCCTCCCACTCCTTGATGTTGTTCTTTATCAACACGCGTAGTAGAGGAGAGTGTACGGTTGGTCACCTCCGTTTGGCTGTCGGTTTGTGGATGGTATGCCGAAGAGAACAAAAGTTTGATTCCGAGCTTGGCGCACAATGTCTTCCAGAAGTAACTAAAGAACTTGACGTCGCGGTCCGAGACAATCGTCTTTGGCATTCCATGAAGGCGCAAGATTTCCCTACAAAACAAATTTGCAACATGTGAAGCATCGTCTATCTTGTTGCAAGGAATGAAATGAACCATTTTGGAGAATTGGTCCACAACAACGGAATCCTTGCCATTTCTAGTTCTAGGCAAACCAAGCACAAATTCCATGCTAATATCTTCCCATGGTTGGTACGGAATTTGAAGAGGCATATAGAGTCCATGAGATTGAGCTTTAGACTTAGCTTTGCGACATGTAGAGCATCGGTTGGTGAAACGATTGATGTCGCGAAACATCTTGGGCCAAAAGTAGTTCTTGGAGAGCGTAGCAAATGTCTTGTCGCATACAAAGTGTCCCATGAGTCCTCCTCCATGAGATTCTTGCAAAAGTAACAAACGAAGGGAAGACTCGGGGATGCAAATGTTGTTAGATCTCATAAGATAACCATCCTTGAGGTAATATCGATCCCAAGAAGTATGCGTCAAACACATGGCATAAGGAATAGCAAAAGTAGGATCAGGCTCATACAAGTCTTTTATGTGCTCAAAACCAATGACATTCAACTCAAGTTGAGTAACAATCATGCATATACGGGAAAGTGCATCCGCCACAACATTTTTTTGCCTTTTATGTATTAGATGACATAAGGAAAAGACTCTATAAATTCACACCATTTAGCATGACGCTTGTCCAACTTAGTTTGACCCTTAAGGTACTTAAGCATTTCATGATCGGTATGAATGATAAATTCATGAGGGCGAAGATAATGTTCCCATTCACGCAAAACTCGCACTAACGCATATAGCTCATTGTCATAGATGGGATAATTGAGTTGCGCTCCGAATAGTTTCTCACTAAAGTATGCTATGGGGCGCTTCTCTTGCGTTAACACACCTCCTATGACATTACCACTAGCATCACAATGAATTTCAAAGGGTTTGTCAAAGTTGGGTAATGCAAGTACAGGAGCATGAGTAAGCAAATTCTTAAGCTCATTGAATGCGCTATCTTGAGATGGTCCCCAAACAAAGGGTGCATTCTTCTTGCTCAAAGCATGTAAAGGAGATGCAATGGTTCTAAAATTCTTCTCAAAACGATAGTAAAAACCAGCTAAACCAAGAAAACTACGCACTTGCTGCAAATTGGTTGGTTGGGGCCAAGTTTTAATAGCATTGATCTTAGATTCATCAACATGAACACCCTTATAAGATACTACAAAACCCAAGAAAACAAGCTTATCAACACCAAAGAGGCATTTTTCCATATTAGCATAGAGACGCTCTTTTTGAAGAGTTTGTAGCACGGTTCGAAGGTGGGTGACATGCTCTTTGAGAGATTTGCTAAACACAAGGATATCGTCGAAGTAGACAACAACAAATTCACCAATATAAGGGCGAAACTCATAATGCATAAGACGCATGAAAGTACCGGGTGCTTCCGATAAACCCATAGGCATGACTAGCCACTCATATAACCAAACTTTGTTTTGAAAGCGGTTTTCCATTCATCACCCTCTTGTATGCGTATTTGATAGTAACCACTTTTAAGATCAATTTTGGAGAAAATAGTGGCACCGCTAAGTTCATCTAGCATATTGTCAAGGCGTGGAATGGGGTACCTATAGCGAACGGTGATAGCATTGATTGGTCTACAATCGGAGCACATGCGAAAGCTACCGTCTCTTTTTGGCACAAGAATGAAAGGAACGGCACCAGGGCTCAAACTTTCACGCACATGTCCATGGTCTATGAGATGCTTTACTTGCCTTTGTATTTCTTTGGTTTCTTCGGGGTTGACGCGGTAGGGAGCTTTGTTTGGAAGTGGTGCTCCGCAGATGAGGTCGATGCGGTGCTCGATGCCTCGTAGTGGAGGTAAACCCGGAGGTAGCTCATCGGGAAAACGCCTTGAATTCTGGTCATGCTCGGGAACGGGGTACCCAGACTTGCTCGCCTGCGGCCTCGCGGCGTGGCTCAAGGTGGCCCAAGACGGCTCATCTTCATCAACACAAGCTCAAGACCTCGCGAGGGGCCAAGCCTCAAGGGAGGACGATAGGAAGCTTCCTAAGGCACGGCCTCACAGCTGGCTCATGAGGAGGCGGAGAGATCAAGGCGGGTACCCACGAGGTGCCCATGACGCAAGCCATGACGCACCAAGGGCGCCAGCGGGCGCCAGCCCGCAGCAGTGTCCTTATTTAGTCTTTGGTGCAAAGGGGCAAGTGCAAGCAGAGCATCAAGCAAAGGCACCTGCTTGCAACAAGACCAAGACCGCTGAACAGCAGGAAGGAGGTCATCGTGGAGCCTAAGCCAAGGCCACCACCGAGCCTTTGACAAAGCGAGGACCAACTTTAGTCAGATAAGTGTACTAGATGTTCCCCTTCAAAATGGCCAATTGTTGGCGCCCTTCCCGCTCAATGTTTGGGAAGAGGCCCAGGGCCCCTGCCTATAAGTAGAGCTAGCCACCACAGTAGAGAAAGAGAAGGATCGATCCGGCCATCTCATCTTGGATCGATCCGGACATCTCATCTTAGCTTGATCCAACCCGATCGAGAGCCTAGCCACAAGAACACCTCACCCTCGTGAGGCTGTTCTTCCTTGTATTATTCATCATTAGCCCAAGAGGCAATCCACCACACCACACACTAGAGTAGGGTGTTACACCACAATGGTGGCCCGAACCAGTATAAACCTTGTGTCTCTTGTGTTGTTCCTTTGGTAGTTTTAGATCCTTGTGAGGCGACGAGGTGCAGGTAGGTAGGGGGTGAGATCTCCGCGTGCACCCCATAGTTCGAACCTAGAGGGTCTGACGGAACCCGAAATCCGACAAATTCCTACAAAAGAGAAGATAACACTAGAGGAAGATTGTGAGGGGTGTTAGCGTTTGGTGCCTCATCTTTGCACAAAAGGACATAGTGCATGCGCTTGATGGGTTCTCACACACTTCTCTCATCTCACGTTTGGTGGCAAATAGAACTCAGGTTTTCTTGTCACTCATCGTGGAGGCACTCAATTTTGTCTTGTGGCGCTCACTCTCTTTTTGGTGGTTTGCTCGCTCACTATTCTCTCCATGATGGGTGGCTTGCTTGTCGACGATCATTGGCTTGGAGACATAGGTCGTAGCACATACTCCTTCCCTTTCATCTTGAAGCTATAGTGGTTTGTACGCCCGTTGTGGATGACACCTCAGTCAAATTGCCATGGTCGTCCACGAAGGAGGTGGCAAACGGTCCTCGGAAGGACATCACACTCCAAAGTGTATTCGTAATCTCCGATCTTGAAAGAGACTTGTACCCTATGCTCGACTTGGATGGTGCCGTTGTCGCTTAGCCATTGAACTTTGTAAGGGTGCGGGTGCTTCATCTTGACCAAGTTGAGTTTGTAGCATAGTTCTTCACTTGCTAAGTTATGGCAACTTCCTCCATCGATGATGACCTTGACGGACCTTCCATTGATGCCGGCTCTGGTGTGGAAGATATGGCCTCTTTGGTCTTCTTCTTGTTGATGTTGACGAGTCAAGACCTTGGAGACAACGAGAGCGGGGCTCGAATCTTCGTTGCAAAAGACTTGATCATCTTCATCTTTGTTCACGCACCAGTGCATGGCCACTTGCTCAAGGGCTTCCATCTCCTCTTCACTCATGGAGTCATAGGTTCCGTCGTCATTGATGATCATGGTGTGCTTGTTTGTGCACTCGAAGGACTTGTGGCCTCGGCCGCCGCATGTGAAGCATTTGAAGGAACTCGTCTTGATTGTCTCATCGGTTGGGGTAGATGATGATGAAGCTTTCGGCTTGAAGTTGCTTGTAGTAGGAGGACGACCTGAGGTTGTCGAAGCTTTCTTGTAACTTGACTTGCCGCCGTTGCTTGTAGATGGTTTGGTTGGGGTCGAAGTTATTGGAGTCGTTGACGCTTGAGGGTTGGAGAAGCCATAGGACTTGGATGAGAACTTGGCATATTTGAAGTCATCTTGCACTTGACCTTCCGCTTTGGTAGCTTGATGTACTAGCTCGATGAGGTTGGAGTATGGTTGGAAGTCGGCGATCTTCTTGATAGGGTGGTTGAGTCCATTCAAGAAACGGGCCATAGTTTGCTCATCATCTTCCTTGACAGTGGCTCTTATCATGGCAATCTCCATTTCTTGCAGTATTGTTCAACACTCTTGATTCCTTGCTTGAGGAGTTGGAGTTTCTTGAAGAGGTCGCGGTTGTACTAGGTTGGCACGAAACATGCTCTCATGACATCTTTCATTTGCGCCCAAGTAGTGACGGGTGGCTCCTCTTGCCTCACAGCGCTCAAGGACTTGTTCCCACCATATGAGAACGTAGTCTTGGAACTCAAGGGCTGCCATAGTGATCTTCTTCTCTTCCTCATAGTTGTGCAAGTGGAAGATTTTGTTAACCTTCAATGCCCATGAAAGATACTCTTCGGGATCATTGCTTCCGGAGAAATTGGGCATGGTGAACTTTAGCTTGCTGTATCGTTGCTCTTCATTGTGTTGGGGACGGGGATGATGACGCCCTTGACGTGGATGGTTGTCAACCTCATATTGCTCTTGGCGTGGAGGTGCTCCATAGTCATCGTGTTCTTGTTGAACTTGGGTTACTTGTCGAGCTTGTGGAGGAACTTGTCGAGCTTGATGAGGAGCTTGAGGAGCTTGACGATGCGCACATGCTTCATAGATTCGTTCTTGAACTTCATCACGAAGTTCTTCTGCTTGTTCATGAGCTTGCCGGTTGCGCGTGGCGACGGCTCTACTTGAATCTCGGAGGGCTTGTTGCGCCTCAAGTGCTTGAGCTTCATGTAGTTTTTGTTCTTGACGTTGTTCCTCGGCATCTTGTGCATCTTGGTGTTGTCGCGCTTGCTCCTCTTCTTGTTGGCGTTGGCGTTTCCGTTCTTGTGCCTGCGCGAAAGTTGCTTGGTTTTGACGGTGTCGATGTTCTTGCGCTCGAACTTGCTCTTGAGAGTTGTTGTCGTGTAGAGGATTGCGGTTTGCTTGATGATCTTGACGCGCGGCACGACGAAGAGTGTTCGATGTCGGGGTACTTGAGCCGGAGATAGTGTCGTCGGCGTGTCGATTTGAGCGGCTCCGTCTTGAGTAGGACGAATCTCATCCATTCTTGCATTGCTCTCTTGCTTTTGTTCGTCGATCTTGTGGTCTAAGTAGTCTCTTGTACGTTGCTCGGAGGGTCGCAAGTCGGTGGCGAGATGGTCGATGCGGTCGCTCATTGCTTGTTGCTCTTGATGCAAAGCTCGTTGTGCACCAAAGAGGTGGCTCTTCGTGACATATGATGACATGTCGTCGTCTTGCTCCAAGAAGAGTGGGTTGGTAGAGGTACTTGGACTATCCATCATTTCAAGCAAATATGTGAGTGGAAGAAAGAGAAGAACTTATACCAAATGTACCTTGGCCGATGTTGAAGATGGATCAATGATCACTCAAATGTGGAACAAGGAAATAGCAGAATTGGTACCAATTCTTGTCGGTTTCTCACACCTACACAAGTAAAAGCTTATGGTGGAGCTTGGTTAGGATGGTGGCACAAAATTTGATGCAATTGTTAGTGAGCTTCAATAATGTTGGAAAAGATTCACAAATTCGCAAATGCAACAAGTAGACCAATAGCAAGATATGGTACACGAAAACACACACGCAAATAGATAGGTGGGGTCATGCAACCAAGGAGTGAGAAAAAAATGTGGAATCCATGAAAATGCTCTTGTTGCACAACACTAGAGAGACGCTAGCACGATTGCACAATAGGCGGATACGAACTTGTGCACAACCTACTAAGCAAAAATGCAACGACTTCTATCCCAAGTATGCCATATGTATGGTATTCCGATGGTATGATCCAAGATGATCGAGTATGACAATCTTAATGTTGCATGATGCTACGGTTCTTGCTTATGAGCTCTTTGCTTATCTTTCCTCTTTTGCTTAAAAGCTTGTTTGTCTCTTTGTGGTTGAACTCTTTTCTCATGCAAAACTTCACGAACCAAGGTAGCAATTGAGTATATGCGATGACAACTTTGCGACACAATAGATGATACCAAGATATGCAACACTATGATATGGTATGTATGCTATGGGAAGTATGATTAGTAATGTGCACAAGTCACGTTGCCGGCAATACTCAAAGGCTAGTCTCGATGGGTAAGTGACGCAAAAGTAAGGTTATGGGGTTATCAATGCAATTGCAAAAGAGTATGATGATATCACGATACCGAGATGAGGTTGATACCAAAATGATGTAGCCGTTCGTAGTAGTCTGTGGCGAAGATGAGCGGCAGTGATGTCGATGTCGAACCGTACCTAAATAGCTGAAACACAATAGGACACGGGAACCGCAACTCAAATTCTCAAAGCAAAACAGGTCAAAATTGTCGGAGTTGGTAGCAGGAGAGCTATGGTGGTGCTATGCGGAAGTGGTGGGGTTACGCGGAAGTGGATGTGGGCACCGGAACAATATTGGGCGAATGTTAGGCGGGAAACGGGGTGGTGGATGATAGTGAATCTATCAGGGGCCGGATGTCCGGGTTGAGGGCTGGATGTCCGGGGTGGCCGGATGTCCGGGCTGTCGGGCCGGATGTTCGGGCTCTTGATCCGTGGACGAACTCGATGAACACCGCTTGGAGAGGTCAAATCCGGGGCAAAATTCAAGAGATTTTGTGGATGGAAATTGGGGAAAAGATGGGGAAAAGCTACATATACCTGCAACACATGAAATCTGCGGATCAAATACAACAAAACTTCATCACACCAACAAATCACAAAAAAAATAAAATTTTGGGGCAATTTCTGTGGGGCGATTTTTGAATTAGGAACAAAATCAACAAAACTAGGCTAGAAAACAAAGAGAGGGGGCTTGGAAATCATGATCAATGTGGCTCATGATACCAAGATGATGTAGGGTGGAACCCTATACGGCCGATCTTTCACAAAAGGAGCGGATCCCAACTAAGAACACGGAGATCAGGAGGGGAAACATGAGGGAAAACATGAGAGAATCACTCAAACCAACAATATTCAATTACACATGTGCTAGATCCACAAAACACAAAGGAAGATACACGATCCAAAGTCAACAAAGGACGATACAAAGGTAACCTGTTCTTCTCCGTGAGGAGGTCTTGAATCCACGAGGGGATCTTCCCGTGAGGGGTCTTGAATCCAAGGTGGATCTTCTCCATAGAGGGGTCGCAGTCTCTCTCAAGGAGTAGATCCATATGGATTAGCAAAGCTCTATCTTAAGTATGAGCTAAACCAATGCTAACCCTAGAAAGAGGGATGAGGAGGAGTATATATAGTCTAGGGGGTGAAAGGGTACAAGGGCCTCGGCCCTTTACTGTGCGCAGACAGACGGGGCAGGATGTCTGGGAGACGGGCCGGATGTCTAGGCCTTCGCAAGGAGCCGGATGTCCGGGATGAAGGGGTTCAGCTCCGGGCATGTTCTGTGATGGGCACCGGATTTCCGGCCAGCGGCCGGATGTCCCGGCTGTCGGGCCGGATGTCCGGGGTTGGGGCCGGATGTCCGGGTCCTGTAGCTTTAGAGGCCGGATGTCCGGGGCTGGGGCCGGATCTCCGGGCCCTGGAGCCGCCTTCTTCTCCTTCCATTGGTTCTCCTCATCCATGGACTTGGCGGCTTGTCTGTCTTCATGAGCATCTCCGGGAGGGTCCTATTGACACCTAATCATGCATAGCATATCATACTTAGGTAGTAGCCTTGTCTCGAGTGGATCATATGTGATATCACGAAGGAAGGAAGTCACCTCGTTCTTGAGAGCTCTAGCTCATGCTCGTGTCATGGGTCCACTTGGCTCTTGATGAGATGATGGTAGGTCCATGGGGATGACCGTAGGATGCTCCGCATCACAATCCTTAGGCACTCTCTGTTCCCCAAGTCAGGGGATCACAAGATGATCAGAGGGCATTCTATCTACCTGCTACAGCTTTTTGATGTCCCTCAGAAGTTCAAGGTCATGAGTCTGATCGCCCCGTCTACGCCATGCCTGTGGAAAACAGCCGAGCTGCCAAGGCAACAGCTAAAGAGTTGGACAAGTTCGAGGGCGAAGAACGTCGCCAGATGGCGGAGCGTGTCCAGCGGCTCCTCGACGCGGCTGCCGAGCAGCACGAGGCCAGCTGCTGCATTGAGGCGCCACACCGGCAAGACGCCGATCTGCCTCCCCGCCGAGATCAAGGCGCGACCTCTCGAACGCCGACTGGCAGCATCCGCGGAGGAAGAGACAAGGAGCCGGCTGCCAGCCACAGTCAGACTCGCGTCACCATAGAGCGCGACCAAGACGGCCGCCCAAGAGCAGTGGAACGGCGGGATGACTGTTCGCCTCCTCCCCCTCGCAGGGAAAGGCGCGTCTGCCCGCCGTCTGTTTATCACCCGACACTCGGCGACCGCCTTGGCCACCGAGAGGGAGTCGGTGAGAACGATGCCCGCCACCGGATCGACCGTCTCCATCGGTCCCTAGCGCTAGAAGAAGAAGGTGAGTTGGGACCGCCGTGTTTCGGCCCTCGTATTCGAGACGAGCCCTTCCCCAAAGGGTTCACGCTCCCAAGAGACACGCCCAAATACATCGGCTCCATGAAGCCAGAGGACTGGCTGGTCGACTACTCCACAAGCGTTAGCATAGCAAACGGCAACAAGCGCGTTGCTGTGAAATACGTTCCGCTCATGCTTCAAGGCACGACCCGGACATGGCTGAACAGTCTGAAGCCCCGCAGCACCAACAGCTGGGTCGACTTCACCGACGCCTTCGTCCGCAACTTCACCAGCATGTACAAGTGGCCGCCCAAGCCCCGCCAGCTCTCCTTGTGCGTGCAAGGCCCCAATGAGTCTACTCGCGACTACCTCACGCGCTGGGCCGAGCTCCAATTCTTGCAAAGGCGTGCACGAGGTGTAGGCCATCGAGTACTTCACCGCCGGGTTCAGGGAAGGCATCCTCCTCAAGCACCGACTCCTCTGCGACGAGCCGGCGACCCTCGACGAGCTGCTGATCATAGCGGGCAAACACGCCACGGCCGACTCCTCCATGAAGGCAGAGATCCGCCGATGCATCTAGCAAAGTGGCCCTCAGCTCCTCAACTCGGCCGGCGACACCAACAAGGCCAACAGCAGAACGACCACAAGCGCAAGGCCACGCAGCCGGCTTGCACCAGCCGGCAGGTGGCGACAGGCGAAGACCAGAAGCCGGAAGGGCAGCCTCCGCCCAAACGATAGAAGGGCGGCAAGCCCAACTGGCTGCCGGCTTTCTCATATGAGGAGACTCTGGATGCGCCCTGCAAATTCCATAGTGATGCAAAGCCGCCCAACCACACCACTAGGAAGTGCCACTGGCTCACCCGGATCACCAAGGGAGATAGCCTCTTGCCTTCCCTGCCTGCTGGACAGCCGCCTCCTCCTCCGCCCCAGCAGCCGACGGTCAGGCCAGTTGGAGCCATACAAGATGAGTATCCAGAAGAGCATGGAGCTTATGTCGTGTTCACCAGCATGGCCGATGATCGACGCAGCAGACGACTGCAGCAACAAGAAGTGAATGCGGTAGCATCAGAGACCCCAGAGTTCATGCATTGGTCCGAGAAGCCCATCAGCTGGAGCAAAGCCGACCACCAGAGGTGATGCCCAATCCCGACTCCTATGCCCTGGTTTTGGATGCCACCTTTGCCACAGATAGGCGATCCGCTTATTTCTCCCGAGTTCTGATAGATGGCGGCAACAACATCAACATCCTGTACAAAGACACTATGGAGAAGTTAGGAATCAGGCAAAGGCAGCTTCAGTCTAGCCGGACTGTATTCCACGGCATAGTTCCTGGCCTTTCCTGCTCACCAATCGGCAAGATCCAGATAGACGTCCTCTTTGGGGACAAAGATCACTTCTTCTGAGAGCCAGTCTTGTTTGAAGTGGTGGACCTTGAGATCCCATACCACGCGCTACTTGGCCGGCCTGCTCTGGCCAAGTTCATGGCGGTCCCCCACTATGCCTACCTCAAAATGAAGATGCCGAGTTCCAAGGGGATTCTGACCATAGCTGTGACGCCCCAAAAATTTAACCATGTTTTGTTTATTAAAATTTTGCCAGGAAACTTAAACTTTTAGTTTCTAGATTTCCTTTTGATTTCAGAACCATTCCTTTCTTTATTATTATGGAGTTTTTACGCCAAGTGAAAACTTTCCAATAATTATTGGACTCATTTACCCTCTCAAATAAAACAATTCTTTTATCAGTAGGATTATTTATATAATTATCTTTTCCTGAGCCTTATTTCTCCAAAAGGGCTTTTCATAAGTTTAGGGTCCCATTTGCACTGCAACCCTTTTATAAAGTCATTCAAAAATTCCACCAAAATTTGGGGATGTCATGTGATGTTTTTAAATCACTTTTATGCAAAAATATATTTCATTCATTGAATATTTTGAGTTCTACACCAAGTTTTCAAATCTGGTCCAGTGGGTAATTTTGCACTACAACCTAATTAAATATTTCTTTAAAACTCCCACCAAAATTAAGGGATGTCAGTAGGAGTATATTATTCAGCTTTATGCAAAAACCCATTGGTGCTCTTTGAAAAATTTGTGTAAATTATCCTCATTTTCATTCTGGTCCAACTTGATGATTTGTACTGCAACCATATTCTAACTTGCTCCTTTACCCATGATTGTTTCTCCTGCTTATAGACCACCCTGCCAAACCCTTAAGTCCAGGATTTTAAGTGCATGTAATTATGCCCTTTTCTTTCTGTCCAGAATCAGTTTCTCACAACCTTGCACTATCAAGTTTCTAGACTTGGCCAACTAACCTTGCCATCCCCACCTGCATCTAAACAGACCCTGATCTGGAGATTTTGGCCTCTCCAAGAGTTTCCTAGATGCTCTTGGCATTTTGTCAAACACCTTGAGTGCCGGGACAGTTTTGGCATGATTTTAGTTTTGCACTGTGACCTTGCACCTCTGGATGTCGGGGGTTGGGTGCGACATATGCCAAAGGATGGCTTATCATGGAGGGGACGAGTAGAACGCTGCCGGTGCTCGAAACGGGATGAGGCGAAGACATGCACGCCAAATAATCTTACCCAGCTTCGTGGCTCTCTCGAGGAGATAACACCCCATCGCTGCTCAAGGGTCTCCGCATGATCACTATGGCAAGGTGAGTACAAGATGGCTCCTTGAGTTGTTCTGGGTGAGGAAGGAGAAGGGCACGGCTAGCTCTTCTCTTCCTCTATGTGTGTGTGTCAAAACTACTAGGTTCCAACCTTTGCATGGGTGCCCCGAGGGGTCTATATAGGCCTACCTCGGGGTACAATGGTAATCCGCTGGGCGCGGGTCCCAGCCGCTGGCCTTAAGTTGCCGCCTTCTCCGCCGACTGGGGCCCGCACGACTAGTGGGCCCCGCCGATGGTTCCAGCATGGGGCCGACAACCTCGTCCGCTGCGGGCGGTCTTGCTGCTGCGGTCATCAGAGCCGCTTCTAATGACGCGAAGTTTATCGGGGTCATGGCAATAGTGCCGCTACCGGCGGGCGATCACCGCTGCTATTCCCCGCCTTGTCTAGTTAATGGCGCACGGGCCCGTGAGGGGCCGCCGACTCGAGGTTAACTCCAACGGGTCCGCTTTTGGGGCGCTCGCCGTTTTTCGCACTCCCGCCCACAGCGGTCCCGCCGCCTTCGTGGTCGCATGCATGTGCCATCGTGGTATGTGAATCGCCCATGGGGCCGACGCCGTGGCCGGGTATTAAGGTTGCCGGACGGAGATCTCCGCTTGCACGGGCGCTTCAGGGCTATGCTCGCTTTTATGAGCAGGGTAGGGACGGGCCGCGAGGCGGCTTTTATCCCATCCCGCCAGAGTCGCCAGCAGGGGGTGGACGGAGTCGCGGGCCGACTCCCTATAGCCGGCTTCATCGGAAGTCGCTGGCTTGGAGTCGGTTTGTCTTGAGGCCATCTCTCGACTCGGTTGAGGGCGTGGCGACTCTGTCGCCGACTCTCAGAAGGTGGCTCTTCGTCTAGGGGTCTTGAGGGGCGCAGTCTGCCCCGATGTTTTGAAAGGTCCAGGGGCTCGGTTTGCCTACCCGCGGGCCCATTACTCTCGACAAGAGTCCCCGGCTGGTGAGGCGCCGAGCGCAACATGTCGAGGAGCCTCAACAGTTTCATCCCTTTAGTAGAAGAATCGACTCGCTTGTTGCCTCCATCTTGAGCCGACTAGCCGAGTCGGCCTTGCAGGGGCCGCCTTGCTCTCAAAGGTTTCAAGGTCGCGCGGATCCGAAAGCGGGCGGTTCGATAAGCTTCCTGTGCAGCTGCCCGTTATGGGCCCGCCACGTGACGCCACGGGCAGGGCCACCGCCAGCCCACGCTGCGACAAGACAGCCCATCAGCGGGGTTCGCCATTATCAAGCGCTTTGGCGCTGCGGGCGATCTGGCCGCGTCGCGCGGGCGAAGCAGTTTCACGCCGTTATCGCGCGCAGTAACGCCGTGGTTAAATCGTGGGGCGTGGGGACGGGCGCAGCATCCCACGCCGCCGCTTCTCACCTAGGCGCCTATAAGTAGGCGGGAGGGGCGGCGACGCACGCGCACTCCACTCTTCCCTCGCCCTCTTGCTTCTTGCTTTGTCTTCCTCCTTCGCCCGCCGCCGCCAACTCGCCACCACGGAGATGAGCTCTCCGCCGCCAAGGCTGTGGGATGGTTTCTATCATCGACGGCGACATCATCGAGTTTCTTCGCCAAACACGCCGCATCCCCGGCAGCCACCTAGTGCGGACCCGTGCTGCGCGGCGGGCGAAATAACGCCGGCGCCGGAGGAGGGCGAGCGGGTCATATTCCGCTGGCACCTCATGCGCGGGCTAGGGCTGCCGGCGAGCAGCTTCTTCCGCGCGTTCCTGGAGTTCCACGGGCTCCAGCCGCACCACCTCACCCCCAACATGATGGTGCTGCTGGCCGCCTTTGCATCCTTATGCGAGGGCTTTCTTGGCATTCTCCCCACCATCGAAGCTGTGGGGAATTCTTCCGCCAAGCTCGAACCCACATCGCCAGTGCCAGCTCAGGCGCACGCTCATCGCCATGAGGAGGCCGGCGTCCGAGAACCCTTCCCCGCCATCCCCATCAAGTCGGTGAAGATGTGGCAGCGCACGACTTAATACGCCAAGAACGCTGCCCCGAGGGCGATCGGGTCAACTTGCCGCCACATGGACGGGCGAGTTGGCGGGCGACTTCAGCTGGTCCCATCGGGCCCGGATGTCGACTCCTCGCAGTAACGCCGCCACAGCGGCTCGTGATGACACAGCCGGAGGGCCTCGACCGGGCGGACTTGTTGGCCGCCTTTCATGTGCGCCGAGTCCTTCCTCTTCAAGGCCGACCTCATCTGATCTGGCCGATGAGCGCCGCCGAGACCCCACCGGCTGTGCTCCAAGGACATGCCCCACGCGAGGTGGTGGACACGGTGAACTTCCCGGCGAACCGCGCCTCACGGAGGAATGGCAGTTCCGCAAGGAGCCGACTGCCGCCAACCCCCGCCTGTGGTAAGTCATCTCTGCTTCTTCGCTTCCGATTCAGCTGAATCCGCCTAATTTTCCCCGGTCCTTTCCGATTCAGAATCCCCTCATGCAGCCCTCGTCGGCATCAAGGGGCCGGGCTCGGAATTCGCCCCGACCGGGCGGAGAGCGACGCCAACGACTTCGACTTGGGGGTGGCGGCGATGGAGACCGACGCCAAGGAGGAGGAGGGGCCGACGACTTCAGTTTTCACCTTTTCGCCGACCGCCCGACGACGACGGCGAAGGAAGTCGCCCCCGCCAGCGCGTAAAGCCGCCATCCAGCGCGAAGTTCCTCCGCCGCTTTGGGTGGTCGAGGCGGGCGCGAAGAAGCGCCGGCCGGGCCGAGTCGCCAGCGGCCGGGCGAAGAAATTGGGGACGGCCGCCGACCCAAATACAAGAGGCGGCCGGAAGGCTAACCGCCTCAAGGAAGTGAAGAAGCCACCGCTGGTCTCCGTAAGTACTTTTTATTTTGTCTTGTTTTCTTCTGTCCGCCTTGTCCAAGTCTCTACATGTCTTTTTTCATCGTGGCCCTCACCTTGAGAGGGTCGCCGCCCCGCCATGGGGTCGGCGGAGACGCCCGCCAATACTGCTGGTTGATCTCTGCGTCAGCCCGGAGGCGACGGAGCGGAATGCGCAGGAGAAGCACACAAGGAGGAGGCCGCCCGCTCGAGAAGGCGGAGGTCGAGAAGGCGGCGGCTTCGCCTAAGAAGCCGGAGGAGGCCAAGCCGCCGCAGCCAAGAGGCGAAGCCGAGGAGGCCGCGCCCTGGCCGGCGCCGCTTGCCACCCCGCTGAGTTTCGCGCCACCGCCGCGAGTTCACGGGCAGTCGGAGGGAGTCGGCGGTGAGGTCCCCATCGCAGAGAAGGAAGGCGGCGAGGCCTCCATATCGGGCACGGCCGCGCCACCCCCGCCGCCTCCATCGTAGTCCGAGAGCGCGCTTAGGCAAACAGCCGGCGGACCCGCCTGCGCGCCGATCGACGACGAGGCCGTATGGGCGCTGCTTTCTTCAAGTCGCCGCCAGCGACGCCGCCTTTGAGAAGGCGATTTGGGCGCCAGCTTTTTTGAGACCGGGCGCCAGCTCGCCATTCCCGACGCTGAGGCAATAAGCGCCGCGCCCATTGGGGTGCGAGAGGCGGCATCGGCCCGCTGAACACGGCGAACCGGACGCCCGTGCGGTTGCGAGCTGAGGGCGACGCCATCCGAACCTTTCTCCCAGCGCACTGGCATCGCGATCCGCCGTATGGGTATGTTTTTTTTTGAACTTTTTCTTGTTTCTTCTCGTATGGGCGTGCAAGCACCCACTGGTGTAGTCCCCGAAGCTTCGGGCCGGGTCGTTGAGCAGCGGGTCGGAACTCTATTTGCGCATTTCCAAGTTTTTACCTTTGTCTCAAACTCTTGTAGCAGGAGTATCACAACCTCCGCACCACTGCTTTCAACCGCAACATTGAGGAGCTGAGCAAGCGGATCGCCGACTTGGCGAGGAGCCGAGGTGAGTTTTTCATGGGCGCACAAGCACCACGGGCTGTAGTCTCTCGAGATTCGGGCCAATCGCGCTAGCCGGGCCGGATCTTCCCGGCGACCTTCTTAGCCGACGCACTTCGCCCTTCTTTTTTTTTTTTTTTTTTCAGAGGTTAGCGCCACTCTTCGGGCGGCAGCTGGTACGCCTAACACCGCTTTGCACGCCTAAAGAGGAGGAGGCGGCAAGCTCGCAGCAGAAGGCGACCTGCTGGCTACGCAGCTGGCGGAGTGCAGGGAGCTGCTCAAGGCGGCGCAGACGAGGCGGAGAAGAAAGAGGCCGCTCTCCTAGCCGAATTTGAGAGCGAAAGCGCCTCCCTGACCGACAGGAAGCGCCACGACTCCGCTTCCACGTAAATCGAGGATATCGCCGATGGTGAGTTCACTTTTACTTTTCTTTGGGGTCGCGACTATGGGTCAGCCGACTCGCTTTTTCTCGACTTGCTTCTTCTTCTTCTTGGCAGACTTCTTCCCCGGTCACACGCAGCGCCAATCTGCTTATCGAGGCTGGTCGCGAGGCGCCAAGGGCGGTGGTGCAGATCGCAGCTAACGCCTCGGACCCTGACGCAGCAGCTCCCGAGCTTTGAGGCTCGCTCTCGCGCCGGCTTTTCTGGATGTTGCGCCGCCTTCAGGTCGGGCGCTTAGGCGATCGCTGCTCAGGCCGGACATGCCGACCGGCCGGAGGTCGCGGGCCGCCATCTTGAGGCTCGAAGGGTTCCGCTGCTCGGGCCGGAGCTCGCCGAGCCCCGGAGTTCGCTAAGGCATGGTATCTGTGGCTGGATCTGGACCGATGGCCGCTCTCGACGTGAGGCCCAGCGGAGCTTCGGGCCGCGGAGGACGCCTCGTCGAAGGTGGCAAGGCGGCGCGATTGCCGACACACGACATTAGCGCTTTCATCCTCGAAAGGGCCGAGACGGGGAGGCACCGCGAGGGTTCGGGATGAACCCGACTATGAAGAGGACTCAAGGAGGTGATCGACCAGCGCCGAGGAGGAAGACGAGGCGGAGGACGGTGACGACATGGAGGCGCCAGAAGACGGAGCGGGCGACCAGCCAACCGACCGCCGCCTCCAAAGAATGAGCGCGCCATTGTCTGTCGGGCCGCCGAGACGATTGCCGAGACCACCCAGCCGACCACCCCGGGCCTCGACGCCGCCCGCCCCGCCTCCGGGACCCCATCTGCCATTCTTAGGCCGCCTCGCCTTTTTTTTTTTATCTGTTTTAAGTCTTTAAAAGAACTTGTTAATTTGCACAATTGGACCCTCGGTGTATTCTAAACCTCCGTCTCAAGATCCGCCAAGGGCCTAAGCTTGTGTAAATATTATTCAATTTTATCTCTCCTTGCTTATTGCTCTTGTGGCTTTTTCCTTTGCCAGCCTTTCCTTAGATGCCACTCTGCCCATCGGGCAACCGCCTCATCAAGTTGCTTCCAGGTCAAGTGCTTGGCTACTTTGAGAAGGCAAGTACTTGGCCATTTTTTAGAGTCATTACAAGTTGGGTAGGAAGCATGTCGACTACTTAAGAGTCGGTTTTACAAACGGGCTGGAAGCCGATTTAAACTATGTTTATGCTTTGGGTCCTTAGCTATTTTTTTCGTAGGGCGCCTCGCTTTTCCTTACTCCTACCCACTAAAACAGTGCGCTCATGCGAGCGGGCTTCGACAGAGACGGCTTAGGCAATCGTGACGTTACTTGTCTAACTGGCAGAAGCATTTCATAGCCTAGTATGGCAGTGAGTCCCCGGCCGATTAATTAGTCGAGCCCGTACAAATAGCATAAGAACCAGTAACATACTCAAAGGCATAATTTTATCATATAGATAATAAAGAGGGCAGTCCCCGAGCTCGCCTCGGGACCCCAAGTCTTGGTACTTTAAGCACAAAGGGTAGCGTGGTACACTCGGGTCGATGTCCGCTCATTTGGCAGATCATGTGAGGCGGCCTGGGCGGGAGCACTCGGCGCGCCATGAAGGCCAAAAATCAGGCAGTCGGGCCCTTCCATTGCGTCGGCACTTCGAGCGATGGCGGCTCCGGCCAGGCGTCGGCGTCTGGCCGGTACAACCATTGGTTGCCTTCCGGTGGGGGCGGCTGCGTAAGCCGCAAATTGGCCCATCGCCCTCCGAAGAAACTCTTCCGTAGAAGTCACGACCGCTGCCACATCTTCATCGACTTTATCAGCGTGATTGGGGAAGCGGGTTGTCGGACCTCCCGCCTCACCGTGATGAGCAGCGTCGCCTTGTGCCATGCGGCTGCGATGTGGGTGCCGAGCTTGGGTAGAACTCCCCGAGCTCGATGGTGGGAAGGGCGCGAGGAAGCCTTCGCACAAGGTGATGGCGGACAGCAGCACCACCGTGTTGGGGTGAGGTGGTGCTTAGGAGACCGTAGAAGTCGAGGAAGGACCGAAGAAGCCGCTCACCGGCAAGCCAAGGCCACGCAAGCGGTCGCAGCGGAAGGCGACCGCTCGCCCTCCTCCGGCGCCGGCGAGATTTCCTTCTTCGGCGAAGCGAACCCTCACGAAATCCTCGCCGGGCAGCCGCCCGGCGTCTGCTGAAATCGGCGTGGTCGTCGTGAACCTCGAGAGCCATTCCATCTTGCCGGAGCGCACGCGAGGCGTGGCGATGGAAGAGCTCGCCGGGGCGAAGCGTCGCGGTGATCAGCGCGGCATGGAAGCGGCGTCGGCGAAGGAAGAAGAGGAAGAGGGAGGAGGGGCGCGGCGTGCTGCGCTCTCCTCCTCCGCCTACTTATAGCCTCACGCAAGCGAGGTCGTGGGATTTAATCGCCCACTACCCCATGACCCCGTTTTAAGCAGAAATTACTGCGCGCAGTAACTCCACGAAACCTCAACCGCTCACCTCGGCGGCGGATCCGCTCGCGTGCGGCGTGGTGTCGCGGGCCCGCCTGCGGCGCGTCGTCGTCGCATGGGTGGGCAGGCTGGCCCGGCCGCTCGTCCTGCCAACCGGCCGCGGCGGTGGCACAGAAGCTTATACGCCACTAGGATCCCGCGGCGTTCGAACATTTGGACATGTCGGATCGGCGTCCGACTCCTACCGATCCTTTGGCGGAAGCGGAAAGAACTCTATCTCAAACAACTGGAAGATGGAAACTGCGAGCTCTCGACCAGGTCACCAGCGCCTCACTAGCCGGGGACTCTGTTGGAGTAATGGGCCACGGGTAGGCTACAAGCCAGATCCTTTCAAACAGCGGGGCTGGCTCGCCCCTCAATCAAGAAGAGGCCGTCTTCTAGAAGCCGTGGAGGAACAACAGGCTGCCCATGCGGCGAGTCCTAGGCGGTCAGACAACCGACTCCTAGTCGGCTTCTAGAAAGCCGGCCTCGAGTCGGCCCGCGACAACAACAAAGCCCATGCCCTCATCGGCGGGGAGGGGCGGGAATGGCTACAGGTAGCCCATTCCTCCCTTTCGGTGGCGTGTCCACATCTTGCTGTGCAGTGGGGATCTCCGCCCGACCGGCTTGTTGCCATGCCATCCCAAATATCATCACGAGCAGGTGGAGTCCTGCTCCCACGCCGACCTGCATGCGGTCCAGGGCGATGGGCCCCACCAGTCGAGTCGAAGGCGAGCGACTACGGTCGGACCGAGAGATCGGCCTAAAGTGGCCCGCTCCTTCCTCGGGCCCCCCGCGCCATTAACCACATGGGCGAAGTGTCTCGATGTCGCATAGCGGCGAACTCAGCCATGACCCACACCAAGCCGCATCATCGAGAGACACAGCAGCGATGTCGGTAAACAAGACGGGAGCGGTACGGCCCGTCGGCCTGTACCCAACCAGTCGGCGGGGCCCACTGGCGGCGGGCCCTAGTAGTCGGCGGAGATGCGGCGGCGAAGAGGCTGACGGCGGGCCCTACCCGGTCGGATTACCAATGTACCCTGGGGTAGCCCTATCTCCCCAGGCACCCATGCAAAGGGTTCGAACTAGTTAGAACTAGACCAGATCATAGAGGAAGGAGAGCTAGCCTTGCCTACTCCTACCTAGCATACGCTCAAGGAGCACACGTGTATTCACTTGTGCCTTAGTGATCATCGGAGACCCCTTGGCAGGACTAGGGTGTTATCTCCTAGGAGAGCCCGAACAGGTAAAGTATGCGGCGTTCGTGTCTCGCCTCATCCGCTTCCAGCGCACTGGCGGCGTTCTACGCTCCCACCATGATAAGCCATCCTTTGGCATATGTCACCCAACCCGGACACTAGGGATCAAGCCCTAACAAAACTTTCGATTACATGATGAATCTCATTCAACTCCTCCGACCAGCGAGCCTCTGAAGGAATTACTCACTCTCGGTGGGGAGCATCATGGAATTAGCGATGGAGAAGGGTTGGTGATGGCGAAGATCAAAGATCCCCCTCTCCGAAGCTAAGCGGACTCCAGATCTGGCCTCCGATGAAGAACAGGAGGTGGCGGCTGCTCGTCTCATGAAACATGATAAATCTTTCTCCTGATTTTTTCTCGAAAATATGAATCATAGTATCAGGGTTGAGGTTTGCAGGGCCACCGGTGGGGACAACCCACAGGCGGCGCTGGGCGCGCCCTGGTGGGTTGTGACCACCAGTGCCTCCTACGGTGGTTCTTGGCTCCAAAAATTTTCTTTTATTGTATAAAAATCCTCACAAAGTTTCGTTCCAATCCGAGAACTTTTATTTCTAAACAAAAAACAACATCATGGTAGTTACACTGAAAATAGCGTCAGCCGGTTAGTTTCATTCAAATCATGCAAATTAGAGTCGAAAACAAGAGGAAAAGCATTAGGAAAAGTAGATCGTTGGAGGCGTATCAAGTCCCCAAGCTTAAACCTTTGCTTGTCCTCAAGAAATTCAATTGATAAACTGAAAGTGAAAAAGAAAAACTTTTAAGAACTCTTTTGCTCTTGTTTACATAAATAAGCTAAAGCAGCACCCAAATTTTCAGCCAAGATTATAACTAACCATGTCAACAATAACTCTTAAAAATTATATTAACTCATATCAATGACATAATCAACTAGCGAGCAATAATAAGATATCTCAAATAACAACACTTTGTCAAAACAACCATGATATAATATGACAATAATGGTATCTTGCTAGCCCTTTCGAGACCGAAAACATAAATGCAGAGCACCTCCAAAGTTCAAGCAGCGACTAAACATTGTAATTCATGGTAGAAAAGATCCAGTCATGATACACCCAACATTAGCTATACACAATGCATGAGGATGAAAATAGTGCTGTTAGGGTTCTGGTGCTTATTTGAGAAGGTGATGACAAAACATAAAAGTAAATAGATAGTCCTTCACGAGAGGTAGCGGTGATTTCCAAAGGTGCGAGCTCAAGTTTTTAAAAGCAGTCAATGAAATTTTGAAAATGCACCCTTCTTGTTTACTTCGACCACTAATTATCAGTATCTTCCATGCTAAACACATTAGTGGAGGTTCATAGCGCTAAAAGTAAAGGTTTACTCCCCTCCACAAACAATCACACTCCACGGCTTGTCCAAAAGAAGCGGTGCCGTCCATACCAACAACAAAAGTAAAGGTTTAATTATTTGCAATTTGAGTTCGGAATGGGAATCCTTATTACTGCCGGTCTTGTGCAGGGCGAGTGAATAAATAATCATCATGAGAATAACCCGATTAGCATGGAAGATCTTGACTACCTCCATCGCTCTATGAACAATCTAGGCACACCTGAGAAAGGATACTTATTTGAAGTTTTAGAGGTGGCACATGCAAATTTACTTGGGCGGCAGGGTAATACCGCACATAGGTAGGTATGGTGGACTCATCTGGAATAACTTGGGTTTCATTGTTTTGATGCACAAGCAGAATTCTGTGACAGACTAGTTTTTCTTTTCTTTTTCGATTTTGTGCGCCATTTGATGTAAATTTGGGTTTTGAATCATCTCAGTTGGACTTATACCCTTGGGCATACATTTGATTTTCACCCAAGTGGCTCCTCTCTCTCTCTCTCAAACCATCATTTCCTCTCTGATTAATCCCAAAATAATCCTAGGAATATTTATTATAAATGAAAAATATTCATTTTCTCTTCAAAAACCCTAATCAGCAACATACGCTCCAAAGCAACCCTCATTTTTACTGCTCCTAAAATCCTGAGAAAATTCCCAAATATTCGTTGAACCCTAGGGCACCTTCCTGAGAAAAAATATTGCATCACTTTTTGTAATATTTTTGCTACAGAAAATCATTTCTGTTCTGGACAGAATTGGCATTTTACACAACAAGTACCTT
This sequence comes from Aegilops longissima, assembly GCA_021605205.1. Lineage (NCBI taxonomy): Eukaryota > Viridiplantae > Streptophyta > Magnoliopsida > Poales > Poaceae > Aegilops > Aegilops longissima. Next base: position 607,090,335 of record CM038681.1, read on the forward strand.
TTTCCTTGATCCAATGAGGCTGAGTTTTCTTGAGCTTCATTACCTTTCTAAGTTGCTAAACCCCAAAGCTTAGCCCTCAACTCTTAGTGAATCACTCACCATTAACTCCACAAGTTCTGTCCGAAACTTACCATGAAGTAAACCACGCATACAGCTCCTGGGTTCAACTCAAAGTGTTGGAACCACCCAAACCACTAAGGACTACCAGCCGGACATGAAGTTTGAGCTTAGCGGCCTGATGTCATAGTTCACGCTTGGTGAGCACATCGTTCGGCCTTGGCATGCGGTCGACACGCTCTGCGACCTTGCCCGAGCCTCTGTTGAGCTCGTGCTCGCTTCGCCCACCGCACCTTGCCAAACGCGCCCGATCATCGTCTCGACCCTCTTAACTCCTCGCGGCACTCGGCGGCGTCGGAGCTCCTTTGCAGCGAGCCGGACGAACCCGACCAACCCAGCGAGTGCACCGCACCGCTTTCGTCGCCATCCATCGCTCATGTGCTCGTCTCCACCCTCCCACATATCCGTGTGAGCTCGTTGCCTTCTACCCATCTTGTTGCCGCCGTTCATCGTCGGGCACCATGTCGAAGCCCTCGGCGGAACCCGATCCCCTCTCCACTTCTCATCGTACCCCCCCCTCCTCGAGCCTCACCAACTTCTCCTACCTCCACAATGCAATAGAAGCGGAGCCTGGCCGTGAGCTCGAGCTTCACGTCCCGAGCTTGAGCTACTTGGCGATCCAGTTCACCCGATCTGTCTAGCCCATTCTGAGCTCAAGCCTCTCTTCCAAAGCCTCCGTGGTGCTTCATGGTGCCGTCGACCCGTTGGAGCCCCTTGGTGCAGCCCCACATCACCGTCATCTCCAACTCCGCGACCTCTGTTTCCTGCCACCATTGGAGCTCGTTCCGACCTGTCAGGCCACCCCTAGCTATTCTATGGGTACAGGCAGTGCGCCTCGACCTCCTCTTCGTTCTATCCTCTAGATCGGGCAAAGAACCCTTCTCACAGCGTGAGCTCCGTGACCTCGCCGCTCTGTTTCTCTCTACCCCTCACACGACCGGTGAGGCCCGTTGTCAGCTTCTCCACTCGCGCCCGAAGCGGTACGAGTGGAGGTGTATTCAGAGAATACACCATCGACGTCACCCCCCTGGTTTCTATTTTATTCAAATTTAATTCAAATTTTCGAGAGAACTTGAAATAGCCACAACTTTTTAACCTTAAGTCCAAATGAAGTGATTCTTTTTGCATTGTATTCTTAATGAAACGATCTAGCAACTCATCAAAAATGAGATTTTTCTCTTGTCTAGATTTTCTGGTGATTTTCAGAGTGTTTCTTGATATTTTATTTCTCTATTTTTATTATTTTCAGAAGGTGAAGCTTGTCTTGAGGATCACCGGAGTGTGAACCTCATGCACTAAGGCAAGCCATAGCAACATTTTCATGGTGCCACCTCAATATTTGTGATTTTACCAACTTGAACAATGATTTATCCCATGCATTTAAATCACCCAAATAAATATTCATTTCATTAAATGCTTGCTTTGCTTGAGATACTTAGTTTGATGGTTTGAGACTAACTAACTTAGTTTAAGTCAGTAGAAGTAATATTTAAGTATGTGATATGAAATGATTATGAAAAAGGCCAGTTTGGTTATTATTTTCTTAAGTAAGAAAGTGAATTATTTTAAGTTAATATCATGGTTAAGTTTGATGAATTATAGGAACCTGGTATGAGTTTGTTGATGATTATTGTTAGTGGGAATACTTGATGAGGTTGATCCATTTATTTCGATAATATGTGATGCACGATCTTTGTTTCCATATTCATGGCATATCATGACACCGGTTATTTTTATTTTGAGCTAAACTTGTTAATAACTAAACTTGAACATACCGTTGACCAGGTCATGGTGCCACTGAATCGAGTTTTCGGTGTAACCACATTTCCCTTTATGGGAAGGCCTTTATTCATCCGTTGTAATGCCTCTGGTCGGTGCCTCCAATGAGAGAAGGTTATGGGCATGCATTACCACAGTCGTTGATGCCTTTGGTGACACGAGGCCACCGGGACATAGCCCGGATGGGAGTAAGTCGGAGTGGCCAGGAGTGTCATGGCAATGGGAAGGTTTCATCGAATCTTGTTGGTCCACCGAATGGAGATCGAGGCCATGGGTTCCGTGGTGTGGGTAAAGTATGCTACCTCTGCGAGTGTATTTAATCTATCGATAGCCGCGTCCTCGATTCTGAACACAACTTGGAAGTAGGTCACACCATGGATCGGCATTTATAATTAATCATGCACAATAATGCTAATCACCGCCCGATCGAAAGATGATGGTTGAGAAATTATGAAGATGGTGGAAACCATAGTGTTGGTTTTTGTGATCCGAGAAAGATCACCGTTTGGTTACAAGGTAACCCGTTCGGTGAAAGTCCGAGGGACTTGATGCACGATTATGTTCCTGCATTCCTAGTATGCTTTTGCATTGATGATTATTTGGTTAAATATCATGATATATGTCATTATGTTTATGCTTGTTGTGAGCTTGCAAGTACATTCAATGTCTGACACGGCATGTCATGCCAAATTTCAGGAAAATCTCGTTGGATCGGTCTTGAGTCTAGATCATGTCCACATTGGTGTCCCTGTGCCATAGAGTCCGCTTCGTCTTCGTTCCGCTGCCGCATAGTTGTCGTGATCGAGGCCTTTATGTCCACTAAATAATGTACATATTGTTCACCGCACGTGTGCTGCTTAGTCTCGCTACTCGATGTAATATTGAACTATATGCGCTAGTATCAATAAAGCGGTTATTTTCTGTACCAAGTTGTTGTGTGTTGCCGAAGACATGATCACTGGGCTGGCAATGCAAGGTAAACGGTTGCTGAGCTGGGCTGCCACAAATTCCCGCTAAATGCAGTAAAGCCTAGCAATTAGGTTGAGAAGTGGCTAGAGTGAAAGCGGTCATGAATCATGCATTATGCATAAGTAACATTGGATACTAGAATGAGTAGGATATGGACACCATGAACATAAATATCATAGAGGCTATGTTGGTTATATTCGACTACATGCATGAACATGTGCCAAGTCAAGCCACTCGAACATTGAGGAGGATACTATATCATCATACTACATCACAGTCATTTAGTGCAATGTTGGCATCGAAGATAAATCATTATCCACTCCTAGCTACTTAAGAATGGCATGAGAAACTATAATCTCTAATTATCACTGCAAACATGTTTGATCATAATAGGCTGAACCATGGATACTAGGTTAAACATATTTACAAAAAGCAAGTTGAGTTCATACCCGTTTCTCTCTTATAGCCAATTCATCAAATATCGTCATTATTTACTTTCACTTACATGATTGAGCGATATGAAAATAATAATAGTGCAAGAGTGTAAATGGACTAAGCTAGAATCTGCAAACAGTTTTATTCAAAAGAAGAAAACAAGGTAATATGGGCTCTGTTAGATCAACAATAATGCATATGAGAGCCACTCAACATTTTCTTCATGGTCTTATCCTCGGTACAACTCAATAAAAGAAAGGAAATTGAAGAAACACACTGAAATATTTTTGGAGCTTTTGTTTTTAAGCGGAAGGAAACAAATTAAAGAAAAAACAAAAAATGAGAAAAACTATTTACGGAGAACTCCCAACAACGAAAAAGTACATGGAAATCTTTTGGGTTTACTTTTAAATACTACAACTAACTACACTAGAAAGAAAAAATAAAAATAAGCAGGTAATATTTTTGTGTTTTCTCAAAGTTTTCAAACACACAAAAGAAGGCGAGAAAAATAAATCTAGCATGGATGATACAATGAAAAAGTGTGGACCGACAACCTGGAATGAAATGTGTGAACATGAAAGTAATGTTGGTGGAAATACGAACTCCCACATGCTTAGGCTTTTGGCCTAACTTGGTAATCTCGTGTGCTTGCATAATGGTGGGAGTGATAGCTCACGGAGGCTGGGTGTGAACACCAGCTCGCCGCGCAGCCACAACCGATCGTTATGTGCTCGGGCCTCGCTCTCAAGAACATAATATCTTCCCTTCTGTGAACATCAAAGAGAGCAGGTGTAGGAAAAAACGTGTCCACAGACCTTTTATTAAACAACAGGTTATAAGTAAAATTATGGGGTTCACCACTAAGGATCTTATGACGTTTCATAGCATCAAAATCAAGGTACTGCATGGGTAGGATGGGGTCATAAGGCCAGGTGAAACACCAAGCTCTCTCGCTAGGCGTATCGCATAAATTCCACCATAAAATATCCACTACCAGCGTTGTGTTGCAATCTACATGCCACTATCGCTCCAAGGTTATAACTTTTGTTACCGTTAGAGCGATGCGGATAAGGCTCAAGTCTGGAGCACAAAGTGTACTTCAATCTTGTTTATTCACCGTTAAACAAAGTGTACTTCCATTAAATACTACAAAGTATAGGATGGAGGGAAAATGAATGCTCTTTATTCACGTTGAGTCACTCCTCTAGTCTCACCAAAGCAAAGGCTAGTCAAGAATGTTTCAAACTCCAACCTTGGTGGTTCGTCAAATGAACCCCAAAATGGAATTTTGCAGTGATTAGAAAAATTTCCAGAGGCATAATAAATGAATTGTCACATGTTTTAAATGATACTATGGACTCACGAGGATGGAATTTAAATTCTTGATGAAATGATTCATGAGGATGAGGTGTTGGTTGCGTTATACGCAATGTAGGGACCAACCTCGACATTGTGAACATATTTCTCAAATTCTTCCTTAATGCCCACACGCCATATAATCGTTGCATGGCCATAAACATGATTTGGTGGTGGCATCTCGAATGGAATTTTCACTTGGTTCAACATAGGACCGTGAACGGAGCTGCTACTAAAAGATGCCTCCGGGACCTCCTTCTCGAAGAACTCCTTCCAGAGAAGTTTATCGCATTCGCATACAATTTTCTGGAAATTTTTGGGTCACAAGTTTTGTCAACAAAACTTCACAAGATTGATAGCAACTACTCATAGGGATGCATATAGGCCACATCAAACATTCAAACTACTTAGAACTCTAATAATTCAACATCAAGCTCATCTACAGCAGCACCAAGAGTCACTAATTATTCTAAATAAAAACCACTAAAGCAAAAACTAATTGAAAAATGGAGAGTCACATACCAAACAACAATCCCGAAACAGTTTGAAACGGAGCTTCAAGCAAAGAGATCAAACCCACGGGTTTGAGAGCAAGAACACGAGAGAGAGAGATGGTGATTTTTTTTGGAGGTAGGTGATGATGTGGGACGAAGAGATAAGTGAGGGCCCACATGGGGACCACAACCCACCAGGCGCGCCTAGGGGTCTTGGAGCGCCTAGGTGGGTTGTGCTCCTGAGCACCTACCTCTGATTATTTCCACTAAAAACTTAAATATTCAGAAAAAAATCTTATTTAATTTTCAGAGCATTTGAGGACTTTTATTTGTGGGTCATTTTTATTGTGGAAAACTCGGAAGCAGACAAAGCATGGCATTTTATTTTATTTAACTAACAAAACAGAAAACAAAAGGTAGGGACAGAAGGTAGTGCTCCTTGAATTCATCAACTTCATACCTCTCAAAAATGATTCATTAATAAGGTTGATCAAGTCTTATTAACAACCACTTTCATTAGCATGAAACCAAGAACTTTAGTAAAACACTAAGTTACCTCAATGGGGATATGAATGTCCCAACAATAAGCATTTCATATTTCTTTTGGCAGTAGGTACAGGTAGTTGAAAACTTCCAATAGTGATTGTTGGAGATTTTTCAATAATATTAATACCATTCACTTGGAATTGTTTCTTGGAAAGTGCATCGTATGTTCATTACCATTGATATGAAAAGTGACCTTGCTTTTATTGAATCAATAACAGCCCTGCTGTATTCAAGAAGGGTCTACCAAGGATAATCGGCATTTTGTAGTCCTCGGGCATCTCAAGAATAACAAAGTCAGTTAAGATAGTAACATTAGGTCACCCACAAAAAAGATAGTAACATTAGGAACAACAAGCGGACATCCTCACAAATACCCATAGGTATGGCAGTTGATTTATTATCCATTTGTGAAGATATTTCAGTACATGTGAGTTTATTTAAACCAATTCTTTATATAAAGAAAGGACAACACTAACACCAGCTCCTAAATCACATAATGCAGTTGTCACATAATTTCTTTTGATGGAGCAAGGTATAGTTGGTATTCCCGGATCTCCAAGTTTTTTAGGTACTCCACCCTTAAAAGTGTAATTAGCAAGCATGGTGGAGATTTCAGCTTCGGTATTTTTCTCTTATTGGTGATGATGTCTTTCATGTACTTAGCATTGGCGAGGCATTTTAAGATATTAGTCAAGTGAGTGCAAAAGTGGCCTCGACATTTCAGCAAAGCGTTCAAATTCTTCATCATCTTTCTTTTGGTTGACTTAGGTGGAAAGGGCATAGGTTTTTGAACCCACGGTTCTCTTTCCTTACCGTGTTTTCTAGCAACAAAGTCTCTTTTATCATATCTTTTATTCTCGGGTGTTGTGGGTTATGAAGATCAACTCTGGTTCTATTTTAACATCATTATGCAGTTCTTTATTATTTGTTTGAGTATTTTCATGAACCTCATCATTATCTTCGTCATTATCGAGAAGGACCTGTTCATTACCAGATTGAGTTTCAACATCGAAATAGAGACTTCATTATCATTATCAAGAGGATTTTCTACTTCAGGTTCACTAGAGGCATACAAAGTCATATAAATTTTGCTTCTTCTTTTCTTTTTCTTTTCAGAGGACTAGGTGCATTAGTGTTAACTCCTTGAGTGTCTTGCTCAATTCTTTTGGGTGTCCCTCAGGGTAAAGTGATTCTGAGTCATTCTACCTCCTCTAGTCATTACTCTAGCATGATCATTGATATTATTATTCATTTCATCTAGCAACTCTCTTTGTGATTTACCAACTTGTTCTAGTTGAGTTTGAACCATAGAGGCATGCTTCCCTACACCTCTAACATCATTTGAGATTCTAAATAACAAGTCACTCAAGCGAGCAATCATATCAAAATTGTATTTTGTTCCATAACATATGCATTGAAGTGATCTTGCTTTCTAATGTAATTATCAAACTCATAAAGGCATTAAATAGGATGTTTATTGTAAGGAATATCTCCTTCATCGAACTTTAATAAAGAATTTACCTCTACCACCTAAGGTGGTGGTGGTGTTCAAGCCCATGTATTTCTTGATGGTGGGAAATTTTTAACATCCTGCTTTTCCTTCATAGATTTCTTTGCCTCTTGCATATCTTCAGGATGAGAAATAAGATACCCTCTTCTTCGAGAGGTTTAAGTGGTGGTTTAGGAAGGATCCAATCATCATAATTTTACTATATGTTATTCAATAATTCTTCAACTTGTCCAACAGTTCGTTCTGAAAACACAACCAGCACACCTATCTAGGAAGTCTCTAGAATCATCGGTTAGTCCATTATAGAAGATATCAAGTATTTCATTTTCTTAAGAGGATGATCACATAAAGCTTTAAGCAATTGGAGAATTCATAATCCTTATCATCAACAAAGATAAGTGTCGATGTACTAAAGTTTGGGTCCTTTAGCACCCCATACTTGTGCATGGGCAGTCGTAGCCACACCAGGGAGGCCTAAAGGCGATCGAGACAGATACAAGATGAAGAAAGCGGCCAAGCCGGAGAACGAGAGGGCAGTGGACCCGGCAAGATCCTTGCCGGGACAGCTTGAGACCCGGCGAGATCCTTGCGGGACGACTTACAGCACTAGCGAGCACCACCCTTGTGGTTGAGAGCTCACAATGTCGACAACGTTAAGGCCAAGACCGAGGGCGCGGCGTGGTGGCGTGCAGATCCTTGTGAAGGACAGAGACAAGGCACCTAGCGAGATCCTTGCCGAACACGCTGCGAGCCGGCAAGATCCTTGCAGGACATCGGCAAGACGCGGCAAGGCTCTACCCCCCATCATGCTCCAGCAGTGGCCGACCCAGCTGGCAAGCACTGCGTGGTGCGCAGATCTTGAAGACCCGCCTTCTCGGTATGGCCCAACCAACTGGCCTGCGCATGCGGCATAGCGTGTGTCAAGACGGAGTGGGGTGGCGATAGGCGGGGCGGGCTCTCTCCGTCCCTAATAAAGCGAAGGGCATGTAAGAAATGCATTTAATCGTTTTCCTAAGATGTCGACGATAAACATAGGCACTATAGCTACTTTACACCTCTGTGTGCCCTTGTGACAGCCATTGGACATATAAAGGAGATGCCTTTGGAGGGATTCAGACTTTTGAACCTCTGGCCCAGCTTGCATGCTAGCAGCTAGCCAAAGCTCAAGAACACGAATATAGACACTCTAGGTTTCGCTTCTCGGTGGCCCAAACCTGGGTAAAAATCCGTCGTGTTGATCATTAGATCTACTCTTTGCTCTACCCTCTCTGCTAAACCATAGAAGTGGTCCACGTGATCCCATAGGTGTCGTTTCCACCGACATCTTTGGCCCGCCGAGCAAGCGAGAGAGTTCGTAAACCTGATCTAGCGGTCATACTTCCTCGATCACTGGCTCCCAAGAAGAAGGGTATCCGGCGATCGGTTCCTCGGGCCGAACTGCCCGTACCATCTTGAGACGGCGGACAGGCGTCGCGGATGGTGGCGGAGGTGTGGCTCATCCACGACACTCGGCAATCGAAGCGAGCAGCGGTGTCGTGCCCAAGACGACGAGCGCACCCGCCTCGTCCAGGGCGGTCGTGCCGCCACGGGTGCGGGGACCTCAAGGGTGGGCCGTGCTGCCTATGGCGATCTGCGACCTCAAGACACCCCGCGGCGCTACGGTCAGGTCATCTGCTGACGAAACGCCGCGGCGTTGGTGACCGGGCGCCCGCGAAGGAAGACCCTCGCATCATTCTCGAGATGCGCATGGCGGCATGCATGGTCAATATGGCACACGACCGTGGAACCATGATGGCGCTCCTTCTAACATAGTGACAAGTCGAGAACCTCCGTTCCTCGCTTGCCGCTACCACGCCGATGGAAGCATTAGCATGAGTGCCGTCAACTTCCCTCCTGCTACGGAGAAGCAACAAGAGTGGAGGGCTGCTATCTGAGCCTTATTGGCTCATATAAGGATCAATGCCGAAAAGCGGGCCACTCGGCAACAGTCCGCCGAGCGGCGCGTCAGCGGAAGGGCGAGCGCGCAACCACGGTGCACTCCCTCCACCACGACAGCAATTGTCGCCATCTCGTGGGGCGAGGCCCATGGTGATGGATCCACGGCATCATCCGACCCACAGCTCGTCGCGGCATCAAGTTCTTCGAGAGCGGGTTGAAGAGGACGCTCAAACCACTATCGGCGGCAGGAAGCACGCAAATCAATCTGATAGGCGTGCGGGGCCTATTGTGTACAGGCCTGCGGAGGTTCTGGTGACTTGCCGAGGTAGGTTGTCCAGCTTTTACCCGTGACCTCGTCGGTTCGGTGGCCCACTACCCGCACTTTCAAACCAGAGGTCCAGAAAAGTCGACGGCAAGACTCATCCGTCCGAGTTCTTGGCGTTACACCATTACGATGCAAGCGGCGGGGCTCGGGATGGCAAGGTGCTCGCCAACTAATTCACGTTGGTGCTCAAACCCAACGTCAAGTCGTGGTTGATGTACCTGCGGTAGATTCAATCTCCTCTTGGTCGGACTGTGCCATGAGTTTGTTGGCGGCTTTACGGAGGCCATCAAGCTCCTGGCTAGCCGATGATTTGCATCTCATCCCCAAAAGGATGGTGAATCCTTGCGCAAGTACATTCAGAGATTCAGCCGTGCGCAGTACAACATCCAGATGTTCATCCTGCCGTCATCGGTAGCGTTCATCCGAGCGTCTGAGCCGCACGATGCGTGAAGAGCTGGCCATGAACAAGGTTAGGGATGTTGCCAAGTGTATGTGTACTGGCGGCGGATGTGCTCGTCTGAAGGAAGGAAGTACCCGGCGAAGATCCCGATGCGAGCGATTCGGAGATGAAGACACCGCGCGGCAAAGCGCGGGGTAATAAAACGAGGCAAGACTGTGCTTGCCGTCGAGAATCGGCGACCCAGCACCTAATAAGGCCAAGGTCGGCAAGCCCGGCAAAGAGGTTGCCGGTCGCCGCCTGCTGGAGCCTTAGCGACGCCGACAAGCGGAGGGCTCGACAAGCAATATTGCAAGATCCATCGCTCCAAGGTCCATGACCTCCAAAACTGCCGGCAAGTTGAGCAGCTTGTCGAGAGCGAAAGTGAGTATGAAAGACGGGACAAGGAGAAAGGCCGGGATGGTGCTTGGGGATCCGCAAAGAACGCGTGGCGAGGGGCACCACGGCAAGGAGAAGCAACAAGAGAGCCGCTCGAGGCGCGACAAACGAGGGGATGATGACCATGAAGAGGACGGACGAGTCCAGTGACCAAGAATTTCAAAAGGCCATAAGCCATGTGCATCGATGGCGGCGCCTCGTTGCATTCTTCTCACTGCCGGCTTAAGCGATGGTAGCGCGATCGGTCTTGGAGCCATGGATCGGCCTTGAAGCCCTGAAATGGTCTAGCACTATCATTTTTCGTCGAGGATCAACCTGATCGCACAACCCTGTCGGGTGCTTGCGTTGTTGGTTTCGCCAACAATTCGCAACCTCAAGGTGCGAAAATGCTAGTGGACAGCGGGGCCGGTCTGACTTGATCTCGCCCCAAGTGATTAAGAGTTGTAGATCCCCAGAGATATCTCAAGGAGATGGGCACGTTTCAAAGGATAAATCCGGAAGAAGCCAGCCCAAGGGTAAGATCACGGTACCAGCTACATTTGGCGTAAAGCTGAACTACAGGACGAGAAGATCGTTTTTATGTAGCCAAGATCCCATTACCATATAGGGATCCTTGGCGTCTAGCATAGGCCAAGTTTATGGCAGCATCACCCTATGCCTACAACAGTTGAAGATGCCCGGCCGATGAGCATCATCCTTTGTTGACTCCGACAAGAAGGATGCGCTCATCTGTTCCGCAGCTCTGGAGGCAGTGGTGGCACCACCAAAGCACTTGCACTCTGTTGGAAAGGCCAAGCAAGACCTCACTCAGGCAGGTTTGGCCCGGCCAAGCCTCTTACCCACTCCGCAAGCGCCTCCTCGGTCTGCTTTCTCAGGACATGCCAGAAAGCTCCACGGCAAAAGCAAGACATCCAAGGCTGCACCACGAGAGACCAAGAAGGTGCCCGTCAAGGAGGATGGCAGGCGGAGCTTTCACTATAAGGTCGCCGACAGTAGGAAAAGCGCTTGTCTCCTTCCTGCGGCGAATGTCGATGTGTTTGCATGGCAAGCATCCGACATCCATGGTGTTCGAGGTGTCATGAAAACATAATAGGTTCAGATCTGAAATCATGGCACTCGGTCCCTAGTGACAAGCATTAAGCATAATCTCACAACATAGTGGATACTAGGGATCAAACCCTAACAAAACTAACTTGATTACATGGTAAATCTCATCCAACCCATCACCGTCCAGCAAGCCTCGATCGAATTACTCACACACGGTGAGCATCAAAATTGGTGATGGCAAATGGTTGATGATGACGACGAGCGAATCCCCTCTCCGGGCCCGAGCGGACTCGAGATCAGCCCTCGAGAGAGCTTAGGGCTTGGCGGCGGCTCGTAAGTAAAAGCGATGAAACTTTCTCTCTAATTTTGTTCTCCTCGAGGCGGAATATATGTAGTTGGAGCTGAGGTCGGGAGGTCCAGGGACCCACGGCTGGGAGGCAGCGCCCTAGGGAGGCGCGCCTTGTCTCGTGGACGATCTGTGGGCCCCCGGCATTAATTGTTTGCCAAAATTCTTATAAATTCCAAAAGTGCCTCCGTGGATTTCAGGACATTCGAGAACTTTTCTTTTCTACATAAAACAACATTGGTAGTTCTGCTGAAACAGCGTCGGTCTGGTTAGTTTCATTCAAATCATGCAAGCTAGAGTCCAAAACAAGGGCAAGCGTGTTTGGAAAAGTAGATCGTTGAGGCGATGCGACTCGGGTCGATGTCCGCTCATTTGGCAGATCATGTGAGGCGGCCTGGGCGGGAGCACTCGGCGCGCCATGAAGGCCAAAAATCAGGCAGTCGGGCCCTTCCATTGCGTCGGCACTTCGAGCGATGGCGGCTCCGGCCAGGCGTCGGCGTCTGGCCGGTACAACCATTGGTTGCCTTCCGGTGGGGGCGGCTGCGTAAGCCGCAAATTGGCCCATCGCCCTCCGAAGAAACTCTTCCGTAGAAGTCACGACCGCTGCCACATCTTCATCGACTTTATCAGCGTGATTGGGGAAGCGGGTTGTCGGACCTCCCGCCTCACCGTGATGAGCAGCGTCGCCTTGTGCCATGCGGCTGCGATGTGGGTGCCGAGCTTGGGTAGAACTCCCCGAGCTCGATGGTGGGAAGGGCGCGAGGAAGCCTTCGCACAAGGTGATGGCGGACAGCAGCACCACCGTGTTGGGGTGAGGTGGTGCTTAGGAGACCGTAGAAGTCGAGGAAGGACCGAAGAAGCCGCTCACCGGCAAGCCAAGGCCACGCAAGCGGTCGCAGCGGAAGGCGACCGCTCGCCCTCCTCCGGCGCCGGCGAGATTTCCTTCTTCGGCGAAGCGAACCCTCACGAAATCCTCGCCGGGCAGCCGCCCGGCGTCTGCTGAAATCGGCGTGGTCGTCGTGAACCTCGAGAGCCATTCCATCTTGCCGGAGCGCACGCGAGGCGTGGCGATGGAAGAGCTCGCCGGGGCGAAGCGTCGCGGTGATCAGCGCGGCATGGAAGCGGCGTCGGCGAAGGAAGAAGAGGAAGAGGGAGGAGGGGCGCGGCGTGCTGCGCTCTCCTCCTCCGCCTACTTATAGCCTCACGCAAGCGAGGTCGTGGGATTTAATCGCCCACTACCCCATGACCCCGTTTTAAGCAGAAATTACTGCGCGCAGTAACTCCACGAAACCTCAACCGCTCACCTCGGCGGCGGATCCGCTCGCGTGCGGCGTGGTGTCGCGGGCCCGCCTGCGGCGCGTCGTCGTCGCATGGGTGGGCAGGCTGGCCCGGCCGCTCGTCCTGCCAACCGGCCGCGGCGGTGGCACAGAAGCTTATACGCCACTAGGATCCCGCGGCGTTCGAACATTTGGACATGTCGGATCGGCGTCCGACTCCTACCGATCCTTTGGCGGAAGCGGAAAGAACTCTATCTCAAACAACTGGAAGATGGAAACTGCGAGCTCTCGACCAGGTCACCAGCGCCTCACTAGCCGGGGACTCTGTTGGAGTAATGGGCCACGGGTAGGCTACAAGCCAGATCCTTTCAAACAGCGGGGCTGGCTCGCCCCTCAATCAAGAAGAGGCCGTCTTCTAGAAGCCGTGGAGGAACAACAGGCTGCCCATGCGGCGAGTCCTAGGCGGTCAGACAACCGACTCCTAGTCGGCTTCTAGAAAGCCGGCCTCGAGTCGGCCCGCGACAACAACAAAGCCCATGCCCTCATCGGCGGGGAGGGGCGGGAATGGCTACAGGTAGCCCATTCCTCCCTTTCGGTGGCGTGTCCACATCTTGCTGTGCAGTGGGGATCTCCGCCCGACCGGCTTGTTGCCATGCCATCCCAAATATCATCACGAGCAGGTGGAGTCCTGCTCCCACGCCGACCTGCATGCGGTCCAGGGCGATGGGCCCCACCAGTCGAGTCGAAGGCGAGCGACTACGGTCGGACCGAGAGATCGGCCTAAAGTGGCCCGCTCCTTCCTCGGGCCCCCCGCGCCATTAACCACATGGGCGAAGTGTCTCGATGTCGCATAGCGGCGAACTCAGCCATGACCCACACCAAGCCGCATCATCGAGAGACACAGCAGCGATGTCGGTAAACAAGACGGGAGCGGTACGGCCCGTCGGCCTGTACCCAACCAGTCGGCGGGGCCCACTGGCGGCGGGCCCTAGTAGTCGGCGGAGATGCGGCGGCGAAGAGGCTGACGGCGGGCCCTACCCGGTCGGATTACCAATGTACCCTGGGGTAGCCCTATCTCCCCAGGCACCCATGCAAAGGGTTCGAACTAGTTAGAACTAGACCAGATCATAGAGGAAGGAGAGCTAGCCTTGCCTACTCCTACCTAGCATACGCTCAAGGAGCACACGTGTATTCACTTGTGCCTTAGTGATCATCGGAGACCCCTTGGCAGGACTAGGGTGTTATCTCCTAGGAGAGCCCGAACAGGTAAAGTATGCGGCGTTCGTGTCTCGCCTCATCCGCTTCCAGCGCACTGGCGGCGTTCTACGCTCCCACCATGATAAGCCATCCTTTGGCATATGTCACCCAACCCGGACACTAGGGATCAAGCCCTAACAAAACTTTCGATTACATGATGAATCTCATTCAACTCCTCCGACCAGCGAGCCTCTGAAGGAATTACTCACTCTCGGTGGGGAGCATCATGGAATTAGCGATGGAGAAGGGTTGGTGATGGCGAAGATCAAAGATCCCCCTCTCCGAAGCTAAGCGGACTCCAGATCTGGCCTCCGATGAAGAACAGGAGGTGGCGGCTGCTCGTCTCATGAAACATGATAAATCTTTCTCCTGATTTTTTCTCGAAAATATGAATCATAGTATCAGGGTTGAGGTTTGCAGGGCCACCGGTGGGGACAACCCACAGGCGGCGCTGGGCGCGCCCTGGTGGGTTGTGACCACCAGTGCCTCCTACGGTGGTTCTTGGCTCCAAAAATTTTCTTTTATTGTATAAAAATCCTCACAAAGTTTCGTTCCAATCCGAGAACTTTTATTTCTAAACAAAAAACAACATCATGGTAGTTACACTGAAAATAGCGTCAGCCGGTTAGTTTCATTCAAATCATGCAAATTAGAGTCGAAAACAAGAGGAAAAGCATTAGGAAAAGTAGATCGTTGGAGGCGTATCAAGTCCCCAAGCTTAAACCTTTGCTTGTCCTCAAGAAATTCAATTGATAAACTGAAAGTGAAAAAGAAAAACTTTTAAGAACTCTTTTGCTCTTGTTTACATAAATAAGCTAAAGCAGCACCCAAATTTTCAGCCAAGATTATAACTAACCATGTCAACAATAACTCTTAAAAATTATATTAACTCATATCAATGACATAATCAACTAGCGAGCAATAATAAGATATCTCAAATAACAACACTTTGTCAAAACAACCATGATATAATATGACAATAATGGTATCTTGCTAGCCCTTTCGAGACCGAAAACATAAATGCAGAGCACCTCCAAAGTTCAAGCAGCGACTAAACATTGTAATTCATGGTAGAAAAGATCCAGTCATGATACACCCAACATTAGCTATACACAATGCATGAGGATGAAAATAGTGCTGTTAGGTTCTGGTGCTTATTTGAGAAGGTGATGACAAAACATAAAAGTAAATAGATAGTCCTTCACGAGAGGTAGCGGTGATTTCCAAAGGTGCGAGCTCAAGTTTTTAAAAGCAGTCAATGAAATTTTGAAAATGCACCCTTCTTGTTTACTTCGACCACTAATTATCAGTATCTTCCATGCTAAACACATTAGTGGAGGTTCATAGCGCTAAAAGTAAAGGTTTACTCCCCTCCACAAACAATCACACTCCACGGCTTGTCCAAAAGAAGCGGTGCCGTCCATACCAACAACAAAAGTAAAGGTTTAATTATTTGCAATTTGAGTTCGGAATGGGAATCCTTATTACTGCCGGTCTTGTGCAGGGCGAGTGAATAAATAATCATCATGAGAATAACCCGATTAGCATGGAAGATCTTGACTACCTCCATCGCTCTATGAACAATCTAGGCACACCTGAGAAAGGATACTTATTTGAAGTTTTAGAGGTGGCACATGCAAATTTACTTGGGCGGCAGGGTAATACCGCACATAGGTAGGTATGGTGGACTCATCTGGAATAACTTGGGTTTCATTGTTTTGATGCACAAGCAGAATTCTGTGACAGACTAGTTTTTCTTTTCTTTTTCGATTTTGTGCGCCATTTGATGTAAATTTGGGTTTTGAATCATCTCAGTTGGACTTATACCCTTGGGCATACATTTGATTTTCACCCAAGTGGCTCCTCTCTCTCTCTCTCTCAAACCATCATTTCCTCTCTGATTAATCCCAAAATAATCCTAGGAATATTTATTATAAATGAAAAATATTCATTTTCTCTTCAAAAACCCTAATCAGCAACATACGCTCCAAAGCAACCCTCATTTTTACTGCTCCTAAAATCCTGAGAAAATTCCCAAATATTCGTTGAACCCTAGGGCACCTTCCTGAGAAAAAATATTGCATCACTTTTTGTAATATTTTTGCTACAGAAAATCATTTCTGTTCTGGACAGAATTGGCATTTTACACAACAAGTACCTTTTTCCTTGATCCAATGAGGCTGAGTTTTCTTGAGCTTCATTACCTTTCTAAGTTGCTAAACCCCAAAGCTTAGCCCTCAACTCTTAGTGAATCACTCACCATTAACTCCACAAGTTCTGTCCGAAACTTACCATGAAGTAAACCACGCATACAGCTCCTGGGTTCAACTCAAAGTGTTGGAACCACCCAAACCACTAAGGACTACCAGCCGGACATGAAGTTTGAGCTTAGCGGCCTGATGTCATAGTTCACGCTTGGTGAGCACATCGTTCGGCCTTGGCATGCGGTCGACACGCTCTGCGACCTTGCCCGAGCCTCTGTTGAGCTCGTGCTCGCTTCGCCCACCGCACCTTGCCAAACGCGCCCGATCATCGTCTCGACCCTCTTAACTCCTCGCGGCACTCGGCGGCGTCGGAGCTCCTTTGCAGCGAGCCGGACGAACCCGACCAACCCAGCGAGTGCACCGCACCGCTTTCGTCGCCATCCATCGCTCATGTGCTCGTCTCCACCCTCCCACATATCCGTGTGAGCTCGTTGCCTTCTACCCATCTTGTTGCCGCCGTTCATCGTCGGGCACCATGTCGAAGCCCTCGGCGGAACCCGATCCCCTCTCCACTTCTCATCGTACCCCCCCCTCCTCGAGCCTCACCAACTTCTCCTACCTCCACAATGCAATAGAAGCGGAGCCTGGCCGTGAGCTCGAGCTTCACGTCCCGAGCTTGAGCTACTTGGCGATCCAGTTCACCCGATCTGTCTAGCCCATTCTGAGCTCAAGCCTCTCTTCCAAAGCCTCCGTGGTGCTTCATGGTGCCGTCGACCCGTTGGAGCCCCTTGGTGCAGCCCCACATCACCGTCATCTCCAACTCCGCGACCTCTGTTTCCTGCCACCATTGGAGCTCGTTCCGACCTGTCAGGCCACCCCTAGCTATTCTATGGGTACAGGCAGTGCGCCTCGACCTCCTCTTCGTTCTATCCTCTAGATCGGGCAAAGAACCCTTCTCACAGCGTGAGCTCCGTGACCTCGCCGCTCTGTTTCTCTCTACCCCTCACACGACCGGTGAGGCCCGTTGTCAGCTTCTCCACTCGCGCCCGAAGCGGTACGAGTGGAGGTGTATTCAGAGAATACACCATCGACGTCACCCCCCTGGTTTCTATTTTATTCAAATTTAATTCAAATTTTCCAGAGAACTTGAAATAGCCACAACTTTTTAACCTTAAGTCCAAATGAAGTGATTCTTTTTTGCATTGTATTCTTAATGAAACGATCTAGCAACTCATCAAAAATGAGATTTTTCTCTGTTGTCTAGATTTTCTGGTGATTTTCAGAGTGTTTCTTGATATTTTATTTCTCTATTTTTAATTATTTTCAGAAGGTGAAGCTTGTCTTGAGGATCACCGGAGTGTGAACCTCATGCACTAAGGCAAGCCATAGCAACATTTTCATGGTGCCACCTCAATATTTGTGATTTTACCAACTTGAACAATGATTTATCCCATGCATTTAAATCACCCAAATAAATATTCATTTCATTAAATGCTTGCTTTGCTTGAGATACTTAGTTTGATGGTTTGAGACTAACTAACTTAGTTTAAGTCAGTAGAAGTAATATTTAAGTATGTGATATGAAATGATTATGAAAAAGGCCAGTTTGGTTATTATTTTCTTAAGTAAGAAAGTGAATTATTTTAAGTTAATATCATGGTTAAGTTTGATGAATTATAGGAACCTGGTATGAGTTTGTTGATGATTATTGTTAGTGGGAATACTTGATGAGGTTGATCCATTTATTTCGATAATATGTGATGCACGATCTTTGTTTCCATATTCATGGCATATCATGACACCGGTTATTTTTATTTTGAGCTAAACTTGTTAATAACTAAACTTGAACATACCGTTGACCAGGTCATGGTGCCACTGAATCGAGTTTTCGGTGTAACCACATTTCCCTTTATGGGAAGGCCTTTATTCATCCGTTGTAATGCCTCTGGTCGGTGCCTCCAATGAGAGAAGGTTATGGGCATGCATTACCACAGTCGTTGATGCCTTTGGTGACACGAGGCCACCGGGACATAGCCCGGATGGGAGTAAGTCGGAGTGGCCAGGAGTGTCATGGCAATGGGAAGGTTTCATCGAATCTTGTTGGTCCACCGAATGGAGATCGAGGCCATGGGTTCCGTGGTGTGGGTAAAGTATGCTACCTCTGCGAGTGTATTTAATCTATCGATAGCCGCGTCCTCGATTCTGAACACAACTTGGAAGTAGGTCACACCATGGATCGGCATTTATAATTAATCATGCACAATAATGCTAATCACCGCCCGATCGAAAGATGATGGTTGAGAAATTATGAAGATGGTGGAAACCATAGTGTTGGTTTTTGTGATCCGAGAAAGATCACCGTTTGGTTACAAGGTAACCCGTTCGGTGAAAGTCCGAGGGACTTGATGCACGATTATGTTCCTGCATTCCTAGTATGCTTTTGCATTGATGATTATTTGGTTAAATATCATGATATATGTCATTATGTTTATGCTTGTTGTGAGCTTGCAAGTACATTCAATGTCTGACACGGCATGTCATGCCAAATTTCAGGAAAATCTCGTTGGATCGGTCTTGAGTCTAGATCATGTCCACATTGGTGTCCCTGTGCCATAGAGTCCGCTTCGTCTTCGTTCCGCTGCCGCATAGTTGTCGTGATCGAGGCCTTTATGTCCACTAAATAATGTACATATTGTTCACCGCACGTGTGCTGCTTAGTCTCGCTACTCGATGTAATATTGAACTATATGCGCTAGTATCAATAAAGCGGTTATTTTCTGTACCAAGTTGTTGTGTGTTGCCGAAGACATGATCACTGGGCTGGCAATGCAAGGTAAACGGTTGCTGAGCTGGGCTGCCACAAATTCCCGCTAAATGCAGTAAAGCCTAGCAATTAGGTTGAGAAGTGGCTAGAGTGAAAGCGGTCATGAATCATGCATTATGCATAAGTAACATTGGATACTAGAATGAGTAGGATATGGACACCATGAACATAAATATCATAGAGGCTATGTTGGTTATATTCGACTACATGCATGAACATGTGCCAAGTCAAGCCACTCGAACATTGAGGAGGATACTATATCATCATACTACATCACAGTCATTTAGTGCAATGTTGGCATCGAAGATAAATCATTATCCACTCCTAGCTACTTAAGAATGGCATGAGAAACTATAATCTCTAATTATCACTGCAAACATGTTTGATCATAATAGGCTGAACCATGGATACTAGGTTAAACATATTTACAAAAAGCAAGTTGAGTTCATACCCGTTTCTCTCTTATAGCCAATTCATCAAATATCGTCATTATTTACTTTCACTTACATGATTGAGCGATATGAAAATAATAATAGTGCAAGAGTGTAAATGGACTAAGCTAGAATCTGCAAACAGTTTTATTCAAAAGAAGAAAACAAGGTAATATGGGCTCTGTTAGATCAACAATAATGCATATGAGAGCCACTCAACATTTTCTTCATGGTCTTATCCTCGGTACAACTCAATAAAAGAAAGGAAATTGAAGAAACACACTGAAATATTTTTGGAGCTTTTGTTTTTAAGCGGAAGGAAACAAATTAAAGAAAAAACAAAAAATGAGAAAAACTATTTACGGAGAACTCCCAACAACGAAAAAGTACATGGAAATCTTTTGGGTTTACTTTTAAATACTACAACTAACTACACTAGAAAGAAAAAATAAAAATAAGCAGGTAATATTTTTGTGTTTTCTCAAAGTTTTCAAACACACAAAAGAAGGCGAGAAAAATAAATCTAGCATGGATGATACAATGAAAAAGTGTGGACCGACAACCTGGAATGAAATGTGTGAACATGAAAGTAATGTTGGTGGAAATACGAACTCCCACATGCTTAGGCTTTTGGCCTAACTTGGTAATCTCGTGTGCTTGCATAATGGTGGGAGTGATAGCTCACGGAGGCTGGGTGTGAACACCAGCTCGCCGCGCAGCCACAACCGATCGTTATGTGCTCGGGCCTCGCTCTCAAGAACATAATATCTTCCCTTCTGTGAACATCAAAGAGAGCAGGTGTAGGAAAAAACGTGTCCACAGACCTTTTATTAAACAACAGGTTATAAGTAAAATTATGGGGTTCACCACTAAGGATCTTATGACGTTTCATAGCATCAAAATCAAGGTACTGCATGGGTAGGATGGGGTCATAAGGCCAGGTGAAACACCAAGCTCTCTCGCTAGGCGTATCGCATAAATTCCACCATAAAATATCCACTACCAGCGTTGTGTTGCAATCTACATGCCACTATCGCTCCAAGGTTATAACTTTTGTTACCGTTAGAGCGATGCGGATAAGGCTCAAGTCTGGAGCACAAAGTGTACTTCAATCTTGTTTATTCACCGTTAAACAAAGTGTACTTCCATTAAATACTACAAAGTATAGGATGGAGGGAAAATGAATGCTCTTTATTCACGTTGAGTCACTCCTCTAGTCTCACCAAAGCAAAGGCTAGTCAAGAATGTTTCAAACTCCAACCTTGGTGGTTCGTCAAATGAACCCCAAAATGGAATTTTGCAGTGATTAGAAAAATTTCCAGAGGCATAATAAATGAATTGTCACATGTTTTAAATGATACTATGGACTCACGAGGATGGAATTTAAATTCTTGATGAAATGATTCATGAGGATGAGGTGTTGGTTGCGTTATACGCAATGTAGGGACCAACCTCGACATTGTGAACATATTTCTCAAATTCTTCCTTAATGCCCACACGCCATATAATCGTTGCATGGCCATAAACATGATTTGGTGGTGGCATCTCGAATGGAATTTTCACTTGGTTCAACATAGGACCGTGAACGGAGCTGCTACTAAAAGATGCCTCCGGGACCTCCTTCTCGAAGAACTCCTTCCAGAGAAGTTTATCGCATTCGCATACAATTTTCTGGAAATTTTTGGGTCACAAGTTTTGTCAACAAAACTTCACAAGATTGATAGCAACTACTCATAGGGATGCATATAGGCCACATCAAACATTCAAACTACTTAGAACTCTAATAATTCAACATCAAGCTCATCTACAGCAGCACCAAGAGTCACTAATTATTCTAAATAAAAACCACTAAAGCAAAAACTAATTGAAAAATGGAGAGTCACATACCAAACAACAATCCCGAAACAGTTTGAAACGGAGCTTCAAGCAAAGAGATCAAACCCACGGGTTTGAGAGCAAGAACACGAGAGAGAGAGATGGTGATTTTTTTTGGAGGTAGGTGATGATGTGGGACGAAGAGATAAGTGAGGGCCCACATGGGGACCACAACCCACCAGGCGCGCCTAGGGGTCTTGGAGCGCCTAGGTGGGTTGTGCTCCTGAGCACCTACCTCTGATTATTTCCACTAAAAACTTAAATATTCAGAAAAAAATCTTATTTAATTTTCAGAGCATTTGAGGACTTTTATTTGTGGGTCATTTTTATTGTGGAAAACTCGGAAGCAGACAAAGCATGGCATTTTATTTTATTTAACTAACAAAACAGAAAACAAAAGGTAGGGACAGAAGGTAGTGCTCACTGAATTCATCAACTTCATACCTCTCAAAAATGATTCATTAATAAGGTTGATCAAGTCTTATTAACAACCACTTTCATTAGCATGAAACCAAGAACTTTAGTAAAACACTAAGTTACCTCAATGGGGATATGAATGTCCCAACAATAAGCATTTCATATTTCTTTTGGCAGTAGGTACAGGTAGTTGAAAACTTCCAATAGTGATTGTTGGAGATTTTTCAATAATATTAATACCATTCACTTGGAATTGTTTCTTGGAAAGTGCATCGTATGTTCATTACCATTGATATGAAAAGTGACCTTGCTTTTATTGAATCAATAACAGCCCTGCTGTATTCAAGAAGGGTCTACCAAGGATAATCGGCATTTTGTAGTCCTCGGGCATCTCAAGAATAACAAAGTCAGTTAAGATAGTAACATTAGGTCACCCACAAAAAAGATAGTAACATTAGGAACAACAAGCGGACATCCTCACAAATACCCATAGGTATGGCAGTTGATTTATTATCCATTTGTGAAGATATTTCAGTACATGTGAGTTTATTTAAACCAATTCTTTATATAAAGAAAGGACAACACTAACACCAGCTCCTAAATCACATAATGCAGTTGTCACATAATTTCTTTTGATGGAGCAAGGTATAGTTGGTATTCCCGGATCTCCAAGTTTTTTAGGTACTCCATCCTTAAAAGTGTAATTAGCAAGCATGGTGGAGATTTCAGCTTCTGGTATTTTTCTCTTATTGGTGATGATGTCTTTCATGTACTTAGCATTGGCGAGGCATTTTAAGATATTAGTCAAGTGAGTGCAAAAGTGGCCTCGACATTTCAGCAAAGCGTTCAAATTCTTCATCATCTTTCTTTTGGTTGACTTAGGTGGAAAGGGCATAGGTTTTTGAACCCACGGTTCTCTTTCCTTACCGTGTTTTCTAGCAACAAAGTCTCTTTTATCATATCTTTTATTCTCGGGTGTTGTGGGTTATGAAGATCAACTCTGGTTCTATTTTAACATCATTATGCAGTTCTTTATTATTTGTTTGAGTATTTTCATGAACCTCATCATTATCTTCGTCATTATCGAGAAGGACACTGTTCATTACCAGATTGAGTTTCAACATCAGAAATAGAGACTTCATTATCATTATCAAGAGGATTTTCTACTTCAGGTTCACTAGAGGCATACAAAGTCATATAAATTTTGCTTCTTCTTTTCTTTTTCTTTTCAGAGGACTAGGTGCATTAGTGTTAACTCCTTGAGTGTCTTGCTCAATTCTTTTGGGTGTCCCTCAGGGTAAAGTGATTCTGAGTCATTCTACCTCCTCTAGTCATTACTCTAGCATGATCATTGATATTATTATTCATTTCATCTAGCAACTCTCTTTGTGATTTACCAACTTGTTCTAGTTGAGTTTGAACCATAGAGGCATGCTTCCCTACACCTCTAACATCATTTGAGATTCTAAATAACAAGTCACTCAAGCGAGCAATCATATCAAAATTGTATTTTGTTCCATAACATATGCATTGAAGTGATCTTGCTTTCTAATGTAATTATCAAACTCATAAAGGCATTAAATAGGATGTTTATTGTAAGGAATATCTCCTTCATCGAACTTTAATAAAGAATTTACCTCTACCACCTAAGGTGGTGGTGGTGTTCAAGCCCATGTATTTCTTGATGGTGGGAAATTTTTAACATCCTGCTTTTCCTTCATAGATTTCTTTGCCTCTTGCATATCTTCAGGATGAGAAATAAGATACCCTCTTCTTCGAGAGGTTTAAGTGGTGGTTTAGGAAGGATCCAATCATCATAATTTTACTATATGTTATTCAATAATTCTTCAACTTGTCCAACAGTTCGTTCTGAAAACACAACCAGCACACCTATCTAGGAAGTCTCTAGAATCATCGGTTAGTCCATTATAGAAGATATCAAGTATTTCATTTTCTTAAGAGGATGATCACATAAAGCTTTAAGCAATTGGAGAATTCATAATCCTTATCATCAACAAAGATAAGTGTCGATGTACTAAAGTTTGGGTCCTTTAGCACCCCATACTTGTGCATGGGCAGTCGTAGCCACACCAGGGAGGCCTAAAGGCGATCGAGACAGATACAAGATGAAGAAAGCGGCCAAGCCGGAGAACGAGAGGGCAGTGGACCCGGCAAGATCCTTGCCGGGACAGCTTGAGACCCGGCGAGATCCTTGCGGGACGACTTACAGCACTAGCGAGCACCACCCTTGTGGTTGAGAGCTCACAATGTCGACAACGTTAAGGCCAAGACCGAGGGCGCGGCGTGGTGGCGTGCAGATCCTTGTGAAGGACAGAGACAAGGCACCTAGCGAGATCCTTGCCGAACACGCTGCGAGCCGGCAAGATCCTTGCAGGACATCGGCAAGACGCGGCAAGGCTCTACCCCCCATCATGCTCCAGCAGTGGCCGACCCAGCTGGCAAGCACTGCGTGGTGCGCAGATCTTGAAGACCCGCCTTCTCGGTATGGCCCAACCAACTGGCCTGCGCATGCGGCATAGCGTGTGTCAAGACGGAGTGGGGTGGCGATAGGCGGGGCGGGCTCTCTCCGTCCCTAATAAAGCGAAGGGCATGTAAGAAATGCATTTAATCGTTTTCCTAAGATGTCGACGATAAACATAGGCACTATAGCTACTTTACACCTCTGTGTGCCCTTGTGACAGCCATTGGACATATAAAGGAGATGCCTTTGGAGGGATTCAGACTTTTGAACCTCTGGCCCAGCTTGCATGCTAGCAGCTAGCCAAAGCTCAAGAACACGAATATAGACACTCTAGGTTTCGCTTCTCGGTGGCCCAAACCTGGGTAAAAATCCGTCGTGTTGATCATTAGATCTACTCTTTGCTCTACCCTCTCTGCTAAACCATAGAAGTGGTCCACGTGATCCCATAGGTGTCGTTTCCACCGACATCTTTGGCCCGCCGAGCAAGCGAGAGAGTTCGTAAACCTGATCTAGCGGTCATACTTCCTCGATCACTGGCTCCCAAGAAGAAGGGTATCCGGCGATCGGTTCCTCGGGCCGAACTGCCCGTACCATCTTGAGACGGCGGACAGGCGTCGCGGATGGTGGCGGAGGTGTGGCTCATCCACGACACTCGGCAATCGAAGCGAGCAGCGGTGTCGTGCCCAAGACGACGAGCGCACCCGCCTCGTCCAGGGCGGTCGTGCCGCCACGGGTGCGGGGACCTCAAGGGTGGGCCGTGCTGCCTATGGCGATCTGCGACCTCAAGACACCCCGCGGCGCTACGGTCAGGTCATCTGCTGACGAAACGCCGCGGCGTTGGTGACCGGGCGCCCGCGAAGGAAGACCCTCGCATCATTCTCGAGATGCGCATGGCGGCATGCATGGTCAATATGGCACACGACCGTGGAACCATGATGGCGCTCCTTCTAACATAGTGACAAGTCGAGAACCTCCGTTCCTCGCTTGCCGCTACCACGCCGATGGAAGCATTAGCATGAGTGCCGTCAACTTCCCTCCTGCTACGGAGAAGCAACAAGAGTGGAGGGCTGCTATCTGAGCCTTATTGGCTCATATAAGGATCAATGCCGAAAAGCGGGCCACTCGGCAACAGTCCGCCGAGCGGCGCGTCAGCGGAAGGGCGAGCGCGCAACCACGGTGCACTCCCTCCACCACGACAGCAATTGTCGCCATCTCGTGGGGCGAGGCCCATGGTGATGGATCCACGGCATCATCCGACCCACAGCTCGTCGCGGCATCAAGTTCTTCGAGAGCGGGTTGAAGAGGACGCTCAAACCACTATCGGCGGCAGGAAGCACGCAAATCAATCTGATAGGCGTGCGGGGCCTATTGTGTACAGGCCTGCGGAGGTTCTGGTGACTTGCCGAGGTAGGTTGTCCAGCTTTTACCCGTGACCTCGTCGGTTCGGTGGCCCACTACCCGCACTTTCAAACCAGAGGTCCAGAAAAGTCGACGGCAAGACTCATCCGTCCGAGTTCTTGGCGTTACACCATTACGATGCAAGCGGCGGGGCTCGGGATGGCAAGGTGCTCGCCAACTAATTCACGTTGGTGCTCAAACCCAACGTCAAGTCGTGGTTGATGTACCTGCGGTAGATTCAATCTCCTCTTGGTCGGACTGTGCCATGAGTTTGTTGGCGGCTTTACGGAGGCCATCAAGCTCCTGGCTAGCCGATGATTTGCATCTCATCCCCAAAAGGATGGTGAATCCTTGCGCAAGTACATTCAGAGATTCAGCCGTGCGCAGTACAACATCCAGATGTTCATCCTGCCGTCATCGGTAGCGTTCATCCGAGCGTCTGAGCCGCACGATGCGTGAAGAGCTGGCCATGAACAAGGTTAGGGATGTTGCCAAGTGTATGTGTACTGGCGGCGGATGTGCTCGTCTGAAGGAAGGAAGTACCCGGCGAAGATCCCGATGCGAGCGATTCGGAGATGAAGACACC
The DNA here is from genome assembly GCA_021605205.1 of Aegilops longissima. Classification (NCBI taxonomy): domain Eukaryota; kingdom Viridiplantae; phylum Streptophyta; class Magnoliopsida; order Poales; family Poaceae; genus Aegilops; species Aegilops longissima. The sequence continues at coordinate 607,116,786 of CM038681.1, forward strand.
GCGCGGCAAAGCGCGGGGTAATAAAACGAGGCAAGACTGTGCTTGCCGTCGAGAATCGGCGACCCAGCACCTAATAAGGCCAAGGTCGGCAAGCCCGGCAAAGAGGTTGCCGGTCGCCGCCTGCTGGAGCCTTAGCGACGCCGACAAGCGGAGGGCTCGACAAGCAATATTGCAAGATCCATCGCTCCAAGGTCCATGACCTCCAAAACTGCCGGCAAGTTGAGCAGCTTGTCGAGAGCGAAAGTGAGTATGAAAGACGGGACAAGGAGAAAGGCCGGGATGGTGCTTGGGGATCCGCAAAGAACGCGTGGCGAGGGGCACCACGGCAAGGAGAAGCAACAAGAGAGCCGCTCGAGGCGCGACAAACGAGGGGATGATGACCATGAAGAGGACGGACGAGTCCAGTGACCAAGAATTTCAAAAGGCCATAAGCCATGTGCATCGATGGCGGCGCCTCGTTGCATTCTTCTCACTGCCGGCTTAAGCGATGGTAGCGCGATCGGTCTTGGAGCCATGGATCGGCCTTGAAGCCCTGAAATGGTCTAGCACTATCATTTTTCGTCGAGGATCAACCTGATCGCACAACCCTGTCGGGTGCTTGCGTTGTTGGTTTCGCCAACAATTCGCAACCTCAAGGTGCGAAAATGCTAGTGGACAGCGGGGCCGGTCTGACTTGATCTCGCCCCAAGTGATTAAGAGTTGTAGATCCCCAGAGATATCTCAAGGAGATGGGCATTGGCGCCAGATTTTCAAAGGTCTCCTTGAGATCTTCAACAACGTTCCTTGCTTCTCCGTCTTCACCACCCGTCGTCACGTGGCGTGGGCGTTTACGCCAAGCTGCTTGAGGAGGCGCCGCATGCAGCTGAAAGGTGGCGCCGGCATTCCTCAAGCCGAGCGTCATGGTCGGTGGCGAAGGCTCCAAGCGAGCGTGATGAAGGCGGTCTTCAATCTCGGCGGGTTCAGCTTGATCTGGTGATATCACGAATATGCATCTAAGCTCAACAGCTCGCATCCGGTGTGGAGTGTATCACTGATCAATTCTTGGCAGCGAGCGGGTCCTTAGGGCAGAGGCTTTGTTGAGGCTTGTGTAGTCAATACACATCCGCCACTGCTTGTTCTTCTTTAGTACCAAGACCGGGTTCGCTAACCATTAGGAAGAACACTTCCATGATGAAACCGGCTGCGAGGCAGGGCTATCTCTTCTCCAACAACTCTTCTTTTCTCTTCGACGGCGGCGCAAAGGGCTGCACGACGGGCTTCATCAGATCGGACATGTAACTTGTGCTCGGCGAATTCCGTCGGTACACTGGCATGTCTTGAGGGGACCATCTTGAAAATGTCGATTCTCACGGAGAAATCGGCGAGGCTCGCCTTCCTATTTCTTCGAGGTTTGCACCTACGACATCGTATCTCTCCGGTGCTTTCTGGGTCCAAGGGCATCTTCTTGGTCTCTTTGGCGGCAGGCAGGCCCTCGACTTCGACTCCTTTGGGTGGGCGACATCTCTGGCTGCTTGCGGCCATTGCCACCAACCGATCAAGGAGCAGCTTCTCATTCGATCACGAGGGACTCGGCCAGCCGATTGCTTTCCAGCTGCAGGCGGGCGACTTTCTGTAATCGCCCGGCTCTGGTCAGAATCCCCTTAATTTTCGGCATCTTCATCTTGAGGTAGGCGTGAGGGGACCGCCATGAACTTAGCGAGCAGGTCGGCCAAGCGAGCATGGTAAGGGCTTCGAGGTCCACCACTTGAACCGGCGGCTCTCGGCGATAGTGATCTTTGTCCCCAAAGGGGCGTCTATCGAATCTTGCCAATCGGTGAGCAGGAAAGGCCGGTACAATTCCGTGGAACCAGATCCGACTATCTTTGTTGTCTTTGCTTGATTCCTAACTTCTCCATGGTATCCTTATGCAGGATGTTGATCTTTGCTGCCTCCGTCTATCAGCACTTTCGCGAGAAGCGGCCCGCCTATCAGCGGCAAGGTGGCTCCCAAGACCGAGGCGTGGGGCCGGATTAACATCACCTCGGGTGATCAGCCCGGCTCAAGCGATAGGCTTCTCGGACGGTGCATGAATTCTGGAGTATCGATGCTCTGCATTCACTTCTTCTTTATTGCTGCCACTGCTGCTTTCACGATCGTCGGCCACTGCGGTGAACACTACATAGGCACCATGCTCTTGGGTACTCATCTTGTCTTGTGCCGCCGGCACGACAGCCGGATTCTTTGGCGGAATGGTGGTGGGCGGCGGCCCAGAGCGGAAGGAGGACAAGGCCGTCTCCCTTAGCGATCTGGTGAGCGATGGCACTACGGGTGGTGTGATTCAACGGCCGTGCGCTATGGAACTGCGGGTCCATCGAGTCTGCTTTCGTAAGAAGGCGGCAACCAGTTGGACTTGCCGCCTTTACGCGCTTGGCGAGGCGACTGCCCTCGGGTGCTGGTCTTGTTGTCGCCACTGCTGGCTGTTGGAAGCGGCTGCGGGCCCCTGTGCTAGTGACCATTCTGCTGCTTTGTCGCCCATTTGGCGTCGCCGGCCGGAGTTAAGGGAGCATGAGCCACCTTGCGGTCGCCGCGACTTCAATCTCCGACTTCATGGAGAATCGGTATCAGCGTGCTTATGCGCTATGATCAGCAGCTTCGTCGAGGTCTGGCTCGTCGCCAAAGGAGCTTGTGCTTGAGGAGGTGCCTTCTCACTTTTGGCGGTGAAGTACTCGATTGCCTGCACCTCATGCACTCCCTCACGGGGAGTTAGGAGCTCGGCCCAGCGCGTGAGGTAGTGTGAGTAGACTTGTTGGGGCCATGCGCACAAGGAAAGGCTGGCGAGGCTTGGGAGGTCGCTTGTATGTGCTCGTGAAGTTGCGGACGAAGGCCTCGGTGAAGTCGACCCAGCTGATGCTGCTGCGAGGCTTCAAATTGTTCAACCATGTCCGAACCATGCCCTGGAGCATGAGGGAACATACTTTCGACAATGCGCTTATTGCCGTTAAGCTATCTTGTGGCGTGGTGTAGTCCACTAGCCAGTCCTCCGGCTTCACGGAGCTGGTGTACTTAGGTGTATCTCGGGGGTGTGAATCCTGCAGGGAAGGGCTCGTCTCGGATCGAGGTCGAAACAGGGCGGGCCTTTCGTCTTCTTCTTCAGCGCCGAGGATCGGTGGGTTGCTCGATCCGTGGCGGGCGTCGTTTTCTCGACTCCCTCGGCGGCCAGGCGGTCGCCGAGTTGAATCTTCGACGGGTGGCAGGGGACTTCGCCTTTCTCTGCGGGGAGGAGGAGGCGGAGATAGTCGTCCGCGCTCCACTTTGCTCTCGGCGGCCGTCTTCGTCGCTTCGATAGGAATGTGAAGTCGGCTATAGCTGCAGCGGATCCTTATTTTCTTCCAGGGCGCCGCGGTCGGCGTCTGGCATCGCGCCTGATCTCGGCGGGGAGGCAAATCGCCGTGTTGTCGTCCACGGCGCGCTGCGTCGGCGGCAGCCGGATTCGTCTTGCACAGCAGCAGCGTCGAGAGCTGCTGGACTCGCTCCGTCATCGGCGGCGCTCCTCGCCCTCGAAGTTATCAGCTCGTGCGCCGCCACACAAGCGGCCGCGGATATTCTCCTTGAGCGTGGCGTACACAGGTTGATTGGCCCCAAACAGGTGGCGATAGCTCGTAGCGCTGCTGGACGCGCCTGAGCAGCTAGGCCCGATCGAACCGGCAAACGCCCGCGCGATCCATCTCGCTGGTAGGCTTCGACAAGCGTCTCATGCTTGCCAGCTTACATGCCCACGAGAGCTGGGCGGCGCTTCAGCGTCAGCGTCGGCGTCTTCGGAATAGAAGGCGGTCAGGTCTTGCGAGAACTTCGTCGAGAGGTCACGAGCTCCCTCGCCGGAAGGCTCGGTGACGATGGCGAGCACCTCCATGGCGGTGCTTCGCCGCTCTCCGCGAGGCGGCTCGTTATGAACCACCTGCGTTGGTGAGGAGCGCGTCGGCGTCGCGGTGTCGAATCGACCAGCGCCGGGTCGGTGGAGCCTCTCGGACTCAAAGTCGGCGGCGAGGCTCGCGGGGCGTGAAAGCTGCTCGAGGAGGCCCGCGAGGAGGCTCGGGGCGTCCGTGCACTGCATCGGATGCGAGCTCGTCGGAAAAAGCGAACCTCGCCGACAAGTTCAGGCCGAGCAGCTTCGCTTCTGGCGACCTCAGCTCCATCGCCTGGCGTCAGCGCGAACTCCGTCTGGCGTGCGGGCTGGCTCGCTTCGCCGAGGAGGAAGAGGGTTCCCGTCGAGCAGGTCTCGGGGCGGTGCACCTAGCCCGGTGGGCGCCAAATGTAAATGGGTTGGGTGCGACATATGCCAAGATGGCTTATCATGGAGGCGGTAGAGCGTCGCGGTGCTGAAGCAGGATGGGCGAACATGCCGCCGTGAATCTTACCAACCCGGGGCTCTCAGGAGATAACACCCCTACTGCTGCTCTGCGGGGTCTCCGCTGATCACTATGGCAAAGGTGAGTACAAGATGGCTCCTTGAGCTGTTAGAGGTGTGGGAAGGAGAAGGGCACGACTAGCTCTTCTCTTCCCTCTATGTGTGTGTGTCAAAACTACTAAGTTCCAACCCTTTGCATGGGTGCCCGGGGGTTTATATAGGCCTACCCCGAGTACAATAATAATCCAGTGGGCGGGGTCCCGGCCGTCGATCTTCAAGTCGCCGTCTTCTCCGCCGACTACAGGGCCCGCCGACTAGTGGGCCCGCCGACCAAATCAACATGGGGCCGACAGCCCTCATCGCTTGTGGTAGTCTTGCGACTGCGGGTCCTTGTAGCAGCTCTTCTAATAACCGCGAGCTTGGTGGCGAGTGCATTAACCTTGATGCCGCCGCTGGCGAAGCGATCCTTGTTGCCATTCCCTCTCTTAATGCAGGTTAATGGCGCCGCGGGCCCGTGGGAGGGCCCGCCCGACTCTGGAGGCCGACTCCAGCGGGTCCGTCTTTGGGGCGCTCTCGCCGTCTTCTGCACTCCCGCCAGGCGAATCCCGCCATCTTGGGTCGTCTGCAGACGAGCCATCGTGGTTCTGAGAATCTGCCCGCAGGGCTGGCGTCGAGGCAGGCGTGGCTCTGATGCAGCGCCCGGGCGGAGATCTCCGTCGATGCGGCGCTCTGTAGCCATGCCTGCTCTTTATGGCCAGGGCAGAGGGCAGGGCAGAGCGCTTTATCCCATCCGCTTTCGTAGTCGCTCGGGCGGGGTGGGCAGGTCGCGGGCCGACTCCATGTGCTTCGGCTTCGCCGGAAGTCGGCGGCTTTAGTCGGCTTGTCTTGAGGCCGTCTACGGGACTCGGCTGGGAGGGCGTCGGCGACTCTATCGCCGACTCTCACAAGCGGCTCTTCGTCTTAGGGGTCTTGAGGCGCGATCTGCCCGATGTTTTGAAAAGGTCGAGGGCTCGGGTTTGCCTACCCATGGCCCATTACTCCGACCTTGGACAAACTACCATGTCCATTAAGCTCCTAGAGCGACCCTAACACAGGCTGCTAATACCCAGCCTCATCCTAATCCTCTAGCACCTGCAGCATTTAAATCGGCGCTGGCGTGCTGCTCTGGCGTGGCAGCGCAGCGTTCTGCGTGCATGCTTGCAGGCGTCGCCTTGCGTCAGCGTTGCCGCCTCCCAGCGCCCGTCTGGCCTCTCCCCTCTGCCGGCCGCCGCGTGCCCCTCCCCTCACCGCGAGCCACCTGGCCCCTCTTGGCGCCCTACGGCACCGCCTCCATAGCCGCCACCGCCGCCCGGCAGCCTACTGCCCTGGTCAGGCGCCCCAAACCACGCCAGCGCGCCCGGCTTCGCTCGTGGAACAACCGAGCTCATCCCGAGCTTGTCATAGCGCCCATCGCCCGCCACGATGCCTGCAAGCTTCTGGCAGGCGGTTCACAAGCTTATCTTGGCTGCCGCAGGACCGACCTCGATGAGCTATATAGGAGACCCCGGACTCGTCCGGCCACTCGGGCGACCTCGAGCCACCCCCGCACCCCACGGCCAGCAATCGTTGGGGGAAGCCGCCTTCCCGACTCGGCCGATTCGGCCGCCGCCTCATCAGCCCATTCGCCGCAACAGGGCCCCTGCCGTCAGCGCCACCGCCGACTCCCCATGACCCTACCGAGCCGCCCAACACCTCCGACCGGTCGAGAATCACTGCAGCCAGGACCCCAAACTCACCGAAGCTGCGGCCGTCGTGGCTTCGCCGCCGCGTTTCCTTCACCCCCGCCGACCCAACAACCACCGGAAGAACCGCCCCGGCCTGGCGGGTCCATCCCTGCCCTTGGATCCCCGTGGGGAACCGCCATTCATCAGCGGTGATCGCGGAACCCGCCCTTTCGGGAAGAGGAGGGAGAAAGGCAGGCGGCGGTCAAACCTGACCAGTGGGCCCAGGGGACCCACTGTTAGTGACCGGCCCCGCCGCCACGTGTTTTAAGTGGTAGCGTAAACACAGAGTACGCCTTCGACGTTTTCAGTTTTCGAAACGTTTTTCTTTTTTCTGTTTTATTTTAAAAACAAAATTTGACCAAAACTTTGACTAGCTCTAACTTTTTAAATATAACTCCAAATAAGTTGATTCTTCTTGCCAACTCTCTCAAATATTGTCTAGTTTATTTTAAGATTTATTTGAAAAAATTTCAGACAACTTTTTTGTACCATTTTGAAACTATGTGTTAATTGGAATATTTACAAAATATGATTTTTGGAGAGAGGAGAAAACTTTCAAAAGTTTTGGAGAGCACCTCACCTCTCCACACCTTGAAGGCAAGCATTCTGAACCCTGGCATAATATTTTCATGCATTGTTTGACACGATTATAACACCACCTCAATACGTAGAACTCGTTATTTTATGTGGTGATATGATCATTTCCATGAATGCATACTGGAGATTTCCTTGCTATTGGAAATGGTCAAGCTTGTGACGATAATCATCCTCATATGCTTTTAGTGCCTGCCCGAAGGAAGCCGGGAAAGTCTACATCTTGGGTAGACCTGAGCTTGCCCTAGTTCCTCGTCGAGGCAGTGTGTCGTATGGCATGTGGGGGTATGATGAGTGGTGATTTTATGCATTGGATGAAATATATTCGTTATGCTAATCATGCAGGGAATACTTAAACCTCTGAGTCGACCATAGATCGAGTCTTGTTCGATAACCCCATAATTGTTTACGTACTACCACGTGTCCCTACAACAAGTAGGAGTGCAGTTCGATAAGTCGTCAACCCCTTTCTAGCACACACCGTCAGAGAGGCCATGGTGGAAGATACGGTTGTAGCGATGCATGAGCCACCTTGTTGAGGGCATGGGTGTTTCGGTTGGGACCTAGAGGAGGCCACCCCTTAGGCGTAGCGATATAAGTTTGATCCCATGCTACACGAGGTTGTAGCCTCCCCACTTAGTGTTTTGCTTGACAGGTGTCGTGGGTGATTCCAGACACCGGTAAGTTAAGCTGGTGTGGGTAGGTCAGGTCTGTTTTCAATTGAAAGACCGTAGACGGAATTAGTCCCGATGGACTAAAGGAATCCGTTACTCATGGGTAAAGGGTACACCCTTTGCAGAGATTAAACATCTATTCGAATAGCCGTGTCCATGGTTAAGGACTACAGTCTGGGTTGGGTCTAGTGTCGGTGTTAGTGTCGGTCTTCGGAGGAAACACTACTAAGTCAGAACGTTGACTATGACCGGTGACATATGATGATTATGATTATTATTATTATTGTGAACTAACTATGTTCATTATTTGATTCATTGAGTAACCCTGGGACGGTTCTACCTCCTGGATATTCACTGTGATTATTCTGGTATAAGCCGTTTATGTGGTGTCGCACAGACGCCCGACTATGGCATGTTTATTATTTATTTACCATATAAGCCCTTTATGTGGTGTCGCTCAGACGCCCGACAGTGGCATGCTTTTTATATATTTACTTTATAAGCCCTTTATGAGGTGTCGCTCGAGACCTTGAATGTAACATGCTTGTTATATATTTACTTTATAAGCCCTTTATGTGGTGTCGCTCGGGCCTTGCGTGAGCATGCTTGTTATATATTTACCTTATAAGCCCTTTATGTTGTGTCACTCGGGCCTTGGCCGAGGCATGCTCGTTATTGCTAACCTTTGAGTGTCGCCGGACACCCGATCGGTGCATTTTTTACTACTACTGTTATTGCATATTCATGTATATAAATAACCTGCTTGCATGCATCGAGATTTTATTTGATGGTAGCGTTGTGATCATAGAATGTTTGAGCGCACATTTGTCATTTGTTATATTATACCCGTGTTCATAATGTTTGCGAGTACATTCAAAGTACTCACTTTGCTTGTCCTGGCTATTGTCTTGGCGGATCCCTTGCGTGGAGAGGGCGTTGCGAAGACAGCCGGAACCTAAGCCATGGTGATAGCAGCCTCGTGAAGATAGGAGTTAACCTGGTCGGTTGTCACGTGGGAAATGGAGTCCCATAGGCGCCGATGATCCACAAACCGCTTCCGCCATCAACCACTAGAAACCATTTGTTGTACTCACGAGCCAGAATGGTCTTGTACTACATACTTTGTATTTTGCTTGGAATTTACGTATCAAGTTGGTGCCTCATCATTAACAATAATCACAGGGCTGGTGAGCACAAGGGCCATTTTCGAAATTAATATCCGAAAATCCGGTCGACAAACTTAGTATCGAGCCGAGCTGACCATTGGCTAATCCTACCTTAGCAGTCGAAAAACCTAGGTAAACCAACCCACGGACCCTAACAAACCCCCAGCCAAGCTTCTCGTGCAAGATAGCCACACGGTGACCCGACACTTTTGGCGATCGGTGCCCAACCTATCAGCCTAGCACAGCGATCCGTGCTAGTGACCGACACCTATATTGTCCCATTCGCAAGCATGTGAAGGAAGACTCCGTCCCCTTTTCTATAAACATGGCACGCTAGCCTCAACACAGCACAGCACAAACTCTTTCCCTCAAACCGAGCTATAATGCCTGGCCCCGTCGTGCACAATGAGACCACAACAACTAGCCTTGGAGGTTTTGTGACCATACTCGCACACCTCACCCGTCGTGCCTATGCGTTAGAGAAGAGCCCCCAGAATATGTTGTGTACCAAGGACCCATGAGCGGTGAGAGCCATCAATTCTGGGCCACTGTGCACATCTACGGTAGGGGTCTATCGCTAGAACACCCCTACAGGTTCACCGGAAGGACAACTTCCTTTGAGCCACAAGCCATCCAACTAGCTACTCGAGAGGCTATAGTTCAACTCCGTCACTTGTCGCCCAGAGTTAACTGTCGCTCGTTCTACTACTACCCCAGCCGTGAAGAGTATGGTAGACCACCCCAAGTTGCCAACAGAGATCACGAGACGGATCCTGCATTGTTGCATATGGTGCTCTATGTAAGTGCACTAGAGGATATGTTCGATCAAATCACCCTTGATTTGATCGCCGCTCGTGGAGAGCTGATTCGCCGAGCCCCGGCAAGAAGAGAAGATGAGCCCGACGCCGACAGCCCAGTCGTGCTGTTCGGACAACCAATCGAGACCTTGAGGTCTGCCCAGCCATCAACCAAGGTGCTTTGATGACCCCAGAAGTGCTTCGTCGCCTTTTGGGAACACGCTCCAACGGGATTGTGGCCAACAATCCCCGAGATGGTCATCATCGCTACCCCGACCCTGCAATTCCTCAACCACCTCCAGCTAACCCCGACGGTGAAACCTGTGGAGAAGCCTCAATGTCCACAAGGCACGCCCGCTTGGATATAAATGAGGTAGACTAAGCCACTCGAGTAGTGCCGAGTCTCAGTGTATCCACATCTTATAATCGTGCGACCTTGTAAATAAACGCAGCCTGTTGTTGTGCCTCTGTTTTAAATAGTAACCTTGCATAATTATGTCAGCATGCAGTTGCATTTTTATTCCGGGCACAGCTACCAAAACCACCCCGACGACACCCACAGTACCACGTCACTTTTGTGAGATATGTGTATCTGTGGCTTTGACCCCGACCCCATGAGAGCAGAACCGACAATCTAGTGCCCCTCATCGCGGTAAATAACCCAGCCCGAATGCTATATAAAAAGGCCACCTCGTGACCTTGCCAAGCACCCCTCACCTTGTGCACCGCCCTCACAAACCATTTCTTGCCATGCCGAGCCCTAGCATTTATCTGAGAACCCCGGATGCAACCCTGGGTAGCTTTGTCAAAATATTGTGGGACTTTACTGCGGTACCATGGGTTCTACCCATCCACCCGATCTGAGCTGATCAAATCGAGGATCACCCCATCCACCTCGAAATATTGGGCAGTAGTACACATCCCTCCGTAAACTCAAACCAAGACCCAGCGGAGGTCTCTTCGTGGGAAAATCTATACCAGCTCCACAAATGGCCATAGAAGCGGCTACCTGAAGCGCTTGTCCGACTTTGATTCGCGATACCCTATGCGGTGAAAGAGGTATTATTACTTTCAAGCCGTGCAGCACCGAAAATGCGTCTTTTCGGTGGGCGAATTGAGAGAGACCCGATCTTGGCCAACCTGGTCGATATGTCATCGCTCAAGAATGGTTGACCAGCGGGTAATGAGTTATCTCCAGAGTCTCGCTGATTTAAATCCTCAGATCACAATCGACAGACCACTGAGGCCCGACCAGGAGAGACACATTCATCGGCTGATCAATCCACTTCCCCCGATAGAAGAGGAGTGTCTCCCAGTACCAGAGACATTTTCTCGGGACCCCGTCCAGTTACCGTTTGCATTATAGACGTCACTGCTGTGATTGTTGTTGCAACATTTATTTATATGTTATAACTTATGCGTGGTACCCTGAGTTTGTGCGGCGAGTAAATTATTTAGTTTCTATTAAATTTGAGTATTTTTTGTTGCGGTTTAACTCTAAAATCTACTGATTTCTCTCGCAAAAAAATCCTGGAGTGAGATTTCTTTTCCCTGAGTTGCTGCATCGTATATCTTCTCACGACATGGAATTTTTATTCACGCAGCACAACGGCAGCAGACCCACAACCACTCGAACACATACACGGCTTGCAAAAACACGTAACCGTGTTGCATCTCACCGACCACCTCCCTAAACGCACCACAGTCTCCAAAGGAGAGATTAGTGGATAATTATCCGGGTACAAGTTACCTCCGGCATACCAACAACAGTTAGCACCCGGTGTCACACCTAATCATCGTGATCACCGCCACCGCGGAGAGCTAACACTCAAGCGGCCGCATCACGACGATCATCGAGGATCATCACGCACAGGAGCACAGAGAACCCCAGCAATGCCGCCAACCCTCCGCACATCAGAACCATGTACCAGTCCGGCATCACCTCCGCCATTAGAGCCTCGTCTCGAGCTCCTGCAGACGCAAAAGAAGGAGAAGGGAGGAGAAGGAGAAGCAAGGTCAGGTGGAGAAAGAAGAAGGAGCACCGTGATCGTTTATAACTTCGAGATCGATTATGCGGTGGGCGAAGTCCACCAGCGCCGCTCGTCGCCGATCGCCCGGTGTTGGGGCGAATCTGCGGCGATGCCGACAGCGCTGCAGCCCTTGAGGTGAGTGCAGCTGCGCCCGACAGCTAACACGTCGCCTTTTCTACCGATCTGGCCTAGATGCCCTCTGGCGCTAGGCGTCGCGGGTGGTGGCGGGAAACCGCAGGAGAGAGGAAGAAGAGAGAGCGGAGGAATAAGAAGAGATTGTGATGGGCCACTGGTCCACACATCGACCGAGAAGAACCTTGTGCTCTGCAGTGCGACCAGCGTATTCTAGAAATTTAGATTTTTTTTTAATTTAGGGTAACCAGCATAGAAATCTCTCCACCGTAAATTTCTCCACGCAGCGCTAGTGTCCCACACTGTAGTTCTACACCACTTTTTGCTCTCTTACTGTAGCCACATTTTACCGCTTAATTAAAGTGGTTATTTCTGTAAATGGTAGGAGTAATGTTTTAAAAAACAACTCTTAACAAATCTCGAGGACGGGATTTTTTCTAAAGGGGGGTAGTGTTGTGACGTCCCAAAAATTTAACCATGTTTTGTTTATTAAAATTTTGCCAGGAAACTTCAACTTTTAGTTTCTGGATTTCCTTTTGATTTCAGAACCATTCTTTTCTTTATTATTATGGAGTTTTTACCCCAAGTGAAAACTTTCCAATAATTATTGGACTCATTTACCCTCTCAAATAAAACAATTCTTTTATCAGTAGGATTATTTATATAATTATCTTTTCCTGAGCCTTATTTCTCCAAAAGGGCTTTTCATAAGTTTAGGGTCCCATTTGCACTACAACCCTTTTATAAAGACATTCAAAAATTCCACCAAAATTTGGGGATGTCATGTGATGTTTTTAAATCACTTGTATGCAAAAATATATTTCATTCATTGAATATTTTGAGTTCTACACCAAGTTTTCAAATCTGGTCCAGTGGGCAATTTTGCACTACAACCTAATTAAATATTTCTTTAAAACTCCCACCAAAATTAAGGGATGTCAGTAGGAGTATATTATTCAGCTTTATGCAAACACCCATTGGTGCTCTTTGAAAAATTTGAGTGAATCATCCTCATTTTCATTCTGGTCCAACTTGATGATTTGTACTGCAACCATATTCTAACTTGCTCCTTTACCCATGATTGTTTCTCCTGCTTATAGACCACCCTGCCAAACCCTTAAGTCCGGGAGAGTGGACCCATTGGAGGATTTTAAGTGCATGCAATTATGCCCTTTTCTTTCTGTCCAGAATCAGTTTTGTCACAAACTTGCACTATCAAGTTTCTAGACTTGGCCAACTAACCTTGCCATGCCCACCTGCATCTAAAGAGACCCTGATCTGGAGATTTTGGCCTGTCCAAGAGTTTCCTAGATGCTCTTGGCATTTTGTGGAACACCTTGAGTGCAGGGACAATTTTGCCATGATTTTAGTTTTGCACTGTGACCTTGCACCTCTGGACAAACTAGCATGTCCATTAAGCTCCTATACGGCCCTAACAAAGGCTTGCTAATACCTAGCCTCATCCTAATCCTCTAGCACCTGCGGCATTTAAATCGGCGCTGGCGTGTATGCTCAGGGGGCGGCTAGGCCGCGTTTTACTGCGTGCATGCATGCGCGGTCGCCAGCGTCGCGTTGCCGCCTCCCAGCCCCGTCTGGCCTCCCCTCTCCCGGCCGCCCGCGAGCCCTCCCTCACTGCAGGGCCACCCTGGCCCCCTCCTAGCACCCTACAGCACCGCCTCCACAAGCCGCCACCGCCGCTCGAAAGCCTCTGCCCTGGTCGGCGCCGCCCGAGCCACGCCAACGCGCCAGCTCGCTCGTGGAACAGCCCGAGCTCATCCCGAGCTTATGCATAGCGCCGTTGCCGCCATGATGCCCTGCAAGCTTCTGCGGGCGGTTCGCCGAGCTTATCTCCGGCCGCCATGCAGGACCGACCTCGATGAGCTATATAAGGAGACCCGGACTCTTCCAGCCACTCAGGCGACCTCAGGCCACCCCCATAGCACCCCCACAGCCAGCAATCGTCGGGAAGCCGTCTTCCCGACTCGGCGATTTAGCCGCCGCTGATCCAGCCCGTTCGCCGCAGCAGGGCCCCCTGCCCGTCCGACGCTACCGCTCGACTTCCCATGACCCTACGGAGCCGCCCAACACCTCCGATCCGGTCGGGAACAACCGCAGCCCAGGACCCCAAACTCACCTGAAGCTGCCAGCTGCCGCGAAGCTCGCCGCCAGCGACTTCCTTCACCCCCGCCGACCCAACATCCACCGGGAGAACCACCCCGGCCTGGCAGGTCCATCCCTGCCCTTGGATCCCCGTGGGGAACCGTCGTTCATCGGCGGCGATCGTCGGAACCCCGCCCCGCTCGGGCAGAGGAGGGAGAAGATGCGGGCGACTGGTCAAACCTGACCAGTGGGCCCAGGGGACCCACTATCAGTGACCAGCCCCGCCGCCACGTGTTTTAAGTGGTAGAGTAAACACAGAGTACACCTTCGACGTTTTCAGTTTTGGAAACGTTTTTCTTTTTTCTGTTTTATTCTAAAAACATAATTTGACCAAAACTTTGACTAGCTCTAACTTTTTAAATATAACTCCAAATAAGTTGATTCTTTTTCCCACCTCTCTCAAATATTGTCTAGTTTATTTTAAGATTTATTTGAGAAAATTTCAGGCAACTTTTTTGTACCATTTTGAAACTATGTTTTAATTGGAATATTTTAAAAATAGGATTTTGGAGAGAGGAGAAAACTTTCAAAAGTTTTGGAGAGCACCTCACCTCTCCACACCTTGAAGGCAAGCATTCTGAACCCTGGCATAATATTTTCATGCATTGTTTGACACGATTATAACACCACCTCAATACGTAGAACTCGTTATTTTATGTGGTGATATGATCATTTGCATGAATGCATATTGGAGATTTCCTTGCAGTTGGAAATGGTCAAGCTTGTGACAGTAATCATCCTCATATGCTTTTCGTGCCTGCCGGAAGGAAGCCGGGAAAGTCTCTGTCTTGGTTAGACCTGAGCTTGCCCGTAGTTCCTCGTCGAGACGAGTGTGTCCGGTATGGCATGAGGGGTATGATGAGTGGTGATTTTGTCTGTTGGATGAAATATATTCGTTATGCTAATCATGCAGGGAATACTTAAACCTCCTGAGTCCACCATAGATCGAGTCTTGTTCCAGTAACCCCCATAATTGTTTCGTACTGCCACGTGTCCCTACAACAAGTAGGGTACGGTTCAGTAAGTCGTCAACCCCTTTCTAGCACACACCGTACAGAGAGGCCATGGTGGAAGATACGGTTGTAGCGGTGGCGAGCCACCTGGTCCTTGAGCATGGGTGTTTCGGTTGGGACGAGAGGAGGCCACCCCTTAGGCCTTGCGATATAAGTTTGATCCCATGCTACGCGAGGTTGTAGCCTCCCCACTTAGATGTTTGCTTGACAGGTGTCGTGGGTGATTCCAGACACCGGTAAGTTAAGCTGGTGTGTGCAGGTCAGGTGTGTTTTCAATTAAAAGACCTTAGACGGAATTAGTCCCGATGGACTAAAGGAATCCGTTACTCATGGGTAAAGGGTACACCCTTTGCAGAGATTAAAAATCTATTCGAATAGCCGTGTCCATGGTTAAGGACTACAGTCTGGGTTGGGTCTAGTGTCGGTGTTAGTGTCGGTCTTCGGAGGAAACACTACTAAGTCAGAACGTTGACTATGACCGGTGACATATGATGATTATGATTATTATTATTATTGTGAACTAACTATGTTCATTATTTGATTCATTGAGTAACCCTGGGACGGTTCTACCTCCTAGATATTCACTGTGATTATTCTGGTATAAACCCTTTATGTGGTGTCGCACAGACGCCCGACTATGGCATGTTTATTATTTATTTACCATATAAGCCCTTTATGTGGTGTCGTTCAGAAGCCCGACTGTGGCATGCTTTTTATATATTTACTTTATAAGCCCTTTATGTGGTGTCGCTCAGACGCCCGACTGTGGAATGCTTGTTATATATTTACTTTATAAGCCCTTTATGTGGTGTCGCTCGGGCCTTGACCGAGACATGCTCGTTGTTGCTAACCTTTTGAGCGTCACTTGGACACCCGATAGGTGCATTTTATTACTACTCTGTTATTGCATATTCATGTATATAAATAACCTGCTTGCATGCATCAGAGATTTTATTTGATGACTGACATTGTGATCATAGAATGTTTCAGAGCACATTTGTCATTTGTTATATTATACCCGTGTTCATAATGTTTGCGAGTACATTCAAAGTACTCACTGGCTTGTCCCTGGCTATTGTCTTGGCCAGATCCCTTGCGTGGAGAGGAGCGTTGCGAAGACAGCCCCGGAACCTAAGCCATGGTGATAGCAGCCTCGCGAAGATAGGAATTAACCTGGTCAGCTGTTCCTGTGGGAAATGGAGTCCCATAGACGCCGACGATCCACAAACCGCTTCCGCCATCAACCACTAGAAACCATTTGTTGTACTCACAGGCCAGAATGGTCTTGTACTACATACTTTGTATTTTGCTTGGAATTTCTATATCAAGTTGGTGCCTCATCAGCTAACAGTAATCCTGGGGCTGGTGAGCACAAGGGCCATTTTCTGGAAATTAATATCCCGAAAATCCGGTCCTAACAATAGCAGGGGACTACAAGAAGTGGTCCTCCTGTGCGGCTGAGAGCAGTCGGTTGGCCGAGTCCCTCGTGATCGCAGCTGAGAAGCAGCTCCTTGACCGGGTCGTGGCAATGGCAGGCAAGCGACCGGAGATGTCGCCCGATCCCAAGGAATCGGAAGCTGAGGGCTCGTTCAAGCCGGCCAAAGAGACGAAGAAGATACCCTTGGACCCAGAGCACCCAGAGAGGTACGCTGTCGTAGGTACAAACCTCGACAGCAAATAGGAAGGCGAGCTTGTCGATTTCCTCCGTGAGAATCGGGACATCTTTGCATGGTCCCCAAAGACATGCGGGTGTCCAAGCCAGTTCGCCGAGCACAAGTTACATGTCGGCCCGATGCCAAATCAGTCGAGGCAGCCCTTGCGCGCTTTGTCGAAGAAGAAGAGAAGAGTCGTTGGAGAAGAGATGGCCGGCTGCTGGCAGCCGCGCCATCATGGAAGTGTTCTTTCGAGTGGCTGGCCAACCCGGTCCTCGTGCTGAAAAAAACAAGCAGTGGCGCATGTGTATTGATTATACCAGCCTCAACAAAGCTTGCCCCAATGACCCCTTTGCGTTACCAAGGATCAACCAAGTGATAGACTCCACAGCCGGATGCGAGTTGTTGAGTTTTTTGGATGCATATTCAGGATATCACCAGATCAGGCTGAACTCGACCGACAGACTGAAGACCGCCTTCATCATGCCATTTGGAGCCTTCTGCTACTTGACCATGACGTTCGGCTTAAGGAATGCTGGCGCCACATTTCAATGTTGCATGCAGAAGTGCCACCTCAAGCAACTCGGCAGAAATGACCATGTTTAAGAGGACGATGTGGTGGTGAAGATGGAGAAGCGTGGAACGCTGCTGGAAGACCTCAAGGATACCTTTGAGAACCTACAACGGTTTCAAATCAAGCTCAACCCAGAGAAGTGCGTCTTCGGAGTACCAGCCGGCCAGCTCCTTGGATTCCTGGTCTCAGAACGCGGCATAGAGTGCAACCCTGTGATGATCAAGGCCATCGAGAGGATGGAAATACCCACCCGACTGCTGGATGTGCAGAAGTTCACTAGCTGCTTGACATCCATCAGTCGATTCATCAGTCGGCTAGGTGAGAAGGCTCTTCCCTTGTACCAGCTCATGAAGAAAACCACTTTTTTCCAGTGGAACGACAAGGCGGATGAAGCTTTTCTCTAGCTCAAGAAGATGTTGACTACTCCACCTGTCCTGGCGGCTCCGACTCCTAAGGAGCCCATGCTCCTCTACATCGCCGCCACCAGCCGAGTGGTCAGCACAATCATCATGGTAGAGCGCAAGGAGGAAGGCAAGGCAAACCAGTCCAGAGACCGGTATATTATTTGAGTGAAGTACAGTCGACCTCCAAGCAAAACTACCCCCACTACCAGAAGATGTGCTACGGCGTGCACTTTACTGCCAAGAAATTGAAGCCGTATTTTCAAAACCGCATAAGCACCGTGAGTGCACAGCTCAGGCGAGATCATTGGGCCGAGATGCTTTGGGCGAGTGGCCAAATGGGCCATAGATTTGGCCCCCACCATCTACTACCAGCCTCGCACGCCATCAAGTCACAAGCACTGGCCGACTTCCTCGTCGGTGGGCGAGACCGATACCTGCCGCTTGACCTTGACTCCACCATTGGCGGATGCATTTTGATGGTTCCAAGATGCGCACTGGTTTGGGAGCCGGCATCGTCCTCACCTCTCCCAAAGGCGACAAGCTCAAATATGTGCTGCAAATCCATTTTGCCGCCTCCAACAACGTCGCCGAATACAAGGCACTCATTCACGGGCTCCGGCTTGCCAAAGAGCTCGGCATCCGCCGGATCCTGTGTTATGGTGACTCTGACTTGGTGGTCCAGCGATCGTCGAGCGGCCAGGGGCGCTAAAGATGCAAACATGGCGAGCTACCGCTTCCTCGTACAGCAACTTGGTGGATATTTTGAGGGGTGCGAGTTTCTCCATGTGCCAAGGAACGGAAACGAGCAAGCAGACGCCTTGGCAAGAATCGGCTCCACCCGTCATGCAATACCGACCGGCGCCGCCCTTAAACGACTCCTCAAGCCGTCTGTCAAGACATCACCAGAATCAGATTCTATCTTCATGCCGGCTCCTCCTGAAGCAGTCGGATCCGACCCGGGGGCTTCATCGACCCAGCAAGCGGCTGCCGACTCCGACCCGCCGCCTCCGGCCCAACCGCCCTCGTCCAAGTTGCAGCCCTTACAGTCGAAGAAGTCGCACAACCTTCATGGGCCCATCCCATCCTCAAATTCCTAGTGAACAAAGAGCTGCCGACTGATGAGGTCTCGGCCCGGCAAGTGCAACGCCGGGCAGCAGCCTACACCATAGTCAACAGAGAGCTTGTGAGGCGCAGTGTCACTGGTGTCTACTAGCGCTGCGTGGAGCCGGAGAAAGGCCAAGCGATTCTCAAGGATATCCATCAAGGCAAGTGTGGCCACCGTGCGGCTTCAAGAGCACTTGTCGCCAAAGCCTTCCGCCATGGTTTTTTCTGGCCGACCGCTCTAGAAGACGCCAAGGACTTGGTCCAAAAATGAAAAGGGTGCCAAAAGTTCCGTTCCAAGCCACATCAGCCGGCTTCTGCACTCAAGACTATTCCCATTGCCTGGCCCTTTGTCGTCTGGGGCTTGGACATGGTGGGACCATTCAAAACAGCGCGAGGCGGCATGACTAATCTGCTTGTCGCGGTGGACAAGTTCACCAAGTGGATAGAAGCAAAACCAATCAAGAAGCTGAACGGTCCAACAGCTGTAACTTTGATCTCCGACATCACCATCCGGTATGGCATACCGCAGAACATCATCACCGATAATGGCACAAAATTTGCCAAAGGCGCCTTGGCCCGTTTCTGCGCGACGCAGGGCATCCGACTGGACTTAGCGTCCATTGCCCATCCGCAGTCAAACGGCCAGGTGGTGCGAGCAAATGGCCTCATCTTGTCCGGCATCAAGCCCCGACTGGTCGAGCCTCTGGAGCGTTCGGCATGCTGCTGGCTCGACGAGCTGCCAGCCGTCCTCTGGAGCCTGCGCACAACTCCAAACAAGTCAACCGGCTTCACGCCTTTCTTCCTCATCTACGGTGCTGAAGCCGTCATCCCAACGGATATAGAAAACGACTCCCATCGAGTCACCATGTACACCGAAGAGGAGGCGGAAGAAGCGCGACGAGACGACGTCGATTTGTTGGAAGAGGGCCGGCTGTTGGCACTCAGCCGGTCCAGCATCTACCAACGGAGCCTGCACCGATACTACATTCGGAAGGTCAAGCCGAGATCTTTCCAAGAGGGAGACCTTGTGCTCCGGCTGATCCAGCGAACAGCCGGCCAGCACAAGCTTTCAACGCCTTGGGAAGGCCCCTTCATCATCAGTAAAGTGTTGGGCAACGACTCCTACTACCTGATCGACGCTCGGAAGCCTCGAGCGCGCAAGAGAGACGACTCCAGCAAGTAGACGGAGCGGCCATGGAATGCAAATTTCCTTCGAAGACTTTACAGTTGATGACAGTATGTAGCACGCTACCTTTTGTATTAAAGTACGAAGACTTCGGGTCCCCCGAGAAGAGCTCAGGGACTACCCTCTTTTATCTATATGATAAGAATTATGCCTATGAGTATGTTATTTTATGTTATACCTCTTGGCACCGGGTCCGACTAGTCGGCCCGGGGACTTGTCGTCGTGTACTATGAAATGCTTCCTGCAGCCGGACAAGTAGTGTGTGGCACTTAAGCCGTCTCCTGCCAGAAGCTGCAGCTCGCAGAGCTACTGTACAGTGGGCAGGAGTAAGGTAGAAAGGGTGCCCACATGAAAAATGCCTAAGGACACAAAGCATGTGCATAGTTTAAGCCGGCACGCTGCTTCTTGCGACCGACTGTTGAGCAGCTGGTCCGCCATTTTCTACTTAACTTGCTAAAGAACTCTAAGCGGCTAAGTACTTGCCTTCCCAAAGTAGCTAAGTACTTGACCCAGCATTAGTCCGAAGTGCGGCTGTGTGGCTGGCAAGACGGCAACCAAGGGAAGGCGGCAAAGGAAAAAGCCAAAGAGCAGTAAGCAAGAAAAAGATAGAACTCGGAAAAATATTTACATAACAAAGGCCCTTGGCCGATCTTCAACAAAGTTCAAGATACACCCCGCGGGTGGAATTGTGCAAAATTAATAAGTTCATCGAGACTAATAGAAAGATGAAGTAAAAGATAAAATGGCGGCCTAAGAAGCAGCAGAAGGGTTCGAAGGATCGGAGGATTCGGCGGTGCCAGTTGCTGGAGCGGCCGGCTGGTCGGTCTCTGCTTGGTCGCCTCTGGCGGCAGCTGGCTCAGTTGGGCGCGGCTCGTTTCTGGAGGCGCGGTCGAGCTGAGATTGGCCGTCTGCTCCGACCTCTGGCGCCTCCTCTCCGCATCCCTCCTCCGCCTGGCCTTCTTCCTCGCCGCTGGAGTCGATCACCTCCGCCGAGTCTTCACCGTCGTACGGGTTCAGCCTGAACCATTCCGGCGGCGCCTCATCGCCGTTTTCAACCCGCTCCGGGACGAAGATGCTGGTGTCGGTGTACTCGGCGATTGACGCCGCACACTTGATGAGATCGTCTTCCACGACCGCCAACTCCTCCCGAGCCTCCAGCCGGAATGTGGCCAGCTGGGCCAGACTCAGCCCAAGGTACCATGCCTTGACGAACTCCAAGGCCCGGCGAGCTCCAACCCGGGCCGAAGAGCCCTTCCAGGCCTCAAGACGGCCGGCCGCTACCTCCAGCCAGTCCGCGATTCGGCCGAAGTGCCTTGATCTTGGCATGTCCGAACACAGGCGGCGATCGCTGGCGCTCATACGGTGTAGCCGGTGCAGCATCCGGTGAGCCGGCCGAAGACGGGCCTCGATGCTTAGGATCTGTTTGCTAAGGGTTCGGAGGGCGTCGGCGGCTATCTTCGCGCCATCCGCCCTCCGCCCTTCGCGATCAGCTTCAATGGCCTGGTTTGCGGCGTCCGAGTGGCCAGGGAAGAAGTTTGCCAAGACAGAAGCGAAGAACAACATTAAAGACCAGAAGCCGGCTTGACCAATAGCCGGCAGCGCAAAGAATAAAAATGAGGGAGGCTCACCGTCGACCATACCCTTGATCTCGTGGAAGCCGGAAGTCAGCATCGCCTCCTTGTCAGTCCAGGAGGAGCGTTCGCTCGCGAAATCAGCAAGGAGGCCGGTCTCCTAGTCCTCCGCCTCCTTCTGGGCCTTCTTGAGGAGCTCCTTCTGTTCTGCCAGTTGCGTGGCCAATCGGTCGCGCTCTTCAGCCAGCTTGCTGCACTCCTCCTCCTTGGCGTGCAACGCGGTGTTGGCTTCGCCCAGCTGCTGCTGCAAGGTGGTGTTGGCTTCTGCGAAAGAAAGAAGAAAGCAAGGTGTTAGTAACCGGGGAGATCCGGCCCGACTGCTCAGTAGTCGGCCCGAATCTCGGGGACTACAGCCCGCGGGTGCGCTAGCGCGCCCCCGCGACAAAAAAAGTGAGTCATCAACAGAAAGAAGAATAGTGGCCGGGGAGATCTGGCCCGACGGCTCAGCAGTCGGCCCGAATCTCGGGGACTACAGCCCGCGGGTGCGCCAACGCGCCCCCACAGAAAAAGCAGAGGACTTACTCCGGCTTTCGACAAGTCGGCAGTCCGCTGAGCCAGCTCCTGGACGTTGGAATTGAAGGCGGTCACGCGGAGATTGTGGTAGTCCTGCGACAAAAATTTCAGACAAGTGTTAGTGCTTGGAACTCGTCGATTAGAGTTCTGAGCCGCCTCCTCGGCAGCCGGCCCGAAACTCGGGGACTACACCCAGTGGGTGTGCTGGCGTGCCCCCACCTAGAAGCACAAGAAACAGAAACAGAGAAGAAGGAAACATACCCGGACGGCCTCTCGCGCTGCCACATGCGCCTTGTTGCAGTTCCTGATGGCTTCGCCCTCAGCCCGGATTTTAGCTTGGACGTCCAAAAGCGCCCGATTCAGCGGGCCCGTCCCGCCTCCTTGCACCCACCCAGTGGGCGCGACGCTCGTCGCCTCGGCGTCCGGGATCGAGGAGCTCGCGGCGCCAGTCTCCAGAGGGTGCGGCGCCGAGCCCGCCTTTGCAAGGCGGCGACGCGTCGGTGTGCCAACCTCGAGAACCAGGCCCGCCACCACCTCGTCTTCAGTTGGCGGCACTGGCAGATCCGTCGGATGCTCGTCTTGCGCATTCCCGGACGGCGGCGGTGGCGGCAGGGTCACGTCCGGCATGATGGTGTCGCCGCCGTCCCTCTCCATGATCGGGTTCTCGCCGTCGGCTTCCCCAGTCTGCGCCGTGAACTCCGGAGGTGGCGGCGCGGAGTTCAGAGAGACAACAAAAACCGCCGATTGGTGGTGCGCGGCTTTTTCAGCCCGCTTCTTCGCCGCGTCGGCAGCCTCGGCCTCCGCCAGTTTCTTCATGGTGGCGGCCTCCGCTTTCTCGGCCTCCTCCTTCTCCACGCGGGCGGCTTCCTACTCTTCGCGCGCTTCTCGCACGTTCTGCTCCCTTGCGTCCCGGAGGTCGGCGGCTGGGCCGATCCGCCGAGTGGTGGCGGAAGTCTTTACCGACCCCACGACAGAGGCGGCAGCCACCTTCTCAAGAGAGAGGGGAGCCTTGACCAAGGGGAACAAGCAAAAGAACTCAAACAAGATCAACGAAGAAAAAATGAAGACACAAAGGAAGGTAGCACTTACGCAGAAACCAGCTGCGGCGTATTCACCTCCCTGTGGAAGCGGTTGGCCTTCGTGGCCGCTTCGTCCCGCTTGGTCGCCGCGGCCGAGCCCTTTGGCTTCTTCGACCGGTTGCCGAACATGCTCGGTGAGGCCCTGCATTTCTTCGCGCCACCTTGGGCGTCCGGCGCTGCAGAAGAGCTCGCGCCCGGCTGGCCTGCTCCCGGTTGGTGGCGCGGGGCGACTTCCCCCGCGTCGTCGTCAGGCTAGTCCTCGAGGCTGGCTCCGAGCCTCGAGTCGCCTGCCTCCCTGCCTCCTCCCTCGGGGTCATCGACGTCGCTCTCCGCCCGGTCGGGGAGGAATTCGCGGTCCGGCCCAGCGGCACCGACTGCTGGCTGCCGGAGGGGGCTCTGGCTGAAAGCCGATTGGTCAGATTGGACAGGACGGACTCGGTGAAAAAGAGTCAAAAGAAAAAGAAAAAGAGACAACTCAGCGTGGGCGGAGGGTTGGCGCGCGAGTATGGATCCTTGCCGAACTGCCGCTCTTTGTCGACTGTTCTTTCCCTGAAAACACAACCAGCACAACTATCCAAGTAGTCCTTGAAAGCATCGGTTAGTCCATTATAAAAGATATCAAGTATTTCATTTTTCTTAAGAGGATGATCAGGCAAAGAATTTAGTAACCGGAGAAGCCTCCCCCAAGCTTGTGGGAGACTCTCTTCTTTGATTTGCACAAAATTATATATTTCCATAAGGCAGCTTGTTTCTTATGAGCAGGAAATATTTAGCGAGAAGTAATAAATCATATCCTCGGGACTACGCACACAACCAGGAGCAAGAGAATTATACCAAGTCTTAGCATCACCCTTTAATGAGAATGGAAATATCTTAAGGATATATAAATAGCGAGACTTCTCATCATTAGTAAACAGGGTGGCTATATCATTCAACTTGGTAAGATGTGCCACAACAGTTTCAGATTCAAGGCCATAAAAAGGATCAGATTCAACTAAAGTGATAATATCAGGATCAACAGAGAATTCACAATCCTTATCAGTAACACAGATAGGTGAAGTAGCAAAAGCAGGGTCGGGTTTCATTCTAGCATTAAGAGACTGCTCCTTCCATTAGCTAATAATTTCTTAAGATCATTTCTATCGTTGCAAGCAAGGATTTCCATAGCAGCTTTTTCATTCATAACATAACCCTTAGGAAAAACAGGTAAAACATAATCATTGGGGGAACCTTCATCATCACTATCATCAGTAATAGGATCTTCAGTAATTTCATTCCCCCTAACTCTAGCAAGTTGTTCGTCAAGAAATTCACCTAATGGCAAAGTAGTATCACACACAAAAGTAGTTTCATCATGCATAGCAGAAGTGGCATCATCAATAACATGCGACATATCAGAATTCAAAGTAGTAGCAGGTTTAGGTGTCGCAAGCTTACTAATAACGGAAGGAGAATCTAGTGCAGAGCTAGATGGCAGTTCCTTACCTCCCTCGTAGTTGAGGCAAAATCTTGGTGTTAGCGTCTTTCAAGTTTTTCATAGTGATCAACAGATATAAATCCCAAGTGACTCGGAGAATAGAGCTATGCTCCCGACAGCGGCGCCGAAATTAGTCTTGATAACCCACAAGTATAGGGGATCGCAACAGCTTTCGGGGTAGAGTATTCAACCCAAATTTATTGATTCGACACAAGGGGAGCCAAAGAATATTCTTGAGTATTAGCAGTTGAGTTGTCAATTCAACCACACCTGGATAACTTAGTATCTGTAGCAAAGTGTTTAGTAGCAAAAGTTGTATGATAATAAAGGTAACGGTAGCAAAAGTAAAGATAAATGTTTTTGGGTTTTTGTAGTAGTTGTAACAGTAGCAACGGGAAAAGTAAATAAGCGAAGAACAATATGTGAAAAGCTCGTAGGCAATGGATCGTGATGGATAATTATGCGGATCACGATTCCTCATGCAATAGCTATAACATAGGGTGATATAGAACTAGCTCCAATTCATTAATGTAATGTAGGCATGTATTCCGTAAATAGTCATACGTGCTTATGGAAAAGAACTTGTATGACATCTTTTGTCCTACCCTCCCGTGGAAGCGGGGTCCTAGCGGAAACTAAGGGATATTAAGGCCTCCTTTTAATAGAGAACCAGAACAAAGCATTAGCACATAGTGAATACATGAACTCCTCAAACTACGGTCATCACCGAGAAGTATCCCGATTATTGTCACTTCGGGGTTGTCGGATCATAACACATAATAGGTGAGTATAGACTTGCAAGATAGGATCAAGAACACACATATATTCATGAAAACATAATAGGTTCAGATCTGAAATCATGGCACTCGGTCCCTAGTGACAAGCATTAAGCATAATCTCACAACATAGTGGATACTAGGGATCAAACCCTAACAAAACTAACTTGATTACATGGTAAATCTCATCCAACCCATCACCGTCCAGCAAGCCTACGATCGAATTACTCACACACGGCGGTGAGCATCATGAAATTGGTGATGGCAAATGGTTGATGATGACGACGGAGACGAATCCCCCTCTCCGGAGCCCCGAACGGACTCCAGATCAGCCCTATCGAGAGAGCTTAGGGCTTGGCGGCGGCTCCGTGTCGTAAAACGCGATGAAACTTTCTCTCTAATTTTGTTCTCCTCGAGACGGAATATATGTAGTTGGAGCTGAGGTCGGAGGAGGTCCAGGGGACCCACGGGCTAGGAGGCAGCGCCCTAGGGGGAGGGGCGCGCCCCCTTGTCTCGTGGACAGTCTGTGGGCCCCCTGGCATTAATTGTTTCGCCAAAAATTCTTATAAATTCCAAAAAGTGCCTCCGTGGATTTCCAGGACATTCCGAGAACTTTTCTTTTCTACACATAAAACAACATTGGTAGTTCTGCTGAAAACAGCGTCAGTCCTGGTTAGTTTCATTCAAATCATGCAAGCTAGAGTCCAAAACAAGGGCAAACGTGTTTGGAAAAGTAGATACGTTGGAGACGTATTAGCCGGCTCGGGTCCCGATGTCCGCTCATTTGGCAGATCATGTGAGGGCGGCCCTGGAGCGGGAGCACTCGGCGCGCCATGAAGGCGGCCAAAAAATCAGGCCCGGTCAGGCCCTTCGACTGCGTCAGCACTCAGAGCCGCGCGATGGCGGCGGCTCCAGCAGGCGTCAGCGTCCTGGCCCGGTACAACCAGTTGGTTGCCTTCCAGCTGGGGGGCCGGCTGCGTAAGCCGGCAAATTGGCCCAGTCGCCCTCCGCGAAGAAACTCTTCACGTAGAAGTACGACCGCTGCCACATCTTCATCGACTTTATCAGCGTGATTGGGGGAAACGGGTTGTCGGCCCCCGACCTCCGCACCGTGATGAACGCGTCGCACTGTGCCAGCACGGCTGCGATGTGGGTGCCGAGCTTGGAGTAGAAGAACTCCCCCCAGAGCTCGATGGTGGGGAGGACGCCGAGGAAGCCTTCGCACAAGGTGACGAAGGCGGACAGCAGCACCACCGTGTTGGGGGTGAGGTGGTGCGGCTGGAGACCGTAGAAGTCGAGGAAGGACCGAAGAAGCCGCTCGCCGGCAAGCCAAGGCCGCGCAGGCAGTGCGAGCGGAAGACGACCCGCTCGCCCTCCTCCGGCGCCGGCGAGATTTCCTTCTTCGAGGCGAGGCGAACCCTCACGAAATCCTCGCCGGGCAGCCGCCGCGTCTTGCTGAGGAAATCGACGTGGTCGTCGTGAACCTCAGAGCCATTCCATGCGCCGGAGCGCACCGCAGGGGGCGTGACGATGGAAGAGGAGCTCATCGGGAACGAAGCGTCGCGGTGATCAGCGCGGCATGGAAGCGCGTCGGCGAGAGGAAGAAGAAAGAGGAAGAGGTGAGGAGGAGGGGCACGCGTGCTCTGCCGCTCTCCCTCCTCCGCCTACTTATAGGCCTACGGGCTGCGAAGCCGAGGGGCGGTCGTGGGATTTAATGCGCCCACTACCCCATGACCCCACGTTTTTCGCTTGAAATTACTGCGCGCAGTAACTCCACGAGAACCTCAACCGCTCACCTCGGCCGCAGCGGATCCGCTCGCGTGCCGAGGCGTGGTAGTGGCGGGCCCCGCCTGCAGGCGCGTCCCGTCGTGCGCATGGGTGGGCAGGCTGGCCCGGCCGCTCGTCACCACATGACAGGCCCAAAGCGAGCGGTGGCCTGGAAGCTTAGCTAGCACGCCACTAGGATCCCGCCGAGGCGTTCGAACATTTTGGACATGTCAGATCGGGCGAGTCCGACTCCTACCAGTCAGCCTGGCGGAAGACGGAAGAAACTCTATCTCAAACACTGGAAGATGGAAACTGCTGAGGCTCCTCGACCAGTCACCCGCGGCGCCTCACTAGCTTCGGGGACTACTGTTGGAGTAATGGGCCACGGGTAGGCTAACACGAAGCCCAGATCCTTTCAAGACAGCGGGGCTGGCTGCGCCCCTCAAGACGTCAAGAAGAAGGGCCGTCTTCTAGAAGCCGGCTGGAGGAACAACAGGCTGCCCATAAACGGCCGAGTCCTAGAGGCGAGGTCAAGACAAGCCGACTCCTAGTCGGCGGCTTCTAGAGAAGCCGGCCTCGAGGAGTCGGCCCGCGACAACAACAAAGCCCATGCCCTCATCGGCAGGGAGGGGACGGGGAATGGCTACAGTGTAGCCCATTCCCTCCCCTTTTCCAGGGGCTGGCGTGTCCACAGTGCGCTGTACCAGTGGGGATCTCCGCCCGGCACGGCACTGTTGCCATGCCATCCCAAATATCATCACGAGCAGGTGGAGTCCTGCTCCCACGGCGGCCTGTCTGTACGGTCCAAGGACGATGGGCCCCACCAGTCAGCGAGAGTCCAGAAGACGGCGAGAGCCCTACCAGTCGGACCCGAGGGAGATCGGCCCCTAGGAGTCGGCCCGCTCCTTCCTCGGGCCCCACGCGCCATTAACCACATGAGACAGGGAGTGTCTACAGTAATCGCCCGCCAAGCGGCGGAGCTCTGGCCATGACCCCCTGACCAAGCCCGCATCATCAGAGACACGGCAACAGTGATCAGCTGCCGACAAGACCCGGGAGCGGCGGGTACGGCCCGTCGGCCCTGTACCCAACCAGTCGGCGGGGCCCACCTGGCGGCGGGCCCTAGTAGTCGGCGGAGATGCCGGCGGCCGAAGAGGCTGACGGCCGGGCCCTACACCCGGTCGGATTACCAATGTACCCCTGGGGGGTAGCCCTATATAAACCCCCCAGGGCACCCATGCAAAGGGTTCCGAACTAGTTAGAACTAGACCAGATCATAGAGGAAGGAGAGAGCTAGCCTTGCCTACTCCTACCTCTAGCATACAGCTCAAGGAGCACCTGTGTATTCACTTGTGCCTTAGTGATCATGCGGAGACCCCGCTGAGCAGGACTAGGGGTGTTATCTCCTAGGAGAGCCCCGAACCTGGGTAAAGTATGCCGGCGTTCGTGTCTACGCCTCATCCCGCTTCCGGGCACTGGCGACGTTCTACTCGCTCCCACCATGATAAGCCATCCTTTGGCATATGTCGCACCCAACCCCAGACACTAGGGATCAAGCCCTAACAAAACTAACTCGATTACATGATGAATCTCATTCAACTCCTCACTGACCAGCGAGCCTACGAAGGAATTACTCACTCTCGGTGGGGAGCATCATGGAATTGGCGATGGAGAAGGGTTGGTGATGACGAAGATCAAAGATCCCCCTCTCCGAAGCCCCAAACGGACTCCAGATCTGGCCTCCCGATGAAGAACAGGAGGTGGCGGCTGCTCCGTCTCGCGAAACATGATAAATCTTTCTCCCTGATTTTTTTCTCCGAAAATATGAATCATAGTATCAGGGTTGAGGTTTGCGGGGCCACCAGGTGGGGACAACCCACCTGGGCGCGCTTGGAGGGGGGCGCGCCCTGGTGGGTTGTGACCACCCAGGTGCCTCCTACGGTGGTTCTTGGCTCCAAAAATTTTCTTTTATTGTATAAAAAATCCTCACAAAGTTTCGTTCCAATCCGAGAACTTTTATTTCTAAACAAAAAACAACATCATGGTAGTTCTGCTGAAAATAGCGTCAGCCCAGGTTAGTTTCATTCAAATCATGCAAATTAGAGTCGAAAACAAGAGGAAAAGCATTAGGAAAAGTAGATACGTTGGAGACGTATCAAGTCCCCCAAGCTTAAACCTTTGCTTGTCCTCAAGAAATTCAATTGATAAACTGAAAGTGAAAAAGAAAAACTTTTAAGAACTCTTTTGCTCTTGTTTACATAAATAAGCTAAAGCAGCACCCAAATTTTCAGCCAAGATTATAACTAACCATGTCAACAATAACTCTTAAAAATTATATTAACTCATATCAATGACATAATCAACTAGCGAGCAATAATAAGATATCTCAAATAACAACACTTTGTCAAAACAACCATGATATAATATGACAATAATGGTATCTTGCTAGCCCTTTCCGAGACCGCAAAACATAAATGCAGAGCACCTCCAAAGTTCAAGCAGCGACTAAACATTGTAATTCATGGTAGAAAAGATCCAGTCATGATACACCCAACATTAGCTATACACAATGCATGAGGATGAAAATAGTGCTGTTAGGTTCTGGTGCTTATTTGAGAAGGTGATGACAAAACATAAAAGTAAATAGATAGTCCCTTCACAGAGGTAAGCAGTGATTTCCAAAGGTGCCAGAGCTCAAGTTTTTAAAACAGAGGTCAATGAAATTTTGAGAAATGCACCCTTCTTGTTTACTTCACGACCACTAATTATCAGTATCTTCCATGCTAAACACATTAGTGGAGGTTCGCAAGCGCTAAAAGTAAAGGTTTACTCCCCCTCCACAAACAATCACACTCCACGGCTTGTCCAAAAGAACGGGTGCCGTCCATACCAACAACAAAAGTAAAGGTTTAATTATTTGCAATTTGAGTTCGGGACTGGGAATCCTTATTACTGCCGGTCTTGTGCAAGGACGAGTGAATAAATAATCATCATGAGAATAACCCGATTAGCATGGAAGATACTGACTACCTCCTGTCGCTCTATGAACAATCTAGGCACACACAGAAAAGGATACTTATTTGAAGTTTTTAGAGGTGGCACATGCAAATTTACTTGGACGGCAGGGTAATACCGCACATAGGTAGGTATGGTGGACTCATCTGGAATAACTTGGGTTTCATTGTTTTGATGCACAAGCAGAATTCTGTGACAGACTAGTTTTTGCCCTCTTTTCTTTTTCTGATTTTGTCTGCCATTTGATGTAAATTTGGGTTTTTGAATCATCTCAGTTGGACTTATACCCTTGGGCATACATTTGATTTTCACCCAAGTGGCTCCTCTCTCTCTCTCTCTCAAACCATCATTTCCTCTCTGATTAATCCCAAAATAATCCTAGGAATATTTATTATAAATGAAAAATATTCATTTTCTCTTCAAAAACCCTAATCAGCAACATACGCTCCAAAGCAACCCTCATTTTTACTGCTCCTAAAATCCTGAGAAAATTCCCAAATATTCGTTGAACCCTAGGGCACCTTCCTGAGAAAAAATATTGCATCACTTTTTGTAATATTTTTGCTACAGAAAATCATTTCTGTTCTGGACAGAATTGGCATTTTACACAACAAGTACCTTTTTCCTTGATCCAATGAGGCTGAGTTTTCTTGAGCTTCATTACCTTTCTAAGAGATTGCTAAACCCCAAAGCTTAGCCCTCAACTCTTAGTGAATCACTCACCATTAACTCCACAAGTTACTGTCCAGAAACTTACCATGAAGTAAACCACGCATACACAGCTCCTGGGTTCAACTCAAAGTGTTGGAACCACCCAAACCACTAAGGACTACCAGCCAGACATGAAGTTTGAGCTTAGCACGGCCTGATGTCATAGTTCACGCGGTGAGCACATCGTTCCAGGCGCGCTGGCATGCGGTCGACACGCTCTGCGACGCGCCCGAGCCTCTGTTGAGCTCGTGCTCGCTTCGCCGACCACCGCACCTTGCCAAACCGCGCCACGATCATCGTCTCGACCCTCTTAACTCCTCGCTGGCACTCGACGACGTCGGAGCTCACTGCAGCGAGCACGGACAGGACCCGACCAACCCAACAGTGCACCGCACCACTGTGCTCGTCGCCATCCATCGCTCATGTGCTCGTCTCCACCCTCCCACAGTATCCGTGTGAGCTGCGTTGCCTTCTACCCATCTTGTTGCCGCCGTTCATCGTCGGGCACCATGTCCAGAAGCCCTCCGGCGGAACCCGATCCCCTCTCCGTGCTCGCCTATAAATACGGCCACCCCCAACCTCCTCGAGCCTCACCAACTACTCCTACCCACTCCACAATGCAATAGAAAGCCGGAGCCTGGCCCGGTAGGCTCGAGCTACCGTCCCCGAGCTTGAGCTCGCCGGCGATCCCCGCGGTTCACCCCGATCTGTCTAGCCCATTCTGAGCTCAAGCCTCTCTTCCAAAGCCTCCGTGGTGCTTCACTGGTGCCGTCCGACCCCGTTGGAGCCCCTTGGTGCAGCCCCACATCACCGTCATCTCCAACTCCGGCGACCTCTGTTTCCTGCCACCGCTGGAGAAGCTCGTTCCGACCCTGTCCGACCACCCCTAGCTATTCTATGGGTACAGGCAGGTGCGCCTCGACCTCCTCTTGCGTTCTATCCCTCTAGATCGGGCAAAGGAACCCTTCTCACCGGCGTGAGCTCCGGCGAAGCCTCGCCGCACTCTGTTTCTCTCTCTACCCCTCACACCTGACCAGCGGGGCCCGTTGTCAGCTTCTCCACTCGCGCCCGAAGCGGTACGAGTGGAGGTGTATTCAGAGAATACACCATCGACGTCACCCCCCTGGTTTCTATTTTATTCAAATTTAATTCAAATTTTCCAGAGAACTTGAAATAGCCACAACTTTTTAACCTTAAGTCCAAATGAAGTGATTCTTTTTTGCATTGTATTCTTAATGAAACGATCTAGCAACTCATCAAAAATGAGATTTTTCTCTGTTGTCTAGATTTTCTGGTGATTTTCAGAGTGTTTCTTGATATTTTATTTCTCTATTTTTAATTATTTTCAGAAGGTGAAGCTTGTCTTGAGGATCACCAGGAGGAGTGTGAACCTCATCTGCACTAAGGCAAGCCATAGCAACATTTTCATGGTGCCACCTCAATATTTGTGATTTTACCAACTTGAACAATGATTTATCCCATGCATTTAAATCACCCAAATAAATATTCATTTCTGTTAAATGCTTGCTTTGCTTGAGATACTTAGTTTACAGTAGTTTGAGACTAACTAACTTAGTTTAAGTCAGTAGAAGTAATATTTAAGTATGTGATATGAAATGATTATGAAAAAGGCCAGTTTGGTTATTATTTTCTTAAGTAAGAAAGTGAATTATTTTAAGTTAATATCATGGTTAAGTTTGATGAATTATAGGAACCAGAGAAGTGGTATGAGTTTGTTGATGATTATTGTTAGTGGGAATACTTGATGAGGTTGATCCATTTATTTCCGATAATATGTGATGCACGATCTTTGTTTCCATATTCATGGCATATCATGACACCGGTTATTTTTATTTTGAGCTAAACTTGTTAATAACTAAACTTGAACATACCGTTGACCAGGTCATGGTGCCACTGAATCGAGTTTTTCCCAGTGTAACCACATTTCCCTTTATGGGAAGGCCTTTATTCAGTCCGTTGTAATGCCTCTGGTCGGTGCCTCCAATGAGAGAAGGTTATGGGCATGCATTACCCTGGTCGTTGATGCCTTTGGTAGGCACGAGGCCACCCAGGACATAGCCCAGATGGGAGTAAGTCGGAGTGGCCAGGAGAGTGTCATGGCAATGGGAAGGTTTCATCGGAATACTGTTGGTCCACCCGAATGGGAGTACGAGGCCATGGGTTCCGTGGTGTGGGTAAAGTATGCTACCTCTGCAGAGTGTATTTAATCTATCGATAGCCGCGTCCTCGGTTACGAACACAACTTGGAAGTAGGTCACACCATGGATCGGCATTTATAATTAATCATGCACAGTAATGCTAATCACCTGGCCCTGATCGAAAGATGATGGTTGAGAAATTATGAAGATGGTGGAAACCATAGTGTTGGTTTTTTTGTGATCCGAGAAAGATCACCGTTTGGTTACAAGGTAACCCGTTCGGTAAGAAAGTCCGAGGGACTTGATGCACGAGATTATGTTCACTGCATTCCTAGTATGCTTTTGCATTGATGATTATTTGGTTAAATATCATGATATTGTCTGTCATTATGTTTATGCTTGTTGTGAGCTTGCAAGTACATTCAATGTACTGACCTGGCATGTCATGCCAAATTTCAGGAAAATCTCGTTGGATCGGAGTGCTGCCCGAGTCTAGATCATGTCCACATTGGTGTCCCTGTGCCATAGAGTCCCGCTTCGTCTTCGTTCCGCTGCCGCATAGTTGTCGTGATCGAGGCCCCTTTATGTCCACTAAATAATGTACATATTGTTCAGCCGCACCGTGTGTGCTGCTTAGTCTCGCTACTCGATGTAATATTGAACTATGTCTGCTAGTATCAATAAAGCGGTTATTTTCTGTACCAAGTTGTTGTGTGTTGCCAGAAGACATGATCACTGGGCTGGCAATGCAAGGTAAACCGGTTGCTCTGAGCTGGGCTGCCACAAATTCCCGCTAAGTACAGGCGAAGCCTAGCAATTAGGTTGAGAAGTGGCTAGCTAGAGAGTGAAAACGGTCATGAATCATGCATTATGCATAAGTAACATTGGATACTAGAATGAGTAGGATATGGACACCATGAACATAAATATCATAGAGGCTATGTTGGTTATATTCGACTACATGCATGAACATGTGCCAAGTCAAGCCACTCGAACATTCAGAGGAGGATACTATATCATCATACTACATCACAGTCATTTAGTGCAATGTTGGCATCGAAGATAAATCATTATCCACTCCTAGCTACTTAAGAATGGCATGAGAAACTATAATCTCTAATTATCACTGCAAACATGTTTGATCATAATAGGCTGAACCATGGATACTAGGTTAAACATATTTACAAAAACAGAACAAGTTGAGTTCATACCCGTTTCTCTCTGCCATAGCCAATTCATCAAATATCGTCATTATTTACTTTCACTTACATGATTGAACGATATGAAAATAATAATAGTGCAAGAGTGTCGTGGACTAAGCTAGAATCTGCAAACAGTTTTATTCAAAAAGAAGAAAACAAGGTAATATGGGCTCTCTGTTAGATCAA
Source organism: Aegilops longissima (assembly GCA_021605205.1). Taxonomy (NCBI): domain Eukaryota; kingdom Viridiplantae; phylum Streptophyta; class Magnoliopsida; order Poales; family Poaceae; genus Aegilops; species Aegilops longissima. The sequence continues at coordinate 607,150,935 of CM038681.1, forward strand.
CAATAATGCATATGAGAGCCACTCAACATTTTCTTCATGGTCTTATCCTCGGTACAACTCAATAAAAAGAAAGGAAATTCGAAGAAACACACTGAAATATTTTTGGAGCTTTTTGTTTTTAACTGGAAGGAAACAAATTAAAGAAAGAAAAACAAAAAATGAGAAAAACTATTTACACGGGAGAACTCCCAACAACGAAAAGAAGTACATGGAAATCTTTTTGGGTTTACTTTTTAAATACTACAACTAACTACACTAGAAAGAAAAAATAAAAAATAAGCAGGTAATATTTTTGTGTTTTCTCAAAGTTTTTCAAACACACAAAAGAAGGCGAGAAAATAAATCTAGCATGGATGATACAATGAAAAAGTGTGGACACCGACAACTGGAATGAAATGTGTGAACATGAAAGTAATGTTGGTGGAAATACAGACTCCCACATGCTTAGGCTTTTGGCCTAACTTGGTAATCTCCAGCAGTAGCCTGCATAATGGTCGGAGTGATAGCTCACGGAGGCTCGGGGTGTAGACACCTCAGCTCGCCGCGCAGCCACAACCGATGCGTTATGTGCTCGGGCCTCGCTCTCAAGAACATAATATCTTCCCTTGCTGTGAACATCAAAGAGAGCAGGTGTAGGAAAAAACGTGTCCACAACAGACCTTTTATTAAACAACAGGTTATAAGTAAAATTATGGGGTTCACCACTAAGGATCTTATGACGTTTCATAGCATCAAAATCAAGGTACTGCATGGGTAGGATGGGGTCATAAGGCCAAGGTGAAACACCAAGCTCTCTCGCTAGGCGTATCGCATAAATTCCACCATAAAAATATCCACTACCAGCGTTGTGTTGCAATCTACATGCCACTATCGCTCCAAGGTTATAACTTTTGTTACCGGTTAGAGCGATGCGGATAAGGCTCAAGTCTGGAGCACAAAGTGTACTTCAATCTTGTTTATTCACCGTTAAACAAAGTGTACTTCCATTAAATACTACAAAGTATAGGATGGAGGGAAAATGAATGCTCTTTATTCACCGTTGAGTCACTCCTCTAGTCTCACCAAAGCAAAGGCTAGTCAAGAATGTTTCAAACTCCAACCTTGGTGGTTCGTCAAATGAACCCCAAAATGGAATTTTGCAGTGATTAGAAAAATTTTCCAGAGGCATAATAAATGAATTGTCACATGTTTTAAATGATACTATGGACTCACGAGGATGGAATTTAAATTCTTCAGTAAATGATTCAGTGAGGATGAGGTGTTGGTTGCAGTTATCTGCAATGTAGGGACCAACCTCGACATTGTGAACATATTTCTCAAATTCTTCCTTAATGCCCACACGCGCCATATAATCGTTGCATGGCCATAAACATGATTTGGTGGTGGCATCTCGAATGGAATTTTCACTTGGTTCAACATAGGACCGACGAACGGAGCTGCTACTAAAAGATGCCTCCGAGGACCTCCTTCTCGAAGAACTCCTTCCAGAGAAGTTTATCGCATTCGCATACAATTTTCTGGAAATTTTTGGGTCACAAGTTTTTGTCAACAAAACTTCACAAGATTGATAGCAACTACTCATAGGGATGCATATAGGCCACATCAAACATTCAAACTACTTAGAACTCTAATAATTCAACATCAAGCTCATCTACAGCAGCACCAAGAGTCACTAATTATTCTAAATAAAAACCACTAAAGCAAAAACTAATTGAAAAAATGGAGGAGTCACATACCAAACAACAATCCCCCGAAACAGTTTCAGAAACGGAGCTTCAAGCAAAGAGATCGAAACCCACGGGTTTGAGAGCAAGAACACGAGAGAGAGAGAGAGAGAGAGGAATGGTGATTTTTTTTCTGGAGGTAGGTGATGATGTGGGACGAAGAGATAAGTGAGGGGCCCACATGGGGACCACAACCCACCAGGGCGCGCCTAGGGGTGCTGGAGCGCCTAGGTGGGTTGTGCTCACCTGGAGCACCTACCTCTGAAGTTATTTCCACTAAAAAAACTTAAATATTCAGAAAAAAATCTTATTTAATTTTCAGAGCATTTTGAGGACTTTTATTTGTGGGTCATTTTTTATTGTACGGAAAACTCGGAAAGCAGACAAAGCATGGCATTTTATTTTATTTAACTAACAAAAACAGAAAACAAAAGGTAGGGACAGAAGGTAGTGCTCACTGAATTCATCAACTTCATACCTCTCAAAAATGATTCATTAATAAGGTTGATCAAGTCTTATTAACAACCACTTTCGATTAGCATGAAACCGAAGAACTTTCGTAAAACACTAAGTTACCTCAATGGGGATATGAATGTCCCCAACAATAAGCATTTCATATTTCTTTTTGGCAGTAGGTACAGGTAGTTGAAAACTTCCAATAGTGATTGTTGGAGATTTTTCAATAATATTAATACCATTCACTTGGAATTGTTTCTTCGGAAAGTGCATCGTATGTTCATTACCATTGATATGAAAAGTGACCTTGCTTTTATTGAATCAATAACAGCCCCTGCTGTATTCAAGAAGGGTCTACCAAGGATAATCGGCATTTTGTCGTCCTCGGGCATCTCAAGAATAACAAAGTCAGTTAAGATAGTAACATTAGGTCACCCACAAAAAAAAGATAGTAACATTAGGAACAACAACGGGCACATCCTCACAAATACCCATAGGTATGGCAGTTGATTTATTATCCATTTGTGAAGATATTTCAGTACATGTGAGTTTATTTAAACCAATTCTTTATATAAAGAGAAAGGGACAACACTAACACCAGCTCCTAAATCACATAATGCAGTTGTCACATAATTTCTTTTGATGGAGCAAGGTATAGTTGGTATTCCCGGATCTCCAAGTTTTTTTAGGTACTCCACCCTTAAAAGTGTAATTAGCAAGCATGGTGGAGATTTCAGCTTCCGGTATTTTTCTCTTATTGGTGATGATGTCTTTCATGTACTTAGCATTGGCAGGCATTTTTAAGATATTAGTCAAGTGAGTACGCAAAAAGACTGGCCTCAGCATTTCAGCAAAGCGTTCAAATTCTTCATCATCTTTCTTTTTGGTTGACTTAGGTGGAAAGGGCATAGGTTTTTGAACCCACGGTTCTCTTTCCTTACCGTGTTTTCTAGCAACAAAGTCTCTTTTATCATATCTTTTATTCTCGGGTGTTGTGGGTTATGAAGATCAACTACTGGTTCTATTTTAACATCATTGTCTGGTTCTTTATTATTTGTTTGAGTATTTTCATGAACCTCATCATTATCTTCGTCATTATCAGAAGGACACTGTTCATTACCAGATTGAGTTTCAACATCAGAAATAGAGACTTCATTATCATTATCAAGAGGATTTTCTACTTCAGGTTCACTAGAGGCATACAAAGTCATATAAATTTTGCTTCTTCTTTTTCTTTTTCTTTTCAGAGGGACTAGGTGCATTAGTGTTAACTCCTTGAGTGTCTTGCTCAATTCTTTTTGGGTGTCCCTCAGGGTAAAGTGATTCCTGAGTCATTCTACCTCCTCTAGTCATTACTCTAGCAGCATGATCATTGATATTATTATTCATTTCATCTAGCAACTCTCTTTGTGATTTACCAACTTGTTCTAGTTGAGTTTGAACCATAGAGGCATGCTTCCCTACACCTCTAACATCATTTGAGATTCTAAATAACAAGTCACTCAAGCGAGCAATCATATCAGAATTGTATTTTTGTTCCATAACATATGCATTGAAGTGATCTTGCTTTCTAATGTAATTATCAAACTCATAAAGGCATTAAATAGGATGTTTATTGTAAGGAATATCTCCTTCATCGAACTTTAATAAAGAATTTACCTCTACCACCTAAGGTGGTGGTGGTGTTTCAAGCCCATGTATTTCTTCGATAGGTGGGAAATTTTTAACATCCTCTGCTTTAATACATTTTTCCTTCATAGATTTCTTTGCCTCTTGCATATCTTCAGGACTGAGAAATAAGATACCCCTCTTCTTTGCAGTAGGTTTAAGTGGTGGTTTAGGAAGGATCCAATCATCATAATTTTACTATATGTTATTCAATAATTCTTCAACTTGTCCAACAGTTCGTTCCCTGAAAACACAACCAGCACACCTATCTAGGAAGTCTCTAGAATCATCGGTTAGTCCATTATAGAAGATATCAAGTATTTCATTTTTCTTAAGAGGATGATCACGCAAAGCTTTAAGCAATTGGAGAATTCATAATCCTTATCATCAACAAAGATAAGTGTCAGTGTACTAAAGTTTGGGTCCTTTAGCACCCCATACTTGTGCATGGGCAGTCGTAGCCACACCCGCGGGGAGGCCTAAAGGGGGCGATCGAGGACAGATACAAGATGAAGAGAAGCGGCCAAGCCAGAGAACAGAGGACGAGCTGGACCCCCGGCAAGATCCTTGCCGGGACAGCTTGCGAGACCCCGGCGAGATCCTTGCCGGGACGACTTACACAGCACTAGCCAGAGCACCACCCTTGTGGTTGAGAGCTCTGACACAATCGACAACGTTAAGGCCAAGACCCAGGGGCACGGCGTAGTGGCGTGCAGATCCTTGTGAAGGACAGAAGACAAGGCACCTAGCGAGATCCTTGCCGAACACGCCTGCGAGGCCCCGGCAAGATCCTTGCCTGGGACATCGGCAAGACCGCGGCAAGGCTCTACCCCCCATCACTGCTCCAGCATAGTGGCCGACCTGCCAGCCTGGCAAGCACCTGCGTGGTGCCATGCAGATCTTCGTGAAGACCCCACCGCCTCTCCAGCGCAGCAGCTGGCCAACCAACTGGGCACTGCATGCCTCGTCGGCATAGACGTGTGTCAAGACGGAGTGGGGTGGCGATAGACGGGACGGGCTCTACTCCCGTCCCTAATAAAGCTGAAGGGCATGTAAGAAATGCATTTAATACGTTTTTCCTAAGATGTCGACGATAAACATAGGCACTATAGCTACTTTACACCTCCTGTGTGCCACTGTGACAGCCCATTGGACATATAAAAGGAGGCCCACGATGCACTGGAGGGGGATTCAGACTTTTGAACCTCTCGGCCCAGCTTGCATGCTAGCAGCTAGCCAAAGCTCAAGAACACAGAATATAGACACTCTAGGGTTTTACGCTTCTCGGTGGCCCAAACCTGGGTAAAAATCCGTCGTGTTGATCATTAGATCTACTCTTTGCTCTACCCCTCTTCCCTGCTAAACCATAGAAGTGGTCCACGTGATCCCATAGGTGTCGTTTCCACCGACATCTTTGGCGCGCCAGGCAAGGGCAGAGAGTTCTGTAAACCTGATCTAGCGGTCTAGCACGCCGTTTCCTCGATCACCATGGCTCCCAAGAAGAAGGGTATCACGGCGATCGGTTCCTCTGGAGCCGAACTGCCCGTACCAGTGCGGACGGGCGACGGGGCGGTCGCGGATGGTGGCGGAGGTGTGGCTCATCCACGACACTCTGGCAATCGAAGCCAGGCGAGCGGTGTCATTCGTGCCCAAGACGACGAGCCGCACCCCGCCTCGTCCAAGGACGGAGTCGTGCCGCCCACGGGTGACGCGGGGACCTCCAAGGGTGGAGCCGTGCTGCCTATGGGCGGTACTGCGACCTCCAAGACACCCCCGCCGGCGCCTGCGCCACGGTCCCCCCAGGTCATGCGCGACGAGCAACGCCGCGACGTTGGTGACCCCGGGCGCCGCCGCGGGAAGAGCCCTCTGCATCATTCTCGAGATGCGCATGGCCGGCATGCATGGTCAATATGGCACACGACCGTGGAACCATGATGGCGCTCCTTCTAACATAGTGACAAGTCTGAGAACCTCCCGTTCCTCACGCTTGCCGCTACCACCTACGCCAGTGGAAGCATTAGCATGAGTGCAACTACTCGTCAACTTCCCTCCTGCTACGGAGAAGCAACAAGAGTGGAGGGCTGCTATACAGAGCCTTATTGGCTACGCCAATAAGGATCAATGCCAGAAGGCGGGCCACTCGTGGCAACAGTCCGCCGAGCCGGCGCGTCCCAACGGCGGAAGGGCCAGAGGCGCCGCAACCACGGTGCACTCCCCTCCACCACGACAGCAATTGTCGCCATCTCGGCGGGACGAGGCCCATGGTGATGGATCCACGGCATCATCCGACCCACGAGCTCGTCGCGACCAGCATCAAGTTCTTCAGGAACGGGTTGAAGAGGACGCTCAAACCACTATCGAGCGGCAACGGGAAGCACGCAATCAATCTGATAGGCGTGCAGGGCCTATTGTGTACAGGCCTGCGCCGGAGGGTTCTGGTGACTTGCCTTACGAGGTAGGTTGTCCAGCTTTTACCCGTGACCTGCGTCAGTTCCAGTGGCCCACTACCCGCACTTTCAAACCAGAGGTCCTGGAAAAGTACGACGGCAAGACTCATCCGTCCGAGTTCTTGAGCGTTTACACCATTACGATGCAAGCGGCCGGGGCTCGGGATGGCAAGGTGCTCGCCAACTAATTCACGTTGGTGCTCAAACCCAACGTCAAGTCGTGGTTGATGTACCTGCCGGTAGATTCAATCTCCTCTTGGTCGGACCTGTGCCATGAGTTTGTTGGCGGCTTTACCAGAGGCCATCAAGCTCCTGGCTAGGCCAGTGATTTGCATCTCATCCCCCAAAAGGATGGTGAATCCTTGCGCAAGTACATTCAGAGATTCAGCCGTGCGCAGTACAACATCCAGATGTTCATCCTGCCGCCGTCATCAGCGCGTTCCATCAGAACGTGCCGAGCCGCACGATGCGTGAAGAGCTGGCCATGAACAAGGTTAGGGATGTTGCCAAGCTGTATGTACTGGCCGACAGATGTGCTCGTGCTGAAGAAGGAAGGAAGTACCCCGGCGAAGATCCCGGTACGGGAAGCGATTCTGGAGATGAAGACACCATCGCCCCGGCAAAGAAGCGCCGACGGGGTAATAAGAAGCACAGGGGCAAGACTGTGCTTGCCGTCGAGGAATCCGGCGACCCCGGCACCGCCAATAAGGCCAAGGTCGGCAAGCCCGGCAAAGAGGTTGCCGGGTGCGCCGCCTGCTGGGCCTTGGCGGCCGCCGACAAGCAGGAGGGCTCCGACAAGCAATATTGCAAGATCCATCGCTCCAAGGTCCATGACCTCCAAAACTGCCGGCAAGTTGAGCAGCTTGTCGAGAGACAGAAAGCTGAGTATGAAAGACGGGACAAGGAGAAAGGCCAGGATGGTGCTGAGGGATCCGGCAAGAAGCGCGGTGGCCGAGGGGGGCACCACGGCAAGGAGAAGCAACAAGAGAGGCCCGCTCGAGGCCGCGACAAGAACGAGGGGGATGATGACCATGAAGAGGACGACGAGTCCAGTGACCAAGAATTTCAAAAGGCCACATAAGCCATGTGCATCGATGGCGGCGCCTCGTTGCATTCTTCTCACTGCCAGCTTAAGCAGTGGGCGCGCGAGATCAGTGCGGCGGAGCCATGGATCGACGCCCAGAAGCCACTGAAATGGTCTAGCACGACTATCATTTTTTACGTCGAGGATCAACCTGATCGCACAACCGCGGTCGGGTGCTTGACGTTGTTGGTTTCGCCAACAATTCGCAACCTCAAGGTGACGAAAATGCTAGTGGACAGCGGGGCCGGTCTGAACTTGATCTCGCCCCAAGTGATTAAGAGTTTGTAGATCCCCAAGAGATATCTCAAGGAGATGGGCACGTTTCAAAGGATAAATCCGGGAAGAAGCCAGCCCAAGGGTAAGATCACGGTACCAGCTACATTTGGCGGCAAGCTGAACTACAGGACAGAGAAGATCGTTTTTTATGTAGCCAAGATCCCATTACCATATAACGGGATCCTTGGCCGTCTAGCATAGGCCAAGTTTATGGCAGCATCACCCTATGCCTACAACACGCTGAAGATGCCCGGCCTGATGAGCATCATCACTGTTGACTCCGACAAGAAGGATGCGCTCATCTGTTCCGACCAGCTCTACCGGGAGGCAGTGGTGGCACCTGCCACCAAAGCACTTGCTCCTGCCGCTGGAGCCCCCGGGGGGAAGAAGACCGGCAAGACCTCACTCACCGGCAAGGTTTCTGGCCCCGGCCAAGCCTCTTGCACCCACTCCGGCAAACGCGCCTCCTCGGAGTGCTGCTTTCTCGTAGGACATGCCAGAGAGCTCCACCGGCAAGAGCAAGACATCCAAGGCTGCACCACCAGAGACCAAGAAGGTGCCCGTCAAGGAGGATGGCACGGGCGGAGCTTTCACTATAAGGTCCACGCTCGACAGCAAATAGGAAAGCGCGCTTGTCTCCTTCCTGCAGGCGAATGTCGATGTGTTTGCATGGCAAGCATCCGACATCCATGGTGTTCCCAGGGAGGTGATTGAGCACCACCTTGCTGTCTGTCCTCATGCGCGGCTTGTCAAGCAGAAGTTCAGGAAGCAAACTTTGGAGCGGCAAGAGTTCATCATCGAGGAGATTAGGAAGTTGGAAGCTACAGGCTTGGTCAGAGGAGTGCTCCACCCAATGTGGTTGGCCAATCCGGTGGTGGTGCGCAAGGCAAATGGGAAATGGAGGCTGTGCATTGATTATACAGATATCAATAAAGCCTGCCCAAAGGATCCTTTCCCTTTGCCGCGCATTGACTAGATCGTGGACTCCACTGTCGGATGCGACCTGCTGTCGTTCCTTGATGCCTATTCCGGATACCACCAAATCTTTATGACGAAGGAAGACGGAGAGAAGACCTCCTTTATCACCCCATGTGGTACGTATTGTGTTTTATGAATGCCTTTAGGGTTGAAAAGTGCTGGTTCTACATTTGCAAGAGTGGTTCAAATTGGTTTTGAGCCCCAGCTCCATAGATATATGGAGGCTTACATGGATGACATAGTGGTCAAAACCAAGGATAGGGCAACACTTGTGCAAGATTTGGAAGAAACATTTGCAAATTTGCGCAAGATCAATCTCAAGCTCAACCCTGAGAAGTGTGTGTTGGGTGTTGCATCTGGCAAACATATCGGGTTCTTTGTGTCTCAGCGCAGGATCAAAGCGAACCCCGACAAGATCAAGCCAATTGAGCAGATTGAAGCACCAAGGCGAGTCAAAGATGTGCATCAGCTTGCTGGCTACGTTGCTGCTTTAAGTAGGTTCATCTCCAAATCTGCTGAGCGCGCCCTCCCCTTCTTCAAGATTTTGAAGAAAGCAAGGCCCATGATATGGACCCCAGAGGCTGAGGCAGCGCTGCAGGATTTCAAGAGGTACCTCTCCTCTACACCAATACTAGTTGCACCTAAACCGCAAGAGCTGTTGCTGCTATATCTAGCGGCAATGAATCAAGTGGTCAGTGCCGCGCTAGTAGCGCAGAGGGAAGTTGACTAAGAGGCGGTAGCGGTGGCAAGACTGTTAGATGACGAACCAGAGCTCCCCCCGACAGGGTCTGGTGCCGGAAAGGTAGGACCCCCGGCAGAGTCTGGCACCAGCAAGGCGGGAGCCCCGACAGAGTTTGGCGTCGACGAGACAGGATCTGCGCAACCAAACGAAGTGATACAGAGGAAGAAGATGATGCATCACCCAATTTACTTTGTCAGATCCCTCTTCCAGGGGGCTAGATCAAGATATTCTGGTGTGCATAAATTGCTCTTCAGCCTCCTTATGGCCTCGAGGAAGTTGCATCATTATTTTCAAGCACATGAGATCACCGTCATCACTCGCTTCCCGTTGCAACAGATCTTGCACAACCCAAATGCAACCGGAAGGATTGTGGAATGGGTGTTCGAACTATCAAGCTTTGGCCTCAGGTTTGAAAGCATTTCCAAAATCGAGAGAGTCTTGGTGGATTTCATCGCAGAATGGACCTTGACGCCAGGCGAAATTCAAGAGACCACTCTCCCCGACAAGGAAACAAGCTGCAACTGGCTTATGTACTTTGATGGGGCTTTCTCACTACAAGGCGCCGGTGCCGGCGTGCTGCTTGTCGCGTCCACCGGAGAGCACCTCAAGTACGTAGTCCAAATGCATTTTCCCCATGAGAGATCGACGAACAACACCTCAGAGTATGAGGGGCTGCTTTCCGGTCTCAGGATCGCGATAGGCCTTGGGATCAGAAAGTTGATCGTCCATGGGGATTCATAACTCATGGTGAAGCAGGTGAACAAGGATTTATCAGAGCCTGCTGATCGAAGCTTATGTATATGAAGTGAGGAAGTTGGAAGAGCGTTTTGACGGCCTACAAGCAGAGCATGTTCCTCGGGCAGAGAACAGCATTGCTGATGACCTGTCAAAACGTGCTTCCCTCAAGTTGCCTTTGGAACTAGGGACCTTTGTGCTCCAATTGACTCAGCCATCCGTTGAACTGTCGGCTGGACAGAATAAGCGAAGAAAATCAGGCCCCGGCAAGTACTTTCTCGCCGAGCTCCCAGGAGTCACTAGCAAGGATGTTGCTGGGGACGCCAAGCTTGTCGGGGAGCGACAGACTCTGGCAGGGCCTCAAGCCCTTGCCATAGAGACAACCGCTCCCACGGCAGAAGACATGCCTCTTGTCCTTGCCATCGAGCCACAGGATCCGGCATGGGCGCGGCACACCGTTCAGTTCCTCCAAACAGGGGAACTCCCTGAAGAACAGGAAGAAGTGGAGAAAGTAGCATGTCGGTCTGCCATGTACCAGCTTGTGGACGACGTCTTGTACAGGAAAGACCGAACGGTGTGTAATTGAAGTGCATTCCCCGGGAGGACGGACTGGAGCTGTTGGCAGAGATACATGGAGGCATATGTGGCTCTCACATAGGATCAAGAGCCCTTGCCGGCAAGGTTTCTTTTTGCCCACTGCTCTCCAGGATGCTACTTCACTAGTAACCAAGTGTGAAGCATGTTAGTTCCATTCGAAGAAACTCCATCAACCAGCTCAAGCTCTTCAGACAATCCCTCTTTCCTAGCCATTTTTGGTCTAGGGGCTCGACATACTGGGCCCCTTTCCCCGTGCTGTCGGGGGCTTTGAGTACTTGTACGTTGCGATCGACAAGTACACAAAGTGGCCAGAAGTGGAAGTAGTGAGAAAGGTGACAGCACAATCAGTCGTCAAGTTCTTCAAAGGACTAGTTGGCCGTTTTGGTGTGCCAAACAGAGTCATCACCGACAACGGCACGCAGTTCACAAGCCGCACCTTCATGCAATACGTCCAAGGCCTCAGCAGCAAGGTATGTTTTGCTTCTGTTGCACATCCACGAAACAACGGCCAGGCGGAAAGGGCAAATGCTGAAGTGTTGCGGGGCCTCCGGACGAGGACTTTTAACAGGGTGCACAAGTGCGGAAGACGCTGGATTGATGAGTTGTCGGCGGTTCTTTGGTCAATCAGAACAATGCCAAATCGAGCCACCGACCAGACGCCCTTCTCCCTCATGTACGGGGCAGAAGCATTTCTCCCCGGGGAACTCACATATGGCTCACCTCGAGTGCTCGCTTATGGTGAGCTTGAGCAAGAGCAGTTGTGGCAAGATAAAGCTACGCTCCTTGAGGAAGATCGTCTTTAGGCTGCTGGGCGAGCTGCGCGCTACCAGCAAGCCTTGCGCTGCCACCATAGCCACAAAGTTCATGCCCGAAGCTTTGAGGAAGGCGACCTTGTTTCTCGGCACGTTCAGTCAGCCAAGAATTCCAACAAGTTGACGCCAAAGTGGGAAGGCCCTTATCGGGTAATATGAGTCACCAGGCCCGGCGCAGTCCGCCTGGAGACCGAAGATGGTATCCCAGTGTGCAACTCCTGGAACATCGAACATCTTCGCAAGTTTTACCCGTGAGGCGCGGTTGGCGGCCCCCCCGGCAGACCACCTTTTGTACAAGCCTTTCCGGCAAGGCATGTGACCCTTTGTAGAAAGCCAGGCGCAGACCCTGAGCAACAGATGAATAAACGAAGCACTGGCGCCCTAAGAATTAGCATGCATGTTAGGTTCAGTCTCTCTTTTGGTAGGGTTGATAGTGATTAGCGGCTACTAACCCCTAACATAGAGGTCGAGTGTGTGTCTTTGTGTCCCTTCCCGTCCTTTTTGGTTCACAAGCCGCACGGGTGCTTCAGCGGAACTTTTTGGAGGAAATGAGATGAACTGACGCCCCAACCCCGGCAAGCCAATGCTGCCGGGGCAGCAGACTCAGATAAGTCCTTTTTTCCCACTGCATACTTCCGTATGAAGCTTGAACGTATGAAACTTCGCTCTATCTCATATCACCGTGCTCCCTCATTCTTGTGCCCAAAATCCCTTTTGGGGAGGGATTTGGCTGTAGTTGCAGTGGAAAGGGAATGCGAAAAGGGCCTAATCCTACTTTGCCCCTACCTCCGCCAAAGGCGTGAGCGTAGTCGTGGTATGAAGCGGGAGGACCGCAAGGCCTGTTGCCGGGGAAACGTTGTTTATTTAATAAATAATATCAAGGACTCGTTCCTTGGTGTGAGCCTCGGTCACGCACAACAGAACCCGACAAACACCCTTTTTCTTCATTAATACATTGATTAACAAGTACAATTCATACGGAATGTAAACATGAGCAAGGTATTACAAAGCTTAAATTCGACAAGTGCCCGCTGACTTAAGATCTAAAAAAAGATAAGATGCCCATAATCCCTTTCTTGCCCCTCTCCTCAGGAAGCGGATCAAGATAGCAGGAGGGCAAAAAGAGGGCCTAGGCGAGGTGCGGGTGGCAGAAGACACCAAGAGAACATCCCGGCGGCCGTCTAGAAGAGGGCCGGTGATGACGGTGCCGGGGGAGGAGACGAAAGATGAGGCAGTGATACGTCTCCAACGTATCTATAATTTATGAAGCATTCATGCTATATTATTATGTGTTTTGAATGATTACGGTCTTTATTATTCACTTTTATATTACTTTTGGGACTAACCTATTAACTAGAGGCCCAGCCCGTATTGCTGTTTTATTGCCTGTTTCAGTATTTCGAAGAAAAGGAATATCAAACGGAGTCCAAACGGAATGAAACCTTCGGCAGCGTTATTTTTGGGAAGAATATGATCCTGGAGACTTGAAGTTCACGTCAGAAGATCCCCGAGGATTCCACGAGATAGGAGGGCCCCCCCCCTACAGGGCGCGGCCCCCTATCTCGTGGACCCCTCGAGCACCTCCCGACCGACTTCTTTCGCCAATATAAGCCTACGTACCCTAAAACCATTGAATATCAAGATAGATCGGGAGTTTCGCCGCTGCAAGCCTCTGTAGCCACCAAAAACCTCTCGGGAGTCTGTTCCGGCACCCTGCCGGAGGGGGAACCCATCACCGGTGGCCATCTTCATCATCCCGGCGCTCTCCATGACGAGGAGGGAGTAGTTCACCCTCGGGGCTGAGGGTATGTACCAGTAGCTATGTGTTTGATCTCTCTCTCTCTCGTGTTCTCTCTCGTGTTCCCTCTATGGCACGATCTTGATGTGTCGCGAGCTTTGCTATTATAGTTGGATCTTATGAGGTTTCTCCCCCTATACTCTCTTGTGATGAATTGAGTTTCCCTCTTGAAGTTATCTTATTGGATTGAATCTTTATGATGAGAACACTTGATGTATGTCTTGCCATGTTTATGTGTGGTGACAATGGGATATTACGTGCCACTTGATGTATGTTTTGGTGACCAACTTGCGGGTTCCGCCCATGAACCTATTCATAGGGGTTGGCACACGTTTTCTTGACTCTCCGGTAGAAACTTTGGGGCACTCTTTGAAGTACTTTTCGTTGGTTGGATGAATCTGAGATTGTGTGATGCATATCGTATAATCATGCCCACGGATACTTGAGGTGACAATGGAGTATCTAGGTGACATTAGGGTTTTGGTTGATTTGTGTCTTAAGGTGTTATTCTAGTACTAACTCTTTAATAGATCGACCAAAGAATAACTTTGAGGTGGTTTCGCACCTACCATAATCTCTACGTTTGGTCTCCGCTATTAGTGGCTTTGGAGTGACTCTTTGTTGCATGTTGAGGGATTGTTATATGATCTATCTATGTTATTATTGTTGAGAGAACTTGCACTAGTGAAAGTATGAACCCTAGGCCTTGTTTCCTATCATTGCAATACCGTTTACGCTCACTTTTATCATTAGTTACCTTGCTGTTTTTATATTTACAGATTACAAAAATCTTTATCTACCATCCATATTGCACTTGTATCACCATCTCTTCGCCGAACTAGTGCACCTATACAATTTACCATTGTATTGGGTGTGTTGGGGACACAAGAGACTCTTTGTTATTTGGTTGCAGGGTTGTTTTAGAGAGACCATCTTCATCCTACGCCTCCTACGGATTGATAAACCTTAGGTCATCCACTTGAGGGAAATTTGCTACTGTCCTACAAATCTGTGCACTTGCAGGCCCAACAACGTCTACAAGAAGAAGGTTGTGTAGTAGACATCAAGCTCTTTTCTGGCGCCGTTGCCGGGGAGGTGAGTGCTTGAAGGTATATATTTAGATCTTGCAATCAAATCTTTTTGTTTCTTGTTTTATCACTAGTTTAGTTTATAAAATAAAACTACAAAAAAATGGAGTTAAGTTTGTCTCATACGCTTCGTCTTTTTAATATCTTTCGTGAGTTTGATGGAAAGGAAAATTGTACTCAAGTGCTAGAAGAAGAATGCATTAAAATGCTTGGTACTAAATCGTTGAATGATGAGCATGATTGCAATGTTGTTAGTATGAACTCTTTGAATATCCATAGAACTAATGATGATTGCACTAGTTATGATAAAAATGCCTCTTATGAGCATGTTGATTTTTGTGGAGTGCATGTTTGCATGAACACACCTAATAGAGAAGATATATATTGCAAGAGGCATAAGCATTTAGAAACTAAATGGTTGCAAGAAAGGCTAGATGTGAGTGCTGAAAATTTAAAGTTCCTTTGCCGTACTTGTGAACTTTGCAATGAACGTGGTCATTTACATCTCCAATGCAAATTGTTCCATGACCGAATCGTGTCCAAAAATTGTGATGATTTGATCTCCGTTGCTCATTATAATGAACTTAGTTTGCTTTTGGGTTATGAAGAGTTGAAACGTTTACTTAAGGACCTTCCAGAATTTCCCCATGAGAAATTCCTTGATATTGATCTAGAAAGGATTTATTTGTTTTGTGCGGAGAATTGCATTGAAAATCCTTATATTGCCAATTACCTAAAGAAAAGAAAGCAAATAGAAGATGATGAGAATACTAATGAAAGGGAAGAGACTTCCCAATATCCTCCTATTGTTTCTTATGATGAATCAGGTGACGAGGAGGAGCTTTCTATTCAACCAATCTCATCAATAAGGAGCTCAAAGAGGAAGGTTGAACCCACACATAATGTGAAGAAGAAAAAGAAAAGAAGGAGTAACAAAGGTAAAAAAGGTATCCCTCCAAAATGATGTTGCTCCTGCTACTCTTTGTGATGATGATAATTGCTTTACTATTGGTGCTATCCATATTTTTAATGATGATAGTGATTATGCTTATAGTATGGAAGGGCCCAAGCTTGGGGAAGCTATGTTTGATGAGGATGAAATATTTGAGAATATATTTGCTGAAATTAATGTTTGTCCCAAGCTTGGGGATGCTATGTTTAATGAAGATGATATTTTTAGCATCCCAAGTTTTGATATGCAAAGTTGTTATGATGATAGCATGCCTCCTACCTATGATGATTATATTGATGAAAGTGGGTTTGGAAGAATGTCAACTTTAGGAAGTAGTGATCCCACTATTTTGGAGGATGTTGAATTTTATTGTGATGAATACGGAAGTGGATTTTGAAGAGTGTCAACTTTATTTAGTGATTCCACTATCTTGGGAGATGTTTCAATCGATTATGATGAGAACGAAGTTGCTACTTATGATGATTATTGTGATGAAACTTATGCTATAAAAAATTGTGATGATTATATTTATAAAAATTGTCATGATTATGATTACCCTTTTTCTGAACATTACTCTTTTAATGTGGAAACAATTTTTAGTGTTCAAGTCTCTTATGATACTCCCACTATTCCGAATGAGAAGAATTTTAATTATGTGGAGAGTAGTAAATTTTCTATGCTTGTAGATCATTAAAAGAATGATTTAGGTTCTGGTTATATTGTTGAATTCATTCATGATGCTACTGAAAATTATTATGAAGGAGGAACATATGCTTGTAGGAATTGCAATAATGTCAAGTTTCCTCTCTATGTGTTGAAAATTTTGAAGCTATGCTTGTTTTACCTTCCTATGCTAGTTGATTATTTTTCCCATAAGTTGTTTGCTCACAAAATCCCTATGCATAGGAAGTGAGTTAGACTTTAATGTGCTAGTCATATTCTTCATGATGCTCTCTTTATGTTTCAATTCTTATCTTTTATGTGAGCATCATTGAATTCATCATGCCTAGCTTGGGGCGTTAAATGTTAGCGCTTGTTGGGAGGCAACCCAATTTTATTTTAGTTTCTTGCTTTTTGGTTCTGTTTAGGAATAAATAATCCATCTAGCTTCTGGTTATATGTGTTTTCATGTTTTAATTAGTGTTTGTGCCAAGTAGAACCTTTGGGAAGACTTGGGTGAAGTCTTTATGATCATGCTGTAAAAAACAGAAACTTTAGCGCTCACGAGATTAGCTTCACTTTTTCCTAGAGAGTGCTATTTAGTTGATTATTTTTGCAGATGATTACTAGAAAAACTCCTCAGGTCCACCAATTTATTTTAGAATTTTTGGAGTTCCAGAAGTTTGCGTTAATTACAGATTACTACAGACTGTTCTGTTTTTGCCAGATTCTGTTTTCATTGTGTTGTTTGCTTATTTTGATGAATCTATGGCTAGTAAAATATTCTATAAACCATAGAGAAGTTGGAATACAGTAGGTTTAACACCAATACAAATAAATAAAGAATGAGTTCATTACAGTACCTTGAAGTGGTGTTTTGTTTTCTTTCGCTAACGGAGCTCATGATTTTTCTGTTAAGTTTTGTGTTGTGAAGTTTTCAAGTTTTGGGTAAAGATTTGGTGTACTATGGAATAAGGAGTGGCAAGATCCTAAGCTTGGGGATGTCCAAGGCACCCCAAGGTAATATTCAGGGACAACCAAGAGCCTAAGCTTGGGGATGCCCCGGATGGCATCCCCTCTTTCGTCTTCGTTCATCGGTAACTTTACTTGGAGCTATATTTTTATTCACCCCATGATATGTGTTTTGCTTGGAGCGTCATTTTCTCTTGTTAGTATTTGCTTGCTGTTATTTATAATAATGTTTTGCATCTTTAGTTTCAATAAAAAAGTCAAGGATAGCCTTTGCCATGCTTATTTTGCTACTATACATGTTGCTGTTTGAAAACAGAAAGTTTACCGCTGTTGCAAAAATTCCCTAGAAAATTCAGAGCATGATATAATGTTGAAATATTTTTCATAATGATCTCTGATAAATTTACTACTGCAGGAATTTTATTTCATAATTTTTGGATTTAGGGAAGTATTGATACTCTTTCATTCTTCACAGACTGTACTGTTTTGGCAGATTGCTGTTATGTTTGCATTGTTTGCATATGTTTGCTTGTTTAATGATTATATTTGAGGATAGGAGTATTAAATATGCAGAGGCATTTAGTATGAAATGTTGACTAATAATCTTATTGATTTGTTACAGTAGAAAATGATAAGGTTTTGCATTGGTTTATACTAACCTATCTCACGAGTTCTTGTTGAGTTTGGTGTGTATGATGCTTTTGATAAAAAGAGAAACCATGATATGAGAGGAATTAAGGAGACACAAAATTTCAAGCTTGGGGATGCCCAAGGCACCCCAAGATAATATTTCAAGAAGTCTCAAGCATCTAAGCTTGGGGATGCCCCGGTAGGCATCCCACCTTTCTTCTTCAACAACTATCGGTTAGTATCGGTTGAGCCTAAGTTTTTGCTTCTTCACATGAGTTGTGATATCCTTGCAATGTCATTTTATTTTGTTTGCTTGCTGTTTGAATACAATACCAAGATCTGAAATTCTTAAATGAGAGAGAGTCTTCGCATAGTTACATAATTATTTAGCTACTCATTGATCTTCACTTATATCTTTCTGGAGTAGTTTTTCATTTACTCTTGTGCTTCACTTATATCCTATGAGTAAATGGTTGAATGAGTTGAATGTCATAAATCTAAAATTATATATGTTTCATTTGCTTATCCCATGGGGAGTAATGACTTCACATCTAAGAAGTAGAGGTAGTAAATTTATTGAAGGTTAGCAAGCGTTGTATTGGTCATTTGAACAATTCATGAAAGAATATTGAAGGAAGAGAGATTTCACATATAAATATACTATCCTAGACATCTTTTATAGTTGGGAGCACTCATTAAGTATGACATGCTAAAGAGTTGATGTTGGACAAGGAAGACGACGTAATGGGTTATGTTTTCTCACATCTCAGTTAAAGTATATTGTCATGGATCATTCAAACATGTTGAGCTTGCCTTTCTCCCCTTGCTAGCCTAAATATCTGTATTAAGCGGGAATACTGCTTGTGCATCTAATATCCTTAAACCTAGTTTTTGCCATGAGTGTCCACCATACCTACCTATATGCGGTATTTACCTGCCATTCCAAGTAAATTTGCATGTGCCAAACTCTAAACCTTCAAATTATAATCTATTTTGTATGCCCGAATTGCTCATGTAGCAACTAGGTGGGTTATTCTCAAGAGGAATGGACTCCGCTCCTCATTCACGAGAAAGTGGCGGTAACCGGGATGCCCAGTCCCATGATCAAAAATATCAAAATCAAATCAAAATAATTGCAAATAAAACTCCCCCAGGTTTGATGTTACTTGGAGGCACCCGTTGTTTCGGGCAAGCCAGGGATTGATGATTGTTGGTGGAGGGGGAGTAAAAACTTTTACCATTCTATTTGGGAACCACCTATAATGTATGTAGTATGGAAGATATTGGGAACTCTTGGTTGTTATGTTAACAATGAGATCATACCTCTCAAAATTATTTATATCTATTTCAAAATCGAGCTCTGGCACCTCTGCAAATCACTGCTTCCCTCTCCGAAGGGCCTATCTTTTACTTTATGTCTTTTACTTTATGCAAGAGTCAAGGTGATCTTCACCTTCCCCTTTTTCATTTTATCCTTTGGCAAGCACTTTGTGTTGGGGTGATCCTGACATATATATATATATATATATATATATATATATATATATATATATATATATCCAATTGTATGTAAGTTAGCATGAACTATTATTGTTGACATCACCCAAAGGTGAATACGTTGGGAGGCAACACTATAAGACCCTATCTTTCTCAGTGTTTGATTGAAACTCCATAACCATTAGTATTGTGTGAGTGTTATCAACTGTAGAAGACTATATGATAGTTGAGTATGTGGAGTTTGTTATTCCTGAAAATAAGATGAATTGCAATTGTTTGATGACTGAGAATGAAGTTTGCTAGTTTTCATGAAAGTTTATGGTCTATGCTTTGACATGTGAATTGCTTGTTACTTTATCCTGAGAAGTTTTATGAGATGAAATACTGTTATGACATATTATCATGCTAGAAAAGGTGATTGAAATTATCATTGATCAAACTTGTGCACCTTCTAGCATTCACACTTCATAAATTATTTCTTTTATCATTTACCTACTCGAGGACGAGTAGGAATTAAGCTTGGGGATGCTGATACGTCTCCAACGTATCTATAATTTATGAAGCATTCATGCTATATTATTATGTGTTTTGAATAATTACGGGCTTTATTATTCACTTTTATATTACATTTGGGACTAACCTATTAACCGGAAGCCCAGCCCATATTGTTGTTTTATTGCCTGTTTCAGTATTTCGAAGAAAAGGAATATCAAACGGAGTCCAAACGGAATGAAACCTTCGGCAGCGTTATTTTGGGAAGAATATGATCTCGAGACTTGAGTTCACGTCGAAAGATCCCGAGGACTCCACGAGATAGGAGGGCACTCCCCCCTACAGGGTGCGGCCCCCTGTCTCGTGGACCCCTCGAGCACCTCCCGACCGACTTCTTTCGCCTATATAAGCCTACGTACCCTAAAACCATTGAATATCAAGATAGATCGGGAGTTCCGCCGCCACAAGCCTCTGTAGCCACCAAAAACTTCTCGGGAGTATGTTCCGGCACCCTGCCGGAGGGGGAACCCATCACCGGTGGCCATCTTCATCATCCCCGCGCTCTCCATGACGAGGAGGGAGTAGTTCACCCTCGGGGCTGAGGGTATGTACCAGTAGCTATGTGTTTGATCTCTCTCTCTCGTGTTCTTTCTCGTGTTCCCTCTATGGCACGATCTTGATGTGTCGCGAGCTTTGCTATTATAGTTGGATCTTATGAGGTTTCTCCCCCTCTACTCTCTTGTGATGAATTGAGTTTCCCTCTTGAAGTTATCTTATTGGATTGAGTCTTTATGATGAGAACACTTGATGCATGTCTTGCCGTGTTTATCTGTGGTGACAATGGGATATCACGTGCCACTTGATGTATGTTTTGGTGACCAACTTGCGGGTTCCGCCCATGAACCTATGCATAGGGGTTGGCGCACGTTTTCTTGACTCTCCGGTAGAAACTTTGGGGCACTCTTTGAAGTACTTTGTGTTGGTTGGATGAATCTGAGATTGTGTCATGCATATCGTATAATATGCCCACGGATACTTGAGGTGACAATGGAGTATCTAGGTGACATTAGGGTTTTGGTTGATCTGTGTCTTAAGGTGTTATTCTAGTACGGACTCTTCAATAGATCGATCCGAAAGAATAACTTTGAGGTGG
This sequence comes from Aegilops longissima, assembly GCA_021605205.1. NCBI lineage: Eukaryota > Viridiplantae > Streptophyta > Magnoliopsida > Poales > Poaceae > Aegilops > Aegilops longissima. Next base: position 607,171,696 of record CM038681.1, read on the forward strand.
TTTCCTACCCTACCATAATCTCTACGTTTGTTCTCCGCTATTAGTGGCTTTGGAGTGACTCTTTGTTGCATATTGAGGGATTCTTATATGATCTATCTATGTTATTATTGTTGAAAGAACTTGCACTAGTGAAAGTATGAACCCTAGGCCTTGTTTCCTATCATTGCAATACCGTTTACACTCACTTTTATCATTAGTTACCTTGCTGTTTTTATATTTTCAGATTACAAAAACCTTTATCTACCATCCATATTGCACTTGTATCACCATCTCTTCGCCGAACTAGTGCACCTATACAATTTACCATTGTATTGGGTGTGTTGGGGACACAAGAGACTCTTTGTTATTTGGTTGCAGGGTTGTTTTAGAGAGACCATCTTCATCCTACGCCTCCTACGGATTGATAAACCTTAGGTCATCCACTTGAGGGAAATTTGCTACTGTCCTACAAACATGTGCACTTGCAGGCCCAACAACGTCTACAAGAAGAAGGTTGCGTAGTAGACATCAGGCAGCGGGCCAGCAATACGAGACGAAGGCATCGATGCCATCGTACTCCGTCTTGACAGCCCGCCACCCGCCTTCTTCGTCCTTTCCGGCCTTCCAGCGCCGGCCGCCAGAACGGCAGCCCAGAGAAGTTCAAGGAGCTGGCTTGAGAAGCCACCGCCAAGAACCACCCCCAGCAAATCGCTCTGCCGGGGAGAAGACCAGGTCCATATGATGGTGCTGCCGGCGTTGCCTGGGGTCGGTGCATCCAATGTCTAGTCGGACCAGTCCCCGTCGTCCTCCCCACCGGCCTCCTCCTCATCGCTATCGCTCGAGGAGGAGCTCTCATCGTCGGTCGAGCTCTCCGCGCAGCACCCTAGCCAAATTCCCGAGCACCCAAGAACCTTGATGGAGAGCATGTCAGCCTCAACTAGTTTGAAGCGGAGGACGCGCCCCTTCATCAAGCAGTGGGTGCGTGCGAAGGTTTTCCAACCGCGACGAAGAAGCTTTACATGAGGGACGGGTAACTTTACGTTCGCCCACATGTCGCCATTGCAACATCCCTTCATGTGAAGGCTCAACCTCGATGGCTGGTCAACCTCCAGCACCCTCGCGAACGCCTCGGGAAAGCGGAGACGACTACGCGGTAGCTCGCGTTGCTGCAAGATAAACTCCAGCGCCGTGTTTCTGATATGGCCGCTTGACGAAGTGGGAGGAGACGGTGGCGCCGCAGGTGCCCCACCTCCACGCCCTCTTCTGGCTCGACCACCTCGCTGACCGCGACCCCGTCCAACACCTCTGCCTTGGTCGCCTGGCTCTTCCTTGACTGCCACGGCTCTCTGGCGAGAGGAAGATCTAGTCGCCTCCACAGAGGGACGGCCGCGACTGCGCCCTCTCGGCATGATGGTGGATGGAGAACGGAAATGAAGAGAAGACGCGAGGGGATGCCCCTCCTTCCTCCTGTCGATTCCCCTTTTATAGGCAAGCAGGAAGGACTGGGGGCTGGCTCTATACCTTCTATGAAGGGCCCTTTCAAGTCCGGATCATTAAAGCCATTGGCAACAAGCGAGGCCGTCGCCGCCCTCCCCGCGCCAATCAAACGTGCATGGGTATCTGCCATGGAACGCCTTCCCATATCCCACGCATCCGCCACCTACCCCGCGCCATGCATGCGGCATACGTGGCGAAAAAGGCGGGCATAGTGGGAAGCATGGAACAGCAATTAACATCCCGTGAATAAAGGCTATACACGGGCCACTGCGAGCACGATAGACGAGAAGATTATAGAAGTTATCCCCTTACCACGCGCGCCCACGCACTGTTTGGCCTGGCCCAACGATGCTTCACACTCGTGTGTGGCCCAGGCCCGGGGCTGCTGTCGGTGTACTAAAGTTTGGGCCCTTTAGCACCCCATACTTGTGCACGGGCGGTCGTAGCCACACCCGTGGCGAGGCCTGAAGGGGGCGATCGAGGACAGCTACAAGACGAAGAGAAGCGGCCAAGCCAGAGAAGAGAGGACGATCTAGACCCCCGGCAAGATCCTTGCCGGGGCAGCTTGCGAGACCTCGGTGAGATCTTTGTCGGGACGACTTACAGAGCACTATCTATAGCACCACCCTTGTGGTTGAGAGCTCTGACACCATCGACAACGTTAAGGCCAAGACCCAGGGACGCGCGCGTAGTGGCGTGCAGATCTTTGTGAAGGCCAGAAGACGAGGCACCTAGCGAGATCCTTGCCGAAGACGCCTGTGAGGCCCCGACAAGATCCTTGGTGGGGACATCGGCAAGACTGCGGCAAGGCTGTGCCACCCCGTCACCGCTCCAGCGCAGTGGCCGACCTGCCAGCTTGGCAAGCACCTGCGTGGTGGCATGCAGATCTTCGTGAAGACCCTGCCACCTCTCCAGCGCAGCAGCTGGCCAGCCAACTTCGCACTGCATCCCTCGTCGGCATAGACGCATCTCAAGCCGAAGCGGGGCGGCGACGGACGGGACGGGCTCTACTCCCGTCCCCGATAAAGCTGAAAGGCACGTAAGCAACGCATTTAATGCGTTTGTCCTAAGATGCCGATGATAAACATAGGCACTATAGCTACTTTACACCTCCTGTGTGCCACTGTGGTAGCCCCTTGGACATATAAAAGGAGGCCCACGGCGTACTAGAGGGGGATTCAAACATTTGAACCTCTCGGCCCAGCTTGCATGCTAGCAGCTAGCCGAAGCTCGAGAACACCGAATATACACACTCAAGCAGGACTAGGGTTTTATGCTTCTCAGCGGCCCGAACCTAGGTAAAAATCCGTCGTGGTGATCATTAGATCTGCTCTTTGCTCTACCCCTCTTCCCTGCCAAACTGTAGAAGGGATCCATGTGATCCCGTAGGTGTTGTTTGCACTGACAATAGGTGAAGTAGCAAACTTAGGATCACATTTCATTTTAGCATTCAAAGTCTTTTCTTTATACTTGCATAATAATTTTTCCAAATCATCTCTATCCTTACAAGAAAAAATGTCTCTAGTTGTCTCCTCATCCATAACATAACCTTCCGATACCTTTGGCAATTCATATCTATGAGAACTAGGTGTAATAGGTGTTTCAAGATTTTCAGTTTCAAGTTCTTCATCAGTTTCAACAATCTCATGTTGTCTTACTCTAGCAATTTGTTCATCAAGAAATTCACCTAGTGACACATTATCATCAAGCAAGGTACTAGCATCATCAAGAGTAGCATTCCTAGCAGAAGTAGCATCATCAATAACTTGTGACATATCAGAATTAATATCATATGGTGGTGTCACAAGTCTACTTATAACAGAAGCTGAATCTAAAGTGGAGCTGGATGGCTGTTCCTTACCTCCCATCGTCTTAGAGGGAAAAATCTTAGTCTTAGCGTCCTTCAGATTCTTCATATTGATAATTTGATAATAATCCCATGTGACTCCACAAATATAGCTATGCTCCCCGGCAACAGCTCCAGAAAAAGGTCTTGATAACCCACAAGTATAGGGGATCGCAAACATGTTTCGAGGGTAGAGTATTCAACCCAAATTTATTGATTTGACACAAGGGGAGCCAAAGAATATTTGCAAGTATTAGCAGCTGAGTTGTCAATTCAACCACACCTGGAGATTAATTATCTGTAGCAAAGTGATCAATAGCAAAGTTGTATGATAGTTTTGATAGTAGTGGCAATAGCAATAGTAACGCTAACCGTGATAGCAATGATTTTGTAGCAAATGCAATAGTAACAATAGCAGTAGTAACTTAGCAAGAACAATATGACAGAGAAATTTGTAGGCATTGGATGATCCAATTCGTTGGATGATATTCACCATATAACAGTCATAACCTAGGGTGATACGGCACTAGCTCCAGTTCATAAAAATAATGTAGGCATGTATTCCGTAAATAGTCATGCATGCTTATGGAAAGAACTTGGATGACATCTTTTGTCCTACCCTCCCGTGGCAGCGAGGTCCTATTGGAAACTAAGCGATATTAAGGCCTCCTTTTAATAGAGAACCAGAACAAAGCATTAACACACGGTGAATACATGAGCTCCTCAAACCACGGTCATCACCGGAAAGTGTCCCGACTTCTGTCACTCCGGGTTTGCCAGATCATAACACGTAGTAGGTGACTATAACTTGCAAGATCATATCTAACATAGATATAATGGTTATAACATAAACGGTTCAGATCTGTAATCATGGCACCCGGGCCCAAAGTGTCAAGCATTAAGCATGGCAAAGTCATTGCAACATCAATCTTAGAACATAATGGATACTAGGGATCAAACCCTAACAAAACTAACTCGATTACATGATGAATCTCATCCAAGTCCTCACCAACCATTGAGCCTACGAAGGAATTACTCACTCTCGGTGGGTGCATCATGGAATTGGCGATGGAGAAGGGTTGGTGATGACGAAGATCGAAGATCCCCCTCTCCAGAGCCCCAAACGGACTCCAGATCTGGCCTCCTGATGAAGAACAAGAGGTGGCGGCGGCTCCGTCTCGCGAAACGCGATAATTCTTTCTCCCTGATTTTTTCCAAAAATAAGAATTTATAGTATCAGGGTTCAGGTCAGAGGGGACACCATGTGGGGACAACACACCTGGGCGTGCCTGGAGGGGGGGGCGCCCTGGTGGGTTGTGCCCACCAAGGTGCCCCCCCCCCTCCGATGGTTCTTGGCTCCAGAAATTCTCTTTCATTGTATAAAAATTCCTCACAAAGTTTCGTTCCAATACGAGAACTTCTTTCTGCACAAAAAAACACCATGGTAATTCTATTGAAGACAACGTCAGTCTGGGTTAGTTTCATTCAAATCATGCAAATTAGAGTCCAAAACAAGAGGAAAAGCGTTAGGAAAAGTAGATACATTGGATACGTATCACGCCCCTAGGGCTTGTGGGCCCCTCGTAGCCCCCCTAACCCTAATCTCAGCTCTATAAATACCCAAATATTCCCCTTACGTCAGAGAGCACACCAAAAATACTTCTCCACCACCGCAAGTTTCTGTCTTCGTGAGATCCCATCTTGGGGCCTTTTCCGGTACTCCGCCGGAGGGGGATTCGATCACAGAGGGCTTCTACATCAACCCTATTGCCCCTCCGATGATGCATGAGTAGTTTACCAGAGACCTACGGGTCGATAGCTAGTAGCTATATGGCTTCTTCTCTCTCTTTGATCTTCAATAGAATGTTCTCCTCAATGTTCTTGGAGATCTATCCGATATAATCTTCTTTTGCGGTGCGTTTGTAGAGATCCGATGAATTGTGGATTTATGATCAGATTGTCTATGAATATTATTTGAGTCTTCTCTGAATTCTTATATGCATGATTAAGATAGCTTTGTATTTCTCTCCGATCTTTTGATTTGGTTTGGCCAACTGGATTGGTTTTTATTGCATTGGGAGAGGTGCTTTGTGATGGGTTCAATCTTGCAGTGTCCTCACCCAGTGACAGAAAGGGTAGTGAGGCATGTATTGTATTGTTGCCATTAAGGATAAAAAGATAGGGGTCTATATCATATTGCTTGAGTTTATTCCTCTACATAATGTCATCTTGCTTAAGGCATTGCTCTGTTCTTATGAACTTAATACACTAGATGCACGCAGGAGTCGGTCGATGTGTGGAGTAACAATAGTAGATGCACGAAGGAGTTGGTCTACTTGTCTCAGACGTGATGCCTATATTCATGATCATTGCCTTAGATATCGTCATACCTTTGCACTTTTCTATCAATTGCTCAACAGTAATTTGTTTACCCACTGTCGGTGTCAAAACCGGCGGATCTCGGGTAGGGGGTCCCGAACTATGCGTCTAGGCGGATGGTAACAGGAGACAAGGGACACGATGTTTACCCAGGTTCGGGCCCTCTTGATGGAGGTAAAACCCTACGTCCTGCTTGATTGATATTGATATTGTGGATGTTTGCAAGAGTGGATCTACCACGAGATCAAGGAGGCTAAACCCTAGAAGCTAGCCTATGGTATGATTGTAAGGGTTGTTGTGATTGTTGTCCTACGGACTAGAGCCATCCGGTTTATATAGACACCGGAGAGGGCTAGGGTTACATAGAGTCGGTTACAATGGTAGGAGATCTACATATCCGTATCGCCAAGCTTGCCTTCCACGCCAAGGAAAGTCCCATCCGGACACGGGGAAGTCTTCAATCTTGTATCTTCATAGTCTTGGAGTCCGGTCGATGATGATAGTCCGCAAATGATAGTTTGGCTGATGATGGTAGTCCGCTATCCGGACAACCCCTAATCCAGACTCCTCAAGAGCCCCCTAACCAGGCTTCAATGACGATAAGTCCGGCGTGTATATTGCTTGGCATTGCAAGGCGGGTTCCTCCTCCAGATGATAGAAGATTGGGAACACCAGGATAGTGTCCGGCTCTGCAAAATAAATTCCACATTCCACCATAGAGAGAATAATAATATATACACAAGTTCAATCTGCTGACGTTTTCTGTGGTATGACATCACACCACTACCAAGCCATTACTTGAATTGTTTTTTACCTTACCACCTCAGCGCATTTAGCGAAGCGGTTTCCTTGGCACGTCTTGTCGAAGCAGAGATCGTGTTTCCCCTTAATCCGGGATTCTCATCAATACGGGCGTGGGTAACCCAACCGCGTCATTGATGGTGACGCTTGGGAGATAAGCGAGTTTTACCAGGCCGGTGGGGGACGCGTAAGACTCCGCCCGCCCATATAAGGGATAAGGATTCACCTTCTCACCTACGCCTTCTTCCTCCTTTGCTTATCCATCTCCGCGCACTCGAGCTCCAGCGCCCAAGTTCGCGCATCTCGTCTCAACCTTTCTCCGACCATGTCCGGAGCGGGAGGTAAATGGTTGGCCTCCACCGCTAAGGAGGAGCAAATCACCAAACCGCGCGGCGCCGGATACCTTTCCGCGACATCAGCGCACCGCCGCCCGACGAGGGGCAGCTCATCTCCACCCCTGTGCCCCATGAGAGGGTTGTCTTTCTTTCCCACTTCCTCCGTGGACTGGGCTATCCACTTCACCCCTTTGTCCGGGGCTCATGTTCTACTACGGCCTGGATTTCCATGATCCGCGCCAACTTCATCCTCAACATCTCGGCGTTTATCGTCAGGTGCGAGGCCTTCCTCTGCATCCAGCCCCACTTCGCTTGGCTCAAGACCTTCAATGTCAAGTCGAAGGTAGTGAAGGGCATTCAAGCGGAGTGCGGAGGCGCCATGTTGGGCAAGATGCCCAACGTCCTTTGGTTCGAAGCGGCCTTTGTGGAATCCGTCAAGGGGTGGCAATCGGGGTGGTTCTACATCACCGAGCCGCGTAACCCTAAATGGGTGGCGGACCCCGAGTTTAGATATGGTATCCCCACGCAGCTCACCTCCTGGAAAGAGAAGGGCTTGCTGTGGGGCAGTTTGAAGGAGCTGACGGGACTCCAGACCTGTATCAAGAAGCTGGTGAAGAAGCTCAGGCTCGTTAACATGGTCCAAGTCATGCTCGTCCGCCGGATTCTCCCATGCCAAGAGCGGGCATTTAATCTATGGGAGTTCGATCCGAACAGCACCAGCGCTGAACAAGCTCTTCGACACAACGCATGAAAGGCGCTGGAAGGTGCTGTTCAAGGGCGCCGGTTTCGCATCCGCGATTGAAGATCGCGATTTCACTCCAGGCCAGTCGACGAGGTAAGTGATTCTACCCCTTTATGGGACACTCGTTTTCCATAGTCTGACTCTATGCGGGTTTTAATTTCCCTTTTTCCTTTGACATGACTGGATAAAGAAGGCGGAGCAGATTACCTGCCTGGCTCCTATGCCAGAAAACCCAGTAGACGCTCATCTAGCGAGGCTGCTGGTTCCGGCACCGCACGTGGTGCCGGAGAAGAAGGCCAAGAAGGAGGCCACGGGTGCTCGAAATAGTGCCCATTTTCAGGTGTCCGACGACTCCGGGGCTAACTCCTCCCCCGAAAATGAGGAGGAGGAAGAGGACTCTCTCCCAGAGGAGGGAGAGAGGAAGAGGAAGGCTTCCCCAACTGGGGAGGCCGGAGGGTCCAAGAGGGGAAGGACTATTCCCCCGGACAGCTCTGCCAACGTCAACGTTGGCGAGGAAGAATGGCCTTCAAGGGCCAGGCCTCCGGCGAGATCGTAAGTATTCGGATTCCTGAATGATTTATAATTTCTTTTCCTGCGTCACATAGTGTCATTCTAATGCCGCATACCGCCTCGTAGTCCGCCGGTGATGATCTTCCCGCTTCATCGAAGCGGTCGTTGGCTTCGTCGGATGTAGACTCCATCCCGACCGCCTCCACCTCGCGACGCCGAGGACGCCGAGTGGGATCCCGAAGGGACCCATCAGGGGAGGCCCGGGGCGCCACAAGGCGCCCTCCCGGACTGTGCGCCGGACTCCACAAGAACCCGCAGTGGTTTCGAGTCCGCCGGGCGCCCTTCGAACGAAGGGCAAGACCGTGGCGCCGGCGGCTTCCGTCAACCGAGGCGCCAGCAATTTGTTGGAGGCGCTGCAGCGCTTCCATCGAGGAAGAACACCGCACTATTATGAGTGCGGTGATTCAAAAGTGCAGCTTCGCCAAAGGTGGGCTGACCGAAGCCTGGCAATAGCCTTCTATCAGGCTTTGAGGTAAGAAGTTAAAAATATGCAATGTAATACCTCATAGACAGTAGCCCCTGATGCTCGGTTCGGTGTTCGGAAAGAAAAGCCGGACTGAGGATCTTAAAAAAGATATACGCAGGGTTGCTAAAAAGTTATGTCAAAATGGGTTGCAGGCTGCGCTGCTGACCTCTGCCGCATTGACTGCGGAGGTCGGTGCGTTGAAGTAGGAGCTCGAGCGGTCCGGGCAAGAGCTCGGCCGCGCAAGGAAGCAGCTCCAAGACAAAGAAGGTGAGTAACACCACTTTGAATTTGTACCTTACAGAAAAGGATTTAGGTTGCGACAAAAAATAACAAGGATAACATGGGTACTGCAGGGGCCACGAACGAGGTGGCGGCCCTGAAGGAGGCCGTGTCCGCGTCGACGCAATGCGCCACGGAACGGGCAGAGCGAGAAAAGCAAGAGGCGCGGGTTGCGGTGGTTCAGCAAGAGCTCTGTGCTCTCATGGAAAAGCATGAGAGTTTGGGCGTGACTCAAAGACTCGAGAGTCCGAGCTTGCCTCGCTCTCGAAAGTGCCAAACCGCCAAGGCCGAGGCCCATAAGTCCCTTCAGAGGTTGAATTGATGAAGAAGATAGCGGCGGGTAAGGCATTTTTCATGCAAAGCAAGCATGTGAATGTAAATTACGTGTTACTTACCCGGATTCGAGCTCTCGAGGCGTTTGCAGATCTGCCTCATGGCGTGTCTCGATGCCGCCGATTCTACCGAGCCGAGGAGGGAGCTCAACGGAGAAGGTCTTCGGTCTCGAGATCTTTGAGGCCGGCCATCCGTGCCCCTAGCGACCAGCTGAAGCAGCTGGTCGAGCTTCACAAGGTGGCCGAGCAGGCCATGAAGGGCCTCATAGTCCGGTGTGGCCGGAGAGGCCATGCCAGGAGCTACTTCGGCCTCGTCTGACGGCTAGTGGATGCGTGCCCCTGGGTGGAGGTTATCAAGCGCTCCGCCTGTATTGAAGGTGCTTGTCGGGCCCTTGCCCACGCAAAGGTGCATTGGGGCAAGCTAGATGCGCAGAAGCTAATCACTGACGCGCCACCAGCGGGCAAGGAGCATCGTACGCCCGAAATTTACTATAAGGCTGTCCTGAAGGGTGCCCGCAAGATTGCGGATGAGTGCCCCAGGGATGTAATTATTGAGTGAATTCGCAATGTGTTATCCTGAGCGCTGAAAACTATGTTCATATCGCTAAGCAACGCTTGTTTAATTTAAAATATTACCTTCAGGCGGCCGCTTATAAAATCGAGAGATGGCAAGTCGTCGGCTTCAGCCCCCATGCCACGAAAGTTTGGGGTGTTCGGGATAAACTTGAGCACTCTTGTTCCCATTTTGGGTCCATCTAGGAGGCGCCAACACAACGTAACAAGGCAACCGGACTTATAGTGCTTGAACACTCTCACTTAGCCATAGAATTCTATAATTTTAAATTTCGGTGAAGCCCTAGTATTCGGAAGACCGAATTGGGGCGCTATCCACGCCTTCATCGGACATAATCCGAACTTCGCTCGAGCGGCGAGGTCTTTAAGGACCCGAAGGACCTCTCGAACAGCGACCAGTCTCTCGCCTTATCGTGCCGGTCAGTTTTAGCTTTCTCATCGAGGCGTTAACCCGGCTCAACCGGGCGCAATCGCAGTGGTTCTCCAGTGCTACCTTAGCCGATAGAACGGAACGTAAGGTGCCGAACATGGGAGCCGGCAAACCCAACTATTGACCCAAGGCAGGATTCGGAGCTGATTCATATAATGCTATAAGTTCGGGGTGCCGCACTTGTGAAAGTGTGCGGACTTTATCACACCATAAAGCGGAGGACATAAGCCCCTGGTGTATTTGGCCGTACCAAGACGCAGGGTGCAACATGTCGTAAATGAACATATATATATATAAAGTAATGCAATTATAGGCAAAAAGTGCTGCATTTTATTCGAGAAGATATGCTATCAGTGCGGAATGATACAAATAGTGCGGAAAGCAAGGGATTGGACGAATTAAAGGCGTCTCCCTCCAGGGGTAGGCCGCGGAATGTTGTATTTTAACAAATTTAATGCTCGTGATGGAGACCAGCTGAGTGTTCGTCGCGGCCTTTGTCCTTCCCTGGCTGTTGCATCATGAGTTCGGCAGGCTCGCCGCCGGACTGAGTTCTGTATAAAAAAGAGAAAAATAAAAGAAAAAGAGCGACACACTTGGGAGCCCCGGTGTGGTCGAACCGCACTGGTCTCTGTTGTGGTTGTGCCCTTCCCCTATGCCCATGGTATCTCCAGGGCGTAATTATGTACGCGGAGGGTTTGTCTTGCAATTCTGCGAGGGCTGGGGTTGGGGCCGCATTGCTATGCGTGCACGGAACGTGCCAGGTGCTCTTGGTTGATGTTGCTCCGGGCACGTTTGGTCATGTCCGGTCGTTTAACGGACGGACTCGAGAATTTCCTTAAAAGGCTGCTCTGTACTTCTGCCGCGAGAGCCGCTGTATGTTCCTCCGTTCGGAGGGAGCATTCCGTGTTTCCATTGACCGTGATGACTCCACGAGGGCCTGGCATCTTGAGCTTAAGGTATGCATAATGCGGCACCGCGTTGAATTTGGCAAACGCGGTTCGTCCGAGCAGAGCGTGATAGCCGCTGCGGAACCGGACTATGTCGAACATTAACTCCTCGCTTCGGAAATTATCCGGGGATCCGAAGACCACTTCCAGTGTAACTGAGCCTGTACAATTGGCCTCGACACCTGGTATGACCCCTTTGAAGGTCGTCGTTGTAGGTTTAATCCTTGAGGGGTCTATGCCCATCTTGCGACCGTATCCCGATAAAGCAGGTTCGACTCTGCCGCCGTCCATCAGGACTCTCGTGAGGTGAAATCCATCAACGATTGGGTCTAAAACCAATCGCGCGAATCCGCCATGGCGGATATGGTCGGATGGTCTCTTCGATCGAAAGTGATCGGGCAAGATGACCATGGGATGAATTTTGGGGCGATCGCTCCATCGCGATACGCCCCTTAGTGCACGCTCGCTCCCTCTTGGGAATATGCGTTGCATATATCATGTTTACCGTCCGAACTTGAGGGGGAATACCTTTTGTCCTTTGTTGTTCGGCGGCGGGTCTCTTCCTCGTCATCGCTTGTGTAGCCCCTTGTCACTGTTTTGGCGATTAATTTACCTGCTCGCTTGAATACCCAACAATCTATGTTGGTGTGGTTAGCTGGCTTTTCGGGGTTCCATGTATTTGACAAGAGCGGTCGAGTATTAGGTCCAAATTGGGCGGGCCCGGAGTGGTTCTTTTGAATGGCTTCTTCCGCTGACCGGTTTGAGCCTCGAATCCGGCGTTGACTGCCGTATCCTCATTGCTTGCCGCCGTTACGCGGCGTTTGTTTTGTTTCGACGCAACCTGCCATTGCGGCCCTTGGTATCCGGACTGCCAGCGTTTTTGCCGAGGTTGTTACTTTGGCGAGCCAGCTATCCTCTCCCGCATGTAAGCGGGTCATGAGGGATGTGAGGCCTGCCATGGATTTCGCTTCTCCCGCCCTAGGTGCCGGGCCAGCCACTCGTCGCGGATGTTATGTTTAAAGGCAGCGAGTTCCTCTGCATCCGGACAGTCGACGATTTGAATTTTCTTTGTTAAGAACCGTGTCCAGAATTGCCTAGCCGATTCGTCTGGCTGCTGGATTATGTGGCTTAGGTCATCTGCGTCTGGTGGTCGCACATATGTGCCCTGGAAGTTGTCGAGAATGCGGCTTCCGTGTCTTCCCAACATCCAATTGACTCTGCGGGCAGGCTGTTAAGCCAATGCCGAGCTGGTCCTTTAAGCTTGAGCGGAGATATTTGATGGCGTGAAGATCGTCGCCGGTCCATGTGTATATGGAGGAGATAATCCTCAATCCAGACCGCTGGGTCTGTTGTGCCATCGTGAGGATTCGATATTAACAGGTTTGAACCCTTCAGGATTTGATGATCCATTACTTCGCGGTGAAGCATAGTGGGTGTCGGCGCCTCAGATTGAGCAATATCGCGACGTAGCTCGAGAGAGCGTTGTCTGCTGTGTTCGCCCGGCGGAGTAGTTGTATCCGTGCGACGGTATTCGCCGTGGGTCGCTACGCCCACGTGATCCATAGATAGATCTGGATTGTCTTGCCTTGTCCTCCAATATATCTCGCAAGTCCGGCGCGTTCCCCCGTGGCTTCCTGCTTTTAGAGCGATGCCGGGGTACGGTTTTGGCGGAGGGCTTGCATGCCTCTCTATCGCGGCCACGAGGTGGTCAGTCTGCCGTATTGTGTGCTGGTGATGCTGCCTCCTCTAATCGGGAGAGCAACTTGCGTTTTGGGTAACTTTTGGAGGGGCGTTCGAGTTCATACTCTTCGGCCGTGAGGACCTCGGTCCATCTGTCGGCCAGTAGGTTTTGATCAGCTTGAAGCTGTTGTTGCTTTTTCTTTTGGCTGTTTGTCGTGGCCATTAGCCTGCGTATGAAACGCTCTTGTTCGAAGGGATCCTCAGGCACGACGAATTCATCGTCGCCGAGGCTTGCCTCGTCTCCGGAGGGAGGTAAGTAATTGTCATCCTCGACCTCTTCGTCTGCCGCCCTCTCCTAAGGGCTTGCTTCTGCCTCCTCCTGCGCTGGATTGTGCTGGAGGGAGTTGTCTTCGGCACTTTCTGGGGTGTTATTATATCCTGTGCCGGAATCTCCATTCTTGCCGTGGCGGGATTTAGAGCGGCGCCGCTGACGTCGGCGCTTGGGCTGTTTCTTTAAGGAATCGGCTTCCGCTGCTTCTTCGCCGTCCCCATCTTTTGGGGTGTCCACCATGTATATGTCGTATGACGAGGTGGTTTACCAGTGTCCTATAGGCACTGGTTCTTGGTAGTCTCCGGCATCGTCGTCCATACCGTCGATGTCTTCGGAGTCGTAGTCGAGTACGTCGGTTAAATCGTCGACGGTGGCTACAAAGTGGGTGGTGGGTGGGATCTGAATTTCTTCGTCATCCGCGTCCCAACCGTCCTGGCCGTAGTTCGGCCAGGGCTCTCCGGATAGCGAGAGATGCTTCAATGAATTTATGATATCGCTGAAGGGCGAGTGCTGAAAGATGTCCGCAGCGGTGAACTCCATGATCGGCGCCCAATCGGATTCGACTGGCAAAGGCGCAGGAGGTTCGGAGTCCGGCAGGGAGTCCGGCACCTCGGAGTCATGGGCTTTGTGTGGGACAAGGTAAGTGTTCGGCTCCATCGCCGTAGGAATTGTGGCTCCCGAGGCGGTGTCCAGCCATCCGTCCTTGATTCGAGCGATCGGCTCCGGACTATGAGTCGAAGCGGATTCGTGTGCGGCCTCCAAGGTGCTGTCCGGCGGCAGAGTTAGGTCATGCCCATCGTGACAGCACGGCACGCTCGGCTGTGGCTCAGATCCATCGAGGATCAAGTCCCCGCGGATATCGGCCATGAAGTTTAAGCTTCCAAACCTGACCTGACGGCCAGGGGCGTAGCTTTCGATCTGCTCCAGATGGCCAAGGGAGTTGGCCCGCAGCGAAAACCCGAATCTGAAGATCTGTCCGGGAGAAAGGTCTCACCCAGACTGCGCCATTGTTGATTGAAGAGGCCATCAAGCCTATCGGTGACGACACGAGGAACTCTCAATGAAAGCACCAATGTCGGTGTCAAACCGCGGATCTCGGTAGGGGGTCCCGAATCAGGCCTAGGCGGATGGTAACAGGAGACAAGGGATACGATGTTTACCCAGTGTTCGGGCCCTCTTGATGGAGGTAAAACCCACGCCCTGCTTGATTGATATTGATATTTTGGATGTTTACAAGAGTGGATCTACCACGAGATCAAGGAGGCTAAACCCTAGAAGCTAGCCTATGGTATGATTGTAAGGGTTGTTGTGATTGTTGTCCTCTGGACTAGAGCCATCCGGTTTATATAGACACCGGAGAGGGCTAGGGTTACATAGAGTCGGTTACAATGGTAGGAGATCTACATATCCGTATCGCCAAGCTTGCCTTCCACGCCAAGGAAAGTCCCATCCGGACACGGGAGGAAGTCTTCAATCTTGTATCTTCATAGTCTTGGAGTCCGGTCGATGATGATAGTCCGGCAAATGATAGTTCGGCTGATGATGGTAGTCCGGCTATCCGGACACCCCCTAATCCAGGACTCCCTCACCCACCATATGCTTTCTTCGAGAGAGAAGCCTCTAGTGAAACCTATGGCCCCCGGGTCTATTTACTATCATATATTTTAAGATCTATAAAATAAAAAAACCCAAAAATACCTTGCTGCAATTTATTTGTGTTTACTTTATTTTTCCTTTTACTTATATTTAAAATCTATCTCTATTAGATCTCACTTTTTCTATTGACCATGACGGGATTGACAACCTGTAGGACCTTGAAGTATGTCTAGAGGGGGGTGATTAGACTACTTGACCAATTAAAAACTTAACCTTTTCCCAATTTTAGACTTTGGCAGATTTTAGCTATCTTAGCACAAGTCAAGCAATCTTCACACGATTCAAGCAAGCATGCAAAGAGTATATAGGCAGCGGAAATTAAAGCATGCAACTTGCAAGAATGTAAAGGGAAGGGTTTGGAGGATTCAAACGCAATTGGAGACACGGATGTTTTTGTCGTGGTTCCGATAGGTGGTGCTATCGTACATCCACATTGATGGAGACTTACCCCCACGAAGGGTAACGGTTGCGCGAGTCCACGGAGGGCTCCACCCACGAAGGGTCCACGAAGAAGCAACCTTGTCTATCCCACCATGGCCGTTGCCCACGAAGGACTTGCCTCACTAGCGGTAGATCTTCACGAAGTAGGCGATCTCCTTGCCCTTACAAACTCCTTGGTTCAACTCCACAATCTTGTCGGAGGTTCCCAAGTGACACCTAGCCAATCTAGGAGACACCACTCTCCAAGAAGTAACAAATGGTGTGTTGATGATGAACTCCTTGCTCTTGTGCTTCAAATGATGGTCTCCCCAACACTCAACTCTCTCTCACAGGATTTGGATTTGGTGGAAAGAAGATTTGAGAGGAAAGCAACTTGGGGAAGGCTAGAGATCAAGATTCATATGGTAGGAATGGAATATCTTGGCCTCAATACATGAGTACGTAGTTCTCTCTCAGAACTGGTAAGTTGGAAGTGTAGGTTTGTTCTGATGGCTCTCTCCAGGAATGAAGAGGAGGTGGAGGGGTATATATAGCCTCCACACAAAATCTAACTGCTTACACACAATTTACCAAACTCGTGGGACCGAATCAACAAACTTGGTCGGACCGATTCAGAAACCTAGTGACCGTTAGGGTTTTCGGTGGGACCGACATGCAACTCGGTAGGACCGATATGGTTAGGGTTAGGGCATAACGTAATCTCGGTGAGACCGACACACAAACTCGGTGAGACCGATTTTGGTAATTAGCTAACCGAGAGTTGGTCGTAAACTCGGTGGGACCGATTCGCTCTTTCGGTGAGACCGAAATGTTACGAAAGGGAAACAGAGAGTTTACATTGCAATCTCGGTGGGACCGATCGCTCACTTCGGTTAGACCGAAACTTTACGAAGGCAAACAGAGAGATTACAATCCCATCACGGTGAGACCGAGATCCCTATAGGTGAAACCGATTTGCCTAGGGTTCGTGGCAGTGGCTATGACATTTGAACTGGTGGCACCGGATAGAAAGAATCGGTAGGACCGATTTTGACTTTAGGTTTAGGTCATATGTGGATGTGAGATAGTAGTTGAGGGTTTTGGAGCATATCACTAAGCACATGAAGCAAGAGGCTCATTAAGCAACACCTCATCCCTCCTTGATAGTATTGGCTTTTCCTATAGAATCAATGTGATCTTGGATCACTAAAATGTAAAATGTAGAGTCTTGAGCTTTTGAGCTTGAGCCAATCCTTTGTCCTTAATATTTTGAGGGATCCACTTTCATCATCCATGCCATGCCATTCATTGAGCTTTCCTGAAATATTTGTCTTGGAATAACATTAGCTCAATGAGCTATATGTTGTTATGAATTACCAAAACCACCTAGGGATAGTTGCACTTTCAATCTCCCCCTTTTTGGTAATTGATGACAACATATAGATCAAAGCTCGACAAATGATAATAAGATTGAAAACATCGTCGCTTTGAGAAGTATGTGATAAGCAAGAGCTCCCCCTAAATTTGTGCATATTTTAAGATTTGCTTTGGACTGCAAATGCACAAGGAATTAGGCTCGTGGGTTACTCTTCCATGTCACATACATCTTGGTGGAGCGCTCAAAATAATAAAGATTGAATACATGCACTCATCACCAAGCAAAGTGAATGATCATATAAGGATAAGTAAGATAATATCATCTAACAAGCATAAGTGTAGCTTATGATCAAACACATGATCATCAATGTCTCATAGGTAATAGCATAGTATCTCAAGCAATCAAAAGCAAACAAAATTCAACCAAGAAGCCAAGAGAGAACAAAAGCAAACTCTCTCTCTCGAAGCCTATGATCTATACATTTTTCTCCCCCTTTGGCAACAAGTTACCAAAAAGTTCCTAGAAAATGCATAGTACTATATCGTCTCTCAGGCTTGGTCTTCAGCTGGTGGCGTAGAGATGGCTCCTTGGACGAAGACTTCAGTTGATGTGGAAGGAGCTGAAGGAGTTGGTGCTAGAGCTGGTTGCGCTGGAGCTGTAGCTGGAGCAGCAGAAGTGACTCTGGTGTCTGTTACTGGTTCTGCAGCTGATCTCTGAGCTCGAGGCACTCTGGCAAATGCATCAGTTGTTGTCCTGCCCATCCTCTCATGCATGTCATCCTATAGCTGCTCCACAACCTGATCAATCTCGCCATTTTGACATCAAGATCATAGAATTTTTGTTCCATGATTCTTTCCGGTGCTTTGCTGGTTTTGAGTTAGGGTGCCAACCCTTTCTCAATCCTCATGATGATGCTATCAAGTAACTAAGCTGGTCCTGCTTGCTCTTCAAAAAGTACTCAGATGCCTCCTCTTGTGTTGGCATCTTGGCATCCTTCTCTTTCCTTGCTTTCTCCTTCCTCTCTTGAGCTTGTACTGATGATGGTTCATTCTCAGTCATGACAACTTGATTGTCCTCAAAGTCAGGATAGAGAACAAAGTTTTCCTTATCCAACAGATACTTCCATGTGCCTATCTTTGAGTTAATCAACTCCTGAATTTGTGGGGCATATCCACAGCTTCTCTTTTGGTCTGCTGCTGTCCTCTTGATAGTCTCAACCATGAGGCTCATGACCTTGAATTTCTGTGGCACTTCAAATATGTGTAGCAAATTAATTGCATGCCCTCTGATCATGTTGTGGTCACCTGATTTGGGCAAAAGAGTGTGCCTTAGGATCCAGCTTGATCGCTGGCAGCCCCGACAGAGAAAAATGAACTGACCCAAGCTTGAAAGTCTCAAGAGCTTTGTTTGGGATCTCCTTGTACATCTGTGACATAGAGTTGTGATCCATCTTCTTCTTGGCATAAACGTCCAAGTCATCTTCACTCTCCTTTGGGTCATTGATCAGACTTGCCCATTCTTCAATGGTCGATTGGTATCTCGTTCCTTCAGACATCCAAACAATTCTGCCATCAGCATAGAAATGTGCTGTGGAGTAGAATTACATAATGAGCTCATCATTCTAGTTTGTGAGCTTCTGCCCAACAAAGTCTGCAACTCCACATGCACTGAAGCTGTCATACACTCCAGGATAGTGTTCTTCATTTTCCTGTATGTAGGTCCAGTCGACCAACCTCATATCACACACTATGGGCTTCTTGTCCAACAAGATTGTCTCATAGAAGTCCTGCTACTCCTTTGTGTGGAACCTGTAATCAACAGCAGTCCTTCTCCTGGTGGCATATGGATCTGACTCTCTCCATAGCCTCAACCCTAAGTCTCTCCTGATCTTCATGTTCTCAGCCACAGGATGAGCATCACTGTGGTCTGGAATCTTGGGTTTGAGCTTCCTTAGGACTTGTCCTTCATCATCTTCCTCAGCAGCAACATCAAGCACTGGGGCCTTGTTCTTTTCAGCAGCTGGTATACTCCTGGTATTCCTCTTAGGTGCACTCTTGGGCTTGGAGGCAGCTTTGGGTGCTTCTTTGGGCTTTGAAGTTGCAGCCCCTGACTTTATAGCATCACCCATCAGCTTTTGTGCCTTGGGTGCTGGTGTAGCAACCTATTCTTCTTCCTCTTCTTCCATCATGGAAGGCTTTCCAATCACTCTGGCCATGGTCTTCTTGACCCTTTCCTTCCTTTTCTTTCCTTCTGTAGCAGGCCCTTTGGGTTGGGATTCCAAAGATGCTTGAGTGGAGACTCTGGCTTTGGACATTGGTTGTCTTCCTGCAGGCCTTTTGATCTTCATTCCTGGCTTTACTGCAGTTGAGTTGTACTCCTTCTTGAGCACTTTCTTCTTTGAACTAGCCTCATCCTTAATTGCCACATAATCCTCATCCTCAGACTCTGAGGTCTTCTTCTTCCTTGTCCTGGTGGCAGCTTTGGGCAAATTGCTAGAGTGCTTCTGCTTCCCTCATCTAAGCTGCTAGAGGGACTAGTGCCCTCACTCATGTGAATCTGCTCTTCTTCCCTGTTTTGACTATCACTTTGGTCTTACATGCTGCAAACACTGACTGCTGACCCTGTGAATAGTTATAGATGAGATAGAGTGGATGAGCATCACAAAATGCAGAGATTTTTGCAAAAGAATGATTCAAAAACTTAGTTTTAGTGTTCCACAATAAGTATTTCGGATCTACCGATTTTCAAATTCGGTGATACCGAAGCAGTTTTGGAACCTAAACTAGTGAACTCGGTCAGACCGAGTCACAGTTCGGTGGCACCGAGACTGCTAGGGTTTCACAAAGTTTTAAAATCGGTCACACCGGTTAGCAACTCTCGGTCAGACCAAGAGTTACTAGTGCAATGGCGTTAGCCAAATTGGTGGGACCGAATTTTTCAACTCGGTGGGTCCAAGATGGTTTTGGCGGAAACCTAACCCTAAATTTTCGAATCACATCTATTCTAAGGATTGTTTTGACTGGATAGAGATGTTTCAATTGTGGCAAGAATCATAATGATCACAATGTGCTGAAAATCAGACGAGGATAGCACTGTGATCGAGTTCGTACCCTAGTTCGGCGGTGAACTTGCTACGGCGGCAACGGCGGAGATGAAATCCGTTGACGGCGGCAGAGACCAATGACAGGAGGCGGCTGGCGACGAAGTCGACAATCCGGAGACCTAGAAGGCAGGGCGAGCTATGCGCGGGCCAGAGGTTTGGAGAAAGTTTTCCAAAATTTTGCCCGTGTGAATATATAGCCCGACACTATCGGTGTGACCGAGTGGAACAACTCGGTGGCACCGAGATGCATAACAGTTAACAGTTACAGCAACTCGGTGTGACCGAAAAGTTCAAATCGGTTGCACCGAGATGAAAACCTAGATCGACTTAGTGATCTCGGTATGACTGAAATGGAGGAATCGGTCAGACCGAAAAGCACAAAGAAGTTTTGGAAGTTTAAGTCTATGACGAATCGGGGTCTCCGAGTGCTCCTCACACAGAGTGGTTCGAATCTGACTAGATCAAATTTTGTGATGTAGCATGAATAGAGTTTGAGACGAGAAAAGCATAGATAGCTAGAGAAGGTTCTTGGGCATTCTTGTCCATCCACTTGGCCAAAGAAAAAGAAACCAATCAATCAAAACAACAAGTGGATGTCCTCGAATGAGTAAAATATGCAACCAACATGCTCACACAATAAAATGACAAATGAAATATGTGACAAAGCATGCACAACCAATTCTAGCATCTATCAAACAATTGGCGATGACTAGGTCATCTATATATGAGTATATTGACTTAGGAGTCAAATGAGAACATTTGATCATAGGTCATACTCATCGTTTAAGCTCAAGTGGGGTTACCACTTTTACATAAAGCATTTATGTGTTCACATCATTATAGTTGCTTTGACTCAATTATTAGAGTTAAGCTCCCCCTAGATGTGAGATCACCCCTTAGAGGGATGAACTAACCTTGGGTTTTATCGATGATGACTTCATGTAGGTGTTGAAGATGTGGATGCTCAATGTTGATGTAGATCTTTTGGAGCAATCCTTTGGAGTGAGTTGCACTTTCAATACCTACATGGGTTAGTCCCACAAGGAACAAACAAGAATATCCATAGACATAGAGTGATGCACACACAAAATGATGTCCATGAAAACATTAGGTTACCTTGTCCCTTGCCTTACACTAGTAGAAAAAGGGCCTATAGTCCCGGTTCATAAGGGCCTTTAGTCCCGGTTCATGAACCGGGACTAAAGGGTCGGTACTAATACCCTCGCCCTTTAGTCCCGGTTCTATCCAGAACCGGGACAGATGGCCCTCCACGTGGCCTGTCCGCTGAGCCCAGGCGGGAGGGCCTTTGGTCCCAGTTGGTGGCACCAACCGGGACCAATAGGCATCCACGCCGCCGCTTTCTTTGGCTCTGGTTTTTGTTTTTTTCAAAAGAGGGGGGGTTTGGGGGTTTTGGGGGTTAATTTAGTTGTTTCATATATTGTGCTGTAGCTAGCTAATTAATAGAGAAAAGTGTCCTTTCTTTTGTCCGTGCTTGGTCAACGCTACGTACTATACATACTGTCACGCCCAATATGCGACCCTATCCAAAAGGAACTCGACGGTCCCACCGAGGATAGACCCGCATATTGAAACGCTTTTGCAAGGTGGATATCATTACATCAACATTACATAATACATAGGGATACATACATAAGGCACAAATGCCACAAGAATACATCAACATCATATACAAGAGCAACATCCGACTACGGATGAAACATAAATGTAAACTCAAACGACATCCACCTGCTAGCCCAGGCTGCCGACCTGGAACCTATCCCCTGATCGAAGAAGCAGAAGAAGAACTCCAAAACGAGCAAACATCGCTCTCACGTCATGATCATCGCAAAACCTGTACCTGCAACTGGTGGTGTAGTAATCTGTGAGCCACGAGGACTCAGCAATCCCATTACCATGGGTAACAAGACTAGCAAAGCTTAAATAGGAAAGGAAGGGGTAAAGTGGTGAGGTTGCGGCAGCGATTAAGCATATATGGTGGCTAACCAACGCAGATGAGAGCGAGGAGAGAAACAAAGGAACGGTCGTCAACTAGTAATGATCAAGAAGTGATCCTGAACTCCTACTTACGTCAAACATAACCCAGAAACCGTGTTCTCCTCTCGATCAACCCCGAAAAGAGACACTCACGGTTACACACACGGTTGGTGTATTTTAATTAAGATCAACTTCGGGTTTTCTACAACCGGACATTAACAAATTCCCATCTGCCACATAACCGCGGGCACGGCTTTCGAAAGTTCAAACCCTGCAGGGTGTCCCAACTTAGCCCATGATAAGCTCTCGCGATCAACGAAGAATAGACCTTCTCCCGAGAAGCCCGATCAGTCTCGAATCCGGCTACAAGACATTTCACAGCAATAAAACAAGACCAGCAAAGCCGCCGGATGTGCCGACAAATCCTGATAGGAGTCGCACGTACCTCGGTCTCGGGCACACCGGATAACTCAGCCTACGAGTAAAACCAGCCTCGAGTTGCCCTGTGGCCCCCAAGATCTGCTCGGTTCGACCAACACTCAAGGAGCACCGCCCGGGGGCTAAAATAAAGATGACCCTTGGGCTCCGGAAACCCAAGGGAAAAGGGGTATAGGTGAGGCAAATGGTAAAACCAATGTTGAGCCTTGCTGGAAAAGTCTTATTCAAAGCGAACTGTCAAGGGGGTCCCATAAATCACCCAACCGCGTTAGGGACGCAAAATCCGGGAACATAATACCGATATGACGGAAACTAGGGCGGCAGGAGTGGAACAAAACACCAGGCATAAGGCCGAGCCTTCCACCCTTTACCAAGTATATAGATGCATTAATTAAATAAGATATATTGTGATATCCCAACAAGTAAACATGTTCCAACAAGGAACAACATCTCCATGTTCCAACAAGGAACAAACTTCATCTTCACCGCAACTAACAACGCTATAAGAGGGCTGAGCAAAGCGGTAACATAGCCAAACAACGGTTTGCTAGGAAGGGTGCAAAAGGTTAGAGGCTGACATGGCAATATGGGATGGCTTGATAAACAGGTAATAGGTAGCGCAGCATAGCGATAGAATGAAGCAACTAGCATAGCAATGATAGTAATGAGATCCAGGGTAGCGGTCATCTTGCCTGAAATCCCGCAAGGAAGAAGAACGAGTCCATGAAGAAGATGAACGGAAGAAGCCGAACCAAGCGTAGACGAACGAATCCTCACGATCGCAACAAAACAGGAACTAACAAGAAGAAGAACACAACATAGTAAACACTCCACACATGAACAACGCATGATGCATAAACAAGCATGATGCAAACAAGAGCAACACATCAAAGCAAGTTTAAATGAGGCCGGAAACAACATAGAACAATTCCGGTAAGTCCTCACATGCAAATTTCGAAATTGGTCCAGATCTGAATAAACCTTATGTTCAAGTTGTTAAACAGCAAGTTAAGATGCACCACGATGATCTACACGAAATTCTAGTCAAGTTACATATAAAGTTCATTAGATTCGGAGCTACGGCCTAGAAGATATGAGCAAAAGAAGATAAGCATTGCATTGGTGCAAAATGCATACAAACATCAAGCAAACACCTCAAAACATGGATGCAACATGATAATATGAAACTACATGCAAAATCAAGCAAGTTCATATAGAGCACACTCAAAACGGAGCAACGGTTCAACACATACACCCTATACAAATTTAAAGAACAAGCTGTCCAAAACAGCAACTAGGCATATAGCAAGCATCAAAACAACATGCTACAGCACCACAATATGAAAACAAAAGGCATGGGCATGATCTACAGGTAAAGCATTACAAAACATGAACACTGAGCCAACTCCAGAAACAACTAGAACATGCTCAAAATGACATGGCAAGATTGCAACTAATAACAGTTTCAGGCATTGGCAGAAATAACATCAGGTTGCAAAGTTTAGAGCAATGAAACAACATGTTACAGGAACTTATCATGGCAAACAAAGGCATGGCATGAATCTACTCAAAGCATATAACAAAAGTCCCTTAG
Organism: Aegilops longissima; assembly: GCA_021605205.1. Classification (NCBI taxonomy): domain Eukaryota; kingdom Viridiplantae; phylum Streptophyta; class Magnoliopsida; order Poales; family Poaceae; genus Aegilops; species Aegilops longissima. The sequence continues at coordinate 607,195,467 of CM038681.1, forward strand.
TGACCTTAAGCCAAAAAGGATCACAAGATATGATTGCACCCATGTCAATATCGAAAGTTTCGTTAACTGATTCAGCAACATGGCATGTCAAAAACTGATAACAAGTGGGCATGTTTACAAGCTCAATGCACTCACTACAGAGCCTTATATGAAAAACTAAGCATACATACATCAAGAAGACATGGCATAGAAGACATACATGGCAAGAACAAGAACATAGCATACATGGATCAACCACAACAACCTTGGCAAAATTGAATAACATGTAAACAATCTGCCAGTAAACATTTTATAGCAAAAGTAGAGCTCGATTGACTCAAGCTAGGCTACTCCATAATTGCAAACAAGGGCATGTATGGATAGAGAAAGACATGCTTTACAAAACATCCTTACTGAAGTATCTCAAAATATGCATGGATCTCTCTGTAGCATCAAGTTAACATGGCATCAAAATATCAGCAAAACAGGGCTGAAATCAGCAACAACAAGACACCTAGTTTGCATGCTTGTGCTAGTCACCACATAGATCACAAAAATACATGGCATACACCCCTGGAAAGATGGCATGGCATATTACAAAACACATGTAGGACTCAAGTCCATAGGGTGCACACATCAATCATGGCAAAAATGACAAAAGTGCAAGTTCTGATAAAAATCAGAAACTAATATCACATAGCACTCTTCTAACAGCATTTCGGGCATCAAGATGTGCTAAAATGAAAATGATGCAATGAGATGAAATGATCTACCCTTCGAGACGAACATTTTGACATATTACACGCGCAAAACGGAGCTACGGATGCAGAGATATCATGCGATGAACAGAGCAACATATTATGGCAATTTCGGGACTTAGCAGTTTTTTTGAAAAAAAAAGGACGCGCGCAAGATAGCTAGAAATCGCACGGGCGGAGGATTGGGGCTGCTCACCCACGGGCTTGGCCCAGGACGGTGGCGGATCGGGCCGGTGGGGATGCTGGGCCAGAGATGGGCCGGAGGGGTGCGGTCAACGGGCATGGGGAGCGAGCGGCTCCTCTGCTCGCTCCCGAGCAAGGTCATGGCGGCGGCGGCGGCGACGTGGTACAGCAGGGCGGGCGAGGGTGGAGCCAGGGATGGCGGAACGGCAGATCCGCCCCGGCGGCGGATCCGCCGGGCGGTAGCGGAGCTCGCTGCTAGGGGCGGCGCCATGGCGGGTTCTCGCGGGAGGAGAGAGAGAGATGGGGTCGGGAGAGAGAGGAGGAAACAGACGGGGCGCGCGGGCTCACCAGCGACGAAGCGCGAAGACGCGAGACGCCCGGCGTGTGAGCTTCGCCGCGACGGGCGGGGGAGGTCCGCGAGGCGGAGGCGCTCGAGGCGGCCGTGCGGGCGAGGGAGCCAGCACACGGGCGGCGGCGCTGGCCTCGCCCAGATCGGGCTCAGCGGGCCTCGACGGGCCGGGAGGAGCTCTGGGCGGCGGGAGGAGCAGGGGCACGTGGCCAGCCCTGGTTGGCTGCGGGGTGGAAAGGGCGCGAGGTGGCGCTGCCTGATTGGCCGTACGGCGCTGGCGGCGGCGCCAAGTGGCGGCGGGGCTGAGGTCGGGCGCGGAATCTGAGGAGGAGGGGCTAGGAGGCTGCGGCAGGAGGTTAGGGGAGGAGGCTAGGGGTAGGTTTAGCCCGAAAATGGATGTGGGGGTGTCCATTTATAGCAGTTTTTGGCTAGGATTTGGTCTAGGGGGTCTTCGGACCCTCCGATCGTGATCGGACGGCTCCGGATGCGAGGAGAGGTGGGTTGGCCTAGGTGGGCTGCAGGAGACCGTCTAGAAGGCCTCGGGCGGAGAAGAGAGGGGGAGAAGTGAGGCCCGGGGACTGTTCTGGGGACCGAAACGTCCGGCGAGAATACCGGCAACGATGCCGCTATAAGTTTAACGGTAGGGCTATCAAACGGACTCCGAATGCGCCGAAACTTGACAGGCGCTCTGTCTACACTATAATAAGACCTCATGCCAAGTTGCAACCCATTCCGAGAACATTTTTCGGCCACTCACGAAATGAGGTAAAAGGAGGGCGCCGGAGGACATTGGAGTGCCGGATTGCAAAACGGACAACGGGGAAAAAGCTCGGATGCAAGAGACGAACACGTATGCAAAATGGAATGCACATGATGACATGATATGAAATGCAGATGATGACATGGCAAAGTGCAACACGCAAGCACATGACATGGCAACGACGGCGAATAATCGCGACACCGGCGATCGAATCCGGGCGCATAACACTCCTCCACTTACAAGAGATCTCGTCCCGAGATCTTAGGACCGAGACGGAAGGGGAAAAGGGATGAGGTGAAACAAGAACTGAAGAGAAGAAGCAAAGAATCGAGAGCACTCAAGAAGAAGAGAGGAACGACGAGAATGACGAGAATCAAAAGCTCACGGAATCAAATAGACTATGAAACAACTTCGGTTAGAACGAGATAAGAAAAACGAATAAGACTGAAAGGATTTAGGCAGCACTCCGGCTGAAACATGGAAAGAAAAGAACAAGAACTTCACAAGATAGAATGACACTTGACGACATAAACAACGCAAAGCCTCCGGAAGAATTGGAATAATGGAATGGAAAGAATATAGAAGGAATGATTGAACGAAGTTGTTGAGAAAATCAACAACGAAAGAATAAGATTGTTGTTGGCTTATGATAAACATCTCAGAATTATGAGGTGATAGCCAACCACAAGCGGAAAAGATTGAATAGCTGAGAGGAACGAAGAAATGCAAAACTCCACTTCAAAATAATATGGAGAATTAATTGCGCTTCGAGAAGCAAGAAGGAAAGATATTTGAGCTCCACCAACAAAATCTTGATGAATTCTTGAAGGAATGAATTAAATCATGAAGAACCACCGTGAAGAACTCCGGTAACAAAAGGATGCCGAGATAAAATGAAGGATGAAAGAATAAGATGAGCCTTGTGATGATTTAAATGGAGGTTCCGACGAGATGGCCGAGTAAATAATTGAACTCCGGAAAAGAAAAGATGAAAACACTTGGAACTAGAATTTATTAATCAAGAACAAACTCCGAAGGAAGGGATTAATCACCTGGATGATAATAAGAATAAGATTTATTGTATGCTTATCCTTCATCAAATTAAATTGATGACAAGCAATGGATTTCGCATCTTACTTATTCTTCTTGAAAAAGGATTGAGAAGGGATAGCACAAAACTTGAGAAAGTCTTCATGAACCACCGGTAAGATTTGAGAGACGAATGGATTAAAATGATAAACAAGGAAAGAGAATCTTGAATGAACCACCGTAAGAATTCGGAAATGACTGATGAAAGAAAATGAATCACCGGGAAGAATCAGAAGAACAAATATGATTGAGGGAATTTAGAGGAAAGAGATCGAAGAGATCGCGGACTGATTAACGAATGCTTGAACGCAGCACCGGAAGAATATTGAGACGAACGAAGGGGCACGGATATAGAATAGTTGGGGAATGAATCTGAAAACTTAGAATGAAGAAATCTTCCGAAAAGATGGCCTCCGGATGATCGAGAGAGAAAGCAACTCCTGAAATGCTCCGGATGGATGAAAAGAATTGCACAACTGGAAACAACTAGATAGGATAACAACGAGCTAGCACCATGAATCTCCGGGGGAACGGACAAGATTTAGGGGAAAACTCTTTTCTTCGGTCTTCAAATGACGACGAGAAACTCCACCAAAATTAATGAGATACTCTGGAAGAATGAAAAGCAAAGAGGTTGAGTCAACAATGAAATGATTTGGGCATGTGACTGATGGAATCCATTCTTACGTCACACTTGAAAAGAATTAAGAATAACTCCGGGGAAATTAGAAGAGTCAGGTAAGATCCTGGGAAAATACCTGTGGGTTAGGGCCCACCAAAAAAAGAAAAACACCGTTGGAAAGGATTGTTGCACAGATAGATGATGCACAGGAAGAACTGAAATATTTGAATGAGGTGACAACCTCGAATTAATTGTAACACAAACGAATCTCCTGAGATGTCTTGAGCACTCCGGAAGGATAAACTGGCGAGAGACGAACGAGCAAAGAGAACACTTGATCCCAAAGAAAAGAATGTGATCAACTCGAAAAACTTGAATTGGGTGCACCGGAAAAAGAAAGGGATGAAGAATCTCAAACAAAAGAGAATTCACAGGTTGAAATAATTGACGGAAGACTGAAGAGGCTCCACACGAATGGAATTGATGGTCGAAAGAAACTCGAACTCCGGGAATAATAGGGGGAGGGCGGAAAACAAAGAAACTGGAACTGGGAATGATTTAATAACTTGAAAAGACAACACCGTTGAAATCATTGAGGAGAGAAGGCAAAGACTTCAAGACGAGTAGGATGGATACTGATTACGGACTCCGTTCCGAGAGGAAGAAGGAGGGCGGTGGGAAAAACAAGGACAACTTCGGACAAGGAAAAACAACGACGTCGGAGGAAGAACTGAGGATTGAACTTGCAAAACAAAGAGGGTCGAATCACCATGACGAGAAATGCACCGGACAAAAGAGGATGGACAACTCACGAAACTAACCACGTGATCCTAAAAAAAAATTTGAAGGGGAAGAGGAGTAATTCAAAACACCTATGTCAAGATTCCTCACCAGAGCGACGAAGGGGTTGAGGAGTAAAAAGAATTCCTACTCTCCGATATAACTAGACTCCAAAAATAGTTTTCTTCTAGACTCAACAACGCCAAACTACACGATCAATCAAGGGGCTCCTAAGGTCGGTCGAGGCTCGATACCAACTTGTCACGCCCAATATGCGACCCTATCCAAAGGAACTCGACGGTCCCACCAAGGATAGACCCGATATTGAAACGCTTTTGCAAGGTGGATATCATTACATCAACATTACATAATACATAGGATACATACATAAGGCACAAATGCCACAAGAATACATCAACATCATATACAAGAGCAACATCCGACTACGGATGAAACATAAACAGAAACTCAAACGACATCCACGCTGCTAGCCCAGGCTGCCGACACGAACCTATCCCCGATCAAGAAGCGTAAGAAGAACTCCAAACGAGCAAACATCGCCTCACGCCATGATCATCGCAAAACCTGTACCGCAATCGGTGGTGTAGTAATCAGGAGCCACGAGGACTCAGCAATCCCATTACCATGGGTAACAAGACTAGCAAAGCTTAAATAGGAAAGGAAGGGGTAAAGTGATGAGGTTGCGGCAGCGACTAAGCATATATGGTGGCTAACCAACGCAGATGAGAGCGAGGAGAGAAACAAAGGAACGGTCGTCAACTAGTAATGATCAAGAAGTGATCCCGAACTCCTACTTACGCCAAACATAACCCGAAACCGTGTTCTCCTCTCGATCAACCCCAAAAGAGACACTCACGGTTACACACGGTTGGTGTATTTTAATTAAGATCAACTTCGGTTTTCTACAACCGGATATTAACAAATTCCCATCTGCCACATAACCGCAGGCACGGCTTTCGAAAGTTCAAACCCTGCAGGGTGTCCCAACTTAGCCCATGATAAGCTCTCACGATCAACGGCGAATAGACCTTCTCCCGGAAGCCCGATCAGTCTCGAATCCTGCCACAAGACATTTCACAGCAATAAAACAAGACCAGCAAAGCCGCCGGATGTGCCGACAAATCCTGATAGGAGTCGACGCGTACTCGGTCTCGTGGCACACCGGATAAGTCAGCCACGAGTAAAACCAGCCCTCGAGTTGCCCTGCAGTGGCCCCGCAGTCTGCTCGGTTCGGACCAACACTCGAAGGAGCACTGGCCGGGGCTAAAATAAAGATGACCCTTGGGCTCCGGAAACCCAAGGGAAAAGGGGTATAGGTGAGGCAAATGGTAAAACCAATGTTGGGCCTTGCTGGAAAAGTCTTATTCAAAGCTAACTGTCAAGGGGGTCCCATAAATCACCCGACCGCGTTAGGGACGCAAAATCCGGGAACATAATACCGATATGACGGAAACTAGGGCGGCAAGAGTGGAACAAAACACCAGGCATAAGGCCGAGCCTTCCACCCTTTACCAAGTATATAGATGCATTAATTAAATAAGATATATTGTGATATCCGAACAAGTAAACATGTTCCAACAAGGAACAACATCTCCATGTTCCAACAAGGAACAAACTTCATCTTCACCTGCAACTAACAACGCTATAAGAGGGGCTGAGCAAAGCGGTAACATAGCCAAACAACGGTTTCCTAGGAAGGGTGCAAAAGGTTAGAGGCTGACATGGCAATATGGGATGGCTTGATAAACAGGTAATAGGTAGCGCAGCATAGCGATAGAACGAAGCAACTAGCATAGCAATGATAGTAATGAGATCCAGGGTAGCGGTCATCTTGCCTGAAATCCCGCAAGGAAGAAGAACGAGTCCATGAAGAAGATGAACGGAAGAAGCCGAACCAAGCGTAGACGAACGAATCCTCACGATCGCAACGAAACAGGAACTAACAAGAAGAAGCACACAACATAGTAAACACTCCACACATGAACAAGGCATGATGCATAAACAAGCATGATGCAAACAAGAGCAACACATCAAAGCAAGTTTAAATGAGGCCGGAAACAACATAGAACAATTCCGGTAAGTCCTCATATGCAAATTTCGAAATTGGTCCAGATCTGAATAAACCTTATGTTCAAGTTGTTAAACAGCAAGTTAAGATGCACCACGATGATCTACACGAAATTCTAGTCAAGTTACATATAAAGTTCATTAGATTCGGAGCTACGGCCTAGAAGATATGAGCAAAACAAGATAAGCATGGCATTGGTGCAAAATGCATACAAACATCAAGCAAACACCTCAAAACATGGATGCAACATGATAATATGAAACTACATGGAAAATCAGGCAAGTTCATATAGAGCACACTCAAAACGGAGCAACGGTTCAACACATACACCCTATACAAGTTTAAAGAACAAGCTGTCCAAAACAGCAACTAGGCATATAGCAAGCATCAAAACAACATGCTACAGCACCACAATATGAAAACAAAAGGCATGGGCATGATCTACAGGTAAAGCATTACAAAACATGAACACTGAGCCAACTCCAGAAACAACTAGAACATGCTCAAAATGACATGGCAAGATTGCAACTAATAACAGTTTCAGGCATTGGCAGAAATAACATCAGGTTGCAAAGTTTAGAGCAATGAAACAACATGTTACAGGAACTTATCATGGCAAACAAAGGCATGGCATGAATCTACTCAAAGCATATAATAAAAGTCCCTTAGTGACCTTAAGCCAAAAAGGATCACAAGATATGATTGCGCCCATGTCAATATCGAAAGTTTCGTTAACAGATTCAGCAACATGGCATGTCAAAAACTGATAACAAGTGGGCATGTTTACAAGCTCAATGCACTCACTACAGAGCCTTATATGAAAAACTAAGCATACATACATCAAGAAGACATGTCATAGAAGACATACATGGCAAGAACAAGAACATAGCATACATGGATCAACCACAACAACCTTGGCAAAATTGAATAACATGTAAACAATCTGCCAGGAAACATTTTATAGAAAAAGTAGAGCTCGATTGACTCAAGCTAGACTACTCCATAATTTCAAACAAGAGCATGTATGGATAGAGCAAGACATGCTTTACAAAACATCCTTACTGAAGTATCTCAAAATATGCATGGATCTCTCTGTAGCATCAAGTTAACATGGCATCAAAATATCAGCAAAACAGGGCTGAAATCAGCAACAACAAGACACCTAGTTTGCATGCTTGTGCTAGTCACCACATAGATCACAAAAATACATGGCATACACCCCTGGAAAGATGGCATGGCATATTACAAAACACATGTAGGACTCAAGTCCATAGGGTGCACACATCAATCATGGCAAAAATGACAAAAGTGCAAGTTCTGATAAAAATCAGAAACTAACATCACATAGCACTCTTCTAACAGCATTTCGGGCATCAAGATGAGCTCAAATGAAAATGATGCAATGATTTGAAATGATCTACTCTTCGAGGCGAACATTTTGACATATTACACGCGCAAAACGGAGCTACGGATGCAGAGATATCATGCGATGAACAGAGCAACATATTATGGCAATTTCGGGACTTAGCAGTTTTTTTGAAAAAAAAAGGACGCGCGCAAGATAGCTAGAAATCGCACGGGCGGAGGATTGGGGCTGCTCACCCACGGGCTTGGCCCAGGACGGTGGCGGATCGGGCCGGTGGGGATGCTGGGCCGGAGATGGGCCGGAGGGGTGCGGTCAACGGGCATGGGGAGCGAGCGGCTCCTCTGCTCGCTCCCGAGCAAGGTCATGGCGGCGGCGGCGGCGACGTGGTACAGCAGGGCCGGCGAGGGTGGAGCTCAGGGATGGCGGGAACGGGCAGATCCGCCCTCCCGGCGGCGGATCCGGCCGGCGGTAGCGGAGCTCGTCAAGCTAGGGGCGGCGCCATGGCGGGGTTCCTGCGGGGAGGGAGAGAGAGAGATGGGGTCAGGGAGAGAGAGGAGGAAACAGGACGGGGGCGGCGCGGGCTCACCGGCGACGAGCGCGAAGACGCGGAGACGCTCCGGCGGTGAGCTCGCCGGCGACGGGCAGGGGAGGTCCGGCGAGGCGGGAGGCGCTCGGGAGGCGGCCGTCGGCGGGCGAGGGAGCCAGCACGGGCGGCGGCGCTGGGCCTCGCCCAGATCGGGCCAAGCGGGCCTCGCACGGGCCGGAGGGACTCTGCGCGGCGGGAGGAGCAGGGGCACGTGGCCAGCCCTGGTTGGCTGCGGGGTGGAAAGGGCGCGATGTGGCGCTGCCTGATTGGCCGTAGGGCGCTGGCGGCGGCGCCAAGTGGCGGCGGGGCTGAGGTCGGGCGCGGAATCTGAGGAGGAGGGGCTAGGAGGCTGCGGCAGAAGGTTAGGGGAGGAGGCTAGGGGTAGGTTTAGCCCGAAAATGGACGTGGGGGTGTCCATTTATAGCAGTTTTTGGCTAGGATTTGGTCTAGGGGGTCTTCGGACCCTCCGATCGTGATCGGACGGCTCCGGACGCGAGGAGAGGTGGGTTGGCCTAGGTGGGCTGCAGGAGACCGTCTAGAAGGCCTCGGGCGGAGAAGAGAGGGGGAGAAGTGAGGCCCGGGGACTGTTCCGGGGACCGAAACGTCCGGCGAGAATACCGGCAACGATGCCGCTATAAGTTTAACGGTAGGGCTATCAAACGGACTCGAATGCGCCAAACTTGACAGCGCCTGTCTACACTATAATAAGACCGCATGCCAAGTTGCAACCCATTCTCGAGAACATTTTTCGCCACTCACGAAATGAGGTAAAAGGAGGGCGCCGAGGACATAGGAGTGCCGGATTGCAAAACGGACAACGGGGAAAAAGCTCGGATGCAAGAGACGAACACGTATGCAAAATGGAATGCACATGATGACATGATATGAAATGCAGATGATGACATGGCAAAGTGCAACACGCAAGCACATGACATGGCAACGACGGCGAATAACTGGCAGACACCTGGCGCATCGAATCCGGGGCGTTACACATACGTATAGAGAGGACTAACTAGACATGCTAGCTAGCTAGTAATTAAGCAAACAGGAGATCGTCATGAACATATATATGCATACAATCGACCACCTCTCCTTCTCCGAGATTGGTCGAACAACAAGTTCTCGATATCTATCGGACACTACCGCTACATATATACAATAGTTATCTTTTACAATACGGACGCGTGGTCCACATAGTATTCTCCGTCTTCAGCGATCACGTGGTCAAGAAAGAATGCCGCCAATTCCTCTTGAATTGCTCGCATGCGATCTGGTGCTAGGAGTTCATCTCGCTGCCGAAACATCTAATTTTAAGAAAGGGGTCAATACATATATATATATATATATATATATATATATATATGAATGAAACTCAACACAAATGATGGTAATTAAATAAAATTGTGAATATTTTTATTTACGCACTTCAAATTGTTTGTCGGAGTAGCCCCTCTCACAGGTCGTGTGGCGGATGGACTCGCAAACGTAGTATCCACAGAAATCATTCCCTTGTTCCTGCCACAACCACTTTACAAGAAACAGAGGTCAATCAAACTGATAATTATATATAGCAAGCACATGCTAAATGGTATTGATGAAACTAGCGCTTGAATCACTAGGAGATGCGTGGAATATGCTACTATATAGTACTTACTGGTGTCTAAATTGCAGCTTCTTCGGTAGTCCCGAGCTTTTTGGTGAATTTTCCCAAGCCCTGCCATACAAAGAAAACAATTACTTGATATCAGAAATGAACAAAGTTGCTGATATGGTGGATAATGATCGATTTAACTTACTTCTCGAGCAATTCAGTCATTTCCGCATACTCCTTGGGATCTTTTCGCCTCGAGTCTAAGACAGTTACTACTCCCTGCTCAAGCTTAATCTCTAGGAGAATATAGTGGAACCTCAAGCATTTATGCATAACTCATCAATATTACATTTCTATAACCTGACTAAATAAGGAAACCGAATATGCCATAAGACAAGAATACTCACGTGTAGTTGTAAGGAAAGAGTATTGTATTTTTGTGTTCATTTATTTCCAACGATCGTAGCAAGTTGGCCTCGGTTTCCTTGGCACGATATTTAACCTCATTTGCATCGATGAGATATGTGTTAATGAACCCAATATCACCCACTTGTTTTTTCTTCATTTCTGCGATCTTCAATCTGCATAATATAGTGAGGATATTTATAAATACATGCAATGAAAGAGCTGAGTTATATAGAGATACTTAATGACAGAAGTAGTACTACTTACGCACAGTAGCAGGTGACCGTTGCTTTGTCGATGGCCAATTGATTGAAAAACTGATAGAACTCCTCAAATGGAATAGGCAACAGCTTCAATTCCAAGGAGGTCATGCTCCTTTTAACTCTCAAATACAAAGTATTCCTCCCACGACTCTTTGCAGGTTTTCATGTACCAATCATGCAATCTTCGATCATCGTTGTTAGAGAGCTTTCATCTTTGACGAGAGGCTTCCCGTACTCGTATCTTTGTATCTGCACCTCCAAGAAATCAAATTGTACATCGTCGGGCAAGTAATCTTCAGGATTGCCATAACCGGCACCATCCTCGGATCGACGATGTCGCTAGCAGGCACCTTGAGCGGGGGCACGATTCTTCGTTGTTCGCCGAGCTGGGCAATTTGTTTCCCAGCTCGTCGTTCTTTCATCCTTTGATCACCGACAAGATTTCCCGATCTCTCCGCCTCGCAAATGCCTTCCAAATGCGCCATAGTTGCCTTTCGCGGAGACTTGGGTGGTTTTGTCGGCAGCAGAGTGCGCTTCGCTTGACCGGATCTACCTTCTCCTCCGGAGGTGGATGTCTCTTTGCTTTCAACCCTTGAAACCAGTCATCCACTTCGGTCTGCGCGATCTTCGCTTTTCCTCCTCGCTCCTCTCAGACGGTAACTTCTCCGAGTCTTCAGAGAAGGACCGAATCAGATCTCCTCCCGCCTTTGGCAAGATCGCTAGACGCCGCAGAGCAGACGGAGCGGATGTCTTCTTTCCTTGCTTACGAGGCGGAGGAGAAGGACTACGACACGCCGGAGCAGCCGGAGCGGGCGGCGGTCTCTTCCTCCCTTGCCGACGAGGCGGAGAAGGAAGAGGCTGGCTGCCGGACGCCGCCGGTGCAAAGCGGAGAAGGAGACGGAGTGCCGCCAAGCGCCGGAGAAGGAGCCGCCGAGTGCCCTGATCGCCACTCACCGGAGGAGGAGGCGGTGGAGGAGGCGGAGTGCCCTGACTCACGGGAGGAGGAGGAGGAGGCGGAGGCGCCCAGTTCGGAAGGTTGATGAGATCCTTCCACCATAGGCATGGAGTCTTCAGAGCGTAACCCAGCCGATACTCCCTTCACCGTAGGGTGGTCAAGCCGAGCTCCTCAAATCCCTCCGTTATTTCATCGACCATCACCTTAGCATATCCTTCGAATCGGCCGCAGTGAAAAGTTGAGTCGGGTTTAGTGGGATAAACAGAGCCAACAGCCGCCTTGACCTTTAAATTGCTCCATTGCGCCATAAGGTGGCAACTTTCAGCATCCGTGATAGCATCCACGGATAGCTGGCAGGAGCCGCCAAGGCATGTTGCTCGCTGAAGCAGCTCGGTGGAAGCCACGCTGCTTCTCCGCCGAGATGGCGGGTAGCTTCGGGAAGCTTCGCAGGTCGCTTGTTGTGATCGGCTGCTTCTCGCTCCTCTTCTCGCTCCTCTAGCCCCATTACCTTTCGTGCAGCGCCGCATTAGGCTCTCGCTCCAGCTTTCTTCCTCCTCTCATGGGTTTTGTAACCCCCGCGTCCGAAATCCAGCCTTCCATGAAAGGGAGCTCGGCGTGCCTCGTGTCCGCCTGTGGTGCTCGGGATTCCCGAGGGCCATTGTGAGCTCGCCCTTCTCCCTGCTCGAACGAACTTCCCTTGCTGCGCTGCTTCGATATAATGCTTAAGCCTCTTGACCGGTATGTCCAATTGTTCGTCTGGCCCAAATGCACTTCCCGTTATAGGGTCCAAGGATCCGCCGCCCCAAGAACCAAGTCCGCAATGGTCTGGCCAGTTCATTGTCTCGGTTCGATCCCTTTATCAAGCAGATCATTCTCAGCCTTGGACCACTTAGGCCGGGCTATGAGGTAGCCACCGACCCGCATGATGATGAAGCTTCTTCTTCGCAGCATTTCTCTTGTTTGTCGCTGACATCTTTTTACTCTTTTCCGATGTCTTGTAGGCCACAAATGCGGCCACCATCTCTCGATCTTCTCATATTTGCCCGTGAATTCTGGTGTCTCATTTTTTCGACATACGATTGAGGTCTTTCTTCCAATTCCTGAATTGTTCTGCCATCTTCTTAAGAGCAAAAGACTTGATTAATGGCTCTATTATCGGCTTCTCCGGATCATCCTCCGCGGTAGGGTAAAATTTGACTTCAGCTCAGTCCAAAGATCATTTTTCTGCATATCATTGACATAAGACACCTCGTGGTCTTCGCTCTAGGCTTATACCATTGGTGGATGCTGATCGATCTTGTCCCTAACCGTAACCCCGCACCGAGCAACAAATGCCTTCTTTGTCCGGTAGGGTTCAATCGGTTGGTCATTCACGCGATTTGTATGATCTCAAACTTTTCATCCGAGCTCAACTTTTTCTTCGGCCTCGCCTCTTTACCGGTTGTGCTCGATCCGGAGGGCTAGAAAAAGAACAAAGACGAGAGTTAATTAATATGTGTACATATATATACCAAAACAAAGACGAGAGCTAGTCAGCACATGCTTAACTAATATATATACCTGGCCGGACTCGGTTTGGTGATCACCGGAGCCGTCCTCACGGTCTACTTCTTGCACCGGCATTGGGTCATCGGGCCATGTAAATCATAGCCACCTGCTTCTTCACCCTCTCCTTCCGCACCATCGTTATCGACGCTGAGAAACATCATCGAGGAGACGGCATCACTGCCGTGCGATTATGTCCTCAACAACGCTTCTTGTGCTTCGCCCTGGGGTGTCCATAGTTTCTACAAATATTTACAACATGGCAATTATTATTCAAACATGACAGATATGGATATATTAGTGCCAACGAGAACTAGCTAGCTAATCACAATAAGGAATCATATTAGTGGCCTCGACGCTGCTTCTCTAGGGTTTGGGGTGGCCTCGACAACGCTTCAAGGGTTAGGGGTGGCCTCGAGAACGCTTCAAGCTAGGAGGGGTATTGACATCGACCCCCCCACGTGTTGAAGCTATCGGGAGGGGTCGGCGCTGAACAGTACATCTATGTCCCACAAGTAGGGTAGAGGGTCGTGGATCGCCGAGCGGTCGAGGTCAAGGGGTCAAGATCGCCGAGGGTCGAGGTTGCCTAGTGTCAAAGGATTCAACAAAACCATGTCTTCATCATTAGGCTAATAGGTGCATGATGGTGAAGCTTCCAAAGTTGTTTTGAACGAGTCCCAGATAGGATAATTCGCTTTTGGTACAAAGTTCAGCAAAAGGCAAATTATCCTATCCGGACTCCATTCCGTAACAACTTTGAGGACTTCGCACCATCATGCCATGGTTACTTCCGCCAATGATGAAGCCATGGATTTCTTGAATACTTTGACACTATAGGAACCCTCGACCCTGAAACCTTCGACCCTTGACCCCTTAACGACCCTCGACCCTCTACCCTAGTTCCCGACCCTCGACCCCTCCGCGATCCTCGACACACTCGTTATATCGACAACGACGCAACATACATATACATGGGAAAATAATGTTATCGGGGAGGGGGTATCGGTACCCCCCCCCTCGTGTCAAAGTTTCTTCTTTCTCCTCTATTCCTTTCTTTCTTCTTCTCCTCTTCTTTTTCTTCTTATCCCTCGAGAAAGGAAAATAAGGAAAAGGAAGAAAAGAGGAAGAAGGAAGAAGGAAGAAGAAGAAGAAAAAGAAAAAAAGAGGAGAAGAAGAAAGAATAGAGGAGAAGAAGAAAAATAGAAAAAAATTCTATTTTTCTTCTTCTCCTCTATTCCTTTCTTCTTTTCTTCTTTTTCCTCTCATTCGCTTTCTTCTTCTTCTTCCTTCTTCCTTCTTCCTCTTTTCTTCCTTTTCCTTATTTTACTTTTTCTTCTACACTAACCTAATTAAAATGCACTAACCTAATTAAAATTGCAACTTTCTATAAATGAACAAAAACTAAACTAATAAAAATAAAAAACATATACATTATAGCCACATACACATATACATCACATATGAAAAAAAAAATAAACAAATAAAAATAAAAAAGGGGCGGCTCGACGGCGGCGGCTCATAACGGGCGGCCGGCGAGGGCGACGGCGGCGGCGAGGGAGGGCGGGCGACGGCGACGACGGGCTCGGGCGGCAAGGGCAGGGGGCGACGACGGGTTCGGGCGGCGCGGGCAGGGCGACGAGGACGGCGGGCTCGGGCAGGGGCGACGACGGGCGTGGGCGGCTGGGCAGGGGCGGGTGGGCGACGACGGGCGCGGCGATAACGACGGCGCCGGCCGGGCGGCGGGCGGGCGCGGCGTTGGGCAGCAGCCGGGCGGCGACGGGCAGGGGCGACGACGGGCAGGGCGACGACGGGCGCGCGGACGGCGCTGGGCGGCGCGCTGGACGGCGGGCGGCGGCGGGGCAGCGGACGGCGCCGATCTGGGCAGCCTGGCGGCGCTGATGAGCTCGGCGCGCTTGGGGGGAATCTGGCGAGGAGATGTGAAATTTTCACAAGTCCTGGTTATATAGCAAGGGCATTGGTCCCGTTGGTGCCTCGACCGGACTAATGCTCTTTAGTCCCGGTTGGTGCCACCAACCGACCAAAGGCCGCCGCTCCCGCCTCTTTGGGCTGTTGAAAATGTTTTGGTCCCGTTGGTGGCACCAACCGACTAAAGGGGGGCATTAGACCGGTTGGTAGCACGACCATGACCAATGCACCTTTTAGTCCCGTTGGTGCCACCAACCGACCAAAGGCCTGTGTTGCCCGAACCCAAATGTTTAGTCCCACCTCGCTAGTTGAAGGGCGCCGCACTGGTTTATAAGCGCTGTGTGCGCTCCTTTCGAGCTCCTCTCAAATGCAGGCTGGCCTAATCATGCTATCGCTCAGGCCTATTAGCCTCTCAAGGGCCTGAATCTGGCCCATGTAGGGTTTCTAGTCGATTCAGCCGTGGGGCCTAGTAGGTGGCAGTTTTTTTGCTTTATATTTTATTTCCTTTTGCTTTTAGCTTTAGAAAAATATGAACTTTCTATTAGTGCCATTAGTTTTAAAATTTGAAAACACTTTTTTGTTTTCTTTGTTGCTTTATTTATTTTATTTTGTTTCTACTTACAACAAAATACTTATTGTTGCTATTTTTATTTTTTTCAAGTTTTTTGTTTTGTTTTCTGCATTATTTATTTTCTTTTGGTTTTTGCTTTATTTTTTAATTCTTTTTGCTTTTAGGTCAGCAAAATTATAAACTTTCTGTTAGTGCTTTTAGTTTTAGAAAAATATAAACTTTCTGTTTGTGCCATTAGTTTTAAAATTCAAAACACTTTTTTGTTTTCTTTGTTGCTTTATTTATTTTATTTTGTTTCTACTTACAACAAAATGCTTATTGTTGCTATTATTATTATTTTTCAAGTTTTTTGTTTTGTTTCCTGCATTATTTATTTTCTTTTGGTTTTTGCTTTATTTTTAATTCTTTTTGCTTTTAGGTCAGCAAAATTATAAACTTTCTGTTAGTGCCATTTGTTTTAGAACAATTATAAACTTTCTGTTTGTGCCATTAGTTTTATAAAATTTGAATTCTTTGAAATTTGTGTGAATTACAAGTTTGTGAGCTCAACAAGGCGAGAGGGACGGGCTTAATTATAAACCGTGTGAGCGCCCTTCGTTGGCGAGGTTTTCAAATTCATAGTTTTCAAATGAACTCTGAAAAAGTTGGCATAGCATGTTCATGAACAAAACGGACAATGGTATCATACTGTGTTACAAAGTTGGCATGGTATCATCATAATAGTTATGGAGAAAGTCTTCACTTTTTCTTCGCTTGTGTCGCTTTGCTTATTGCGCCGTAACCATGGATAATCTTCATCATTTATCAGATGCTTGGGTCAGCCTTGACTTTGAAGGGGGAATTTCATGAAACTTTTCATACTCTTCGACATGTCTGCCTTGCCCTCCACTCCTGTGATGTCCCTTTTCCCGAAAGAACTATGTGGCGCTTTGGCTCATTGTATGATGTATTCGCTTCCTTATCTTTTCTTTTCCTCGGTCCGTAGACATGTCCTTCACATAGATAACCTGTGCCACATCATTGGCTAGGACGAACGGTTCGTCAGGTACCCAAGATTTTTCAGATCCACTGTTGTCATTCCGCATCGTGGGTCTACCTGCACTCGCCTCCTCGACAGATTGACCCACTTGCACTTAAACAAAGGGACCTTAAAATCTACTCCGTAGTCAAGTTCCCATATGTCTACTATGTAACCATAATATGTGTCATTTATCTTGTCGGTTGCTGCATCAAAGCGACACCGCTGTTTTGGTTGGTGCTCTTTTCATCTTGGTCAATCGTAAAATGTATTCCCATTTATCTCGATCCTTTCCAAATCATTACAATCGAAGATGGTCCTCTGACAACAAGTACAACTCATCACAAACAGTGCTGTCACCTCGAGACGTGTTTCCAACCAACTGCTGAAAGTCCCGATGTGTTCACATGTAATCCAATCGTCGACCGCTCCGGTGTTTGGAGCGCAGATCGTTCTTGTGTTCATCGACATACGGGTCACCAAGGTAGAGTTCTCAGAACTGTAGTGTGCTTGAGACCAAGAATATCCGTCCCTGCATTTTATTGAGTCTCTTCCAAGCATGCCTTTTCAATCAGCCTCCCTCATACCGCGATTTAGGGAGACCTATCTTATTAAGGCCAGGAATGAAGTCAACACAAAACCCAATGACATCCTCTGCTTGATGGCCCATGGAGATGCTTCCTTCGGCCTAGCACGGTTACTTAACATATTTCTTTAGGACTCCATGAACCTCTCAAAGGGGTACATATTGTGTAGAAATACGGGCCCCGAATGACAATCTCGCCGACTAGATGAACTAGGACGCGCGCCATGATATTGAAGAAGGATGGTGGGAACACCAGCTCAAACCGACAAGACATTGCGCCACATCACTCCTTAGCGCTGCTACGATTTCTGGATCGATCACCTTCTGAGATATTGCATTGAGGAATGCACATAGCTTCACAATGGCTAATCGGACGCTTTCCGGTAGAAGCCCTCTCAATGCAACCGGAAGTAGTTGCGCCATAATCACGTGGCAGTCATGAGACTTTAGGTTCGGAACTTTTCTCCGACATATTTATTATTCCCTTTATATTCGATTTAGCCAGCCGACCTTCATATCGAGCAGGCATTGAAAGAATATTTCTTTCTCTTCTTTCAGAAGAGCGTAGCTGGCAGGACCTTCATACTTGCTTCGGAGGCATGCCCTCTTTTTCGCGCAAGTGTTGCAGGTCCTCTCGTGCCTCGTGTGTATCTTTTGTCTTCCCATACACGCCCAAGAAGCCTAGCAGGTTCACGCAAAGGTTCTTTGTCACGTGCATCACGCCGATCAAGAGCGGACCTCTAGGTCTTTCCAGAGGGTAGGTCCCAAAATATAGATTTCTTCTTCCACATGGGTGCGTGATTCTCAGCGTCATTCAAACAGCTAGTCCGCCGACCCTTTCCAAAGATTACGTAAATCATTGACCATAGCAAGTAGGTGATCACCGTACGCATGGCGGGCTTCTTCCGTGATCTGCCTCGCTTTGAAATGCTTGCCTTTCTTTCGACATTGATGGTTGGTCGGAAGAAATCAACGATGGCCCAAGTACACATTCTTCCCGCAGCTTCCTGTATATACTATCGGTGTCAAGTAAACAGTGCGTGCATGCGTGGTATCCCTTGTTTGTCTGTCCCGAAGGTTACAGAGAGCGGGCCAATCGTTGATTGTCACGAACAGCAACGCCTTCAGTCAAATTCTCCTTTTGTGCTCATCCCACGACGTACACCGCTTCCATTCCACAGCTGTAAAAGTTCCTCAACTAATGGCCTTAGGTACACATCAATGTCGCTGCCGGGTTGCTTAGGGCCTTGGATGAGAACTGCATCATAATGAACTTCCGCTTCATGCACATCCAAGGAGGAAGGTTATACATACATAGAGTCACGGGCCAGGTGCTGTGATTGCTGCTCTGCCCCCGAAAGGATTAATGCCATCCGCGCTTAAAGCAAACCATACGCCCTTGGGTCCTTTGCAAACTCATCCCAGATTTCTCTCGATTTTTCTCCATCATGCGACCCGCCGCCAGTGCTCTCAACTTACCGCCTTTCTTACGGTCCTCACTGTGCCATCGCATCAACTTGGCATGCTCTCCGCTTCAACAGACGCTTCAACCGTGGTATTATAGGAGCATACCACATCACCTTCGCAGAACCTCTTCCCGGAGGCTCGCCACAACATCACCGTGGTCATCTCGTCTCGATCTTATACCGCAATGCACCGCATACCGGCATGCCTTCAGATCCTTGTAGGCACCACGGTAGAGGATGCAGTCATTAGGGCATGCATGTATCTTGTCCACCTCCAATCCTAGAGGGCATACGACCTTCTTTGCTGCGTATGTACTTGTCGGGCAATTCGTTATCCTTGGAAGCTTTTTCTTCATTATTTTCAGTAGCTTCTCAAATCCTTTATCAGCACAAGATTCTCTCGCCTTCCATCGCAGCAATTCGAGTACGGTACCGAGCTTTGTGTTGCCATCTTCGCAATTGGGGTACAACCCTTTTTGTGATCCTCTAACATGGATCGAACTTCAGCTTCTCCTTTGACTTTCGCATTGTGTCCTTGCATCGACAATGACCCGCAGAGATCATCATCATGGGGCACATCGTCTGGTTCATCTTGATCTTCAGCAGCTTCGCCTGTTGCAGCACCATCGCACATCGTCTGTGCAACTTGATGTTCAAGAGCATCACCGTATTCAGGGGCACATAGTTGTCATCGTATTCTTCTTCCTCGCCGCCTTCCATCATAACCCCTATTTCTCCGTGCCTCGCCCAAACATTATAGTGTGGCATGAAACCCTTGTAAAGCAGGTGGGTGTGAAGGATTTTTCGTCGAGTAAGACTTCAGATTCCACATATAGGGCATGGGCAACACATAAAACCATTCTGCTTGTTTGCCTCAGCCACTTCGAGAAAAGCATGCACGCCTTAATGTACTCGGAGGTGTGTCTCACACCGTACATCCATTGCCGGTTCATCTGCGTGCATTATATATAATTAAGTGTGTCAAAATCATTACAGTAACATCATGAATAGATAATTAAATGACCAAATTAATAGAAGTTCATCATCACATAAAACCAAAGTACATACATAGTTCTCATCTAACAACATAAAGCTCGCAGAGCATCTAAATTAATTAAACCATACATTGAAACTATGTAAACCATTTCAATGTGAAAACTAATACGATCATAATCGCAACCAAGGTAACAACTGATCCAACGGCATAATGATACCAAGCCTCGGTATGAATGGCATATTTTCTAATCTTTCTCATCTTCAAGCGCATTGCATCCATCTTGATCTTGTGATCATCGATTTACATCCGCAACATGCAACTCCAATATCATCTTCTCCTCCTCAAGTTTTTTATTTTTCCTTCAAGAAATTGTTTTCTTCTTCAACTAAATTTAACCTCTCGACAATAGGGTCGGTTGGAATTTCCGGTTCAACAACCTCCTAGATAAATAAAATCTATGTCACGTTGGTCGGCTTAATTTTCATAAACAATAAATGAACCAATAGTTATGAAAAGATAATATATACCACATCTGAATCATAGACAGGACGAGGGCCGACGGGGGCGGATACCAAAACCATCGCACTATATAAGATGCAATAATAAAAGTAAGAAAATAATACAAGTAAGAATATTTTTCCTTTCAGAAAGAAGATAAGAACAAGAGGCTCACCACGGTGGTGCTGGTGATGAGATCGGCGCGGGTGATCGACGGCGGTGAAGACGGGGACGGGGCGTGACGGACCGCTAAACCTAGACAAATATTGAGGAAAATGGAGGTTGGAGGTCGAGCTTGAGAGGAGAAAGCTAAGTAGTGTGGCTCGGCATTTCATCGAACACCTCATGTGCATAAGAGGTGAGCTAGAGCACCACAAAGCCCCCTCGCGTAAGAAGAGAAAAACAGAGCACTGAGTGCTCGCCATGAGCGAGGGGTATATATAGGCAGCACTATTGGTCCCGGTTCGTGGCATGAACCGGGACTAAAGGAATCCTTTGGTCCCGTTCATGCCACCAACCGACCAATAGTGGTGGGCCAGAGCCAGACCATTGGTCCCGGTTCGTCCCACCAACCGGGACCAAAAGGTCCGGACGAACCGGGACCAATGGCCCACGTGGTCCGGCCGCCCCCGGGCTCACGAACCGATAAATGTCACATTAGTCCCGGTTCTGGATTGAACCGGATTAATGGGCAAAACAGGCCTCAACGATAGCCCCTTTTTCTACTAGTGTTACCAACATGAGGGTTTTGTGACTCCTTGAACTAGTGCAAGATGTTGAAGATTATTGCACTTGTCCTTGCCATAATGATATGAGTGAAGAATGTTGGCGGAGTCACCCTCAAGAAATCTCTAGTTCTTCTTCTTCGGGATCCACATCATCTTGATGGGAATCCTTGGTGTAGTAGTTGTACTTGATTAAGTAGAACTTGACGTAGTCTTGGGAACCCACTTGACCAAGGCCTTAGGTGCTTCTTCAAATGCATCAATCTCCTCTTGAAGCTTGTCCTTGCCTTTCTTCTTGTGTTCTTGTGGTGGAAGATCATCTTGTGCTTGTGTTCCCTTGAAGGAAGTAGGATCATACTTCTCTTGTTGAGGAACAAACTTCGTCTTGGGGTATTGATATTTTTCCCACTCTACTCCATTGGCATTGAACTTTCGTTCAAAACCAACACCTTGATTCTTCCGGTGCCTTCCTTGCTGCGTGCATAATTTCCTCGAATTGCTTACTCCCGCAAGGCTCTTGTATACACCTTTCTATAATTCCTTCAATAAGCTGTTTTCTTGCTCAAGAGTAACTTGGCTAAGAGAATCATTAGTGGAATCAAGAGAACTACTAGAAGCAACAATATTGGATTTAGCATTGTTATTGTTACTACTAGAGGAAGAATCTTTCTTGTTCTTGTTACTAGACTTGACTTGAGGCATGTAAGTAGATAAGAGTAAATGCTTGGCAATGTAAGAAGAACTTTTCTTACGGAGATCATCATTGATTGCTTTTAGGAACTCATGCTCTTGCTCAAGATTGAGCTTTTCAAAGTGTAACTTCTCATGAGCCCTTAAAAGTTCTCGATGATCTTCGAAGATAGTTTCATGAGCTAACTTAAGAGTGTTTAGTTCCTTAGTTAGAAGCTCAATCTTCTCCTTATCATTGTCATTCGTTTCATCTTGATTAGAATGATTAATTGACGTTTCATCATAGTATTCATCACTAGAGTTGTCAACAAGTAAATCATCATCACCTAACAAGTCATCTTCATCACTATTAAAATCAACATACTCGGGGTGTGTTACCTTAGGACCTTTGGCCATGAAGCATCTTCCAATTCTTTCATTTGGTGAATCAAATATGTCGTAGGAGTTGGTTGACACAAGTGCTAGACCGGCAACACCTTCATCTTGAGTGTATTCGGAGTCGGAGTGATAGCTTCTCTCAGAGTGATTGCCGGAAACGGAGGCGGATACCCATTCACCAACATGAGCTTGATCTCTTTGTTTTGTGCAGCTCTTTGATGACTTGTCCTTCCTTTCCGAATCTTTGCTTCTCCGTGAGGGTCTTCGTTCATAACGATCATCTCCACTCCTTCTTTCTCTTGGTGGTGATTCTTCTCTTCTACTTCTTCTCTTTTGAGAATCTTCTCTTCTTTTGTAGGGTGCCGTACACTCATTGGAATAGTGTCCGGGTATCCCACAATTGCAGCAATTGCGCTCTCGACTAGAAGATCTTTTGTCATTGTATGACCTTGACTTAGAGCTTCTTTCTTTGCTTCTACTCTTGTAGAATTTGTTGAAATTCTTCACCATTAAGCTCAATTCTTCATATATTGAAGGTTTGTTTCTCACTTGATGATGTGGGTGCTTCACATGAGGCTTTGTAAGCACCACTTGACTTGTTGTGAAGTTACTCCTTATCCTTGAGTGACATCTCATGAGCAAAAATTCTTCCAATGACTTCCGTTGGCTTGAGATCTTTGTAATTTGGCATCATTTGGATGAATGTGCACACGGTATCATATTTTCCATCCAATGCTCTTAGGATCTTTTTGATGATGAATCTGTCGGTCATCTCTTCACTTCCTAAGCCGGCAATCTCATTTGTGATAAGAGCAAGCCTCGAGTACATTTCAGCGACACCTTCACCATCCTTCATTTTGAACTTGTCAAGCTGACTTTGGAGCACATCCAATTTGGATTCCTTGACGGAATCGGTACCTTCATGCATATCAATCAAAGTATCCCAAATTTCCTTTGCATTCTCAAGACGGCTGATTTTGTTGAATTCTTCGGGGCACAAGCCATTGAAGAGGATATCACAAGCTTGAGCGTTGTATTGCAGCATCTTCAACTCTTCCGCGCTAGCTTCACGGTTCGGTTCTCTACCATCAAAGAATTCACCTTGCAAGCCAATACACACAATAGCCCAAACGGCGGAGTTATGTCCGAGAATATGCATTTTCATCTTATGCTTCCAACTAGCAAAATTAGTGCCATCAAAGTAAGGACCTCTACGGTGAAAATTTCCCTCGCTAGACGCCCTACTCTCCTAGGTTGTGAAACCAAGCCTATGACCACCAAAAGCTATGGAAATCAAAGCAAATGGAGACCAAAGCTCTGATACCACTTGTAGGACCTTGAAGTATCACTACTAGGAAAAAGGCTACTAGCAGCGCGGGTACCCGCGCTACTAGTATCGCGCTACAGCTAATAGTTAGTAGTAGCGTGGGGTAAACCCGCGCTACTAGTAACATTTTACTAGTAGCACGGATGTCACCCGCGCTACTACTAACGAAATAGTAGTAGCGCGTCTATAGTACCACACGCTACTTGTATCCTGAATACTAGTAGCGCTCCATTTCACCCCCATGCTACTACTAACTAATAGGAATTAAAAAAATCCATCAATTCCATTTTATGCATACAATTCTAACAACTAAAACAAGCCCAGATTTGTAATAAACCAGCAGCATTACACATCATTCCAAATCGAAGATTTATAGTAAACCAGGAGCATTAGAGAATATCCATACATCTACACTTATTGCCTATTCACTTATTCCCAGCTAGTGCAAACACAGTTGAAAGCAAAAAAATGCATAAAAACACTAAATAGTGGCATTCTATCCCTCCAAATGATTTGCTCCCTCTCCATACTTGCAATCATCTTCTTCTCCCTTATGTGCTTCGCCCATTTATGAATCCAAGATTTCTGTAAAGAGCAAAGAACAAATAAAATAAAATTTCAGCAGACATATATTTCCTTGCATGTTGTGATGTACAGTAGCTACGGGAATAAATATACAAAAACAAAGAAGTGAGTGATTTCTATTAACAAGAGATCACCTATGTAATAGCTACAAACAAATGAAATTAGTGTCTAGATAATATATATTGCCAACCAAGCCTATATGAACTATATATTGCCAGGTAATAGGACATATCTAATTTTCACATTAATTGCCTTTAGTTTTATTCAAAACTAAATATACTTAAACTTAGATCATTTCATATAGATGTTCAAAGGATAATACGGCTAAAAGAATCCAATTTCTTTGGTTTTTTGAAGTAGTTTAAAAGGAAAGCATTAACACATAATAGAAACGATTATCTGCCATAGGGTGATGCTGGACAGCTAAAAAGCTCACAACCCGTCAGATCAATTGCTCGATAGGACAGCACAAATCTTATAGGATGATTTTCCAAAACGAAAGCAGACCAACAAGGAGAAACAACGGGCCATCAGACCACTTGCTGTGAACTATAAGACCAAAGTGCATGGCTTCAGGGATACAAGACTAATCGGGTGCATAGAGAGATGTTATAAACTTGTTCAAATTGACTAGGATAATTAAGGAATAACAACCAGTGGATCTCGCTTGAATGGATGCGAATGAGGGTTAGCTGTTGCATTAAAGCGATGCATCCATAAATCCAATCTAAGAATGTTACAACTTGCATCATCATCATGGCCAAATGATAGAGAAGTGAGATGGATCCATACTCTTGGTCTGGGGAGTCCCACTGACCACCCATGTGTTTGCGGCGATGGATGCTTGCACTGCATCGACAGAAAACAGGACACAAACAAGTCAGTAATCCCCATCTGCACCTCCACATGGTAAGCGTATAAGCAGCAGTATGCAGAGACACCATGAAGGAAATAAATAACAGACCTTTGGGGTTGAGAAACTGGATGACCAGGACATACAGCACCAACTTGTCGAGAAGTCTCCGGTGATCTGAAAAGGCTTCATCAAAGGAAGGAATGTCTCCGTTTGCTTTAGGGACATGCTGCATTAGCAAAATGAGTAAGCAACAGAATCTAAGACATAACACTGATCTTCAAGGGAACACATGCAAGTGAACGAAAATCATGAAAGAATGAGCTTGTTGATCATCGACATAGAGTTAGAGGTGCAGGTTCTGAACTTCTATTTTCTAGATTAATGCGCAACAAACTCATTATTAGTGTGAAAGGTGGCCCGCCTTAAGAGGGAACATAGTAAAGTGCAAGAACTATCACATAGAATAGTAAAAATGGAACGTAGCTCAGCACTTGCATTGATAGGAACCAACACATGATCGAACCATGGGCATCCACGAAGGAAGATCGATAATTCTGCATTTAACATATTATCCCGGAAATAGTGTCCGGCGTCCTTGAGTAATAACCCAAGCATTCTTATGATTACCTAGCAGGAACTAGCAATCACAACCCCTCTAAACTTCAGAGCATGCTTGTTATTTCATAATTAGATAATACTAAAAAGGTGGAACTCTAAAGCCCTTGTAACTGTAGAAACCCAAAACTGTTGTACTTAACCCCTTCAGGTAGTAAAAATATAACGTAGAGCAGTAAAAGTGGAACATGGCTCAGTATCTGCATTGATCAGAACATATATACAATCTACATTCTAGCAATTATAGGAAGAGAGCACTGCTACTTACAGGGACAGGAACCATGTCATTCGGTCTTTTGCTGACTTCATCGTAGAGAGACGAGACATCATCCACGAGCTCAATCGAGCACCCTTGGCCATCGTCAGCGGCTAGGCCAGGCTTGCCTCATCTGGCCTCCTCCCTTGCAAGCACGACGACTACCACATAATGCGAAGCAAAGGTCATGTAGTTATCTTCTGTTCTCCTTTAGTTTTTGCTTTGTACTAGGCAGTGTGTGTGAAGCACGTTATTTACTTGCTTAGTGTAGCCTGTGATCTAGCACTTGATTGATTGTTGTGGCTGAAGGTCTCGCTTGTTGTTAGTACCACCTCGACTTGCAGCTTTCCATGCTTCAACCGACAGCGAAGAGTTGTCGTGGATTACTCAAGCATTAACTGAAGGTGTTGGCAATTTAACTGAAGAAATCGACAGTTCGTTGGGTACAGATAGCATCCTGACAAACGCTCCTAGGGACACAATACCAATATGAATCGCTTGGTTGTTGAGATGTTGGACCTAGGCCTGTCCGAGGGAGAAGTCGTTTCTGAGACGATGTGTGCCTGCTATATCTCACTGTGCACTACATGCTTGACGAAATGCCCGACATTGGTTAAAATAGCATATCAGTCGTTAATCTATTTGTGTGGTGACACTTGCATGAGCTAAATTCTTTTTTAGCTTTTCTTTGCTGAACCTAAAGTTTGGACGTGAGCACAAGGTGTAGCCAAGCAGCACTATTATTTTTCTTTCATACACTTATTGCTGCAAGGACAGCGTGGACCATAACAGGATGGATAGGTAAGCTATTGATCCTGATGATTTTGACTTTAAATTGCTTGTTAAATCGCTACACACATGGATTCCTATCTCTTGCATTACTCTCTATTCTAAGTTGTGACTCGTATGGAGGATTCCGCACATGTGAGTTGAATTTTAATCGGAATGTATTGCTTATGAATTGTCGACTTCCATTTGCACTTAATTGGATAATTATGGCGGTTTCAGTTTTTGACTCAAACATGTGGAAGGAATTCCAGAATGTTTTTTCAGATAAGTAGATATATTTTGGAAAAGCATTAGGTTTTTGACCTTCTAAGAGCAATGTATTAGGAGGTAGATATGAAGAAATATTTTTATTTAAATAGATATGTGCAGTGTACATGATGATGTTGTATAGAGCCAAATAAAGTATTTTGTTGAGTTAATTCTTGATAGCCAAATAAAGTACATGATGATGTTGTATCACTCGTATAACATTTCTTCTTCTCGTTGCAACGCATGGGCATTGGCCTAGTTTTACTAAAAAAAGATGATAGCTATAAAAAGATTGTAAAATTGCCATGTCAGTTGGTGATAATTTGCTCTGTTTTTACACAACTGAAAAAGTAGCATCAATCCAATAGTGAATCAAATCCAAAATCCCAAATCAATTACTATCCCAGGACTACTATCACTAACCAGAATCAATTGACACTAAAATGGGAGGCAGAAGTAGTGGTGAATCGTCATGGTTTTAATGTCTGTATGCTACAAATGCTATCATCAGAAACTAATGACAATACCTGGCCGCACATGCATCAGCAGAAGTAGTGGCTACCATGACATGAGACTTCGCCAACGCCTGGGCTGGGCAGTCCGTGCAGCAAGCTCCACATCGGCGAGAAAACAAACCAGAGCGCAGCACGTCGGTGTCCCCCACCACCACGCGCAGCCCGCACAATCCCCAGCACCGGCATCTGCGACCACCACCCGCGGCGTCGGAGACCCACTGACCTCAGATCTGCCGCGAGAAAATCCATAACTGCCACCGGCGGGAGGCCACTGCCGCCGTGCAGGGGAGAGCGGCGCTGCGCCTCATGTTAGAGCCCCCGACTCCTCGACGCACGCCGCCGCTGGGGGTGAAGGTCGTGGATGTCGTGCCACCTCGCTCTGCCCATCAGGCCGTGATGGAAGGACGGATGCCTCGCCGCATGTGCCGGAATCCTCCACCGCCGCTGAAATAGAGGAGGCCCGTCGTCGGAGATTTGCTCGAGTGTTGTTGAGAGAGAGAAAGAGAGATGCGAGGCGGGGATGGGGTGCCGGCGGCAAGGAGATCGTGGGGAGAGGAGCCGGCATGAGAGAGTTTTTTAGGGATGAGAGAGAGAGTGATGGGGTGGGAGTGGAACGGGCCGGGGTGGATGGTGCAAAAGTGGAGGCCACTTAGTAGCAGCTGGTTTATATCCTCACATTACTATCAACTTAGTAGTAGCGGGTTTTATACCCCTCGCTACAACTATGGTTTTTCCAGGGGGGCATGGTGCAGACCACTTAGTAGTAGCGCGGGTTTCTTACCCTCGCTACTACTATCAGTTGTAGCATGGGTTTTATACCCCTCACGACTACTAATTAGTAGTAGCGCCTCATTTTAGACCGCGCTGCTGATAAACTTCTGTGTATAAGGTTTTCCCTAGTAGTGTATGTCTAGAGGGGGGTGATTAGACTACTTTACCAATTAAAAACTTAACATTTTCCCAATTTTAGACTTTGGCAGATTTTAGCTATCTTAGCACAAGTCGAGCAATCTTCACACGATTCAAGCAAGCATGCAAAGAGTATATAGGCAGCGGAAATTAAAGCATGCAACTTGCAAGAATGTAAAGGGAAGGGTTTGGAGGATTCAAACGCAATTGGAAACACAGATGTTTTTGTCGTGGTTCCGATAGGTGGTGCTATCGTACATCCACGTTGATGAAGACTTCAACCCACGAAGGGTAACGGTTGCGAGAGTCCACGGAGGGCTCCACCCACGAAGGGTCCACGAAGAAGCAACCTTGTCTATCCCACCATGGCCGTCGCACAAGAAGTACTTGCCTCACTAGCAGTAGATCTTCACAAAGTAGGCGATCTCCTTGCCCTTACAAACTCCTTGGTTCAACTCCACAATCTTGTCGGAGGCTCCCAAGTGACACCTAGCCAATCTAGGAGACACCACTCTCCAAGAAGTAACAAATGGTGTGTTGATGATGAACTCCTTGCTCTTGTGCTTCAAATGATAGTCTCCCCAACACTCAACTCTCTCTCACAGGATTTGGATTTGGTGGAAAGAATATTTGAGTGGAAAGCAACTTGGGGAAGGCTAGAGATCAAGATTCATATGGTAGGAATGGAATATCCTGGCCTCAACACATGAGTAGGTAGTTCTCTCTCAGAACTGGTAAGTTGGAAGTGTAGGTTTGTTCTGATGGCTCTCTCCACGAATGAAGAGGAGGTGAAGTGGTATATATAGCCTCCACACAAAACCTAACCGTTACACAAAATTTACCAAACTCGGTGGGACTGAATCAACAAACTCGGTCGGACCGATTCAGTTAACCTAGTGACCGTTAGGGTTTTCGGTGGGACTGACATGCAACTCGGTAGGACCGATATGGTTAGGGTTAGGTCATAACGTAATATCGGTGAGACCGATTATACAAACTCGGTGAGACCGATTTTGGTAATTAGCTAACCAGAGAGTTGGTCAGGTAAACTCGGTGGGACCGATTCGCTCTTTCGGTGAGACCGAAATGTCACAAAAGGGAAACAGAGAGTTTACATTGCAATCTCGGTGGGACCGATCTCTCACTTCGGCTAGACCGAAACGTTACGAAGGGAAACATAGAGATTACAATCCCATCTCGGTGAGACCGAGACCCCTATCAGTGAAACCGATTTGCCTAGGGTTTGTGGCAGTGGCTATGACATTTGAACTCGGTGGCGCCGGATAGAAAGAATTGGTAGGATCGATTTTGACTTTAGTTTAGGTCATATGTGGATGTGAGAAAGTAGTTGAGGGTTTTGGAGCATATCACTAAGCACATGAAGCAAGAGGCTCATTAAGCAACACCTCATCCCTCCTTGATATTATTGTCTTTTCCTATAGACTCAATGTGATCTTGGATCACTAAAATGTAAAATGTAGAGTCTTGAGCTTTTGAGCTTGAGCCAATCCTTTGTCCTTAATATTTTAAGGGATCCACTTTCATCATCCATGCCATGCCATTCATTGAGCTTTCCTGAAATATTTGTCTTGGAATAGCATTAGCTCAATGAGCTATATGTTGTTATGAATTACCAAAACCACCTAGGGATAGTTGCACTTTCACAACCCCATTTTCGCATTATGTGGAAGTGTTTTTTAGTTTGTGCAGGTGCATCTATTGGGGACTTGCTTGTGCCTCCTACTGGATTGATACCTTGGTTCTTAACTGAGGGAAAATACTTATCTCTACTTTGCTGCATCACCCTTTCCTCTTCAAGGGAAAAATCAACGCAAGCTCAAGAGGTAGCAATGCATCCACCACTAGCCTCTGATACGTCTCTGCAGTATCTGTAATTTTTTATTGTTTCATGCCAATATTCTACAACTTTCACATATTTTGGCAACATTTTATATTATTTTTGGGACTAACATATTGATCCAGTGCGCAGTGCTAGTTCCTGTTTGTTGCATGTTTTTTGTTTCGCCGAATATCCATACCAAACAAAGTCCTAACATGATAAAAATTTATGAAGAATTTTTTGGAATATATGTGATTTTTGGGAAGAAGAATTAGTGTGACCGGTGGTCCACAGGCCCCACAAGATCATAGGGCGCGTCACGGGGGGTAGGCATTCCCTAGGTCTGTGGCCACCTCATAAGTTTGGTGGTGGTGTCCTTTGGCCGCTAGGAAGATAATATCTGGATAACAATCCCCTCAAAATTTCAGACCAATCGGAGTTATGGATATCTGGATATTTAAGAAACAGTGAAAGGCCAGAAAACAAGGACGCGAAACAGAAGAGAACAGAGAGAGATATCCAATCTCGGAGGGGCTCCTGCCCTCCGGGATCCATGTAGGCCATGGACCAGAGGATAAACCCCCCTCCCATCTACGGGGGAGATCAAGGAAGAAGAATAAGGAGGGGGTCTCTCTCCCCCTCTCTCCTGGTGGCACCGGAACGCCGCCGGGGCAAGGATCGCGATGGCGATCTACACCAAAAACCTCGCTACCATCAACACCAACTTTCTCCCCCTCTATGTAGCGGTGTAACACCTCTTCTCCCCGATGTAATCTCTAGTTAAACAAGTTGCTTAATGCTATATATTATTATCCAATGATGTGTGACTATCCTATGATGTTTGAGTAGATTCATTTTGTCCTTTGGGTTGATTGATGATCGTGATTGGTTTGAGTTGTATGTTTTATTTTGGTATTGTCCTATGGTGCCCTCCGTGTCGCGCAAGCTTGAGGGATTCCCGTTGTAGGGTGTTGCAATACGTTCAACATTCTCTTATAGTGGGTGGCGTGAGTGACAGAAACACATATCCGAGTAAGGGGGTTGTTGAGTATGGGAGTAAAGAGGACTTGTTACGTAATGCTATGGTTGGGTTTTACCTTAATAATCTTTAGTAGTTGCGGATGCTTTCTAGAGTTCCATTCATAGTGCATATGATCCAAGTATGGAAAGTATGTTAGTAAATGCCTCTCCCTCATATAAATCGAAAAAATGATTACCAGTCTAGTTATCGATTGCCTAGGGACAAATCCTTCTCTTGTGTTACAAAAGCTTTCTACTAAACAACTAACTTATATTATCTTGCAAATTACTCCTATTTTTAATCTCGCTAAGTACTTCTAGTTTTCTTGCAAACTTATCCTCGCACCTACAAAGTTGTTTTATTCTTGTTCTAGATAAAGCGAACATTAAGTGTGTGTACAGTTGTATCGGTGATCAATAGAACTTGAAGAGAACATAAATTCTACTTTTAGCTCCACATTGGGTTTGACACTCTTACTTATTGATAAATTATACAATTGATCCCCTATACTTTTGGTTATCAAGACCTTTTTCAGGTGCCGTTGCCAGGGAGCAATAGCGTGGGTTGAATATTCTCGTGTATGTGCTTGTTTGCTTTATCGCCAAGCAATTTTTATTTCTTGTTCTTGTTTTATATCTTTAGTTATGGGTAGGTTGTCGGGGAACGTTAAGTGTTCGTGGGGTGTCGTGGAATTGTCATGGCAGATGTCCTCTTGCAAGGACTTAGTCGTGGAGCCATCGCAACTAGGAAGCTTAAAGGGGTTAATCGGGACAAAGGACACGAGAGGTTTACACTAGTTCGGCCCCTTACGGTGAAGGTAAGGCCTACGTCTAGTTGGGTTGGTATTGCTTGATGTTTCGATGACCAGGGAGCGAGATACGCTATGCCCGGCTCTCGGTGAGTTGTTTCTTGCCCTCAGTCGCCAGCGGGTCGTCCCCTTGTATACACGGGTTGACGCCCTGCGGCCTACAGAGCCCCGGCCGGCTCATAAACAGTGTCCGGCTCGGTGACTAGTTAATTCTACCTTACGATACAAGTCATGCCATCATGGCGGTTTACTACTACGGGCCTTAAGTCGCCTGTGGGCTTTAGACCCCTTATTGAACCGCCATCTTCACGCTTGGTCTTGGGCCTCTTCTGATGAATCCCTCTTTGCGTAACCCGGCCCCTCATGGGCGTCTTACACAAATAGTTATATCCCCAACATGGGGTGAATACCAAAAAAATCAGTTGTACTTTCTAACCCAGGAAGCTTTCTACTTCGATCATCTTTGATCCCTTTGTGCTCACACTAAAAACCCTGTTAGAATAAATCTGAGGCGTACCGTCGATCATCCGAGGACCAAACAATCACACGAGCACGACACCGAGATTTGTTAACGAGATTCACTGATATGGCTACATCCCCGGGGCCTGACTATGGGCGCTCCTCCCCATGACACCGCTACAATACAAGACCAGTCGCCTCGACACCGCACATGCCGCGGCTTCCCCTGTGTTCCAGTGCTATTATGTTGGCATAGGTTACATCGTGTGTCTACCCCCGCTATATATGAGAGGCCTAGGATACAAGTGTCCTACTAGGAGACGACTCCATATCCTATTTAAACACAATACAACTACAAGTCCAATCGTAACCTACCTTGTACACTATATTCGACACAACTCTAACAAAGTCCACCTTGGCAAATATTCTCCACCACCTTGAGTTCATCAATGCATCAAACTTCCATGTATATTGGACTTGAGCTTATCCTATGAGTATCGCTGCTACTCGAAAGACTCCTTGTGACTTCACCTGTGATAACCCACAAGTATAGGGGATCGCAACAGTTTTCGAGGGTAGAGTACTCAACCCAAATTTATTGATTGGACACAAGGGGAGCCAAAGAATATTCTCAAGTATTAGTAGTTGAGTTGTCAATTCAACCACACCTGGATAACTTAGTATCTGCAACAAAGTAATATGGAAGTAACGGTAACGGTAGCAAAAGTAATATTTTTGGGTTTTGTAGTGATTGTAAAAGTAGCAACGGAAAAGTAAATAAGCGAAGAACAATATGTGAAAAGCTCGTAGGCATTGGATCGGTGATGGAGAATTATGCCGGATGCTGCTCATCATGGAACAATCATAACATAGGGTGACACAGAACTAGCTCCAATTCATCAATGTAATGTAGGCATGTATGCCGAATATAGTCATACGTGCTTATGGAAAAGAACTTGCATGACATCTTTTGTCCTACCCTCCCGTGGCAGCGGGGTCCTAATGGAAACTAAGGGTTATTAAGGCCTCCTTTTAATAGAGTACCGGACCAAAGCATTAGCACATAGTGAATACATGAACTCCTCAAACTATGGTCATCACCGAGAAGTATCCCGATTATTATCACTTCGGGGTTGTCGGATCATAACACATAATAGGTGACTATAGACTTGCAAGATAGGATCAAGAACACACATATATTCATAAAAACATAATAGGTTCAGATCTGAAATCATGGCACTCGGGCCCTAGTGACAAGCATTAAGCATAGCAAAGTCATAGCAACATCAATCTCAGAACATAGTGGATACTAGGGACCAAACCCTAACAAAACTAACTCGATTACATGATAAATCTCATCCAACCCATCACTGTCCAGCAAGACTACGATGGAATTACTCACGCACGGCGGTGAGCATCATGAAATTGGTGATGGAGGAAGGTTGATGATGACGACGACGACGGATTCCCCTCTCCGGAGCCCCGAACGGACTCCAGATCAGCCCTCCCGAGAGGTTTTAGGGCTTGGTGGTGGCTCCGTATCGTAAAACGCGATGAATCCCTCTCTCTGATTTTTTTCTCCCCGAAGTTGGAGTATATGAAGTTGGAGTTGTGGTCGGTGGAGCAACAGGGGGCCCACGAGGCAGGGGGCGTGCCCAGGGGTGCAGGCGCGCCCTCCACCCTCGTGGACAGGTGGAGGCCCCCCTGATGTGGATTCTTCTTCCAGTATTTTTAATATTTTCCAAAAATATGTTCCGTGGAGTTTCAGATCATTCCGAGAACTTCTGTTTCTGCACATAAATAACACCATGGAAAGTCTGCTGAAAACAGCGTTACTCCGGGTTAGTTCCATTCAAATCATGAAGTTAAGAGTCCAAAACAAGGGCAAAATTGTTTGGAAAAGTAGATACAACAGAGACGTATCATCTCCCCCAAGCTTAAACCTTTGCTTTTCCTCAAGCAATTCAGTTAATAAACTGAAAGTGATAAATAAAAACTTTTACAAACTCTGTTTGCTCTTGTTGTAAATATGTAAAGCCAGCATTCAAGTTTTCAGCAAAGATTATGACTAACCACATTCACAATAACTCTTAGGTCTCATGTTTACTCATATCAACGGCATAATCAACTAGCGAGCAATAATAATAAATCTCGGATGACAACACTTTCTCAAAACAATCATGATATGATATAACAAGATGGTATCTCGCTAGCCCTTTCTGAGACCGCAAAACATAAATGCAGAGCACCTTTAAAGATCAAGGACTGACAAGACATTGTAATTCATGGTAAAAGAGATCCAGTCATACCCAATATAAATTAATAGTAATGAATGCAAATGACAGTAGTGCTCTCCAGCTGGTGCTTTTAATAAGAGGGTGATGACTCAACATGAAAGTAAATAGATAGACCCTTCGCAGAGGGAAGCAGAGATTTGTAGAGGTGCCAGAGCTCGGTTTTGAAATAGAGATAAATAATATTTTGAGCGGCATACTTTCATTGTCAACATAAGAACCGAGAGATGGCGATATCCTCCATGCTACACACATTATAGGCGGTTCCCAAACAGAATGGTAAAGTTTATACTCCCCCTCCACCAACAAGCATCAATCCATGGCTTGCTCGAAACAACGAGTGCCTCCAACTGTAACCATAGAGCTTTCCACCAACCATATATGCATGTAGTATAGGCTATTCATTCCATTATTCTCTATGTGTTACATTGCTAGCATATTCCATGTGCTGACCAGTTTTCGGGCTGCAACGTTTCATGTTGCAGACCTTTCAGACGACGAGTAAGGTGCATAGGTCGTGGTTCTATACTCAGTGATGCCGTTGGAGTTGATGGACTCGCTTATTCTTCCAAGCCTTCCGCTGTTATCGTATTATATGGCCTTAAGCCATATTTATTTTATTATGTTCTCTCTTGAGACATTCGATTGTAATAAGTGTGTGATTGCTACTCTGTTATAAATCCTCCGAGTAATCGTGGGTGTCAGATTCTCGATCCAGGATGACATCGAGCACAAAGATCAGACTGT
Source organism: Aegilops longissima (assembly GCA_021605205.1). Taxonomy (NCBI): domain Eukaryota; kingdom Viridiplantae; phylum Streptophyta; class Magnoliopsida; order Poales; family Poaceae; genus Aegilops; species Aegilops longissima. Next base: position 607,230,912 of record CM038681.1, read on the forward strand.
TTGAGGTCTGGTCGCAACAAAGATGGTATCAGAGCACACGCTGACTGTAGGACACGACCATTAAGCTAAAGCCCTAGATCACTACTCTCTCTTCTCATTTCTAACTCCTCATCTTTTCTACTCTTTTAGGATGACGGAAGCGAGGATCAAGTTCACCCAGCCGGATGAGGATACACCCTTTGGACGACACCTGAAGGAAGTCACTAAGTACCTTAACATAGGATTACCAAGCTTCACCGGGACCTACAATTCCACTTTACCCGAAGAAGAGCGCTGGAAGATTCAAGCTCAAGTTCCGGAAGGACGCTTATGCCAATCACAGAGCCTATAGAGTGTGTTTTCAATGCACCAACCTGAGTCCGGAAAGAGCATGGCAGCTCACATAACCATGGGGCGATTGGAGAAGTTTACAAATAAGACCTCAAGGATACTATCTACCAGATTTGCGGGCGCCGAGATGAACAATGGGAGATAGTTGGCACTAAGAAGGATCGATCCATTGCAGCTTTCATCCAGGAGTTAAATCAGCACATTCAACGCCAGGAGAACCAGATGTGCGCAGACATGATGGAGTTGAAGACAGCAAAAGCCAAGATTATCAAACTAGAAGGAGAACTGAAGGCCACTCGCAAGGACTACATGGAGGAGATTGTAGCTTTAGTGGGACAAAACGGCGATCTTAAGGAGAAGATTGAAGAACTCATGGGAAATTCAGCACACGGAGGAGAAGATGAAGATAGCACCTGTCCAGAGAACTACATCATCATCGACGACACCGATTCCGATCCTAGTGAAGATGATTACGAAGATGAAGCTGGAGCAGATATCATGGAGTCTTCACCGGAGCAGTTTTTCTAGTTGACCACCATAACAGTAGTAGATTACCCCCATGTTATTTTAGTTTTACTTCAGCACTTTGTAATGATAGATAGACCGTTTTATGCCCTTTTTTGAATTGATTGGAGTGATATTGTGTGATTTGTCTCATGTGCATAAGGGTAGTGTTTCTCTCTAGACCTCATTCTATTCTAAATTCTCGTCTTTTCTTTAAACCCCTCAGATGCCTCCGAGACGTGACCCCGGATTTGTCTTCCCGCCAGAGATCACTCTGTTGATTCAGCAGCAGAATGCCTTGATTCAAACATTGGTACAGAACCAAGGCAACAACAACAACAACAACAACAACAACAACAACAACAACAACAACAACAACAACAACAACAACAACAACAACAACAACAACAACAACAACAACAACAACAACAACAACCCACCGCCACCACCACCGCTGACCATTTGACCCGCTTCTTAAGGCTGAATCCGCGGTGTTTTCCAAAGAGCACCGAGCCGATTGTTGCGATGATTGGCTCTGTAAGATAGGGAGGGAGTTGACCACTGCAGGATGTACAGATGGAGAAAGGGTGAAATTTGCCGCACATCATCTTGAAGGACCCGCAGTAGCATGGTGGGAGAATTTTACAGCCACTTACCCTGTAGACACTGTCACATGGGATCAGTTTCAGCAAGCTTTCCGTACTACCCATGTTTCAACAGGAGCTATGGCCATGAAGAAGCGTGAGTTTCGCAACTTGCGCCAAGGAGGACGGACAGTTGGCCAGTATGTAGATGATTTTAGTAAGTTAGCACGTTATGCCCCAGATGACGTTGCTACAGATGCAGCTAAGCAGGAGAAGTTTCTAGAAGGACTGAATGATGAGCTGAGCATGAAGTTGATGGTAGCCACCTTCAATAACTACCAGGAGTTAGTAGACCGTGCTCTCATGATTGAAGGGAAGCAGCAGCAGATTGACAATCGCAAGAGGAAGTATGGACAGGGGAAGAATAACTCTGGAGCTCAGCAGAAACTTCGCTTTACCCCGAAGCCAGGAGGACAATTTCAGCATACCCATGGAGGAGGTAGCTCGCACAACCATAATGGCACCAAGAATGGGAACGGAATGGAGGAAGCAATGGACAAAACCGCACCAACCCGTCAACACCATCCAAGGTAGACTGAGCCACATCACTTGCTTTAAGTGCCGCAAGACGGGCATTATGCAAACGATTGTCCGTAAGGCCAGAATGGAAATGGCAATGGAAGATCAGGAAAGAAGCCGAATCCTTTCAACAAAGGACAAGTGTACCACGTTACCGTGGAGGAGGTTGAAGCTCAGCCAGATGCAGTAATAGGCAAGTTTTTGGTTAAGTCATTTACTGCAGTTGTTCTTTTTGATACTGGTGCATCGCATTCATTCATATCAAGGGGATTTGCCGATAAGTTTAGCCTACCCACTAGAACTCTTAAGACACCCATGTTAGTAAGCTCACCGAGAGCGGAGTATATGGCCAGTCAAGGATGTTTTCAAGTGCCATTAAGTATAGGGAGGCATGTTTTCCGAACGGATTTAATTATCTTGGAATCCCAAGGTTTGGATGTAATTCTTGGTATGGATTGGTTGTCGATGTATGGAGGAAACATCGATTGCGCCTGTAAGACAATTTTGCTTACGACACCAGAAGGAAGGAGAATCAAGTATGTATCACGGCATGAGCCGAGGAGAGCACATGTAAATTCCTTATCAGGAGTTGTGCAGGAGGAAGTACTAGTGGTAAGGGATTACCCGGACGTGTTTCCGGAAGAGTTGCCAGGCATGCCACCAGATAGGGACATTGAGTTTCTGATTGAACTACTTCCAGGCACAGGGCCGATACTTAAAAGACCGTATAGGATGCCAGCCCAAGATTTGGAGGAAATTAAGAAGCAGATTAAGGAGTTACTGGATAAAGGTTTTATTCGCCCAAGTTCTTCGCCTTGGGGATCACCAGTACTTCTAGTGGAGAAGAAGGATGGATCATTAAGAATGGTTGTTGATTATCGAGGATTGAATGATGTAACCATTAAGAACAAATACCCGTTGCCGATGATCAATGACTTGTTTGACCAATTGCAAGGAGCTAAGGTGTTTTCCAAGATCGATTTGCGATCAGGGTACCATCAGTTAAAGATTCGAGAGCAGGATATACCTAAGACGGCTTTTACCACCAGGTACGGGCTATATGAGTACACTGTTATGTCATTTGGTCTGACTAACGCACTTGCCTATTTTATGAACATGATGAACAAAGTGTTTATGGAGTTTTTGGATAAGTTCGTCGTGGTGTTCATTGATGATATTTTGGTTTACTCGAAGAATGAAGAGGAACATAAGGAGCATTTGCGTTTGGTACTCGAGAAGCTCAGAGAACACCAGTTGTATGCCAAGTTCAGCAAGTGTGAGTTTTGGTTAAAGGAAGTTGGGTTTCTTGGACATGTTATATCCGAAGAAGGTATAGCAGTAGACCCCACTAAAGTTGTCACTGTAACAAATTGGGAAGCGCCAACGATGGTTGGAGAGATCCAGAGTTTCCTTGGACTCGCAGGATACTACCGGAGATTCATTGAGAATTTCTCAAGAATTGCGAAGCCTATGACAGAATTGTTGAAGAAGGATACCAAGTTCATTTGGACTGAGGAGTGTGAAGCTAGTTTCCAAGAGTTGAAGAAACATTTGGTTACCTCACCACTGTTAATTCTGCCAGATCATACCAAGGATTATGAGGTGTATTGCGACGCTTCACGTCGAGGACTTGGAGCAGTGCTTATGCAGGAGGGGAGAGTTGTTTCGTATGCTTCACGATAGCTTAAGCCTCATGAGCTAAATTATGCTACGCATGATTTGGAGTTAGCAGTCGTAGTGCATGCGTTGAAAACATGGAGACATTTCCTCATTGGAAACCATTGTGAGGTGTATATGGATCACAAGAGTTTGAAGTACATCTTCACGCAGAAGGAGCTAAATCTCAGGCAAAGGAGATGGTTGGAGCTCATCAAAGATTATGATATGAGGTTGCATTATCACCCCGGAAAGGCTAACGTTGTAGCAGACGTGTTGAGATGTAAGAGTCACGTCAACACACTAATGACGGGAGAAATACCAAAGGAATTAGCCGAGGATCTTCGAGAGCTATGTTTGGAAATAGTTCCGAGAGGCTATGTAGCAGCATTGGAGATTCAGTCAACTTTGATGGACAAGATCAGGGAAGCTCAGAAGACTAACAAAGAGATTGCCTCCATAAAGGAGAAAATGAGCGAAGGAAAAGCAAAGGGATTTCGTGAGGATGAGCACGATACCTTATGGTTTGAAGACCGTGTTTATGTGCCCAATGACCCGGAGATCAGGAAGTTGATTCTACAAGAGGCACATGATTCACCATATTCGATTCACCCAGGAAATACCAAGATGTATTTGGATTTGAAGAATACTTTCTGGTGGACCGGAATGAAGAAGGATATTGCAGAGTACGTAGCAGTTTGTGATGTATGTCAGAGGGTGAAGGCAGAACATCAGAAGCCAGCAGGATTGTTATAGCCATTGCCTATACCCAAATGGAAGTGGGATAAACTAGGTATGGATTTCATCACGGGATTGCCCAGGACTCATTCAGGCTATGACTCGATTTGGGTTGTAGTCGACCGTTTGACGAAGGTAGCTCATTTCATTCCAGTAAAGACTACCTACAGCAGTGCCCAATTCGCTAAGATATACATGACCAGGATAGTATGCTTGCATGGAGTTTCGAGGAGTATCGTATCAGATAGAGGAACCCAATTCACCTCAAAGTTTTGGAAGCAGTTGCACGAAACCTTGGGAACCAGCCTGGAGTTTAGCACAACTTTCCATCCACAGACAGATGGACAAACCGAGAGAGTCAACCAGATTTTGGAGGATATGCTTAGAGCTTGTGCTTTGGATTATGGATCAAGTTGGGATGACAATTTGCCGTATACGGAGTTTTCTTATAACAACAGTTACCAAACCAGTCTGAAGATGGCCCCTTTTGAAGCCTTGTACGGAAGGAGGTGCAGGACCCCGTTTTTGTGGGATGAAGTTGGAGACCGCCAGTTGTTTGGACCGGATTTGATTAAGGAGTCTGAACAGAAAGTAAAGTTGATTCGCGATAGGCTCAAGGTAGCCCAGTCGAGACAGAAAAGTTATGCGGATACAACACGCAAGGAGACATAATACAAAGTCGGAGACAGAGTTTATCTTCGAGTATCGCCGCTTCGAGGAGTTAAGAGTTTTGGAGTTAAAGGAAAGTTAGCACCCCGATTTGTAGGACCTTATCGTGTTTTGGAACGCATGGGAGAAGTTATGCATGTTGGAACTACCCGAAGGATTGTCAGGAGTTCATGATGTGTTTCATGTTTCTCAGTTGAAGAAGTGTCACGCAGAGATGGCCGATATACCACTGAGAGATACTGTGCCACTAGAAGCGATTCAGTTGAATGATGATTTGACCTATGAGGAGAAACCAGTTAAGATTTTGGAGTATGCCAGCAGAGTCACCCGCAGCAAGGTCATTAAGTTTTGCAAGGTTCAGTGGAGCCACCACACTGAGGATGAAGCCACCTGGGAGCGAGAGGAATATTTGCTTAAGGACCACCCTCGCCTATTCTCTAGCCAACCCGAATCTCGAGGGCGAGATTCATCTTAAGGGGGTAGGTTTGTAACATCCAAATTTTCAATTTGGAATGTTATACATAGAGCATCATTGCATATCATATTTTTCATTGCATTTTTGCTCGATCCTAGAAATTCTACACAACTCAAGGACCCACGGAGAGAGTTGGGGATTTTCGTTATTTTCATATTTGAGTTTTCTCAAATTTTGAAAATAGGATCATTTGATTTTAATTATTTTATCTTCAATTATTTCTACTACCAAAATATGAGAGAGGGAATAAAATGACTTTCCCAAAATAAAGAAATAATGAAGATTTAATAATAAAATCAAATAATATTTTATTTTGGAGTTTTTCGCCTTTTTATTTGAATTTAGGAATAATGCGCGTTTTTCAAAATTGCATTTAGGCCTCAAATAAATGTTCATTAAATCCGCCTTGATTTTAGAAGCCGGGGAAAATTTATTTCGGCATTTTTGGAGTCCATTTAGTATTTCTTTTATTTTTTCACGCGAATTATTTAAAAAACGAAAGCACCGCCTTATCGGGCGTGCACTCGAGCGGGACTCCGCTCGGGGCGCTTTATAAGCGCCACCCCGGCGCTCCCAGCCCACCAAAGCCTCGGCCCGCCTCGATCAAACCCTAGCTCAGCGCATGCCGACGCCGCCTCATCACGCCTTGCCACGCCCGAGGTTCGCCACCTCATATTCCACAAGAGTTTTTTTATAAAAACCGAGCGGTTTTTCTTCGGTTTTATTTCGGTTTTTTTTTATTTATTAGTATTTTCGTTTTTTCGGTTTAGGCTAATTAACGAACGTTCGTTCATTAGTTCATTTAAACGAACCCGTTCGTCGTTTTTTTTTCTCTTGGATTTAATCCGCGATTTTTCTGATCGCGATTCCACATCCGATTTTCGTTTTAGTATAACATTTCGCTCGTTTATCGGAATCAGGCGATTCAAACGCCTGGAGTTTCGTCTCAAAACCCTCTTTCCGATTAATCTACTTAAACAAGTTTTTGCTTCTGTAAAATTTGGCTTAGATCCAAATTAGTAAAACGAAGCTGTTTTCTTCCGCCGTTTGACTTTCGTTGCTTCGTTTGATTTGATTATTTTTGCAAACCGGAGTTCTTAAGTTGAACTATCTGGTTAGATCTATTTGAGTTTTACCTGTGCATTAGATGAGTATTTATTGTATGCTTGTTTGTTTGTCTGCAATAGATTACCCGGAGTGCGCCGCGTGTTACTTCGAGTCTCTAGATTTCGCGGATCATCAGCAAGGCAAGTAACACTTTGATCATACCTCTTCTCATACCCAGTTTTTATGCATTAGATCTATCCTCAAACACTTGCATGGTTAGGATCTAATTAATTTGTGGGTTATGGGAAGTAGATGAGGTAGTGCCTATTACCTGTTTTATTATCAACCCTTGGGAGTTACTTCTATGTTTGCTTATTATGCTATGCTATGCTAGTAGACGTGGATTGGGTGAGTGTATCCATGACAGATGTGAGATTGTTATTTAATGGTTTATTTAAGGTGGCAACTTAAACACACATCCTGGGTGGATTGAGGCACCTGGTTTCTATCAGACTTGCTCAGATTTCTTCGGACCGCCACCTAGGCTCAAAGGGATCATGAGATTATTCAAACTAGAAACTTCGTGTGCAGCCACAAGCCATTATAGGCTCGCATAGTTGATTAAGTTGTGGGAACTCTTACGGTAGACTAGCGATGTAGGGGAAAGTAGGTGTACCGGTCTACCCACATGTAAGGTGCTAGTGCTTCTGAAAGACTATGTCTCGGTCATCCGTTTCTCAAACATCATGTAGTGCGAGAAATCCAACGGAGGCGATCGAGTCTTGTGGGGAAAAGTGTGCAAACCTCTGCAGAGTGTATAAACTAATCATGGTTAGCCGTGTCCCCGGTTATGGACATCTTGAGTATCTAGTACTTGGATATCATGTGAATCTCATCATGTTACTTCTAAGTTAATATTGTTGGGTTTGTTAATGAGTACTTTTAATTGGGATTGAGAATGCTGTCAACCATTCTCAATGTTTAACAACCACCATGATAGTTAAATAAATTTATTCCTTTGCGGCAGGGAAAATTGGCTTTATGCAAAAAAACTGTAACCATAGAGCTTTCCACCAGCCATATATGCATGTAGTATAGGCTATTCATTCCATTATTCTCTATGTGTTACATTGCCAGCATATTCCATGTGCTGACCCATTTTCGGGCTGCAACGTTTAATGTTGCAGACTTTTCAGACGACGAGTAAGGTGCATAGGTCGTGGTTCTATACTCAGTGATGCCGTTGGAGTTGATGGACTCGCTTATTCTTCCAAGCCTTCCACTGTTATCGTATTAGATGGCCTTAAGCCATATTTATTTTATTAAGTTCTCTCTTGAGACATTCGATTGTAATAAGTGTGTGATTGCTACTCTGTTATAAATCCTCCGCATCGTGTGTGGTGTCAGATTCTCGATCCGTGGATGACACCGAGCACGAGAGATCGATCGCTTGATGTCTGGTCGCTACACGGTGACCAGCCATTTTCTCGTGAGTGAGGAGCGGAGTCCATTCCTCTTGAGAATTACCTGCCTAACATGGAAGATACAGACAGCCCTAGTTGATACATGAGCTATTCGAGCATACAAAACAGAATTTCATTTGAAGGTTTAGAGTTTGGCACATAGAAATTTACTTGGAACAGCAGGTAGATACCGCATATAGGAAGGTATAGTGGACTCATATGGCCTAACTTTGGGGTTTAAGGAATTGGATGCACAAGCAGTATTCTCGCTTAGTACAAGTGAAGGCTAGCAAAAGACTGGGATGCGACCAACTAGAGAACGACAATAGTCATGAACATGCATTAAAATTAATAAACATTGAGTACAAGCATGAGTACGATATAATCCACCGTGAACATAAATATTGTGAAGGCTATGTTGATTTGTTTCAACTACATGTGTGAACATGTGCCAAGTCGTGTCACTTAAATCATTCAAAGGAGGATACCACCCTATCATACCACATCACAACCATTTTAATAGCATGTTGGCACGCAAGGTAAACCTATTATAACTCCTAGCTCATTAAGCATGGCATAAGTAACTATAATCTCTCATTGTCATTGCAAACATGTTTATTCACAATAGGCTGAATCAGGAATGATGAACTAATCATATTTACAAAAACAAGAGAGGTCGAGTTCATACCAGCTTCTCTCATCTCAATCAGTCCATCATATATCGTCATTATTGCCTTTCAGTTGCACGACCGAACGATGTGAAAATAATAAGAGTGCACGTGCATTGGACTAAGCTGGAATCTGCGAGCATTCAATAAACAGGACAAGACAAGGCAATATGGGCTCTTGGTTAAATCAACAATAATGCATATAAGAGCCACTTCAACAATTTAATTATGGTCTTCTCCTATCGACCCCCAAAGAAAAGAAAAGAAATAAAACTATTTACATGGGAAATCTCCCAACAAGCAAAAGAAGAACGGGAAATCTTTTTGGGTTTTATTTTTAATTATTACTACTACAGCAAGAAAAGTAAACTAGCTAAAGCTATTACTATTTTTTTTGTTTTTTCTTAAGATTTAACAAACACACAGGAAGAAAGCAAGAAAAAGAAAATAAACTAGCATGGATAGTACAATGAAAGAGTATGAGCACCGACAACTAGCAATGAGTGTGTGAACATGAATGTAATGTCGGTGAGAAATACGTACTCCCCCAAGCTTAGGCTTTTGGCCTAAGTTGGTTTATTGCCACAGACGGCCTGGCGAATATCCATAGTTGTAACCGGGGTCGTACTGAGATGCAGCGGCTATTGCCTCCTGAGCTGCAACGTGACGGCGAGCTGCGTCCGCCCTCCTCTCGTACTCATCTGCCTCCTCTCTTGTGATAAAAAGTCTTCCTTTTGCTCAATAATCAAAGAAGGCAGGAGCAGGGAGGGTAATATGGACATCACGATGTCTGTGAAAGATTAAGCAATACTGGAGGGACTGCTCGTTCCTCTCAAGAAAATGATGATGAACCATGGCATTATAATCTAAATAAACATTAGGCAGCTCAACATCATACTCACATATAGGTACCTCAAGAAAATTAGCTAGACGGGTTGCATAAATTCCTCCAAAGAAATCTCCATTAATTTTGTTATTATGCAACCTACGTGCAACAATAGCTCCCAAATTATAAGATTTATCTCCTAACATAGCACTCCTAAGAATACTGAGATCAGGGACACACTTGTGACATGCTTCATCCTTACCATTGATGCACCTACCTATGAAGAGAGCAAAATAATGTATAGCAGGAAAATGAATACTCCCTATGATAGCTTGTGTTATGTCTCTAGATTCTACCACAGTTATACTGGCAAGAAAATCTCTAAATTCAAATTTGCAAGGTTCACTAGCACTACCCCATTGTGGAAGTTTGCAAGCAGTGGTAAAATCCTCTAAGTCCATGGTCTAAGAATTTTCATAAAGATCAACCAGGACAGTTTGAGAATTACGTGAAGATGAATATTCGAACCTCCTCACAAAGGAACTAGTGAGATAGTGATACTGGGGGAACTTTTCTGCCTCGAAGCTCACAAGATCAGCGTTACACAAATATGCGTTAAATTCTTCCGTAATTCCCCCTCGATCCATGAAGTCCTCTGAAGGCCATTCAGAAGGCCGCACTGGAGCATTCCTTGGTGGCTCATCATCGGCATGACGCATTGCGAGCCTGGGTCCTTGCTTACTTGAAGGACCACCTTGCCTAAGCATATTTCTTCCTCTGAAAAATTTCTGAAATTTTTAGTAACTTCAAATTAAAGTGAACCAAGCTCAATAAAATTGATAGCAACTACTCCTACAAGTGCCTAAAGCCTATATCATGCATTGGAACTACTTAGAACCATATAAATTTGACATGCAAGCTCAAGAACATGGTCACCTAGGTAGCACAAATTTGCAATGAATAAAGCACTAGAACAAAAACTAATTGGACCAATGGAGGAGTCACATACCAAGGAACAATCCCCCCAAGCAGTTTTGTGAGAAGTGCTTTGAGCAAGGAGATCGAAAACCGCAGCAAAATGAGCTAAAACTCGTGCTTGAGCTGGATGGTGATATTTTTGGGAGGAAGAAGAAGTGTGTGGGTGCAGGAATAAGTGGAGGGGAGCCACCATGGGCCCACGAGGAAGGGGGCGCGCCCTGTAGGGGTGGGCGCGCCCTGGACCCTCGTGGCCAGGTGCTTGCTCCCCCTGCTGTGTTCTTACTGCCAGACATTTTCAAATATTCCAGAAAGAATCATATTAAATTGGCAGGGCATTTGGAGAACTTTATTTTCGGGGTATTTTTATATTGCATGGATAATTCGGAAAATAGACAGGAAAATACTATTTTTGTTTTAATTCAACTAAATAACAGAAAGTAAAGAGAGGGTACCAAAGGTTGTGCTTTCTAATTTCATCCATCTCATGCTCACGAAAAGGAATCCACTAACAAGGTTGATCAGGTCTTGTTAACAAACTCATTCCGAATAACATGGAACCGGAGAAATTTTGAATAACACTATGTTACCTCAACGGGGATATGCACATCCCCAATAATAAGAATATCATATTTCTTCTTGACAGTAGGAAATGGAAATTCAAAACCTCAAAAAATAATTGATTGGATTTTTCCAATAGAATTGATACTGTGGATTTGAGGTTGTTTCCTCGGAAAGTGTACTGTATGCACATTACCATTAACATGAAAAGTGACATTGCCTTTGTTGCAATAAATAACAGTCCCTGATGTATTAAAAAAGGGTCTTCCGAGAATAATAGACATACTATCGTCCTCGGGAATATCAAGAATAACAAAGTCCGTTAAAATAGTAATGTTTGCAACCACAACAGGCACATCCTCACAAATACCGACAGGTATAGCAGTTGATTTATCATCCATTTGAGAAGATATTTCAGTAGGTGTCAACTTATTCAAATCAAGTCTACGATATAAAGAGAGAGGCATAACACTAACACCGGCTCCAAGATCACATAAAGTAGTTTTAACAAAATTTCTTTTAATGGAGCATGGTATAGTGGGTACTCCTGGATATCCCAGTTTCTTTGGTATTCCACCCTTAAAAGTATAATTAGCAAGCATGGTGGAAATTTCAGCTTCCGGTATCTTTCTCTTATTAGTAACAATTTCTTTCATATACTTAGCATAACGATTCATTTTGAGAATATCAGTTAATCGCATACGCAAGAAGATAGGTCTAATCATTTCAGCAAAGCGCTCAAAAATCCTCATCATCCTTTTTCTTGGATGGTTTGGGAGGGAAAGGCATGGGTTTCTGAACCCAAGGTTCCCTTTCTTTACCGTGTTTTCCAGCAACAAAGTCTCTCTTATCATAACGTTGATTCTTTGATTGTGGGTTATCAAGATCAACAGCAGGTTCAGTTTCTACATCATTATCATTGCTAGGTTGAGCATCATCATTAACATTTTCATTAGGTTCATGTTCATTACCAGATTGTGTTTCAGCATCAGAAATAGAAATATCATTTGGATTCTCAGGTGTTTTAGCAATAGGTTCACTAGAAGCATGCAAAGTCCTATCATTTTTCTTTTTCTTGTTTTTAGAAGGACTAGGTGCATCTATATTATTTCTCTGAGAATCTTGCTCAATTATCTTAGGGTGGCCTTCAGGATACAAAGGTTCCTGAGTCATTTTACCAGTTCTAGTAGCCACTCTAACAGCATAATCATTATTCTTACTAGTTAATTCACTGAGCAAATCATTTTGAGATTTAAGTACTTGTTCTACTTGAGTGGTAACCATATAAGCATGTTTAGTAATGAGTTTAAGTTCACCTTTAACTCTAGACATATAATCACCTAAGTGTTCAATCATATAATCATTTTGTTTTAGTTTTCTACCAAAATAAGCATTAAAATCTTCTTTCTTAACCATAAAGTTATCAAACTCATCCAGACATTGGTTAACAAACTTAGTTGGAGGGATTTCAGCTTTATCATATCTATAGAGAGAATTTACCTTTACTACCTGTGTCGGGTTATAAAGACCATGTGTTTCTTCAATATGTGATGGATTAAGATCATATGTTTTTTCAACAGGCGGTAAATTAAGACCATGTATTTCTTCAATAGGAGGTAAATTCTTAACATCTTCAGCTTTAATACCCTTTTCTTTCATAGATTTCTTTGCCTCTTGCATATCTTCGGGACTGAGAAATAAAACACCCCTCTTCTTTGGAGTTGGTTTAGGAAGTGTCCAATTATTTTCATTTGTCAACATATTATTCAATAAAATTTCAGCTTCATCCGGTGTTCTTTCCCTGAAAATGTAACCAAAGACAACTATCCGTAATCTCTGGAAGCATCGGTTAGTCCATTATACAAGATATCAAGTATTTCATTTTTCTTGAGAGGATGATCAGGCAAAGCATTAAGTAATTGGAGAAGCCTCCCCCAATCTTGTGGGAGGCTCTCTTCTTCAGTTTGCACAAAGTTGTATATATCACTTAAAGCAGCTTGTTTCTTATGAGCAGGGAAATATTTAGCAGAGAAGTAATAAATCATATCCTGGGGACTACGCACACAACCAGGATCAAGAGAATTAAACCATATCTTAGCATCACCCTTTAATGAGAAGGGAAATATTTTAAGGATATAAAAGTAGCGAGTTCTCTCATCATTAGTGAACAGGGTGGCTATATCATTTAATTTAGTGAGATGTGCCACAACAGTTTCTGGTTCATAGCCATAAAAAGGATCAGATTCAACCAAAGTAATTATATCAGGATCAATAGAGAATTCATAATCCTTATTGAAGGAAATATGCCCTAGAGGCAATAATAAAAGTTATTATTTATTTCCTTATATCATGATAAATGTTTATTATTCATGCTAGAATTGTATTAACCGGAAACATAATACATGTGTGAATATATAGACAAACAAGATGTCACTAGTATGCCTCTATTTGACTAGCTTGTTAATCAAAGATGGTTATGTTTCCTAACCATGAACAAGGAGTTGTTATTTGATTAACAAGGTCACATCATTAGTTGAATGATCTGATTGACATGACCCATTCCGTTAGCTTAACAGCTTGATCGCTTAGTATGTTAATGCTTTCTTCATGACCCATACATGTTCCTATAACTATGAGATTATGCAACTCCGCTTACGGAGGAACACTTTGGTACTACCAAACGCCACAACGAATCGGGTGATTATAAAGGAGTACTACAGGTGTCTCCAAAGGTACTTGTTGGGTTGGCGATTTGAGATTAGGTTTTGTCATCCGATTGTCGGAGAGGTATCTCCAGCCTTCTCGGTAATGCACATCACTTAAGCCTTGCAAGCATTACAACTAATGAGTTAGTTGTGAGATGATGTATTACGGAACGAGTAAAGAGATTTACCGTAACGAGATTGAACTAGGTATTGATACCGACGATCGAATCTCGGGTAAGTAACATACCGATGACAAAGGGAACAACGATGTCGTTATGCGGTTTGACCGATAAAGATCTTCAGAGAATATGTAGGAACCAATATGGGCATCCAGGTTCCGCTATTGGTTATTGACCGAGAATGGTTCTAGGTCATGTCTACATAGTTCTCGAACCCGTAGGGTCCGCACGCTTAACGCTTCGATGACAGTTCATAATGAGTTTATAAGTATTGATGCACGAAGGTTGTTCGAGTCCCGGATGTGATCACGGACATGACGAGGAGTCTCAAATGGTCGAGACATAAAGATTGATATATTGGAAGCCTATGTTTGACTTGGAATGGTTCCGAGTGAAAACAGGATGTTACCGAACACCGGGGTTACTGGAACCCCGGGGGTATATGGGCCTTCATGGGCCTTGAGGGAGAAGGAGAAGGGCCGCCAGGTGGGCTGCGCCCCCCCCCCTTCCAGTCCGAATAGGACAGGAGAGGGGCGCGCCTTCCCCTTTCCCCTCCCCAATCCTACTCCAACTAGGAGAGGGGGGAGTCCTACTCCGGTGGGAGTAGGACTCCTCCTGCGTCGCCTCCTCTAGGGCCGCCACCACCCCTTGTCTCCTTTATATACGGGGCAGGGGCACCCCAATACACACAAGTTGATCTACGGATCTTGCCTTAGCCGTGTGCGGTGCCCCTTCCACCATATTCCACTTCGGTCATATCGTCATGAGCTTAGGAGAAGCCTGCGCGGAGAAGTCATATCGTCATGAGCTTAGGCGAAGCCCTGCGCCGGTGGAGCATCAACATCGCCACCACGCCGTCGTCTTGACGGAACTCATCCCGACACTTTGCTGGATCGAGTCCGGGATCGCCATCGAGCTGAACGTGTGCGAACTTCGGAGGTGCCGTCGCTCGGTGCTTGGATCGGTCGGATCGTGGAGACGTCGACTACATCAACCGCGTTGTTATAACGCTTCGCTTTCGGTCTCACGAGGGTACGTGGACGGACACTCTCCCTCTCGTTGCTATGCCATCACCATGGTCTTGCGTGATCGTAGGAAAATTTTTGAAATTACTACGCTCCCCAACAAAGGGCATCCGAGCCTGGTTTTATGCGTTGATGTCATATGCACGAGTAGAACACAAGTGAGTTGTGGACGATACAAGTCATACTGCCTACCAGCATGTCATACTTTGGTTCAGCGGTATTGTGAGATGAAGCGCCCGGACCGACATTACGCCAGACGCTTACGCGAGACTGGTTTCACCGCCCGAGCACTCGTTGCTTAAAGGTGACCGGCGGTGTCTGCTCTCTCACTTTAGTTGAATCGAGTATGGCTACGCCCGGTCCTTGAGAAGGTTAAAACGGAGTCTATTTGACGAAGTATCGCTGTGGTTTTGATGCGTAGGTAAGAACGGTTCTTGCTCAGCCCGTAGCAGCCACGTAAAACTTGCAACAACAAAGTAGAGGACGCCTAACTTGTTCTTGCAGGCATGTTGTGATGTGATATGGTCAAGACGTGATGCTATATTTTATTGTATGAGATGATCATGTTTTGTAACCGAAGTTATCGGCAATCGGCAGGAGCCATATGGTTGTCGCTTATTGTATGAAATGCAACGCCATGTAATTGCTTTACTTTATCACTAAGGAGTAGCGATAGTCGAGAAGCAATAGTTGGCGAGACGACAACGATGCTACGATGGAGATCAAGGTGTCGCGCCGGTGACGATGGTGATCATGATGTGCTTCAAGCGATGGAGATCACAAGCACAAGATGATGATGACCATATCATATCACTTATATTGATTGCATGTGATGTTTATCCTTTATGCATCTTATCTTGCTTTGATTGACGGTAGCATTATAAGATGATCTCTCACTAAAAATTATCAAGAAGTGTTCTCCCGAGTATGCACCGCTTGCGAAAGTTCTTCGTCTTTGAGACACCACGTGATGATCGGGTGTGATAGGCTCTACGCTCAAATACAACGGGTGCAAAACAGTTGCGCACGCGAATACTCAAAGTTAAACTTGACGAGCCTAGCATATAACAGATATGGCCTCGAACACGAGACCGAAAGGTCGGCGTGAATCATATAGTAGATATGATCAACATAAGTGATGTTCACCATTGAAACTACTCCATCTCACGTGATGATCGGACATGGTTTAGTTGATTTGGATCACGTGATCACTTAGATGACTAGAGAGATGTCTGTCTAAGTGGGAGGTTTTAATATGATTAATCAAACTTAAATTTATCATGAACTTAGTACCGATAGTATTTTGCTTGTCTATGTTTGATGTAGATAGATGGCTCGTGCTGTTGTTCCGTTGAATTTTAATGCGTTCCTTGAGAAAGCAAAGTTGAAAGATGATGGTAGCAATTACACGGACTGGGTCCGTAATTTGAGGATTATCCTCATTGCTGCACGTAAAAATTACGCCCCGGAAGCACCGCTGGGTGACAGAACTGCTGCAGATGCCGAGCCGAAGTTGTGAACGTCGCAAAGCAGAGCTGATGACTACTCAATAGTTCAGTGTGCCATGCTTTACGGCTTAGAACCGGTCTTCAACGACGCTTTTGAACGCCATGGAGCATATGAGATGTTCCAGGAGTTGAAGTTAATATTTCAAGCAAATGCCCGGATTGAGAGATATGAAGTCTCCAATAAGTTCTATAGCTGCAAGATGGAGGAGAATAGTTACATCGGTGAGCACATACTCAAAATGTCCGGGTATAACAATCACTTAATTCAGCTGGGAGTTAATCTTCCGGATGATAGTGTCATTGACAGAATTCTCCAATCACGCCACCAAGCTACAAGAGCTTCGTGATGAACTATAATATGCAAGGGATGACTAAGACAATTCTCGAGCTCTTCGCGATGCTGAAAGCATGAAGTAGAAATCAAGAAAGAGCATCAAGTGTTGATGGTCAGCAAGACCACTAGTTTCAAGAAAAGGGCAAAGGGAAGAAGAAGGAAACTTCAAAAGAACAGCAAGAAAGTTGCTGATCAAGAGAAGAAACCCAAGTCTGGACCTAAGCCTGAAATCGAGTGTTTTACCGCAAGCGAAATGGACACTGAAGCGGAACTGCCCCAAGTATTTGGCGGATAAAAGGATGGCAAGGTGAACAAAGGTATATATGATATACATGTTATTGATGTGTACCTTACTAATACTCGCAGAGTACTGGTATTTGATACTGGTTCATTGCTAATATTTGCAACTCAAACAGAACTACGGATTGCGAAGATTGGCTAAGGACGAGGTGACGATGCGCGTTGAAATAGTTCCAAAGTCGATGTGATCGCAGTCGGCACGCTACCTCTACATCTACCTTCGGGATTAGTTTTAGACCTAAATAATTGTTATTTGGTGCCGCGTTGAGCATGAACATTATATCTGGATCTTGTTTATTGCGAGACGGTTATTCATTTAAATCAGAGAATAATGGTTGTTCTATTTATATGAATAATATCTTTTATGGTCATGCACCCTTGAAGAGTGGTCTATTCTTGTTGAATCTCGACAGTAGTGATACACATATTCATAATATTGAAGCCAAAAGATGCAGAGTTGATAATGATAGTGCAACTTATTTGTGGCACTGCCGTTTAGGTCATATCGGTGTAAAACGCATGAAGAAACTCCATACTGATGGGCTTCTGGAATCACTTGATTATGAATCACTTGGTACTTGCGAACCGTGCCTCATGGGCAAGATGACAAAACGCCGTTCTCCTAACTATGGAGCGTGCAACTGATTTGTTGGAAATCATACATACTGATGTTTGTGGTCCAATGAATGTTGAGGCACGCGGCGGATATCGTTATTTTCTCACCTTCACAGATGACTTGAGCAGATATGGGTATATCTACTTAATGAAACACAAATCTGAAACATTTGAAAAGTTCAAAGAATTTCAGAGTGAAGTGGAAAATCATCGTAACAAGAAAATAAAATTTCTGCGATCTGATCGTGGAGGAGAATATTTGAGTTACGAGTTTGGTTTACATTTGAAACAATGTGGAATAGTTTCGCAACTCACGCCACCCGAACACCACGAGAAATGGTGTGTCCGAACGTCGAATCGTACTTTACTAGATATGGTGCGATCTATGATGTCTATTTCGATTTACCGCTATCGCTTTGGGGTTATGCTTTAGAGACGGCCGATTCACGTTGAATAGGACACCGTCAAAATCCGCTGAGACGACGCCTTATGAACTGTGGTTTGGCAAGAAACCAAAGTTGTCGCTTTCTTAAAGTTTGGGGCTGCGATGCTTATGTAAAGAAACTTCAACCAGATAAGCTCGAACCCAAATCGGAAAAATGTGTCTTCATAGGATACCCAAAGGAGACTGTTGGGTACACCTTCTATCACAGATCTGAAGGCAAGATTTTCGTTGCTAAATTCGGGTCCTTTCTAGAGAAGGAGTTTCTCTCGAAAGAAGTGAGTGGGAGGAAAGTAGAACTTGATGAGATAATCAGATCTGCTCCCTTATTGGAAAGTAGTTCATCACAAGAAATGGTTCCCGTGACAACTACACCAATTAGTGAAGAAACTAATGATGATGATCATGTAGTTTCGATCAAGTTACTATTGAACCTCGTGGGTCAACCAGAGTAAAATACGCACTGAGTGGTACGGTAATCCTATTCGGAAGTCATGTTACTTGACCATGGCGAACCTACGAACTATGAAGAAGCGATGGTGAGCCCAGATTCGCAAAATGGCTGGAAGCCATGAAATCTGAGATGGGATCCATGTATGAGAACAAAGTATGGACTTTGGTTGACTTGCCCGATGATCGGCAAGCCATTGAAAATAAATGGATCTTTAAGAAGAAGACCGACGCCGATGGTAATGTAACTGTCTACAAAGCTCGACTTGTTGCAAAAGGTTTTCGACAAGTTCAAGGGGTTGACTACGATGAGACTTTCTCACCAGAAGCGATGCTTAAGTCTGTCCGAATCATGTTAGCAATTGCCGCATTTTATGATTATGAAATTTGGCAAATGGATGTAAAACCGCATTCTTGAATGGATTTCTAGAAGAAGAGTTGTATATGATGCAACCAGAAGGTTTTGTCGATCCAAAGGGTGCTAACAAAGTGTGCAAGCTCCAACGATCAATTTATGGTCCGTGCAAGCCTCTCGAGTTGGAATAAACGCTTTGATAGTGTGATCAAAGCATATGGGTTTGTACAGACTTTTGGAGAAGCCTGATTTACAAGAAAGTGAGTGGGAGCTCAGAGCATTTCTAATATTATATGTGGACGACATATTATTGATTGGAAATGATATAGAATTTCTGGATAGCATAAAAGGATACTTGAATAAAAGTTTTTCAATGAAAGACCTCGTGAAGCTGCTTACATATTGGGCATCAAGATCTATAGAGATAGATCAAGACGCTTAATTGGACTTTCACAAAGCACATACCTTGATAAAGTTTTGAAAAAGTTCAAAATGGATCAGGCAAAGAAAGGTTTTTACCAGATTACAAGGTGTAAGATTGAGTCGACTCAATGCCCGACCACAATGAGAAGATAGAGAGAAAATGAAAGATGTTCCTATGCTTCAGCCATAGGCTCTATCATGTATGCAATGCTGTGTACCAGACTGACGATGCTTAGCTGTAAGCTTGGCAGGAAGGTACCAAAGTAATCCAGAGTGGATCATCGACAGCGGTCAAGAACATCCCGAAATACCGAAAAGGACTAAGGATATGTTTCTCGATATGGAGGTGACAAAGAGCTAGTCGTAAATGGTTACGCCGATGTAAGCTTTGACACTGATCCGGACGATTCTAAATCGCAAACCGGATACGTGTTTTTATTAAACGGTGGAGCTGTCGGTTGGTGCAGTTCTAAACAAAGCGCCGTGGCGGGATCTACATGTGAAGCGGAGTACATAGCTGCTTCGAAGCAGCGAATGAAGGAGTCTGGATGAAAGAGTTCATTTCCGATCTAGGTGTCATACCTAGTGCATCGGGACCGATGAAGATCTTCTGTGACAATACGGTGCAATTGCCTTGGCAAAAGAATCCAGGTTTCACAAGAGGACCAAGCACATCAAGAGACGCTTCAATTCCATTCGGGACCAAGTCCAAGTGGGAGACATAGAGATTTGCAAAATACATACGGATCTGAATGTTGCGCACCGCTGACTAAGCCTCTTCCACGAGCAAAACATGATCAGCACCAAGACTCCATGGGTGTTAGGATCATTACTTTGTAATCTAGATTATTGACTCTAGTGCAAGTGGGAGACTGAAGGAAATATGCCCTAGAGGCAATAATAAAAGTTATTATTTATTTCCTTATATCATGATAAATGTTTATTATTCATGCTAGAATTGTATTAACCGAAACATAATACATGTGTGAATATATAGACAAACAGATGTCACTAGTATGCCTCTACTTGACTAGCTTGTTAATCAAAGATGGTTATGTTTCCTAACCATGAACAAGGAGTTGTTATTTGATTAACAAGGTCACATCATTAGTTGAATGATCTGATTGACATGACCCATTCCGTTAGCTTAACAGTTGATCGCTTAGTATGTTAATGCTTTCTTCATGACCCATACATGTTCCTATAACTATGAGATTATGCAACTCCGCCACCGGAGGAACACTTTGGTACTACCAAACGTCACAACGTAATCGGGTGATTATAAAGGAGTACTACAGGTGTCTCCAAAGGTACTTGTTGGGTTGGCGATTTCGAGATTAGGTTTTGTCATCCGATTGTCGGAGAGGTATCTCCAGGCCTTCTCGGTAATGCACATCACTTAAGCCTTGCAAGCATTACAACTAATGAGTTAGTTGTGAGATGATGTATTACGGAACGAGTAAAGAGATTTACGGTAACGAGATTGAACTAGGTATTGGATACCGACGATCGAATCTCGGGTAAGTAACATACCGATGACAAAGGGAACAACGTATGTCGTTATGCGGTTTGACCGATAAAGATCTTCGAGAATATGTAGGAACCAATATGGGCATCCAGGTTCCGCTATTGGTTATTGACCGAGAATGGTTCTAGGTCATGTCTACATAGTTCTCGAACCCGTAGGGTCCGCACGCTTAACGCTTCGATGACAGTTCATAATGAGTTTATAAGTATTGATGCACCAAGGTTGTTCGAGTCCCGGATGTGATCACGGACATGACGAGGAGTCTCAAATGGTCGAGACATAAAGATTGATATATTGGAAGCCTATGTTTGACTTGAATGGTTCCGAGTGAAAACAGGATGTTACCGAACACCGGGGTTACGGAACCCCGGGGGTATATGGGCCTTCATGGGCCTTGAGGGAGAAGGAGAAGGGCCGGCCAGGTGGGCTGCGCCCCCTCCCCTTCCAGTCCGAATAGGACAAGGAGAGGGGCGCGCCTTCCCCTTTCCCTCCCCAATCCTACTCCAACTAGGAGAGGGGGAGTCCTACTCCCTGGGAGTAGGACTCCTCCTTGCGCGCCTCCTCTAGGGCCGCCACCTCCCCTTGTCTCCTTTATATCTGAGGGGCAGGGGCACCCCAATACACACAAGTTGATCTACGGATCTTGCCTTAGCCGTGTGCGGTGCCCCTTCCACCATATTCCACTTCGGTCATATCGTCATGAGCTTAGGAGAAGCCCTGCGCCGAGAAGTCATATCGTCATGAGCTTAGGCGAAGCCCTGCGTCGGTGGAGCATCAACATCGCCACCACGCCGTCGTCTTGACGGAACTCATCCCGACACTTTGCTGGATCGAGTCCGGGATCGCCATCGATCTGAACGTGTGCGAACTCGGAGGTGCCGTCGCTCGGTGCTTGGATCGGTCGGATCGTGGAGACGTCGACTACATCAACCGCGTTGTTATAACGCTTCCGCTTTCGGTCTACGAGGGTACGTGGACGGACACTCTCCCCTCTCGTTGCTATGCCATCACCATGGTCTTGCGTGATCGCAGGAAATTTTTTGAAATTACTACGTTCCCCAACACTTATCAGTAACACAGATAGGTGAAGTAGCAAAAGCAGGGTCAGGTTTCATTCTAGCATTAAGAGATTGTTGCTTCCATTTAGCTAATAACTTCTTAAGATCATATCTATTATTGCAAGCTAAAATAGCTCTAGCAGCTTCTTCATCCATAACATAACCCTCAGGAACAACAGGCAATTCATATTTATTAGGGGGAGAGTCTTCATCATCACTATCTTCAATATTATCAGTTTCAATAATTTCATTCTCTCTAGCCCTAGCAAGTTGTTCATCAAGAAATTCACCAAGTGGCACAATAGTATCAAGAATAGAAGTAGTTTCATCATAAGTATCATGCATAGCAGAAGTGGCATCATCAATAATATGTGACATATCAGAATTAATAGCAGAAGCAGGTTTAGGTGTCGCAAGCTTACTCAAAACAGAAGGTGAATCAAGTGCAGAGCTAGATGGCAGTTCCTTACCTCCCCTCGTAGTTGAGGGATAAATTTTTGTTTTTGCGTCTTTCAAGTTCTTCATACTGACCAGAAGATATAAATCCCAAGTGACTTAAAGAATATAGTTATGCTCCCTGGCAACGGCGCCAGAAAATAGTCTTGATAACCCACAAGTATAGGGGATCGCAACAGTTTTCGAGGGTAGAGTATTCCACCCAAATTTATTCATTCGACACAAGGGGAGCCAAAGAATATTTTCAAGTATTAGCAGTTGAGTTGTAAATTCAACCACACCTGGATAACTTAGTATCTGTAGCAAAGTATTTAGTAGCAAAGTAATATGGAAGTAACGGTAACGGTAGCAAAAGTAATATTTTTGGGTTTTGTCGTGATTGTAACAGTAGCAACGGAAAAGTAAATAAGCAAAGAACAATATGTGAGAAGCTCGTAGGCATCAGATCGGTGATGGAGAATTATGCCGGATGCGGTTCATCATGTAACAATCATAACATAGGGTGACACAGAACTAGCTCCAATTCATCAATTTAATGTAGGCATGTATTCCGAATATAGTCATACGTGCTTATGGAAAAGAACTTGCATGACATCTTTTGTCCTACCCTCCCGTGGCAGCGGGGCCCTAATGGAAACTAAGGGATATTAAGGCCTCCTTTTAATAGAGTACTGGACCAAAGCATTAACACATAGTGAATACATGAACTCCTCAAACTACGGTCATCACCGGGAGTGGGCCCGATTATTGTCACTTCGGGGTCGCAGGATCATAACACATAGTAGGTGACTATCGACTTGCAAGATAGGATCACGAACTCACATATATTCATGAAAACATAATAGGTCCAGATCTGAAATCATGGCACTCGGGCCCTAGTGACAAGCATTAAGCATAGCAAAGTCATAGCAACATCAATCTCAGGACATAGTGGATACTAGGGATCAAACCCTAACAAAACTAACTCGATTACATGATAAATCTCATCCAACCCATCACCGTGCAGCAAGCCTACGATGGAATTACTCACACACGGTGGTGAGCATCATGAAATTGGTGATGGAGGAAGGTTGATGATGACGACGACGACGGATTCCCCTCTCCGGAGCCCCGAACGGACTCCAGATCAGTCCTCCCGAGAGGTTTTAGGGCTTGGCGGCGGCTTTGTATCGTAAAACGCGATGAATCCCTCTCTCTGATTTTTTTCTCCCCGAACATGACTATATGGAGTTGGAGTTGAGGTCAGTGGAGCAACAGGGGGCCCATGAGGCAGGGGGCGCGCCCTCCACCCTCGTGGACAGGTGGAGGCCCCCCTGACGTTGATTCTTCTTCTAGTATTTTTAATATTTTCCAAAAATATGTTCCGTGGAGTTTCAGATCATTCCGAGAACTTTTGTTTCTGCACATAAATAACACCATGGAAAGTATGCTGAAAACAGCGTCAGTCCAGGTTAGTTCCATTCAAATCATGCAAGTTAGAGTCCAAAACAAGGGCAAAAGTGTTTGGAAAAGTAGATACGATGGAGACGTATCAACCTGCAACTTGTAGTCCCTTCTTTTCTTGACCACAGTCAACACTCAAGCAAAATTAAGTTCCTTGTTACACTTGTTTGTGCTCCCAACTTCTGGAGTATCTGTCCAACACCATATCACACCGATCACTGACCTGTGTGAAAGTGAACAACTCACATATTGGGTGTCACACATAAGAGTTACTTGAACTCAACATCGCCGCTCCTTTCTTGGCCGCCTGTCTGAAAGTTCAAGGGATTTCACTGTTACTTGTAGTCATCCCGAGTCAAATTCGCAGTTGTCTCACCCACATGTATGACCACCAGAGCCCTGGCCCGTCTCCATGTCCTCGTGCATACCGCACGCCTCGCCGCTATTACTGCGTCGAGCCTCCACTGTCCTGGTTGAGTCTCAAGGGTCGCGAAACCACACCACTCAACCCCCACTACAGAGTACCACTGATCATCACCGACCGATGACGAGTTTCACGCTTCCATCAAACCATTGTGCTGCAGTCCGAATTACGTGTCACTCGCTTTTTCCTGCTGAATAGGCTTCGACTCTCTGTCGACTTACGATGTAGCCCCTCAATCAGCACTGATTGAAGTCTTCTAGACTCCAGCTCCACCTTCAACATGACTCCATGGTAGATGATCAGTCCACTCCTGCGCCTCATCGATTTTAAGCTCCGTGTATACACCACCTTGAATCAACCCTGCACCATAGTCTTGTCGAAGACACACAAGCCTCGGGCATATGCCACGTGTTTCCACGCCCAGAAGTCAGTCACCATCAGCATCACGCTCCTATGTTGTCGTCACCTATTCCACCACTGTCTTATGTACCAACCAACTTACGTCGATCCTTCAGACTGTCTAGTCCAACCTAGTCGAACATATCCGACTGCAACCATGCTCCACCCTACATCGTGTCCACCCGCACATCTGTTGCATATCTTAGACGCCATGTGTATGGATGATCCTGCATGATGCACTTATCCACGCGCCTCCGCAGCCTGTCCATGTGTTCCAAGCCATCTCAGCAAACGGACCCAGAAAAACTTCCACGCAAACTGCACAAATCTTGTTTTTCCCTGTCACTCTTTGTTGTTGCTTCTCTATGCATATTATAGAAGAAAATAGATCGTACTTGATCCAACCAAAACTGCTCTTTGTACACACACGTGAACCTGGCCGCTCTTTTTTTTCCAAAAAACCTCACATAGCTTGTGATTGTAGAGCAGATACGTACCCTCCAGTAGCACTCCAGGTCGGAGTTAGCACACGTGCAACCAACTCGGCAAGCAGCTCTTCTGGACCGCAGCCCCACGCGTGGGTTTACTCAGATTTTGCATCATCTGCGCCTGGCCAACGACCGGCATGACATGCGCTTCCAGAACGTTGCCCGTGCAACGCACTTGCCTCGCACCGAGTGGATGTCGTACCCTAGCGCTCTGCCTGCAGCCTGCTTTTACAAATCACGCCACCGCCATCAAAAGTATCTCGCTGAGATCCCTTGCGTCCGATCCAATTTGTCTGTGCCGCCCCCCAACAATCGCAACTTGTACACGTGCCGCCTGACGCTTGCCCGATTGATCGCCTGATCGATCGCCGCACGTCTCGGCTCGTTTTTCCTCTAGAATCAACACGGTCCGCAGCCTCCAACTAACCTAGCTCATGATACCACTTGTTAGAATAAATCTGAGGCATACCGTCAATCATCCGAGGACCAAGCAATCACACGAGCACGACACCGAGATTTGTTAACGAGGTTGACCGATATGGCTACATCCCCGGGGCCTGACTATGGGCGCTCCTCCCCATGACACCGCTACAATACCGCACCCGGTCGCCCTGGACACCGACACATGGCGTTGGATTCCCCTGCGTTCCGGTGCTATTATGTTGGCATAGGTTGCATCATGTGTCTACCCCCGCTATATATGAGAGGCCTAGGATGCAAGTGTCCTACTAGGACACGACCCCATATCCTATGTAAACACAATAAAACTACAAGTCGAATTGTAACCTACCTTGTACACTATATTCGACACAACTCTAACAAACCCAACTAGCTTAGTTGAGGGAAAATCATTAGATGGGCATGCTTATTTTGTGCAAGACCTCTTCTCTCAAAAAGGGAAACTTTTATGGCATCAAATTAATAGTTTGCATTGCTATGCTTGGAATTTATGCAAAATACATGATTTTACTTGTTGTACGAAAGACCCTAAAAAACACCATCCCTTCCTATGTGAGTTTCAGGATAATGGAATCTTATCTTCTTATGCCAAAGTTGTTTATAGTTATTATGATATTCAACAAAATGAAGAATTTCTTGCTTTTAAGGGTGCTTATGAATTTGCTTCTTTGATTTAGAAGTATGATGCTACTCTTTAGAAATCTAAAAAATTTGTCATACTTAAATATTATTATGAAAACTATGCTTCTAATGATTATGTTAAAGAATATTGAGGAAGCCTCCGCTGTCCAAGAGGAAACTAATATTTTGCAGGAATCTATGGAAGATGAAATTGATGACACTGTGAGCTCATTAGATGAAAAATATGAGGAGAAGAGCGAAGAACAAAGGGAGGAAGAACGGATTAGCTACCCATTCCCACCTTCCGATGAGAGTAACCCTTCGCTGTCCAAAGTATGAATGCTATGATAATTTCTATGATCCCGTTGATTCGTTTGAACTATCCATTTTTATGATGATTGCTATGCTTGTGGTCGTGATGCCACACTACAAGAAATATGGCAACTTGTGACTTTTTGTCAGTGACCCTGGAAG
The DNA here is from genome assembly GCA_021605205.1 of Aegilops longissima. NCBI lineage: Eukaryota > Viridiplantae > Streptophyta > Magnoliopsida > Poales > Poaceae > Aegilops > Aegilops longissima. The sequence goes on from CM038681.1 coordinate 607,257,673, forward strand.
AAATGGTCGTAAATCTACGACCATTTGATATCAACTGGTCATAAGCAGTTTGGGCCTAAACCATAACGACCAATTTGGTCAGAAAGGTCGTAATTTCCTTACATGAAATGGTCATAAAGCAGACAGCACTGGTTCGCTTCCTTTATTCACGACCAATATAGATGGTCATAGCCTTGTAAATTATGGTGCACTGCAATGAATAGGCGCCACCTCATCATTTTTGCCTATGTGTCATGTCCATCTGTCAATTTTTGCCTATGTGTCATGCCCATGTGTCAATTTTTGACCTAGATTGTGAAGCAGCCTACATTTCTGTCATTCCCAAATTTCCCAAAAAATTCTCATAAATTCTTTTGATCATATATTACTCAAATATGTCAAAACCCTTCCTTCCCTAGTTCAGAAATAATTCAGCAATATTCATTTTCCTATTCTGTTCAGAACAACACTTTGTGAAGGAAGTGTTATTTATATTTTCTTGATTGCCCTCAAAATACTTGGACACTATTTCCTATCCAAATAATTGCCTCATGACATAATTCAGCTCCATTTGCCTGGTGAATCTTCCTCATGAAATTTCCAAAGTTTTTGTTTAGCTAGAATCTTTGTGAAGGAAGTACTAGATAGGCATATCCTAATGAGTTGAATTTTGGCCACATCTTCTATATGCCCAAATCATAACTCTCCGCAAAATTTTAGCCCCATCTAACAATCCATGTGAGCTCACCATCCAATATTTGTTTCTGGTAATATTTTTACTTTGTGAAGCAACTACATTTTATATTGCTTTTTAATTGCTGAAAATTTACCAAGAAATGACCCTTCCCATAGAACTTCCCTCCGCCAAATTTTTGCTCATTTAAGTTGGCCAATTTCCCTTAATATTTTTCCCAATTTTCTGTTCAATGGAGACCGTTGTGAAGGAAGCACCACTTTTCTTTATCGAAATGGAATGAAATTTCTACAGTGCCTTCATATGCCCAAATTATCATGCTCCTCCAAATTTGAGCTCAATCCAATAATCTATGTCGGCCCAGCTCCAATTTCTATTTTATGTCCAGATTGGCACATTGTAAAGCAAGTGCTATCTAGACCCCTCCTACTGTCCTCAAACTTTTTGGGAAATCTTCTATATCCAAGTCATTGCCACATGCCAATATTCAGCTCCATTTTTCGAGTAAATCTTCCTTAGCAAATTTCCGAAGTTTCTATCCAGAGAGAAGCTTCATGAAGGAAGTACTAGCTAGGATTATCCAAATGATCTCAGATTTTTCCAAATCTTCCATATGGTCAAATCATCACTCTCCACAAAATTTGAGCTCTATCCAGCAAAGCATGTGAGCTCATCATCCAATCTTTTATTCTAGTCATATTTTCAGTTTGTGAAGTAACTATATTTTACATTGCTTAATTATTTCTTACAATTTACCAGGGCATGTTCCTACCTATATAACTTACCTCCACCAAACTTGAGCTCATTTCATTTAGCCAATTTCTCTCAATAAGTTTCCCAAGTTTCTGTCCAGAGAAGAGCACTGTGAAGGAAGTGCCACTTTGCCATGTCCAAATGGTATCAACTTTTTACAGTGCTTTCCTATGCTCAAATGACCATCCTCCACAAAATTTCAGCTCAATCCATTCAATCATTTGAGCCCAGCTCCAACATCCATATTTACGTCTAGTGTGGTACTTTGCAAAGCAAGTGCCACCTAGGCTCCTCCATTTGAGCTAAAAATTTGCCAAGACAGTCTCCTTAGTATATGATCATCCTTAGCCAAAACTTAGGCCCATTGGTCATGTGCATTTCCCCCACCGCTAATCAAACACTTGGCTGCTAATTCATGTTGGACCTCTGTTTAGTCTCCTCGTGAGATTCTTTTGTTGTATTCTTCTTCCTACACTGGTACGCGTCGGTGCTATACAAACGGTTTTTAACCCCTTTCTACGACGGCGTTTGGAACCGTCGCCTAGTGAGTGACGGCAATAGAGGTCCTTCCCACACGACCCAAAAACCGTCGGGGATATGCCCTCCTAGCACACACTCTCGACAAAATGAGGTCGTGTGCGACCGGCTAGCAGTCAAATACAAAAATATGTACAATAGAGCTAAAAAATACAATTATACAGGCGAAATTGTTTCCGGTCGCAAGTACATCCCACACAGTCAGTCCATGCTAAATGTTTCCGTTCGTATGTACATCCCACACAGTCGCTCTAAGGAAAACTTTTCCGTTCACAGGTAAATCACACACAATTTTTCCCGTTAAATCGTTTGTGATAGCATTGCCATTGCACATGATATTAACAATTTTATCTTTTGCGTTATTGAATGCATCACACACGGTTCGTAGAAGAAACTGTGTGGCAAAGGCTGCCCATCACACACAGTTTTCATGTGGTAAACGTTTGCGCAAGGTGGCCTAACGCAAACAATTTTCAAGAGAAGGTGGTGTGTGATTGTTCATTAATCCAACACGGGTTATTCCTAGAAACTGTGTGTGTTGCCTGAGGTCATCACCCACGGTATTTTCTGAATAACCGTTTGCAATAGCAAAACCCAATTAACAGGCTAATTCGCCATTAGCAGGCTAATTGCCCTATTATTAATAATCCATTTATTAATCTAATTGACATTCATATTGAGCACATAATATATTTCATTTCCATATTAAGGAAGCAGGATTTCATAATTGAAATACATCAGAGTACAACATGATATAGCTTCAGCACTCAGCTACCCCATAACACAACTGCACCAGCACCAAGTTTCACATGCAACATGTAGAACCTTTCGAAATTAGCATCATAGACGGTACATAGACAAATGCATCTCATCTGGAAAACTGCTGAAGTGGAAGGAGAATATTGAGCCTTCATTCATGTTGAAGGTCTTTGCAACTGTAGGCCAGTGTCTGTGGATGATTGACCGTCCGTCCTTCGTCCTCTTCGGGAACACTTCAATATTGAACCGTGGGTGTTGTATGAAAACCTTCCTCGCCTCCTGACAATATTCCTGAAAACAAGGATGTGCATAAATATCTTCTCTATATTGGAAATGGGGTGAAGGAATAAAAAAGGCAAGGTATAATAGTTAGTACCATCTTGTGGTGAACCGATGTCTTCTTCATTGTGCAGACAAAGATCTTGTTGTTTTTTGTCGCTAATTTCTTTATACAAAAAACCTTTCTGGGTTTCTTGACTTGATTGATATTCATGGACAACTCATTTCCCCATATGCAAAAACGGTCGAATAGTGGGTCAAAACCTCTGACAGCAGGACCTACATGTGCAAGACCAAATTGTTAAAAACCTAAATATTAGAATGGTTCCTGCAATTGCACAATAATGTGCTATTAGACAACAGACCATGCACGTGCTAACCTCAATTGTAAACCTCAGTGCTTCCCATTGTTTCCCTACAACACATATAAGGTAGTTAGTCATCAGGTTAAGTAAGGGTTCGCATGCTATTAGTAAAATATTTTGATGAAAGATAAGCACATTGCAGATTCATCAGATTAATTCAAGCCACATGCAAAACCCATTTATCCAAACCAAGCATGATTAAGAACTAGGAAATATAGCACTTGTATATATTTTTCATGTATTAAGTGCAGCCAAATTCGATTTATTCCTCACATGCACAACAATACAAAATTCTACCCACGACAATTGGACATCGGATTGCAGAATTGAACGTAGCAGTTACCTAAACACCACAACAAATGAACCAAACATTAGCTGAGCACCACATTGCACAATCTTCTATTTACTAATTGGAGGCATCATTCAAGTATTCTCATTAATCCACATCATCAAAATTAATTACACCGTTGGATTGTAGAATATACGTCTAGGATAAAAGAAAAACTTGCGTAACATAGATTGCTCCTTACGTCCACAATAAAGGCATCTGTCACGTCCTAGGTAGTAGTATAAAAAAACATTGGTATGTAGTCTCTAGAAAGAAAAAGGGAAAAGGCAAAAACAAAACAAAAAGAGGAAAGAAATCAGCGTGGAAAACTGTACATATATCACGGAACATGGGGATGTTGGAATCCCATAACTTACCCGAGAGATATCTCCACGAACTACTGCCTCCGCGACTCGACAACCAAAATCCCCATGCCCAGCTTCCAATCGCCTTTTCGTTCCAGCGAACATGCGCCGGCGCCGGCCACCAGGACGAGGCTGTTCGGCCGCGTCAACATGGGTGATTTCATATTGGTGTAGGCTGATTGGCTGATTTCCTATTGGCGTAGGCTGATGAGGCTAACATGATGGAGAATGAGAAGATGCCGCTGCGCTGGAGGCAGGAGGGAGAGTACCAACGACCCTTCCGTCGTGTAACCAAGGTGTACTGCATGCATCCTGCTGAAGTCTATTGAGAGAGAGAGGTTGTCGAGATGGTGAAGAAGTAGGGAACGTGAGCACCAGGTTGCTAAAGATAGATCGGGGACTATGTGCAGAGGGTGCACCATGATGAGGGATTATATTTGTGTGCAGGAAGATGATCATCATTGGGAATCAAGACACCAAGTAGATCGCCGATGGGGAGGTTTAGTTCCAAGACAAGCTCGACAATGACGTCAAGGGGAACACCCACCTACAACACGGAGCTACCCAGCAAGTATACGTACTGGAAACAGAAACATTACTGTAGTAGCTATGTGAAACAAATATACAACGTGAGACCTAATAACATTAGGACAGTCAGCATAATAATTAAGTTTCCACTATTCATTGGAATTTTGTTGTAAAGTTCCAGATCAACTCATCAATACATATTTATGAACTCCCATGATTTAGTAATTTTCTGTAATGTGCGAGAGAATATTGTGTTCTTAGAGTATTTACTTACTGTCGAAACAAGCTTTCTCACTATTTTATATATAAACCACCATGTCCATATGTACAAGCCGTTAGGTATGCCTTAGACCTTAGGAGCACTTTGATGATGTGGTGAGATTTCAAACGACCCCGCCTTCTCCATGTGTGGTACACGTACGTACATCCCTAACTGTAAAAATTTGCTGTGACTGCGGCCCATTCCGAGAATTATTTTGCTTGGTCAGTTCCTCCGCTGATTAGTTCGCAATAATTATGAAAGTGTGTTCATCAGCCTCCGTCATGTGTCTCCTGCTAAGGATAATATATGAAGGCGTGTTCATCAGCCTCCGTCATGCGTCTCCTGCTAAGGATAAAATACTGGATCTTTGGTGTGTCGGAAAGAATGACGTGCAAGGGTTGGGGACAATGAGTAAACAGATTCTGAACCATTTTTTTCATCTCTTAGTAGTTCTCCATATACCCCAGTGCATATCGTTGAGTCTTTACTTTTACCTTTGTTTCCATATTGTAACAGGCAAACATGACAGGAAAAGTGCTTAATTGGTGTGTTCCAAGCAAGATTGGTGTGTTGTGTTTCACATCCGGACATGGATGTGGGTATCTTCATACCTTTTTACTAACTGGTGAGTCATATATTGGTGTTTGTGTCCGACACCTCCGTGTGCAGCTACCAGTTTAATTAGTATGTCTTTGACTCTGATTTTCGGTTTCTCGGCAGACGCAGTAAAATTATGAACGCATTTGATATGATGCATCTAACTCAGATTTTTAATCTCAAGGATGATACGATGTGAACCAAGTTGTTTAATTTGCTTTCCTTTTACTAACTTTCTCTTGCAGGTGACTATGCATATGTGGTCTGCTAAATAATAACAAGGAGTATTTTTTGATCTATGGAGTTCTCCCTGTTCCAAAAAATAGAATAACAAGGAGTATATACCAGTACATATCGACGAAAACATCTATTGTATTGTATATTCAACACACGGATTCCATTGTTTCTTTCAATTTCAAAGAACGTGTCTACTTGAAAATATTCTTTGGCTTATGTGTGGGACAGGCAGGCCAGCAGCAGAACCCCGCAAGAGCTAACAAACTTATGCTGAGTTACAAGTTCAACCTTATTCGATTGGCCAATTTTTTTAGTTCTGCATACTCACATTCAGGACCACAAAGTTGTAGATAACGTCTCCCTTTTATGCATGGAGAAGGTAACACTACTCCAATAAATTCGAAGTTAATTTAGATCTTTCAATTGACAAATTCTTTAGGATACCTCTGAAGTTGGGACTTATATATACAAATTTTTCAATCATTCCGTAGTTACATGGTTCGCTTAATTTTTGGACTGCCAATACTTTATTAAGTGGTTGATAGAAATATGACCTGTCATTTATATTAAAAGATGGGTTAATTTTATGGGTTTTTTGTGGCGGACTATCATTACCTCTCGCCTATTCCTCCAATAATGCCACTGGGTGCATACTGCTATAAGGTATTTTACAACTGAACTGATCAGTTTTAATATATTTGCACAAGAATGACCAATACTGGAAAATCGTTCTGGCCACTTTCTTATATCGATGTGATTGTTATTGCAACTGTCTTCTAAAGTCACACATAATTTCATATAGAGACCCGCTTCGGTAGAGCCCCCTACAGACCGTATAAAAGGGAATATGGACCTTCCACACTTACGTATGTATAATGAGTTGTTCGTCGGTTGTATCAATCTGAAACCAAACGATCCTCAACTTTCAGTTGTATCAATCTGATGTTAATTTTTTGTTTTTGAATTATATTCCCAATGTATTGCTGTACTTAAGGATGTGTTCTTGAGAAAGTTCGCAAGATGTTCTCCTTTTTACTAATATTTTTTAGTTACATGTATAAAACTGATTGATAGAATCTCAGAGTTTCAAAGAAGAAATCATTTTCTTTTGAGCAGGCAATGTTAGTATTTTTAGTACTATCTGAATCAATTGGTCATGGAATTTTGCCTTTCACAATGGTAGCAGCAAGGTTGTATCATCCACTACATCAACCCCATCAACATTATTTCATTCAGCTACGTTCAATGTTAACCATTAGTTTAGATTCTTCTAGATGAACCAATAATTCACGCTGTTATTTTGGTGAGTGATTTTGTACTAAATTGTTTTGGTGTTTTTCCAGATATATAACAAATCAAAATGCAGTCAAGAAGAAAAAAGTAAGCCAACTTAGTAAAAACATGAGTAGGAATACACTTTATTCTATTTCTTGCCTTTATATGAGAATTATTATGATTGTATATTCCTATTTTGTTAACAAAGTGATCCTTCCTTGCGAATATATATTAGCCTGCTGGTATATCTTCTTCATTTACGAATTGGAATGTAAAACTAAAGAAATAAGCAATGGAGAATTAAAACTTTGTGAATTAATCAATGGTTTGATTCAAATTCAGATAATGGTCACTATCTCAAATCTATTGAAATTTATTGTTCGTATTCCAGGACTTAGACTCACGTCATACTGATGAGGGAAAATATTGAAATATATGACACCTTTTGTACTATTTTGATTTAAAATGTTTATTTCCACACTGTATATTGGTATAACACCATAATGTTTAAACTGTGTAAAAATCCCTAGCCCGTGCGGATGCACGGGTTGATGACTAGTATAACATACTCCTAATTGAAGATCAGACAGTTAACCAAACCAAGCATGCTTAACAACTTGGAAATATAGAAATTGTATTTGTTTATCATGTATTTACTACAGCCAAATTCAATTTATTCCTCACATGGTATACAATAACAGAATGCACCCACAACTATTGAACATCACATTGCAGAATTGGACCAAACAGTTAACTAAACACCACAACACAAATGAACCAAATAGTTAACTAAACACCACAACACAAATGAACCAAACGTTAACTGAGCACCACATTGCACAATGTATAACCAAACCAAGCACTAGTATCCGTTGGTGCTATACAAACGGTTTTTAACCCTTTTCCGTGACGGCACTTGGAATCGTCGCCAAGTGAGTGTGGGCGATAGGGGGGGTCCTTCCCACACGACCCAGAAATCGTGGGGGATAGGCCCTCCTGGGACACGAAATGAGCTCGTGTGCGATCGGGCGAGGCATCGAAACCCAATCATTTCCGTAAGTATGTACGTCCCACACGGTGAATCCCAGAGAAACATTTTTGTAGGTATGTATATCACACATAGTCAATCCAGGGAATAAGTTTCCGTTCTGATGTACATCTCACACAGTCAATCCAGGGAAAACGTTTCCATTCTTATGTAAATCCCACACAGTCAATACAGGGAAAACGTTTCCGTCTGTATGTACATCCCACACAGTTTTATGTGTAGGCTCGTGTGTGAAAGGTGTAACTATCACACAAGCTCTGCCTTGGTTAACTGATTGCTTTTATGAACTACATCACACGCGATTTGATGTAGAAAACTATGTGGCATTGGGCTATCCATCAAAAGCGCTTTTACTGCCAGAACCGTTTGCAAAGTTCCATGACCGTATGTTCTCTTTTTACATCGCACACGTTGTTTTCTTTCTAACTGTGTGCACATTATTTTATTAGCTCCTGTATATTTTTATTTTTGCCTGTAATTTATTATTCAAATGGGAAATTGCCAGTACAATATGTTTAGTAATTACAGGATTAGGTAGCAATTAACTATGATGAACCACAATATTTAAAGGCGGTATAGGTGAAGAGACAAGTGTAAATCATTTTGACTGCCGACGGTGTTGAAGAAGCGGAATGCCCATAATGTGCCTTCCTGCATGCCATAGGCACGAACCACTTTTGTCCAACCCCTTGTGACGATCGCCCGCCCATCCTTCACCGCCTTCAGCAAGACTTCTAGATCATTTTCATAGTAGCATGAATTATATACTTTAACCTTAGTTGCCTCCACTCTGGTCATGTAGTTTGCAAGGTAGTCATCAGTAACTAGCTTCGGAAACCATTGAAAAGAGAAAAATATCAGATACTGAGGTCTAATAGAGTAACTTGTTGTGGGAAGGGGGAAAAGGCAACACACTACTTATCATCCTAAAGTTCACTCTTGTCTTGGACAAAGTGTAAATAAAGAGCTTAATTCCAATCACCCATTTCTTTCACCTAACAATCTTTCTTAGTTTCCTCACTTGACGCTTGTTCATGATTATCTCATTGCCCCATACGCAAAAGGGGTCGAAGCGTGGATCAGTACCGCTCATATATGTACCTACAAGCAACCAGTGAATGTTAGAAGCTAAACTGAGATTGCACAAATGATGAAAAATACAACTACCTATGTTCCTAAGTACAAGTATTTTTTTTTTTGAGATTTCAATATGAACTACATACGGATGTATATAGAATTATAGATATAGTTTAGATTATCATGTAGATGCACTCATTTTTCTCCCTATGTAGTCAATATTGGAATCTCTAAAAATACTTATATTTAGGAATAGATGGTGTACAAGACATGGGATGCAGCTAACCTCGACGGGAAACAACAACATCGCCCATTGTAGCCCTGCGTAAGTACATGGAAAGCCAATGTTAACTACAACAGGGTTAACATCCACCAAAAATAGCAAATGGTTATAAAACGGCAGCATCTGTAATGATATCTTCATTGCGAAAGAGTAGCACGGTAGCAAAGGGGCGAATTAAAAAATGGATACAACTGTTAATTGTACAGTCTTAACAACATCCTAATTCATGTTTTGTAAGTTTGTAGCCATTGAAATACAACTCTTTAAAAATGGATACAACTGTTAATTGCAACAGGCTTAATGGCCATTGAAACTGGTACTGAAAATGCAACTGGCAGAGTTAAACATCACAGGGCAGGTGCTGCCAGAGCAGATAATGGCCCAGTTGTCTATAAAAAGGTAGGGAAAATAGCTAAAACGTGTTAGGTGTGTTTACTACAACATGCTTAATACATCGACCGTACAAAACATAGCTATTAATTGCAACTGGTATTGGTAAGATTGAACGGGTGAGTACATACTTGGTAAGTCCTGAGAGGTGGTTGCTGGGGCACTTCATCTTGGCCAGAGCCCGCCCAAAGTTAGTGGTGGCAGAGGCGAGCTATTCCTCCGGGTCGTAGCATGGATCAGTGCCACTGACATGTGTACCTACAGGCAACCAGTAAATGGTAGAAGTTAAACTGCAATTGCACAAATGATGTGAAATATTGTAAGACATGGGATACAACTAACCTCGATGGCAAACAACAGCATCAGTCGTTATGACCCTGCATAAGTACATGGACATGCATGTTAAGTACAACATGGTTAGCATCCACCAAAAATAGCAAATGGGCAGCATCTCTAGTATATCTTCATTGCGGAGAGTAGCATGATAGCAAAATGGATAGATTAAAAAATGGATACAACTGCTAATTGTAACAGGCTTAACAACATCCTAGGTCATGTTTTGTAAGTTTGTAGCCATTGAAATACAACTGTTTAAAAATGGATTCAACGATTAATTGCAATAGGCTTAATAGAAATTGAAACCGGTACTGATAAAAATGCAGTTGGCGTAGTTAAACATCACAAGGGAGGTGCTGTCAGGCAGAGAATGGCCCAGATGTTTATAAAAGGTAGGGAAAATAGCAAAAAACGTGTTAAGCATGTTTACTAGAACATGCTTAATACATCGACCGTACAGAACATAGCCATTAATTGCAACTGGTATTGGTAAGATTGAACTGGTGAGTACATACTTGGTAAGTCCTGAGAGGTATTTGCTGGGGCACTTCATCTTGGCCAGAGCCTGCCCAAAGTCAGCGAAGGCGGAGGCGAGCTGTTCCTCCGGGTCGAAGCGTGGATCAGTGGCACTGACATGTGTACCTACAGGCAACTAATAAATGGTAGAAGTTAAACTGCAGTTGCACAAATGATGTGAAATACTGTAAGCATGGGATGCAGCTAACCTCGACGGCAAACAAGAGCATCAGCCATTATGACCCTCCGTAAGTACATGGACAGGCATGTTAAGTACAACAGGGTTAGCATCCACCAAAAATCGCAAATGGGCAGCATCTCTAGTATATCTTCATTGCGGAGAGTAGCATGGTAGCAAAATGGACAGATTAAAAAATGGATACAACTGTTAATTGTAACAGGCTTAACAGCATCCTAGGCCATGTTTTGTAAGTTTGTAGCCATTCAAATACAACTGTTTAAAAATGGATTCAAGTGTTAATTGCAACAGGCTTAATAGACATTGAAACCGGTACTGATAAAAATGCAATTGGCATAGTTAAACATCACAAGGCAGGTGCTGCCAGAATAGAGAATGGCTCAGATGTCTATAAAAAGGTAGGGAAAGTAGCAAAAACATGTTAGGCATGCTTACTAGAACATGCTTAATACATCGACCGTACAGAACATAGCCATTAATTGCAACTGGTATTGGTAAGATTGAACTGGTGACTACATACTTGGTAAGTCATGAGAGGTACTTGATGGGGCACTTCATCTTGGCCAGAGCCCGCCCAAAGTCAGCGAAGGCGGAGGCGAGCTGTTCCTCCGGGTCGAAGCATGGATCAGTGGCACTGACATGTGTACCTACAGGCAACCAGTAAATGGTAGAAGTTAAACTGCAATTGCACAAATGATGTGAAATACTGTAAGACATGGGATGCAGCTAACCTCGATGACAAACAACAGCATCGGCCGTTATGACCCTGTGTAAGTACATGGACAGGCATGTTAAGTACAACAGGGTTAGCATCCACTAAAAATAGCAAATGGGCAGCATCTCCAGTGATTTCCTGAGTCATGTATTGTAAGTTTGTTGCTGGTATTGGTGAAATTGAGCTGCACACGGTAATATTTGAACATCACACAGTGTGCACTACTGAAATAAACAAGGCACGAACATGCTTAATACATCAACCGTACAAATCATAGCCGTTTCAAGTGGTATTGGTAAGATTTAGCTGGTCAGATCTTAACTGTTAAGTCCTGGGGGTAGTCGCTTTGGCACTTCTGGGCCAGAGCCTGCACCATATCGGCAGCAGCGGCAGAGGCGAGGTGTTCCTCCGGGTCAACACGCACAGTGGCCATCGCGCCATGGGCCTCCATCAGCTCCTGGCGGTGGGGACTTGGAGTCATGAGGATGTTTCGCAGGCGCCATTCAAGCAATCAGGCCGGGGCCGTGATAGAGATCTGTGGGTTACCTGACTGGATCCGAGCAGAACGTAGATGTGGTTGAAGCTTTGGTTGCGGCGATGGTGGTTTGATATGAATGTAGGGGAGGCGAGGGGGATCTTGAAGGGGATGTGGTTGGAGGAATAAATTCTGAAATCGCGCGCCTAATGAAAATTTCGCTGCGAAACTTGAAACTTGGGCGGGGGAAACACACAACACAAACGAAGCGCGTAAAATACTCATGTGCGAGAAAAAAGAAAGTTGGCAGATCCCGTCTCCAAAAAAATGTACACGTGTAGTTGATTTTTTCCAGTCAATGGTACGCCTGGTTTATTAGGAAACATCGCACAGGTAACTTACTTATGGATCATTAACGCAAAAAACGCAGACGGGTACAGCATAGAAACCGTGTGTTTTGTGATCTTCTAATGATTAACACAAAAAACACACATGAGCACACATGCTAATCAACGCTCAAAGCCCTCAAAGGATGCTCTTGCCGAGATTGTACGTTAATACTACAAACTTAAAGTACTACTGGTAATTTGCTCTAATACTACAAACTTAAACTACTTCTCACATGCTGCCATCAGGGCATGCTGGCCAGACGCCGGTGTTCTCCTTCCCGGCCTTGCAGGCGGCAGCCCACCGTGCTTCGATCTCCGCCATGCTCTCCTCACCACGGTGTCCGGCCACTTTTTTCTTGCGGCGGCGGGACTCTCTTTTCTTGATTGCTTTATGCCTTTTCTGCTCCTTCTGTGTGGCTTTGGCGCCTCTAGATCCACCACCCATTCGGCCATGGCAGCCTCAAAGTCCGCCAATGTAACTGTCTGGTCGCCGGCGGCGATGAACTCGGTGCGGCGAGATGCCACCAATTCCTTACCATGTGTGCGATCGCGGGCGGCGAGAAACGCGGCGCGGCGGGATGCCATCACTTCCTTACCAGCTACTGTGCACCGCAGTGCCATGGATGGCGCCTGGAGAGAGCTCTGGGACGGAGGGGCCGGGCAGCTGTACAGTGTGATGGTATTCAAGAGCTCAACGACAAATGACAACAGAAATTTGGCTTCCCTTACAATTTTGCTCGTTCATTATCGCACACAGTTCATCTCCGTTGCTTCCGGAAACAGTGTGCACTGAGCCTATTGTGTGTTGCGTTATGATTGGCCGGAACCCCAACCACGAGGATCGCGCGTGTGCACAGTAGGATGCGTCGCAATCGAACGGCAATCCACGTCCCTCACATCACACCCGTGCACCTGTAGCTGGATTTGATTTATATGCGCTAAATGCCTAGAAAATGCACATAATCCCCTAAATATGGTAAATGAGCCTGGAAAAATGCCAAATTTGGAAATTGTGATTTGCAGGGTGTATGTTTGTCGTAGAGAAAAACTCCAGGGCAAAGAACGAAGAAAATTTGGATTCCTCTTCAATCTTGGTCATTTCCCTCTCGAAAGCATGGAACTTCCTCGGTGATGGTTCGATTTATGAAGGGCGTGCATGACGACATAAGCCAAACCTTCTCAAATTTTTACCAGGGCATGGTGAGGTCATACCATGGCACACCATGTCAGGCGTCATGTTTTTCAAGCATTTATTTCATTTTTTCTATAGTTGAAAACCCAATAAACAAACATTTGTGGTTGACTATTGCCACACATTTCATCAAAATATATGTACATTCCTTGTAAAAGGCATGAGAATTTACTAAATGGCAGGAGCATGGTTTTCCAGGACGTTCTTGTGCACCCTTTCATGCACCGATTGTTTGAACTTGAATTATGTGCATTAATGCCTAGGAAATGCACATAATCCCCTAAATATGGCAAATGAACCCGGAAAAGTGCCAAATTTGAACATGGTGATTTGCATGTTGTATGTTCATCGTAGAAAAGAACTCGTGGACAAAGGACAAAGGAAATTTGGATCCCCCTTCAATATTGGTGATTTCCCCCTCGAAACCATGAAACTTCCTCGGTGATGGTTCGATTTATGAAAGGCGTGCATGATGACATTTTTTCCAGGGCACGGTGAGGCCATACCATGGCACCACACCAGGCGTCATGTTTTCCAAGCATGTATTTAATTTTTGTACAGTTGTTAACCCAGTAAATGACGCGTTTATGGTTGACTATTGCCACACATTTCCTTGAAATATCTGCCCATTCCTTATAAAAGGCATGAGAATGTACTAAATAGCACGAGCACGGTTTTCCAGACCATTCTTGTGCACCTTTTCATGCACCGGTTGTTCGAAATTGAATTATGTGCATAATTAATGCCTAGAAAATGCACATAATCCCCTATATATGATAAATGAGTTTGGAAAAATGTCAAATTTGAACACGCTGCATTTTAGGTGGTATGTTGATCGTTGGAAAAAAACTAAATGACAAACTAGGACGGAAATTTGGATTCCCCTTCAATCTTGGTGATTTCCCTCTCGAAAGCATTGAACTTCCTCGGTGATGGTTCGATTTATGAAGGTTGTGCATGACGACATAAATCAAACCTTCTCGGCTTTTAACCAGGGCACGGTGAGGCCATACCATGGCACCATGCCAGGCGTTATGTTTTTCAAGCACGTATTTCATTGTTCTATAGTTGATAACCCAGTAAATGACGCGTTTGTAGTTGACTATTGCCACACATTCCATTGAAATCTCTGCCCATTCCTTGTAAAAGGCTTGAGAAATTACTAAATACCACGAGTATGGTTTTCCAGACCGTTCATCCGTGATGCCTAATGCCTAAAAAATGCACATAATCCCCTTAATATTGTAAATAAACCCGGGAAAGTGTCAAAAATTTGAACACGGTGATTATCAGGGTTTATGTTCATCATAGAAAAAAACTTATGGATGAAGGACAAAGGAAATTTGGATTCCCATTAAATCTCCGTGATTTACTATCACACACGATTCATCTCCGTCGCCTCTGTGAACCGTGTGTGTTCACTCACACATGCAAAAGGAAAAAACAAAAACCCTCGCCCACTTCGTCCCCACTCACTCACCGCAGACTCCTCCGCAACTCTGCACCTTAAGATCGACGGTTGTTGGCAACGGGCGTAGGTCGCGCAGCAAACGGCACGGGATTTCACCCCTACCGCTTTCCGCCGCCTATCTACACCGACATTCTAGACTCTGGTCGACTGGGGTTTTCTGCGGATTGGGCCGGGGATTTTTCTCATGGAGAAGGTAATCAACTTAGCGAAATATTCACTCATCTCTTATCGTAGTCCGTCCGTCGCTATTAATCAACGGCGGAAATCGTCATGGAATCATTTTTGTTCTAGCTGATTCGTGAGTGTTCATTCATGTGTCCACAGTGCGAGCACAAATCGCGGAACTATGGCCATGGCCAGTCGGAAACAAAGTTCTATCTCACCATTCCGGATGACTTCAGGGAGCACTCGGTATGTTCAATCTCAACCTACCACGGTCGGCATGGCCTAAATTTGTGAACATATACCGTTTGTTGCTACATTATCTATATATTTGCGTCACATCTTTGTTACATTATCAATTTTTTATTCTATATTTTTGTACTTTGTTTTCATCTATATATTGATTTGTTCTATATGTTACTCCCATATTTGCATCTTGCTTTGTTATTTCAATATATCTAATTTACGATCTTAATTTTCATTTCAAGCAGTACATCCCTTGCTTTGCAAGAACGGGAGTAGAAGGAAATCTTGGGCTTTACTTTGTTGACGACTCCCAGCATGTCATATTGACAACACATCATGGATTTACAACGAGGGTTAGCGTAAAACTTTATAAAGATGGTCACTCCTATTTTAATGCGGGCCTTTGGAGAAAAATGTCTAAGTGTTATGAACTGAAAGCTGGCAATAAAATTCTAGTGCGTGCACCACAACCTGGTCTAATTAACATGGATGTTTACTTCACCAACGTCATCAGGCGATCAAAGTCTGATCGAGGTTAGTGTCCTTTCAACTTTCTCCATGCTTCCATATTACTTAGCAAAATCGGGGTATTTGTTCTAACTAATTGATCATTATTTAAGCAACCAGTTGTGATATCATATTCTAACTCTGTTCCGAGGCAGTAACAAATTATATTTACCAATTTATGCGCACTATATATTCTTCTGCCATGTTCCGTATAAATAATACCTTTCCACCTTTTAAGCAGGACATGTTGGATGCATAGTGAACGATCTGTATGTTACTAAGTGTACCAAATTTCACTGGAAGGACTTGAAGCATGTCATAAACTTTGTTGATAATCTGACAGAGATAGCACAGCGTATGGACCCTGGATTTTGGATGGGATTAATTAGACCTATGGTGCACATAGTGAACAAGACCAATTGTGTGCACAAAACGCTCGTAAAAAGTCTTATTTCAATGTTGATGCTCATAAACTACATATATCTTCAACGATATGTTACAATTGGTTTTTATTCTACATGTCAACAGAAATTGCCCCCTATAGCAGTTCCTGGATTGATTTCCCGGCGTGGTCGAATTACACTTGTGCCTGCTAATGATGCCAAAGTGATTGCAAGGTACTGCATTTCCCGCAGAAATGGAACCATTCAAATTAACAAGTTCTCGCTTCTCGTGGCAATGCGTCCATATTGGAAAATTGGAGACATTGTTCTACTCATGCTCTACCAAGGCACAGGAGGGCTCTTCCTTTTCATTGACAAGATGCCGAGTCGCCGTGATCAAGCTGCTTCTAGTGGATAGTTGTGGTTGTTGGCCCTCAGCCTCTTAATGTAGCGACCAGACCCGAATGGATCAAGTCTCTGTGCTCAGTGTCATCCCTGGATCAGTAATGCTGACACCACACAGTACTTTGAAGGATTTATAGCAGAGTAGCAATCACACACTTATTACATCGTTGTCCACAAGGGAACTTATACAATAATATGGCTTAAGGCCATCTAATAATAACAGCGAAGGCTTGGAAGATAAGCGAGTCCATCAACTCCATCGGCATCACCGAGTATAGAACCACGACCTAACACCTTACTCATCGTTCAAAAGTCTGCAACGTGAAAGTTGCAGCCAAAACGGGTCAGACATGGAATATGCTGGCAATGTAACACATAAGAGCAATGAAGGAATAAGCCTATACTACATGCATATTTGGCTGGTGGTAAGGCTCTCTGATTACATTTGCATAAAGCTGATTTTTCCCTACATCAAAGGAATAATTTTATTTAACTATCATGGTGGTTGTTAAACATTGAGAATGGTTGACAGCATCCTCAATCCCAATTAAAGTACTCATCAAAACCCAATACATTTATTAGAAGTAACATGTTGAGATTCACATGATATTCAATTACCAGATATTCAAAACGTCCATAACCGGGACACGGCTAATCATGATTAGTTTATACACTCTGCAGAGGTTTGCGCACTTTTCCCCACAAGACTCGATCGCCTCCGCTTGGTTCTCGCTGACTCTGGGTGTTTGAGAAACGGATGACCGAGACATAGTCTTTCGAAGCGCTAGCACCTTACATGTGGGTAGACCGTACCAACCTACATCCCCTACATCAGCTAGCCTACCCGTAAGAGTTCGCACAACTTAGTCAACTACGCCAGAGCCCGTAATTGGCTTGTGGCTGCACACGGAAGTTTCCAGTTTGAATAATCTTATGATCCCTTAGAGCACAGGTGGCGGTCCAAGAAATATAGGCAAGTCTGATAAAACCAGGTGCCTCAATCCACCCAGATGTGTGTTTAGGTTGCCACCTTAGATAAACCATTACTTAACAATCTCACATCTCATGGATATACACTCACCCAATCCACGTCTACTAGCATAGCATGGCATAATAAGCAAACGAGAAGTAACTCCCAAGGTTTCATAAGTAAAACAGTAATAGGTACTACCTCAATCTACTTCCCAAACCCACAATTTAATTTGATCCTAAACATGCAAGTGTTTGAGGGTTTGATCTAATGCAATAAAACTGGGTAGTAGAGAAGGTATGATCAAGTGTTACTTGCCTTGCTGATGATCCGCGAGACCTAGAGATTCGAAGTAACAAGCGGCGCACTCCGGGTGATCTAACGCAGACAAACAACAAGCATACAATAAGTACTCCTCTAATGCACAGGGAAATCTCGAATAAAAGATCTAACCAGATAGTTCATCTTAAGAACCCTGGTTGCAAAAGAATCGAATCAAATAAAGCATCGAAAGTCGAAACTCGAGAGAGAACGACTCAGTTTAGCAATCTGAAACTAGGTCAAAATTTTACAGTAGCAAAACTCTGTGTAAGTAGGTTAGTCGAACGGCGGTTTCAAATATAAACTCCAGCGCTTGAATCACCTGATTCCGATAAACGAGCGAGAAATAAAACAGATTTGAAAATTGAATCGAAATCGAATCAGAAAAATAACGGATTTATTCCGATTAAAAGAAAACGACGAACGGATTAAATAACGGACGTTCGTTAACAGAACTAATCCAACGAACACATTCATTGAAACGAACGGTTCGGTGAACGTTCGTTAATTAAGAAAACCAAAAAAAAACCAATCTAGGGTTTTTTAAAAAAACCGAACATCACAAAAAAAACCGGATCGGGTTTTTCTAAAAAAACGGATCGGGGCGGCGGCGAGGTGCTACCTCCGCGAGGTCCGTGAGGCTCCGGGCGGCGGTGGGATCGGCGGCGGGTCCGGCGGTGGGCGGCGAGGGCGGCGAGGAACGGCGTTCGCGGCGTTCGGCGGCGGCTCGGCTTGGGGGGGGCGGCGGTGAGAGAGAGGGGGGGCGGCAGATTTATGGAAGGGGGTGGCGGCTTTGGGGAGGGGCAACCGAGGCCGGGCGGAGGCGGACTCGGGCGGCGGGGTGGCGTCGGCGGCGGGCGCCTTCGAGCGTCTTGTGAGGGAGAGGAGGGAGGCGGGCCGGGGCGCTGGCTGGCTGGGCCGGCTGGGCCTTGGCCCAGGGGGGGGCGCGCGATTTTTTTTTTAAAAAAACAAACCAAACGGATTAAAAAAAATACCAAACGAACTCCGATTTTAATAAAAATAATTTTCCCCGACTCCTAAAAATGAGTCGAACAAAATGAACTTTAAAACCGGCAACCATGCATATATTTTTTTTTAAATGCTCATTTTTTCCTAAGCAAAATAAATCTCCCAAACCAAATTTGATTTATTTATAATATCTTCATTTTTCCTAAATGTTGGGAAAGTCATATTATTCCCTCTCTTAATTTTTTTATAGGAAAAACTTTATGAAGATAATTAAATAAATCCAAATGATCCTATTTTCAAAATTTGAGAAATCCCAAATATGAAAATAATGAAACTTCCAACTCTCTCCGAAGGTCCTTGAGTTGCGTGAAATTTCTAGGATCGGAAAAATGCGAGAAAATATGATATGCATGATGACCTAATGTATAACATTCCAAATTGAAAATTTGGGATGTTACAAACCTACCCCCTTAAGATGAATCTCGCCCTCGAGATTCGGGTTGGCCAGAAAATAGGTGAGGGTGGTCCTTGAGCAAAACTTCCTCTCTTTCCCAGGTGGCTTCATCCTCAGTGTGGTGGCTCCACTGAACTTTGCAAAACTTGATAACTTTGCTGCGGGTAACTCTGCTAGCATAATCGAGAATCTTAATCGGTTTTTCCTCATATGTTAAATCATCCTTCAACTGAATTG
Organism: Aegilops longissima; assembly: GCA_021605205.1. Lineage (NCBI taxonomy): Eukaryota > Viridiplantae > Streptophyta > Magnoliopsida > Poales > Poaceae > Aegilops > Aegilops longissima. Next base: position 607,277,376 of record CM038681.1, read on the forward strand.
CTTCCAGTGGCACTGTGTCTCTTAACGGTACCTCTGCTATCTCGGGGTGACATTTCTTCAACTGAGAAACATGGAATACGTCATGAACTCCTGACAGTCCTTCTGGCAATTCCAACTTATACGCAACTTCCCCCATGCGTTGCAAAATCTTATACGGTCCAACGAAACGGGGTGCTAACTTTCCTTTCACTCCAAAACGCTTAACTCCTCGAAGTGGGGATACTCTGAGATATACTCTGTCTCCAACCTCATACTCAATCGCTTTGCACTTTGAATCGGCATAGCTCTTTTGTCTGGACTGGGCTACCTTGAGCCTGTCTCGAATCAACTTAACTTTCTGTTCAGACTCCTTAATCAAATCTGGTCCAAACAACTGACGATCTCCAGTTTCGTCCCATGACAACGGTGTCCTGCACCTTCTTCCATAGAGAGCCTCGAAAGGTGCCATCTTCAAGCTGGTTTGGTAACTGTTGTTGTAGGAAAATTCTGCATACGGCAAATTATCATCCCAGCTAGATCCATAATCTAGTGCACAAGCTCTCAGCATGTCCTCCAAAATCTGATTGGCTCTCTCGGTCTGTCCATCGGTCTGTGGGTGGAAAGCTGTACTGAATTCCAGCCTGGTTCCCAATGTTTCGTGCAACTGGTTCCAAAATTTTGAGGTAAACTGGGTTCCTCTATCTGATACGATGCTCCTCGGAACTCCGTGTAAGCACACAATTCTGGTCATGTATATCTTTGCCAACTTAGCACTGCTATAGGTAGTCTTGACTGGAATGAAATGAGCTACCTTTGTCAAACGGTCGACTATAACCCAAATCGAGTCATATCCTGAACGAGTCTTTGGCAAACCTGTGATGAAATCCATGCCTAGTTTATCCCACTTCCATTCGGGTATCGGCAATGGTTGTAACAATCCTGCTGGCTTCTGATGCTCTGCTTTTACTTTCTGACATACGTCGCAAACTGCTACATACTCCGCAATATCCTTCTTCATTCCGGTCCACCAGAAAATATTCTTCAAATCCAAATACATCTTGGTATTTCCTGGGTGAATCGAATAGGGTGAATCATGAGCTTCTTGTAAAATCAACTTCCTGATCTCTGGGTCATTGGGCACATAAACACGGTCTTCAAACCATAGGGTATCGTGCTCATCCTCACGAAATCCTTTAGCTTTTCCTTTGCTCATTTTCTCCTTTATAGAGGCAACTTCCTTATCTGCCTTTTGGGCTTCTCTGATTTTGTCCATCAGTGTCGACTGAATCTCCAATGCTGCTACATAGCCTCTCGAACTATTTCCAAACATAGCTCTCGAAGGTCCTCGGCTAACTCATTGGGTATTCCTCCCTTCATTAGGGTATTGACGTGGCTCTTACGGCTCAATGCGTCTGCTACGACATTAGCCTTTCCGGGGTGATAATGCAATCTCATATCATAATCCTTGATAAGTTCTAACCATCTCCTTTGTCTCGAGATTCAATTCTTACGTGTGAAGATGTACTTCAAACTCTTGTGATCCGTATATACTTCACAATGATTTCCAATAAGAAAATGTCTCCATGTCTTCAAGGCATGCACAACGGCTGCTAACTCCAAATCATGAGTGGCATAATTCAACTCATGGGGCTTAAGTTGTCGTGACGCATACGAAACAACTCTTCCTTCTTGCATAAGTACGGCTCCAAGTCCTCGACGTGAAGCGTCGCAATACACCTCATAATCCTTAGTCTGGTCTGGCAATATCAAAACTGGTGAGGTAACCAATCTTTTCTTCAACTCCTGAAAACTTGCCTCACAGTCCTCAGTCCATATGAATTTGTTTTCCTTTTTCAACAATTCAGTCATAGGTTTTGCAATCCTTGAGAAATTCTCAATGAATCTTCGGTAGTATCCTGCGAGTCCAAGGAAACTCCGAATCTCTCCAACTGTTGTTGGTGCTTCCCATTTGGTTACAGTCTCAACCTTTGTGGGGTCAACTGCTATTCCTTCTCCGGATATAACATGTCCGAGAAATCCAACTTCCTTTAGCCAAAACTCACATTTGCTGAACTTGGCATACAACTGGTGTTCCCTCAGTTTCTCCAAAACCAATCGCAAATGTTCCTTGTGTTCCTCTTCATTTTTCGAGAAAATCAAAATATCATCAATGAACACCACGACGAACTTATCCAAAAACTCCATAAACACTTTGTTCATCAGGTTCATGAAATAAGGCTGGTGCGTTAGTCAGTCCAAATGACATAACGGTATACTCGTACAGTCCATATCTCGTGGTAAATGCTGTCTTGGGTATGTCCTGCTCCCGAATCTTCAACTGATGGTACCCTGATCGCAAGTCGATCTTGGAAAACACTTTGGCTCCTTGCAAGCGATCAAACAGATCATTTATCATAGGTAGTGGGTACTTGTTCTTGATTGTTACTTCATTCAATCCACGATAATCAACAACCATTCTCAAAGATCCATCCTTCTTCTCCACTAACAAAACGGGTGATCCCCAAGGTGAAGAACTTGGGCGTATAAAACCTTTATCCAATAGTTCCTTAATCTGTTTCTTGATTTCCGCCAAATCCTTTGCGGGCATCCTGTACGGTCGCTTCGATATCGGGCCTGTTCCTGGCAACAGCTCAATCAAAAACTCAATGTCTCTATCCGGTGGCATTCCTGGAAATTCTTCCGGAAATACATCAGGATAATCCTTCACCACTGGTACTTCTTCCTGTACCACTCCTGATAAGCAATTAACTTGTGCTCTCCTCGGCTCGTGCCGTGATACATACTTAATCCTTATTCCTTCTGGTGTGGTGAGCAAAATTGACCTTGTGGTGCAATCTGTGTTTCCTCCATACTTTGATAACCAATCCATTCCTAATATCACATCCAATCCTTGGGATTCCAGAACTATTAGGTCTGAGGGGAAAACATAGTGTCCAATCCTTAATGGCAGTCGGTCACACCATTTACTAGCCATGCATTCTGCTCCGGGTGAGGTTACTAACATGGGTGACCTAAGGGCTTGGGTCGGTAACTTGTACTTATCCACAAATCCCCTTGATATGTATGAATGCGATGCACCAGTATCAAAAGGACAACTGCAGAAATGACTTAACCAAAACTTACCGACATCTTGCATCAGGCTGATCTTCAACCTCCTCCACATCAATGTGGTTCACTTGTCCCCTGTTGAAAGGGTTGGGCTTCTTTCCAGAGCTTCCATTGCCATTTCCATTCTGGCCTTCTGGACAGTCATTTGCATAGTGCCCAGTCTTGCGGCACTTAAAGCAAGTAATGTGACTCAAGTCTACCTTGGATGGTGTTGACGGGTTGGTGTGATTCTGTCCGTTGCTTCCTCCATTCCCGTTCCCATTCTTGGTGCCATTATGGTTATGCGAATTACCTCCTCCATGGGTATGCTGAAACTGAATTCCTGATTTAGGGGTATAACGTGGTTTCTGCTGAGCTCCAGAGTTATACTTCCCTTGTCCATACTTCCGCTATGCGGTTCTCAATTTGCTGATGCTTTCCTTCAACCATGAGGGCTCGGTCTACCAACTCCTGGTAGTTGCTGAAACTTGCTACCATCAACGGCATGCTGAACTCATCATTCAGTCCTTCTAGAAACTTCTCCTGTTTAGCTGCATCCGTAGTAACGCTATCCGGGGCATAACGTGCTAACTTACTAAAATCATCCACATACTGGCCAACAGTCCTTCCTCCTTGGCGTAAGTTGCGAAATTCACGCTTCTTCATGGCCATGGCTCTTGCTGAAACATGGGCAGTGCGAAAAGCTTGCTGAAATTGATCCCATGTGACAGTGTCTACCGGGTAAGTGGCTGTGAAATTTTCCCACCATGCTGCTGTGGGTCCTTCAAGCTGATGTGCTGCAAACTTCACTCTTTCACCATCTGTGCATCCTGCAGTGGTCAGCTCCCTTCCTATCTTGCGGAGCCAGTCATCTGCTACAATCGGCTCGGTGTTGCTGGAATACACCGGCGGGTTCAGTCTAAGGAAACGAGTCAGATGATCCGCAGGTGGTGGTGGTGGTGGGTTGTTGTTGTTGTTGTTGTTGTTGCCCTGGTTCTGCACCAATGTTTGAATCAGGGTATTCTGCTGCTGGATCAATTGGGTGATCTCTGGCGGGAAAACGAATCCGGGGTCGCGTCTCGGAGGCATCTGATGGGTTTAGAAAAGAAGAGAAATGTAGAATAGAATGAGGTCTAAGGGGAATCACTACCCAAATGCACATGAGCAAATGCACACAAAATCACTTCATTCAATCAAACAAGGGCTTACAACGATCTAACTATCGCAAGGTGCGTGTACTATAATGTTTACATGGAGGGAAATACTACTAATATGTGGGGGACTTCTACTAATTTGAACCGGTGGAAGACTCCATGATGTCTGCTCCAGCTTCGTCTTCAAAGTCGGGTTCACTTGGATCCGAATCGGTGTCGTCGATGTTGATGTAGTCACTTGGGTAAATCGACATACTGGTCTTCATTCCTGCGTGCCAACTTCTTCTTGAGTTCTTCGATCTCGTACTTAAGGTCGTTATTGTGTCTTGCCAGAGCTACGATCTCGTCCATGTAGTCCTTGCTTGTAGTCTTTAGTTCTTCTTCCAGTTTGATGATCCTTCCCTTTGTCTTCTGCAACTCCAACATATCATTGCACATTTGGTTCTCCTGGCGTCGAATGTGCTGATTTAACTCTTGGATGAAAGCTGCAACGGATCTATCCTTCTTGGTGCTGACAACGTCCCAGTTGTCATCCCGGCGTCCGCAAATCTGGTAGATGGTGTCCTTGAGTTCTTATTGATAAACTTCTCCAATGCGTCCCATGGTGATGTGAGCTGCCATGCTCTTTCCCAGACTCCAAGTGGGTGCACTGAAAACACTATCTATAGGCTTGGTGATTGGGGCGAATGTCCTTCCTGGAACGTGAGCGTGAATCTTCCAGCGCTCCACTTCAGGCAGAGTGGCGTTGAAAGTCCCGGTGAAGCTTGGTAGTCCAATGTTCAGGTACTTGGTAACTTCCTTCAAGTGAAATCCAAAAGGTGTGCCTTCATCCGGTTGGGTGTACTTGATCTTCGCGTCCGTCATCCTAAAGAGTAGAAAAGATGAGGAGTTAGAAAATGGGAAGAGAGTAGTGATCTATGGCTTTAACTTAGTGGTCGTGTCCTCTGATCGGCATGTGCTCGATACCATTCTCTCAGAGCGACCAGACCGAATGGATCAAGTCTCTGTGCTCGATGTCATCCTGGATCGAGAATGCTGACACCACACAAGACTTTGAAGGATTTATAGCAGAGTAGCAATCACACACTTATTACATCGTTGTCCACAAGGAACTTATACAATAATATGGCTTAAGGCCATCTAATAATAATAGCGGAAGGCTTGGAAGATAAGCGAGTCCATCAACTCCATCGGCATCACCGACTATAGAACCACGACCTAACACCTTACTAAATCGTTCAAAAGTCTCATAACGTGAAAGTTGCAGCCCGAAACGGGTCAAGACATGGAATATGCTGGCAATGTAACACATAAGAGCAATGAAGGAATAAGCCTATACTACATGCATATTTGGCTGGTGGTAAGGCTCTACGGTTACATTTGCATAAAGCTGATTTTTCCCTACATCAAAGGAATAATTTTATTTAACTATCATGGTGGTTGTTAAACATTGAGAATGGTTGACAGCATCCTCAATCCCAATTAAAAAGTACTCATCAAAACCCAATACATTTATTAGAAGTAACATGTTGAGATTCACATGATATTCAATTACGGATACTCAAAACGTCCATAACCGGGGACACGGCTAATCATGATTAGTTTATACACTCTGCAGAGGTTTATGCACTTTTCCCCACAAGACTCGATCGCCTCCGCTTGGTTCTCGCTGACCTGTGGTGTTTGAGAAACGGATGACCGAAACATAGTCTTTCGAAGCGCTAGCACCTTACATGTGGGTAGACCGTACCAACCTACATCCCCTACATCAGCTAGCCTACCCGTAAGAGTTCGCACAACTTAGTCAACTACGCCAGAGCCCATAATTGGCTTGTGGCTGCACACGAAAGTTTCCAGTTTGAATAATCTTATAATCCCTTAGAGCCCGGGTGGCGGTCCAAGAAATACAGTAAGTCTGATAGAAACCAGGTGCCTCAATCCACCCAGATGTGTGTTTAGGTTGCCACCTTAGATAAACCATTACTTAACAATCTCACATTTGTCATGGATATGCACTCACCCAATCCACGTCTACTAGCATAGCATGGCATAATAAGCAAACGTAGAAGTAATTCCCAAGGTTTCATAAGTAAAACAGGTAATAGGTACTACCTCAATCTACTTCCCAAACCCACAATTTAATTTGATCCTAAACATGCAAGTGTTTGAGGGTTTGATCTAATGCAATAACACTGGGTAGTAGAGAAGGTATGATCAAGTGTTACGTGCCTTGCTGATGATCCGCGAGACCTAGAGATTCGAAGTAACAAGCGGCGCACTCCGGGTGATCTAACGCAGACAAACAACAAGCATACAATAAGTACTCTAATGCACAGGGAAATCTCGAATAAAAGATCTAACCAGATAGTTCATCTTAAGAACCCTGGTTGCAAAAGAATCGAATCAAATAAAGCATCGAAAGTCGAAACTCGAGAGAGAACGACTCGGTTTAGCAATCTGAAACTAGGTCAAAATTTTACAGTAGCAAAACTCTGTGTAAGTAGGTTAGTCGAACGGCGGTTTCAGAATGAAACTCCAGCGCTTGAATCACCTGATTCCGATAAACGAGCGAGAAATAAAACAGATTTGAAAATTGAATCGGAAATCGAATCAGAAAAATAACGGATTTATTCCGATTAAAAGAAAACGACGAACGGATTAAATAACGGACGTTCGTTAACAGAACTAATCCAACGAACACATTCATTGAAACGAACGGTTCGGTGAACGTTCGTTAATTAAGAAAACCGAAGAAAAAAAACCAATCTAGGGTTTTTGAAAAAAAAACGAACATCACAAAAAAAACCGGATCAGGTTTTTCTAAAAAAAACGGATCGGGGCGGCGGCGAGGTGCTACCTCCGGCGAGGTCCGCGGGCTCGGGCGGCGTGGGATCGGCGGCGGGGTCCGGGGTGGCGGCGGCGAGGGCGGCGGGTTCGGGCGGCGAGGAACGGCGGCGGCGGCGTTTTCGGCGGCGGCGGGCTCGGCTTGGGGCGGGGGCGGGGTGAGAGAGAGGGGCGGGCGGTATTTATGGAAGGGGTGGCGGCGGCTTGGGGAGGGGCAACCGAGGCCGGGCGGAGGCGGACTCGGGCGGCGGGTGGCGTCTGCGGGGCGGGCGCCTGCGAGCGTCTTGTGAGGAGAGAGGAGGAGGCGGGCTGGGCGCTGGCTGGCCAGTGGCTGGCCTTGGCCTGTGGGGCGCGATTTTTTTGTTTTAAAAACAAACCAAACGGATTTAAAAAAATACCAAACGAACTCCGATTTTAATAAAAATAATTTTCCCCGACTCCTAAAAATGAGTCGAACAAAATGAACTTTAAAACCGGCAACCATGCATATATTTTTTTTTAAAATGCTCATTTTTGCCTAAGCAAAATAAATCTCCCAAACCAAATTTGATTTATTTATAATATCTTCATTTTCCTAAATGTTGGGAAAGTCATATTATTCCCTCTCTTAATTTTTTTATAGGAAAAACTTTATGAAGATAATTAAATAAATCCAAATGATCCTATTTTCAAAATTTGAGAAATCCCAAATATGAAAATAATGAAACTTCCAACTCTCTCCGAAGGTCCTTGAGTTGCGTGAAATTTTCTAGGATCGAAAAAATGCGAGAAAATATGATATGCATGATGACCTAATGTATAACATTCCAAATTGAAAATTTGGGATGTTAAACTTAAAATGTGCTAGTTGTTACTATATATGTTAAGTATGTAGATATGGACCATATGGTTGTTGGCCCATAGCCTCTTAAAATGTGATAGTTGTTACTATGTTAAGTATGTAGATATGGACTATATGGTTGTCAAAACTGTGTTACGAAGATCCTTCTTTTGTCGAATAGTGTAACCACTATTTATATGTTAATCAAATGATGTTACCCAAGTTCTTAAATTTTCATGGAAAGTATTAGTATCATACACAGTTCATTGAGTTTAAGCTTGTGCCCGATGTCCAGAAGGCATTTGCATATTAACTATCCATATTGCAAATTCACACACATGTTAACATAAGGAAACGTATGTGTAACATACTAACCATCGCACACGAGTACTCGCAGACGCATCATGTGCGATACTCCTAGCCACCGCAAGCAACTAGTTTGCATTTTTCAAAGTTTTTTGTACACACAGAATCGCACATGAACTAACTGTATTCACCGTCTGTGTTGTAATTTCTCATCACAAACAGTTCATCCGAGTCGGTTGTTTGCCATGTATCACACACATCTTGTTTACACGACTCGTTTGTGTTCTTTTGGCTCATCGCAAACAGTTCATCCATGTGAACTGTATGCTGCATATCACACACATCTTGTTAAGTTGAACCATTTCTGTTGTGTTCCCTAATCGAAAACAGTTCGTCCGAGTGAACCGTATGCCGTATATCACACACACATAGATACGGATGTCCGTTTCTGTTGTTCTGCCTCATTGCAAATAGTTCGAATGGATTAACCGTTTGTCCTGCATCACACACACATTGATATGGCTGCCCATTTCTGTTGTTCTGCCTCATCGCAAACAGTTGAAATGGATTAACCATGTGCCCTGCATCGCACATGCAACTAAAATCTGAACCGTGTTTGATGGCTCCACCATCGCAAATGTTTTGCACCTTTTTTGACAGTTTTTTTACACCACCGTTTGTGATTATTGCATCGCACGCAGTTTCGGTAAAGGGTCTCTGATCGTAGTGTCGCGTTAGTAGTATCCTGCAGTAGTGAAGCATGCTTGACAACTTGGAAATATAGCAATTGTATTTGTTTCTCATGTATTTTGTAAATACAAATTTGATTTATTTCTCACATGGAAGACAATACAAAATTGTAGCCTAAAGAATTGAACATCACATTTGCAGAATTGAACCAAGCAGTTAACTGAAGACGACAACTAATTAACAAAACTGTTAATAAGTGAGCACCACACTGCACGACATATAGAACATATACAATAGAGCAACATATTGCATGGTAAAATTAGATATCACAATTCACTAGATGATGGTCCGCTCCACCCGCAAGTTCACCGCCGCCAAGAAGCGCGCGGACGACCTTGCCGTACTCCACCAGCCTGCGTGCCCAGGCTCCTCATTGCCTGCCACCCCCATCGGCCTCCATGGTGATTACCTATTTCAAGTACTAGTGGCCCTGCAGCTGCTAGACACCGCGACGAAGAATGTCCTCCTCGAGACCACGCTCGCCGCGCAGTGCCTCGCCATGCAAGAAATCATCGACCTACACATCCACGTCTACGAGGAAATCATCTACATAGGCCACTACAAGGCCAGGGACGATGCAAAGACGTTGGCCTTCTTCGACCGGTTGGAATCTTTGGACGCCATTGTTCCGAAGCACGTTGACCTTGCCATGAAGCCGCTGCTCCTCAGTCGTCGTTCGGTGGGCCGTCTCCCTGAACCGGGGAGTAGGAGGTCATTGATGAATGCATCTTTCTTCTTGCCTCCTATAACCAGCACTGCATCGTCTCGTGGCCTTAATGTGTTAGTGTATGGCATTATTATTCGAGTCGTAAATGACATGTGTGCCCCTTGCTCTTATTTTGCATTAATTATATGTAGTATCACTGTCTTCGTCCTTGTTTACTGGTCACCATCATGTTTTGTGCCAAATTTTGACTTCATATTTATGTACGAGTCCCAACCTACCAAACTATAGTATATATATTGGCGCGACAACCAAACTTATAAATTTAAAATTGAGCGTTACAAGTCAGGAGTTCGAAAAGAGAAAGTGGAACAAGTACAACATGCATGTGTCATTCGCGTTGCACACCACATTGTCGTTCTAGCCCACCGCTAAGCGCGCATTGGCTTGGCATTTTCTATCTACAAGTTAAAAAGGTAAAGACTACCGCATTCACGTTGCACCCCCACATGATCGGTCCGGCACACCACACTAAAGCTAGGGAACGCTTGTTGTCTTAGCATTTTCATTGTTAGGTGTGGCCATTGTTGAGCAAACCGACTATTGGCAAATCCCCTCCCTGCCCACCGTGCATCGGCTGACATAGAACTAGAAGAGAGAACCTAGGAGGTAGAAGAGCTATTTGTAGCACGGACGTCGTGGTCAGATGGGACTCGTGTTGATAGAATAGGAGTACCAAGTACTCGTACATCTAGTACCACTATCTGGGTGCGTGCGATCAATACCTATCATCACTTTAGGTCTCCTGTTCGAGCCGCAACTATGCTTCATAGTACGTAATTTGTCACGCATTTTTCTCCTATGTGTACTCCTAGGCTATTTCCACGTGCTTACTTTCACTGACATGTAGGACATAGAGCATCTAGGTCGAAGTGCACGCACGACTCGGAGCTTCTCCAACCATGCCGGTGTACTTTATATTTCAGACCTGACGAATTACATGCAAACCCCCGGCAGAAGAATAAATAAATGAATTATTACATGCAAACCGGATTATTTTCATAGAAACCGGAGTATTTCATTACATTTTGGACATAATACATTGAAAAAACGACTGGAACTAAACCAGTCTAAGGGCCTCTTTGATGCGCAGGGTACTGAAAACACGGGAATGGGAAAAGTGTGGGACTGGAGTGCTAAATCCAAGGATTAGCAAAGAGTGTTCAACGCCACACGAAAAACAAAGGAATTGTAAAAATAGGTTGGAGAAAGAATTCCTATGGAATATGATCATATGTACTAGTGTCAAAACCGCTCATTCTTATGGGACGGAGGGAGTACTAGCTAAGCTGCCACGACGCTTGGTACTTCTGAGCTGCATTGGGATTTTCTCGAAAGGAGAAGAAGATGCAGTACAGTAGAGATAAGTATTTCGCTCAATTAAGAAACAAGGTTATCAATCCAGTAGGAGAACCATGCAACACTATGTAAGCAGTTCTTGCACACAAGATAACAAATCCTTGCATCCAACGCGGACAAGGGGTTGTTAATCCCTTGGCGGTTAATTGCAATATTAAATTGTATGGTGATAGATAGATAGATAGATAGATCACACTAAATATAAAACAAAATAAAGAAATAAAAATTGCAGCAAGGTATTTTTGGATTTTAATATATGATAAAAGTAGACCGGGGGCATAGTTTTCACTAGAGGCTTCTCTCGAGAAAATAACATACAGTGGGTATACAAATTACTGTTGGGCAATTGATAGAAAAGAAAATAATCAATCACGTCCGAAACAAGTAGACCGACTCCTGCCTGAATCTACTACTATTACTCCACACATCGACCGCTATCCAACATGTATCTAGAGTATTGAGTTCATAAAGAACGAAGTAACGCCTTAAGCAAGATGACATGATGTAGACAAGATAAACCCACGTATGAATAAACCCCATATTTTTACCCTTAATAGCAACGATACATACGTGGCATGTCCCTTCTGTCACTGGGATTGAACACCGTAAGATCGAACCCATTACAAAGCACCTCTTCCCATGGCAAGATAAATCCATCTAGTTGGCCAAACCAAACCAATAAATCGGAGAAGAAATACGAAGCTATAGAAATCATGCATAAAAGAGTTCAGAAACTCAAATAATATTCATGGATAATATGATCATAAACTCACAATTCATCAAATCCCAACAAACACACCGCAAAAAGTCATTATGTTGGATAGAGCTCCAAGAACATCAAGGATAACATTGTATTGAGGAACATCAAGAGAGAAGAAGCTATCTAGCTACTAACTATGGGCCCGTAGGTCTGTGGTATGAAGGAAATATTCCCTAGAGGCAACAATGAAGTTGTTATTTATATTTCCTTATATGATGATAAATGTTTATTATTCAAGTTAGAATTGTATTAACCAGAAACTTGATACATGTGTGGATACATAGACAAAACATCGTTTCCCTAGTAAGCCTCTACTAGACTAGCTCGTTAATCAAAGATGGTTAAGTTTCCTAACCATAGATATGAGTTGTCATTTGATGAATGGGATCACATCATTAGGAGAATGATGTGATGGACAAGACCCATCCGTTAGCTTAGCATAATGATCGTTAAGTTTTATTGCTATTGCTTTCTTCATGTCATATACATATTCCTTCGACTATGAGATTATGCAACTCCCAGATACCGGAAGAATACCTTGTGCGCTATCAAACGTCACAACGTAACTGGGTGATTATAAAGATGCTCTAATGTTTGTTGGGTTGGCATAGATCGAGATTAGGATTTGTCACTCTGAGTATCGGAGAGGTATCTCTGGGCCCTCTCGGTAATGCACATCATAATAAGCCTTGCAAGCAATGTGACTAATGAGTCAGTTGTGGGATGATGTATTACGGAACGAGTAAAGAGACTTGCGGTAACGAGATTGAACTAGGTATGAAGATACCGACGATCGAATCTCGGGCAAGTAACGTACCAATGTCAAATGGAATTACGTATGTTGTCATTGTGGTACGACCGATAAAGATCTTCATAGAATATGTAGGAACCAATATGAGCATCTAGCTTCCGCTGTTGGTTATTGACCGGAGAGGTGCCGGTCATGTCTACATAATTCTCGAACCCGTAGGGTCTGCACGCTTAACATTCGATGACGATTTTGTAGTATACGAGTTATGTGATTTGGTGACCAAATGTTATTCAGAGTCCCGGATGAGATCACGGACATGACGAGGAGTCTCGAAATGGTTGAGAGGTAAAGATTCATATATAAGACGATAGTATTTTGACACCAGAAGTGTTTCGGGGGTTGAACAATAGGTGCAGAAATTAAGGCTTTCTTGAGTGTTTCAAAGGCTTCTAAATAATCATCATCAAAAAAAAGGAATATCCTTTTACAAAATATTAGTAAGAGGCCTATAAATTTTAGAAAAGTCTTTGATAAATCTCCTATAGAAACTAGCATGACCTAGGAAACTACGAATACCTTTTATATCTTTAGAACATGGCATTTTCTCATTGGCATCAACCTTAGCTTGGTCCACTTCAATACCTCTTTCAGAAATTCTATGACCCAAGACAATGCCTTCATTAACCATAAAGTGGCACTTCTCCCAATTCAAGACTAGATTTGTTTGTTCAGATCTCTGCAAAACTCGATCAGGATGCTTAAACAATCATCAAAAGACTTCCCATAAACAGAAAAGTCATCCATGAAAACCTCAACAATCTTTTCACAAAAGTCAGAGAATATAGCAGTCATACATCTTTGAAAGGTAGCAGGTGCATTACATAAACCAAAAGGCATTCGTCTATAAGCATAGGTTCCAAAAGGACAAGTAAAAGTGGTCTTTTCTTGATCAGGTTGAGAAACAGGTATTTTGAAAAGCCAGAATATCCATCAAGGAAGCAAAAGTGTGTGTGCTTAGATAATATTTCAAGCATTTGATCAATAAAAGGCAAAGGGTAATGATCTTATCTAGTTCCTTTATTTAATTTTCTAAAATCAATTATCATTCTATAGCCTATAACAATTCTTTGTGGAATAAGTACAATCTCATCATTAGGAACAACAGTAATACCTCCTTTCTTAGGGACACAATGAACAGGACTTACCCATCTACTATCATCTATAGGATAGATTATACCTGCTTCCAGAAATTTTAGTATTTCTGTTCTTACCACCTCTTTCATCTTCGGGTTTAACCGACGTTGGTGATCAACAACGGGTTTATCATCCGGTTCCATATTAATTTTGTGCTAACATAGAGTGGGACTAATGCCCTTTAAATCATCAATAGTGTATCCAATAGCAGCTCGGTGCTTCCTTAGAACTTTCAATAATCTTTCTTCTTCATGTTCTGAAAGGTTAGCACTAATAATAATAGGATATATCTTTTTTCATCGAGATAAGAATATTTCAAAGTGTCTGGCAATTGTTTTAATTCAAACACAGGATCACCTTTAGGTGGAGGAGGACCTCCTAGAGTTTAAATAGGCAAATTGTGTTTAAGTAGAGGATGTTGTTCAAATAAAATCTTATCTATTTCATTTCTTTCATGCATATGTAAATCATTTTCATGGTCTAGCAAATATTGTTCTAAAGGATCAGTAGGTGGCACATCAATAGAAGCAAGACCAATTAATGCATCCTTACTAGGCAATTCTTTTTCATGAAGTTTGCTATAAACTTGGAAAAATTAAAATCATGATGCTCATCACCAAAGCTAACATCGACAGTTTGTTTCTTACAATCTATCTTAGCATTAACTGTATTCAAGAAAGGTCTACCAAAGATAATGGGACAGAAGTCATCTTGTGGGGAACCAAGAACAAGGAAATCAGTAGGGTATTTTATTTTCCCACACAAGACTTCAACATCTCTAACAATCCCAATTGGTGATATGGTGTCTCTATTATCAAGTTTAATAGTAACATCTATTTCTTCTATCTCAGCAGGTGGTATGTATTTCATAATTTCTTGATATAAAGTGTAAGGAACAGCACTCACACTAGCACCCATGTCACATAAACCATGATAACAGTGATCTCCTATTTTAACTGAGATGACAGGCATGCCAACAACTGGTCTATGTTTATCTCTTTTATCAGGCTTAGCAATTCTAGTTGCTTCTTCACAAAAGTAAATAACATGCCCATCAATATCTTCTTCCAAGAGATCTTTAACCACAGCAATACTAGGTTCTACTTTAATTTGTTCACCAGGTTTAGGTGTTCTAATATAGCTTTTGTTAACCACAGTTGAAACTTTAGCATGTTCTTTTATCCTTACAGGAAAAGGTGGTTTCTCAATATAAGCAAAAGGGACAACTGGATCAACATTATAAAGTATAGTTTCTTCTTTCACCGGTACCGGTTCTTTAGTTTATTCTTTAATAGGTGGGTGGTATTTAAACCACTTCTCTTTAGGGAGTTCAACATGAGTAGCAAATGATTCACAAAAGGAGGCTACTATCTCAGAGTCAAGTCCATATTTAGTGCTAAACTTTTGAAAAGCATCAGTATTCATAAAATATTTAACACAATCATACTTAAGTTTAATACCTTACTATTTACCTTTGTCGAGTTCCCAATCTTCAGAGTTGCGTTTAATTCTTTCCAAAAGATCCCACCGGAATTCAATAGTCTTCTTCATAAAAGAACCATCACAAGAAGTATCCAGCATGGTTTGATCATTACGAGAAAGCCAAGCATAAAAGTTCTGGATGATAATTTCCCTTGAGAGCTCATGATTGGGGCATGAATATAACATTGACTTAAGCCTCCCCCAAGCTAGAGCGATACTTTCTCCTTCACGAGGCCAAAAATTATATATATAGTTCCGATCACGATGAACTAGATGCATAGGATAAAAAATTTGGTGAAATTCCAATTTCAAACTATTTCAGTTTTGGTAAAAAATTTGGTGAATTTTTGGTAAAATTTTTGGTGAAATTCCAATTGCAAATATGAATTTCGACTTTATTTGCAAAATCTCTCGAGAATTTGTAAAAATGGGCATAACTTTTGCATACTAACTCGGATGAAAAAGTTTTATATATGAAAAATCATCTACTCGAAAAGTTACATCCAAATTTAACACGGGGAACCCCGTTAAACATTTTCAAAATCCTCAAAAACCAAACAGAAAAAAAGTTATGGGGCTTTTAAGATCTAGAGTGGAAAAAATCGAAAAAATTTCAAACTGTGTGGTCAAACTATGGTCAAACTAATTATTCTAGAATATTAGTGTTACTAAATAATTATTTTAGTTTTTTTGAATTTTGGTCAAATCTGGTCATACTATGGCCAAACAGTGGTCAAACTAATTATTCAAGAAATATTAGTGTTACTAATTTTTTAGAACAATAGTTTCAAACTCAAATAGTGAAATGGGTGACTTCATGCTCAAGCTAAATTCCTGAGGTTAATAGGATTGACATCTTACCATTGTCAGGAAAACAACAAGTGCAGACTTGGAAAACGAGGGAGAATAGAACCCGAAAGTTAAGCGTGCTCAGGCCGGAGTAGTGAGAGGATGGGTGACCGTCCGGGAAGTTAGATGATTTGGAATGATGAAGGGTGATTAGAGATTAAATTGAGCAGCGATGAGGGGTGATTAGAGATTTGAGGTTAAAATAATTCAGAAATTTGAAAATTAGGGAAAAAATCTAAATACTTTTTTGAAAAAATTCAAAAAAAAAACCCGCGCTGGTAGTAGTAGCGCGGGTTTTTACCCACGCTACTACTAAAGGACGTAATAGTAGCGCGCTACTGCTATACGTTAGATGTAGCACCTTATTAGTAGCGTCGGCCCCCGCGCTACTAATAGGCCCAAAACCCGCGCTGCTGCTAGGCTTTTCCCTAGTAGTGTAACCATAGACATGAGTTGTCATTTGATGAACCGGATCACATCATTAGGAGAATGATGCGATGGACAAGACCCATCTGTTAGCTTAGCATAAGGATCATTAAGTTTTATTGCTATTGCTTTCTTCATGTCATATAAATATTCCTTCGACTATGAGATTATGCAAATCCTGGATATCGGAGGAAAACCTTGTGTGCTATCAAATGTCACAACGAAACTTGGTGATTATAAAGATGCTCTAGAGGTATCTCTGAAGGTTTTTGTTGGGTTAGCATAGATCGAGATTAGGATTTGTCACTCCGAGTATCGGAGAGGTATCTTTGGGCCCTCTCGGTAATGCACATCATAATAAGCCTTGCAAGCAATGTGACTAATAAGTTAGTTGTGGGATGATGTATTATCGAATGAGTAAAGAGACTTGTCGGTAATGAGATTGAACTAGGTATGAAGATACCGACGATCGAGTCTCGGGCAAGTAACATACCGATGACAAAGGGAATTACGTATGTTGTCATTGCGATATGACTGATAAAGATCTTCGTAGAATATGTAGGAACCAATATGAGCATCCATGTGCCATTGTTGGTTATTAACCGGAGAGGTGTCTCGGTCATGTCTACATAGTTCTCGAACCCGTAGGGTTCGCACGCCTAATGTTCGATGGCGATTTTGTATTATATGAGTTATGTGATTTGGTGACCGAAGGTTGTCCGGAGTCCCGGATGAGATCACGGACATTACGAGGAATCTCGAAATGGTCAAGAGGTAAAGATTCATATACAGGACAATAGTATTCGGACACCGGAAGTGTTCCGGGGGTACCGGGTACGTATCGGGTCAGCGGAAGGGGTTCCGGGCATCCCCCCGGCAACTACATGGGCCTAATGGGCGAAGAAGGGGACAGGCCATCCCCTAGGGGGCTGCTGCTCCCCATGTAGGCCAAAATAAGGGGGAAGGAAAGAGGAGAAGAGGGAAAGGAAGGGGAGGGATTCGGCCTCCCCCTTCCTTCTCTCCTCCCTCCTCCTTCCTTCCCCCTCCGGATGAATATGGAAGGGGGGAGGCCGAATTGGGAGGCGCCCAAGTAGGATTCCTCCTACTTGGGGCACCCACTTGGCTGGCTCTCCTCCCCTCCAACCTATATATATGAGGGGGGCACCGCTAGAACACACAACATTGATTCCTAGCCATGTGCGGCGCCCCCCTCCATAGTTTACGCCTTCGGTCATATTCACATAGTGCTTAGGCAAAGCCCTACGCAGATCACTTCACCATCACCGTAAACATGCCGTCGTGCTGACAGAACTCTCCCTCGACACTTTGCTGGATCAAGAGTTCGAGGGACGACATCGAGCTGAACGTGTGCACAACTCGGAGGTGCCGTAGTGCGTGATCGGTCGGAACAAGAAGAAGTTCAGCTACATCAACCGCGTTGTCAAACGCTTCCGCTTTCGGTCTACGAGGGTACATGGACACACTCTCCCCCTCTCGTTGTTATGCATCTCCTAGATAGATCTTGCATGAGCGTATGAATTTTTTTGAAATTGCATGCTACGTTTCCTAGCATGGTAAACTACCCACGCATCATCGGAAGGACATTGATTTCCTGAAAAGCAAAAACATGCAGAAAACAACAACTGGCACTGGGCACTAAGTTAATAGGTTAGTCTCAAAAAATGATATAAAGTTGCTTGTAAATGAATACAAAACATCCAAGAGTAATAGCATGAATAGTCAAAAATCATAGATACATTGGAGACGTATCAAGCATCCCCAAGCTTAATTCTTGCGCATCCCCCAGTAGGTAAATGATGATAACCGAATTTTTGATGTTGAATGATTCCTATCATATTCATCATATAATCTTTCTCTTTTGTCGCATGGACATTAGAGTTTGAGTGATTCAAAACACTAGTCTATATTTTTACATGAAAACATCAATACTCAAGCATATCAACAAGCAACCATGTCTTTCAAAATATCAATGCTAAAGAAAGCTAGCCCTAGCCCATTATGCTCGATCATTGATCCAACAATGAAGCACACTCAAACATTAGCTACACCCAATGCACAAGCATGACAATAGTGTTCCGTAGTTGGTACTTTATAAGAGAAGATGGAGACTCAAAATAAAAATAAAAATTACATAAAAGTAAATAGATAGGCCCTTAGCAGAGGAAAGCAGAGATTTATAGAGGTGCCAGAGCTCAAAGCTCAAATTGAGAGATAAAAAATTATTTTGAGAGGCATGCTTTTCATGTCAACGCTACGGCCAAGAGTTCCCAACATCTTCCATGCTAGACGAATCATAGGCGGTTCCAAATAGAAAATAAAATTTATTTCTTTTCCACCTTTCTTTTCATAAGCCATAACTAGCCATATCCACGGGTGCCTTCCATACCAACACTCTCCAAAGAATTTATTATTATCATAGTTTTCATTTTGGGATCGGGCATCCCTATTACCTGCCACACTCTCATGCAATGACAAATGAATAAACACTTATCATGAGAATAACCCACCTAACATGGAAGTTGTTGGCCACCCCCCTGCTGAGGGAGTCCTGGATTAGGGGGTATCCGGACAGCCGGACTATATACATCGTCCAGACTATTGAAGAGTGAAGATACAAGACTCAAGACTTCGACCCGTGTCCAGATGGGACTTTCCTTGGCGTGGAAGGCAAGCTTGGCGATCCAGATATTATATTTCCTTCGTTGTAACTGACTCCATGTAAACCCTAGCCCTCTCCGGTGTCTATATAAACCGGAGAGGTTGGTCCTTAGAAGGCCGATCACAATTACAATCATACCATCATAGGCTAGCTTCTAGGGTTTAGCCTCTACAATCTCGTGGTAGATCTACTCTTGTACCACCCATATCTTCAATATTAATCAAGCAGGAAGTAGGGTTTTACCTCCATCGAGAGGGCCCGAACCTGGGTAAACATCTGTGTCCCTTGCTTCCTGTTACCATCAGCCTAGGCACACAGATCGGGACCCCCTACCCGAGATCCGCCGGTTTTGACACCGACATTGGTGCTTTCATTGAGAGTTCCTCTGTGTCGTCGCTGCAAGGCTCGATGGCTCGTCTCGTTGTCAGGGACAACATTACCGCGGGGGGAGCTCTGGCTGTTGGCCAAACTCTCCGACTAGGTGGCTTCGTCATGGCCGCCCCATCGGCTGTCGCGCCGACGATGGCCTCTCAGGTCATCACGCATAAACTTCACATCAATTCAGAACTCGCCGAACAAATGGATCCGATAGAGCTCTCTTCTCTTAATGAGCTCTTGGATCGCATCGCCGCTTTGGGAGTCGCAACGGACTATGACCGGATCGGGCTTAAACCCGACCAAAGGGACGTTAAATCCCCGCCGGCCACCCATGAGATAGCAGTATCGGAGGAACTGCACAAGGAGTATCCCCCTATTTTGAGGACGAATTATGTCCGGATCGCCGAGCTCCCGGAGCCGGACACCCGCCCGGGGGAGGATATGACCCAGGTCCCGGACTTAGAATCGGGCACGGGGCCGGAAAAATTAGGCAGCGTCCCGAATCCCGAGTTGTTGAACTCGGAAGCTTCCATGCCCCGGGGTGCTAGATCGGATCAGAATCCGGATTCGGCTATAACCACCCACGCGGACTTAAATTGTCTCTCCCATATCAGGCAAGATCCCCAGGAGACAGTACATCATTACTGGGCCAGATTCCTCCTTGCGTTAAACAAGGTCGAGGACTGCCACGAGGAGGACGTAGTCTCGCTCTTCTGCAAAAACTGCACGGACAAAGGAATCCTTAATGTTATAAGTTGCCGTGACATAGTACGCTTTGCGGACTTAGCAATCATAGTACGAAAGTACTGTGCGATGGAAAGCATCTGGAAAACTCAAGCTGAATTTTGGGACAGTCCGGCTTTCACCAAAACCTTTGTCCAAACTAAACGGCCGAACTCTCGTAAGTCGGCCGATCCAATCCCCAAGAAACCAAAGCCCACCCCAGGGCGGGGAACCGTATTGGAAAAATGGCTCAATGGGCCATGTAAACTCCACAGCAATCCGGACACAGCACCAACTCATAGCCTCAGGGCATGTTGGATACTCCGGCAGGTTGCAAAAGGTCGCGAGGATCTTCTTCCAGAACAACATCCCGCCAACGAGCACAATACGGTACTAACAGTCTTCGAGACTTTTGCCTCAAATAGTAGGCGCAAGCGAGCTCAACGAAGCTCCGCGGAAATTTGCCATATGGCCAAAATAAACCCCTGGAAGACACTACTATAACTTTTAATGCCAGTGACGAACCTCGATTCCAGACTGTCCGGGCACCAGCCGCTCTGGTTCTTAGCCCAATCGTGGATGGCTTTCGGCTCACTAAAGTGCTCATGGATGGCGGAAGCGGATTAAACTTGATCTATGAAGAGACACTCAGCAAGATGGAAATTGACAAAGGCCGCATTGAACAAAGCGACACAACCTTCAGGGGAATTATCCCTAGTCTGGAAGCGCGGTGTGCAGGAAAAATCACACTCGACGTGGTATTCGGCACCCCGGAGAATTATAGGTCCGAAGAAATCACATTCCAAGTGGCCCATTTTAGCAGTGGATACCACGCCCTTTTAGGGCGGGACGCGTTTGCAAGCTTTCAAGCTATACCCCATTACGGGTACATGAAGCTTAAAATGCCCGGGCCCAATGGAATCATCACTCTAGCCAGTGATCCGGACGTCGCACTTCGTGTCGAAAACAAA
The DNA here is from genome assembly GCA_021605205.1 of Aegilops longissima. Taxonomy (NCBI): domain Eukaryota; kingdom Viridiplantae; phylum Streptophyta; class Magnoliopsida; order Poales; family Poaceae; genus Aegilops; species Aegilops longissima. The sequence continues at coordinate 607,298,634 of CM038681.1, forward strand.
ACCGCAGCACTAGCCCTGGAGGCATTATCCGAGGCCCTAGTAGCCGAAGAATTAACAACACTGTGGGCCACTGTGGACAGGGACGACGTGATACTCGACAAGCGACCCAAGTCCACCTCATTTAAACCCGCAGACAAGATAGTCAAATTCCAAGTCCATCCAACGGACCCCACGAAGACAGCTTCCGCCGGGACACAGCTGAGCCCCGCGATGGATGCCGCACTGGAGACTTCTTATGCGAGAATTGGGACATCTTCGCCTGGCACCCATCGGACATGCCAGGCATCCCACTCAGATTGGGCGAACACAGCCTCAATATACTAAAAGGATACAAACCGGTCAAGCAGACTCTAAGATGGTTTTCAAAGCCCAAACGGCAGTCCATGGGGGAAGAGCTAGCCAAACTACTCGAGGCCGGATTCGTCAGAGATATCAAGCATCCGGATTGGCTGGCAAACCTTGTAATGGTACCAAAGAAGGACAAATCCTGGCGCCTATGTGTCGACTTTAAAGACCTCAACAAGGCTTGCCCCAAGGATCCCTTTCCCCTCCCTCACATCGATCAAATCATTGATACCACAGCAGGACACGACTCGCTGTGTTTCCTCGACGCATACTCTGGATACCATCAAATAAAGATGGCAGAGTCTGACCAAGCTACAACAGCTTTCATAACGCCATATGGCCCTTTCTGCTTCAACACTATGCCTTTTGGGCTCAAGAACACCGGCGCAACCTACCAACGCATGATTCAAACATGCCTGGAAAAGCAAATCGGCAAAACAGTGGAGGCATACGTGGATGACGTGGTCATAAAAACAAGACACGTCGAAACCCTAATAGATGACTTGAGGCTTACATTCGACAATCTCCGGACATACGACATCAAGCTGAACCCGGAAAAATGTGTTTTTGGCGTCCCCTCGGGGAAACTACTCGGCTTCATCGTTTCCAATAGAGGAATTGAAGCGAATCCGCCAAAAATCCGAGCTCAGTCACAGTTGGCTATACCAACAGACCTCAAGCACATCCAAAAACTAGCCGGATGCGTGGCCGCTTGTAGCGACCCGACCCGAATGGATCAAGTCTCTGTGCTTAAGTGTCATCCCTGGATCGGTATGCTGACACACACAGTACTCAAGGATTTATAACAGAGGTAAATCACATGTATAAATAACGTAAATACTATTACCTCAATCCAAAATAGCGGAAGTAACAAGGTTGTGGATTCCCATCAACACCAACGGCAAAGTTGAGTGTAGAAATCATAACCCTAACGTATCACTTACTCGTCGTCTGAAAAGTCTGCAACATGAAAAGTTGCAGCCCGAAAACGGGTCAGCACATGGAATATGCTGGCAATGTAGCACATAGAGATTAATGAAAGAATAAGCTATACTACATGCATATATGGCTGGTGGAAAGCTCTATGGTTACAGTTTTTGAGTAAAGCCAATTTTTTCCTACTGCAAAGGAATAAATTATTTAACTATCATGGTGGTTGTTGAACATTGAAAATGGTTGATAGCATCCTCAATCCCAATTAAAAGTACTCATTAACAACCCAACAATATTATTTAGAGTAACATGATGAGATTCACATGATATCCAGATACTAGATACTCAAGATGTCCATAACCGGGGACACGGCTAACCATGATTAGTTTATACACTCCGCAGAGGTTTGGGCACTTTTCCCCACAAGACTCGATCGCCTCCGTTGGATTTCTCGCACTACATGATGTTTGAGGAACGGATGACCGAGACATAGTCTTTTGGAAGCGCTAGCACCTTACATAGGGTAGACCGGTACACCTACTTTCCCCTACATCTGCTAGTCTACCCGTAAGAGTTCGCACAACTTAATCAACTATGCCAGAGCCCATAATGGCTTGTGGCTGCACACGTAAGTTTCTAGTTTGAATAATCTCATGATCCCTTTGGGCCTGGGTGGAGGTCCGAAGAAAAATAGGCAAGTCCTGATAGAAACCAAGTGCCTCAATCCACCCAGATGTGTGTTTAAGTTGCCACCTTAAATAAACCATTAATTTAACAATCTCACATCTGTGATGGAATACACTCACCCAATCCACGTCTACTAGAATAGCATGGTATAATAAGCAAACGTAGAAGTAACTCCCAAGGGTTGATAATAAAAAAGGTAATAGGTACTACCTCAACTACTTCCCATCCCACAATTTAATTAGATCCTAAATCAATGCAATGTTTGAGGATTGATCTAATGCAATAAAAACTGGGTATGAGAAAAGGTATGATCAAAGTGTTACTTGCCTACAATGTTGATGAAGATGATTCGCACTCAAAACTCTTGATAGTTCTACTCGTCACACTCCGGTCAATCTATCGTAAGCAAGCAATAGTAACCACACATAAGCAATCACTCAAAAGATCGGAAAGAACAAAGAAAACAATTCGGAAAACATCAACACCAAGCAAATAACTCTTGCAACCTAAAACAATTTCTAACAGTACCAAAATTATGTGAATTTGGCCTTATCAGAGAGTTTATGTCAAGAGCTTTAATTTGCAAAAAGAATCAACTAAATCGGAGTTACGAAACTCAAGTTATGATCAAACGAAGTTCAAATTCAAATCTGATCTAATTCAAATTTTAAACTTTCGAAAACATGTTTGAGTTGGATTACTGGAAAGAGGGTATCATAACGAAGAGGTGGGCGTTGGTTTCGTTGAATTCCGACTAACGAGCAAAAAGTTATAGTTGTTTGAAAACCAGGGGCTAATCTGCAGAAAAAGTATTCACAGATAGGTCCCTGACCAAAAAAATAAACCTAAAAAGAAAACTATACCGAACGAACGTTCGCTACCGAATGCTAACGAACGAAAACCGTTCGCTCCAGAGCCATAGCTAACGAACGCTCTCTAGATCAAAAAAACTCTTAGAGGAAAAAAACAAATGGATCTGGATCCTTAGATCCAGATCGGACGGACGAGAAGGGGCGGCGGTTACCGCGGCGGCAGCGTCGAAATCCGGCGACGAGGGAGAGCGGCGGCGGCTTGGCTCCGGTCGGGGCGGTGGCTCCGGGCGTCGGGGAAGGCGGCGAGGAGCACGGGAGGAGGCGGCGCGAGCGGTGGGTGCAGGGCGGCGACGGCGGTGTTCGACGACGACGAGGGCGGCGGCGGCGGAGGTGAGATCCGGCGGCGGCGGCGGCGGTGTTTTGCGGCGCGGGCGGCAGCGCGAGAGGAGAGAGAGAGGGGGGCCCAGGGCGGCGCCCTTTATAGGAGGGGAGGGGCGAGGTGGCGTGGAGGAGGGGGCAAGGGAGGAGAAGTCCGGCGGCGGCTTGCTCGGGACTCGTCCCGAGCCGAGATGAAGCGGTGGCGCGGTCTTTGAATTGGCGGGCATGGGCCTCAGCAATCGGGCCGGCCGGTCCAAGGAGGAGAAGTTTTTTTTTAAACAAATTTTCAAAAAATAGAATAAAACCAAAATAAATAAAAATATACTATAGGCATATAATATATCAAAATTTTCAGAAAAAGATTTCCTACAAGATGAACATTATTCTAGAGTCAAATAAAATACACACAAATTCTAATAAAGCAAAGAGTGCTTCTGCTCTAATAAAATCCAATAAAAATCATTTTAAAAATACCAAAATGAATTCAAATTTATTTCTCTCAATTTTCTGATGTAGGGAATCATGTTACCCTATTTTCCATGTATTTTATTTTTGGAGAAAATAATTTGAATAAAACTCAAATAACTCCAATTGAAAATAAATTCAAAAGAACTTTGAATTTAATTCTTTGGAACTCCCAACTCATATTTCATATGTTTTGAAGAATTCATTTTATCTTCGCTCGTGAAAATCATTGAGTTGCATGAAGTTTAAAAATTGGAAATATTTTCCGAATGAAATTCAAATATTTTCAACACCCCTTGTCATTTAAATAAATGGAAGAAGTCATGTCATCTTCTCTCCAGGGTTTTGTGATGAAAAGAATTTGAATTCCTGAAGATCATAAAAGCAAAATGAAAGTTTGAGAAAGTCCTTTTATTCCCTCTCATTTAACTTTCAAAAAGTTTCGAATTTCAGTCAATTTCACCCAATCAATCAAACAATCAATCAAATCTATCTATTTGTTTATAACATTCCAAAATTTAGAATTTTGGGATGTTACAAACTACCACCCTTAAAATGAATCTCATCCTCGAGATTCGGAGAGGCTAGCAAGAAATAGGTTAGGGTAGGGGTCTTCACAAAATCCATCGATCGTCACAGCGGGTCTGGGGTGCTACCACCCTTAGAAACATTGTTACGGTCCCATCAATACTCATATACTCCATCCTTATTCTTGACGGGGCCGGTCTTCTCAAATTCTCGAAAAAAATCCTTCTCTGGGCTCTTCCGGTAGTGGCATAACCTCACCTCAATTCTTATGTCCTTTCATCTTGATAAGGTTCTTCTGAGACTGGGTCTTCATAGCTGACGGGTCTGGCGCCAATTCTAAACAACTATCGATATCTCATGGTGGTCATCAATTTATGGTTTCTCCTGCAGAAAACGGGTCGGGGTTGATCCTCACCGTATATCCTACGGTTGGCAACAACTGCCTTGTACAAGGGGGAAAATGTTTATACTATTCTAAGGTTCAACAAGGTTTAATATCATCGTCACTCTACTATAGGTAGGTCACTCAGATTTACCATCCCATATAGCAAATCGAATAATAAGAGTAAGTCGGTATGGTGATCAATCCATCCCGCACCCAAATCATTACCTTGTACATGGTTTAGCGAATCTCGCATTCTAACACTCGGTCATCCTCACAAGCATTGCAGAATTTCTCTTGTCAACGAACCAAATTCGGATAAATCCATTGATTCTGCAAGCCAGACAAACATCTATCGTTCCTTAACAACTCTCAGGTTTTGCGTAAACTCCTATAGAATCGTCAGTTGATAAAATCGTAACTTCTTCCAGGTTTTCCTTCAACAAGAGTGTGCTTGCTTCTTGGCAGGTCCTGGGGCATGTGGGTTATGGCCCATCTCATCACTTGCAAACCTTGAATTCATCATCAGGGCAACTGATCCATATTCCAACTTCCAACTTCCTAGTATTCTTAAATCCATCCAATTGTACTGTCTTCCTTCCTTCTATTGGCACCAAACTAAGACGTGATTACTCAGACTCATCATGGAGTCACACTTGCTCCATATCACCAACATTATACCTCCTTGTATCCAATAGTAATTTATCTCTTCATCCTCGTGGGATGTCCCACATACCGAGATAAAAACTTATACTTATGAAGTCCATACTCCACTTCGTGGAACATCATTATCCTTTCTAGGGTCAAGCGTCCTTACAGGGGAAATATTGGCCATCTCTGCATGGCACTTCTTCAACTGGGAAACGTGAAACACATAATGAACTCCTGACAGTCCTTCGGGTGACTCCAATTTGTTGGCCACTTCTCCCATACGCTCCAAACTCGGTATGGTCCTACAAATCTCAGGGCTAACTTTCCCTTAACTCCAAATCGTTTAACTCCTCGTAGAGGGGACACACGAAGACATGCTCTGTCTCCAATTTCATAGACTACCTCCTTGCATTTTTGAGTCTGCATAACTCTTCTTCCTGGACTGAGCTACCTTCAGTCTATCTTGAATCAACTTGTCATTCTCTTCTGACTCCTTGATCACATTTGGTCAAACAACTGACGGTCTCCAACTTCATCCCATATCAACGGTGTTTGGCTCCTTTTCCCATACAAAGATTCAAAAGAGCCATCTTCAAATTGGCTTGGTAATTATTGTTGTATGAGAACTCAGCATAAGGTAGATTATCATCCCTACTATATCCATCATCTAGCGCACACGCTCTCAACATATCCTCCAGAATCTGATTTACTCTCTCATCATCCATCTGCTCATGGGTAAAAAGCAAGATCAACTCTAGCCTGGTTCCCAAAGTTTCACGAATCGATTCCAAAACTTTGAAGTAAACTGGGTTCCTCTATCGATACGATGGTCCTCGAACTCCATGCGCATATACGATCCTGGTCAAATATATCTTGGCCAACTTCGCACTTGTATAGGTGGTTTTTACTGGGATAAAGTGAGCCACTTTGGTCAAGCGAATCAACTACTACCCAGATAGAATCATATCCCAATCGGGTTCTGGGAAATCCGGTAATGAAATTCATGCCAAGCTTATCCTGCTTCCATTCGGGTATCGGCATAGGTTGTAGTAATCCGACTGGCTTTTGATGTTCTGCCTTCACTCTCTGACATACATCACATACGGCTACATACTCGGCAATATCCTTCTTCATACCAGTCCACCAGAAACGCTCCTTTAAATCCAAATACATCTTGATGTTTCCAGGGTGAATCGAGTATAGCGAATCATGGGCCTCCTAAAGTATTAACTTCCTAATCTCTGCATTATTGGGTATATGTACACTGTCCTCAAACCATAAGGTGTCGTGCTCATCCTTACGAAAACCTTTGGCCTTTCCTTTGCTCATCCTCTCTTTTATCTCAGCAATCTCTTTGGCATCCGTCTGAGCTTCACGGATCTTTTCCAACAATGTAGACTGAACTTCCATTACTGCAACAAAACCTTTGGGAACAATCTCCAACCGAAGTTCCGTGAGATTCCTCGGCTAACTCCTTTGGTAATCCTCCGCCTATGAGGGTATCCATCCTGGTGTTCTTTATGGTTGTGTCCTATTTCTCCACAAATCTTGCATGCACTTTCTTCATATCATTTCCATAAGGCTTCAACTTCGGGTCACAAGCCAAGACTTTAGCAGAGTCAACTTAAATTCTTTCCAAGTGGTTATTCCTTGCCATCCATTGATGGTTTGGTACATCCTCCACCAAGTAGCAGCACCTCTTTCAAAGCCCTGAAGAGCATGCTGGGTCATATACTTTCCAGCTATAGGGTTATTCTCCATGCGATCCTCCATGCTCTGAATCCATTGGTCCATCTCCAACTGACTCATCGGTCCAGAAAATACAAGCTCATCTCCATTCATCCTCTATGGGGTCCAGGGGTTTTTGGGGTGGGATAAGAGAGATAGAGAGGGATGCACACAGTACAAACAAAAGTTTTGAAAAGACAGATTTTATTGTGGCCGTCGGAAAACATCAAACAAATGACAGCTCATAATCGTCGCATCTAACACGGGTATATACTAGGGGTTTGGGGTTCTAATGGTCAATAAATCTTCCAAGTCATCAAACTCTTCGATTCTTGTTCATGTCTACGATGGCTTCTTCCGATCGTACTTGTCTTTCTCAAGTTCTTCTGCCAGATCATCTTTATTGACACGAAGTCTCTTGTGACGTCCTTTAATAATCCTGGAGTTGCATTCCAAACTTTTGGGTTTCAACATCCTTGGCATGATCCATGGTCCTACTGTCCTTCAGTTCCTGACGAATCTCCGGTATCTTGAGGTTTGGCTCCTCTAGCTTGGCTACTTTCAGCTTCAGGTTCATGTATTCTTCATGAATTGCCTCCTTGTCAAATATAGCTTCCTGCATGTCCATCTTAAACTTCTTGATGTAATACTCCAGATCTTGGTGATGCACCAGCTATGTTAAAACTGCATGCTTCGCTGACAGATGCTCCTTCGGCCTTCTACCATCCAATTCTTCCATGCATCTGCACGCTTAACTCCGCATGGTGACAATAGCATAGGCGGTTAACAACATCATGGATAGCCATGTTTTTTGCTCTTGTCATTTCCATGAGCTACCATTCCATAGTTGATATCTCCTGCCTTAGGGTTTCCTTGATAAAAACTTTGAGTTTTTAACTCTCCATGCTCCGGTCTTACTCCAATACACCTTGATCTCAGGTATTGATAACTTACATAGTCTGTCAAATTCCATAAGCGTAACCTTCCTAGGTCATAAAAATCTGGGAATTCTTCAGAGCCTTCAAAATCTCCTAGTCTTCGGAGTCTTCAACAGTTGTAGTTTCCATTTACACGGTAAAATCCTCTTCATTCCAAATGGTCTTAGTTGTCCGATTATCTTGTCTCCTTAGAGTGGTCTCATCAGTCGAATATTCGAGTGGTCAAAAAGGGGAAAGGGTATGGTCTCTCTAAAAGGGAATATTTGAATAAGCTCAGAAGAGAAGAGAGGTAAAAGATCTTTTTGAAAATGAAGTAGTAGAGAAAATCTTTCCTATGGGCTTGCCAGCTTCTGTGTTCACGCCCCACAACAACATGTGCTCTGATACCATCTTGTAGCGACCCGACCCGAATGGATCAAGTCTCTGTGCTTAAGTGTCATCCCTGGATCGGTATGCTGACACACATAGTACTCGAGGATTTATAACAGAGGTAAATCACATGTATAAATAACGTAAATACTATTACCTCAATCCAAAATAGCGGAAGTAACAAGGTTGTGCATTCCCATCAACACCAACGGCAAAGTTGAGTGTAGAAATCATAACCCTAACGTATCACTTACTCGTCGTCTAAAAAGTCTGCAACATGAAAAGTTGCAGCCCGAAAACGGTTCAGCACATGGAATATGCTGGCAATGTAACACATAGAGATTAATGAAAGAATAAGCTATACTACATGCATATATGGCTGGTGGAAAGCTCTATGGTTACAGTTTTTGCGTAAAGCCAATTTTTTCCCTACTGCAAAGGAATAAATTATTTAACTATCATGGTGGTTGTTAAACATTGAGAATGGTTGACAGCATCCTCAATCCCAATTAAAAGTACTCATTAACAACCCAACAATATTATTTAGAGTAACATGATGAGATTCACATGATATCCAGATACCAGATACTCAAGATGTCCATAACCGGGGACACGGCTAACCATGATTAGTTTATACACTCTGCAGAGGTTTGCGCACTTTTCCCCACAAGACTCGATCGCCTCCGTTGGATTTCTCACACTACATGATGTCTTTCCCCTACATCTGCTAGTCTACCCGTAAGAGTTCGCACAACTTAATCAACTATGCCAGAGCCCATAATGGCTTGTGGCTGCACACGTAAGTTTCTAGTTTGAATAATCTCATGATCCCTTTGGGCCTGGGTGGCGGTCCGAAGAAAAACAGGCAAGTCCTGATAGAAACCAGGTGCCTCAATCCACCCAGATGTGTGTTTAAGTTGCCACCTTAAATAAACCATTAATTTAACAATCTCACATCTGTCATGGAATACACTCACCAATCCACGTCTACTAGCATAGCATGGCAAATAAGCGAACGTAGAAGTAACTCCCAAGGGTTTGATAATAAAACAGGTAATAGGTACTACCTCAATCTACTTCCCATCACACAATTTAATTAGATCCTAATCATGCAAGTGTTTGAGGATTGATCTAATGCATAAAAACTGGGTATGAGAAAAGATATGATCAAAGTGTTACTTGCCTGCAAAGTTGATGAAGATGATTCACACTCAAAACTCTTGATAGTTCTACTCATCACACTCCGGTCAATCTATCGTAATCAAGCAATAGTAACCACACATAAGCAATCACTCAAAAGATCGGAAAGAACAAAGAAAACGATTCGGAAAACATCAAAACCAAGCAAATAGCTCTTGCAACATAAAACAATTTCTAACAGTACCAAAATTATGTGTATTTGGCCTTATCAGAAAGTTTAGGTCAAGAGCTTTGATTTGCAAAAAGAATCAACTAAATCGGAGTTACGAAACTCAAGTTATGATCAAACAAAGTTCAAATTCAAATCTGATCTAATTCAAATTTTAAACTTTCAAAAACATGTTTGAGTTGTATTACTGGAAAGAGGGGATCATAATGAAGAGGTGGGCGCTGGTTTCGTTGAATTCCGACTAACGAGCAAAAAGTTATAGTTGTTTGAAAACCAGGGGCTAATCTGCAGAGAAAGTATTCACAGATAGGTCCCTGACCGAAAAAATAAACCTAAAAAGAAAACTATACCGAACGAACGTTCGCTACCGAACGCTAACGAACGAAAACCGTTCGCTCCAGAGCCATAGCGAACGAACGCTCTCAAGATAAAAAAACGCTTAGAGAAAAAAAACAGATGGATCTGGATCCTTAGATCCAGATCGGACGGACGAGAAGGGGCGGCGGTTACCGCGGCGGCGGCGGCAAAATCCGGCGACGCGGGAGAGCGGCGGCGGCTCAGCTCCGGTCGGGCGGTGGCTCGGGCGCCGGGAAGGCGGCGAGGAGCACGGGAGGAGGCGGCGCGAGCGGGGCGGTGGCGGCGACGGCGGTGTTCGACAACGACGAGGGCGGTGGCTGCGGAGGTGAGATCCAGCGGCGGCGGCGTTTTGCGGCGCGGGTGGCAGCGCGAGAGGAGAGAGAGAGGGGCCCAGGGCGGCGCCCTTTATAAGAGGGGAGGGGGGAGGTGGCGTGGAGGAGGGGGCAAGGAAGGAGAAGTCCGGCGGCGGCACGAGTCGCCGGCGACGGCGGCTTTCGCTCGGACTCGCCCCGAGCCGAGATGGGGCGGGCGGCGGTCTTGGGCTGGCGGGTCGCGGCTCGGCAATCGGGCCGGCCCGGTCGGGCGGAGGAGAAGTTTTTTTTTTAAACAAATTTTCAGAAAATAGAATAAAACCAAAATAAATAAAAATATACTATAGGCATATAATATATCAAAATTTTCCTAAAAAGATTTCCTACAAGATGAACATTATTCTAGAGTCAAATAAAATACACACAAATTCCAATAAAGCAAAGAGTGCTTCGCTCTAATAAAATCCAATAAAAATCATTTTAAAAATACCAAAATGAATTCAAATTTATTTCTCTCAATTTTCTGATGTAGGGAATCATGTTACCCTATTTTCCATGTATTTTATTTTTGGAGAAAAATAATTTGAATAAAACTCAAATAACTCCAATTGAAAATAAATTCAAAAGAACTTTGAATTTAATTCTTTGAAACTCCCAACTCATATTTCATATGTTTTGAAGAAGTCATTTTATCTTCGCTCGTGAAAATCATTGAGTTGCATGAAGTTTAAGAATTGGAAATATTTTCCAAATGAAATTCAAATATTTTCAACACCCCTTGTCATTTAAATAAATGGAAGAAGTCATGTCATCTTCTCTCCAGGGTTTTGTGATGAAAAGAATTTGAATTCCCGAAGATCATAAAAGCAAAATGAAAGTTTGGGAAAGTCTTTTTATTCCCTCTCATTTAACTTTCAAAAAGTTTCGAATTTCACTCAATTTCACCCAATCAATCAAACAATCAATCAAATCTATCTATTTGTTTATAACATTCCAAAATTTAGAATTTTGGGATGTTACACCGCTCTAAGCCGCTTTATCTCCAGGTTAGGAGAAAAGGCATTACCTCTTTACCGCCTTCTTCGGCGCACCAAACACTTCGTGTGGACGGATGTAGCTGCGGTCGGACTGGATGAAATAAAGACCTTATTGGCCAAGAATCCAAAGATTAACAAATACCGAAAATTGATTTAACCTATGTCATTGTACATAGCTGCAACGCATCAAGTTGTAAGCACAATACTCGTCGTTGAACGAGAGGCTGACGGATACAAATTCCCACTCCAGAAGCCAGTTTACTACGTATCCACGGTCCTAACCCCATGCAAATCCCGATACCCACACTATCAAAAAATAGCATACGCGGTGTTCATGGCATCCGGGAAGCTACGACACTACTTTCAAGAGTGTTCGATTACGGTGGCCTCCGCAGTACCACTCAATGACATAATAAATAACCGCGATGCTACGGGCCGGATTGCCAAATGGGCCATTGAGCTCCTTCTGTTTGACATAACATACAAACCACGGCAGGCCATCAAGTCACAAGTATTGGCTGACTTCGTCGCCGAATGGACAGAAGCCGAACTCCCTAAAGAGTACTGCGCATACTCAAACTGGATCATGCACTTCGACGGCTCTAAAATGCTGGCCGGATTGGGAGCAGGCGTAGTCCTGACGTCTCCCACCGGAGACACGGTCCAATACGTCCTCCAAATATTATACACAGACTCCAACAATGCAGCCGAATATGAGGCTGTGTTGCACGGTCTTCGGATGGTAGTCTCCATGGGCATTCAAAGCCTGGAAGTGCGCGGGGATTCAAACCTCGCGATATCACAAATAAATGGAGATTTTGATGCCAAGGACCCGAAAATGGTGGCCTACCGTAATGTCGTCCTCAAGATGTCAGCTCGGTTCGAGGGGCTCGAATTCCACCATGTGGCTTGAGAAAACAATCAAGCGGCGGACGTCCTCGCTTGCATCGGCGCTAAACGCGACCCTGTCCCACCTAACATATTCTTGGAACGGCTGTTCAAGCCATCCGTAGTATGGGAAGGAGTCCGCAATACTAGCACGGATCCGAATACACCCCTGCATTCAACTATCGATATAGTCGGAGGTTCTACCACCGAAATAGCGCCCTCGCCCATGAAATCATGGTTGTAATCGCCTCGGACCGAGCCTTTCTTGGCCTACGAATAGGCAGGAGCTCCCAAGACCAAAATGAAGCACGCTGCATCGTCCGCGCCTAAAGCTTACAAAGTCTCTGAAGGGGAACTCTACAAGAAAAGCGCCACCAAGTGCTCCAAAGATGCATCTTCAAGAGGAAGGGCGGCAGCTCTTGGCTGAAATCCATGCCGGACTGGCGGGCACCACGCCGCTGCTCGAGCATTAGTCGCCAAGGCTTTCCGACAGGTTTCATCGCCGACGGCCCGAAAGCAGACGACAGACCTTGTCCAACATTGCGTTGGTTGCCAGCTCTTGCCAATCAGAGTCACATGCCCCTACCGCTCTCCAAACAATCCCCATAACTAGGCCCTTTGCGGTCCGGGGCTGGATATGGTCGGACCTCTTAAAGGGGAAGCCATAAGAAAAATACTTATTGGTCATGGTGGAAAATTCACCAAATGGATAGAAGCCAAACCAGTCAAAACGGCCAATCCGACCAGTAATAGACTTCATATCCGGGTCGTGATAATCGACACGGTGTCCCCACAGCATCATCACCGATAATGGCACAAATTTCACAGCCGACGGTGAACACTTGCGCGCAAAAATGGGCATTAAGCTTGATTACGCCCGCCTACCATCCCCAAACAAACGGCCGTAGAGCGGCAAATGGTCTCATGATGAGTGGCATCAAACCCAGACTAGTGCGATCCTTGACAGAGTCGGATACGCACTGGGTCGAGGAGCTTGACTCCGTACTCTGGGGGCTACGGACCACGCCGAATCGCACCACCAGATATACACCATTTTTTATGGTGTACGGCGCGGACGCAGTATTACCCTGTGACATAATACATGATTCGCCACGCGTACGCATGTACGAAGAGAAGGAAGCTGAGTTAGATTGGCAAGATAACTTGGACGCCCTGGAGGAGGAGCGCGACGTCGCAAAAGCCCGCTCCGCATTCTATCAGCAGCAGGCTCGACGATATCAAAGCAGAGAAGTGCGGGCCAAAACTTAAAATATTGGCGAGCTCGTTCTACGCCTACCAGAGAAGAAGAAGGAGAAGCTAAAACCCAAGTGGGAGGGTCCCTTCATCATTGACAAAGTTGTCACCGGAGGAGCGTACCGCTTACGTAATGCATCCGATAACAGACTCAAGCCGAACCCATGGAACGCGGCCAGACTCCGGAGATTCTACGCCTAACGCCGAACTCAATGTTCGTCTCCTAACCCCTCCTTTTCAATTATGCTCCATCCCTTTTCCTTTTCTCGACCTTTTTTCTCTTCACACTAAGTATTCAATACAGTGCGGATTCCCCGGATCACTCCGGCCGCACTAGGTGTGTAAGCAATACCTAGGGGCTTCCTATACGGAAGCTAAAAATAATTACTCACATGGCTTTCTGCCCACCACATATGCATTCTGTTTCCATATGTGCCTTTTCTTCACCATTATATGCACCGATATGACTTAAGATGTGGCCAAGCTGGGTTGCCTGGCTCTTGTGTTTATGCCCTACGTTCCCGTTTATTCGGCTAGGGCATAAGGGGAGCACCTCTGTGATTGTTACTGCCGGTTCAGCCAGATGTGTACCTCAGACTGGGTGAAGCCGAAAGCTAGCTTCCTTAAGAGAATATTCGGTCGGTGAACAAAAGATGTATTCGTTTATTATAATGTAAATCCCCAGAAGTCTTGTATCCTGCGCCATCGTTCGTAGTCCGGACATGTGCATCGTCGCATGCGTACCCAGGGAAAGGAACCTCTAACGGAACTATTCTCCCTGGAAGATATTTCTTACTATCCATGTAATATAACATAACTAGTTGGGTACTTGTCTGTTCAAGCACTTATGACCCCTACGCCTTGTTTCCACGCATACCCCGGTTTTATATAACTGAGTGGGTATTCGCCACACCCGGACTGTAGGATCCGGGGCTGAAGCGTAAAAGGTCCGCCATGACAAATGATTTTAATCCGCTAGGGCTAATTATGTCCATTAAATTACACACACTTGACTGACTATATTCCTCCTCTATACCGTCCAATAGGCTATCTAGCTTACAATCCTGTTGAGAATACTTAGCGGCTAACGCTACCTGGTCATATACCGACTCACGGGAATTTCTTGCCCATCGGGCCCCGCCGTCCTACTTGACCATATGGTTCGGGTCCAGCTTGGTGTAGCTGCCTTCACCATAGCCCAGTGCTTCTCTTGCGCCTTGCCGCAAGCGGACACCTTCCACAATGGAAGCGCCACTGTGCTCCTTGAAGCATATCCACAAGTTCCTCATGCCATTTGGCAGCAAGCTTGATGGCCACAAAGCCCGAGCAACACCTCAGATCACTTGCCGAGCTCGCTCGCAGCGATTCTGAAAGTCTTGCAGTAAATCACTTGCAGATGAGGGCATCTCCTCCTCAGGGCAACCCGTTAACATTCCTGCAAGCAAAATTCTTTCAATACACTTCCTCGCCGAACTATACTACAGTTCGTCTAGGCACTTAAGGTAAATGTCGCGTCGAAGCCTTTTGTTCTCCTTCACGGAGTCCGCCAGCTGAGCACGGAGATCTTTTAACTGTACGTCCAGCTGGACTTTGGCATCTTGAAGATTGTTATTCTCCTGCCTCACTCGCGTAAGAATGCGCTCGCCAGCCTCCAGCTGCCTTTTGAGATGTGATGCGTCCTCTCTTACGCCCTCCGGATTCACCCCGAGATTGTCTGCAGAATTTTCTGTTAGACTTGTCATATAAGCCATTTACTAACTAGTGCATCTTCGTACAATTGCGACAACTGTTACCAGATGAGGGCTTTTGGGATTCCTCTAAATTGGCAACTGCAGCCCTCAGTTCGGCCTTGCATTCCTCCAGCTCCCGAGATAATTGCTCATTCTTATCTACAACGACTACAAGATAATTGATCTCAAAACAGTTGTTCCAACCGCTTCAAGTCTCGTGGGCTACTGCTACACATGCTTATCTAATTTTCTTACCCGTATATCTTTGGTATACTGGTTCGCCGCTCGGGCAAGCCCGCCTTGAGGATCTCGGATGTATGTGTCTCCCGAATTGAAGGCGTTAAATGCCTCTTCAGAAAAGATGTTGTTCCGAAGTACGGCCCGTCGGCGCCGGTGATTCATGGCGCTCTCTACTTTGGAATTCGTGGCTGAGAGCATATCCGCATTCTCTGTTGGAGAACTATGCGGCATCGGCCCAGCTCCCGCCTCCGCTCTCGAAGCCGGTTCTGGAATCCGGCTGGTGGAGGCGTGGTTGGCAGGATCCTCGGATATAGTCCGGCTGCTCCTCTTCCTGCCAGGACACAAAGGGTGTTGTCATACTTCAAAATACCATAATCACAGCACAAGTTTTTGCCTTACCTCTGTAGCGGCGAGTCGACCTTACCACCTTCCTCTTGAGCTCGCCCGATCTGGACGCCTTTGGCCGACGAATCCCTAGGGCTCGGCCCCACGCCCCGACCATCGCCTCTGCAAAAACACGACACTTCAAGGGTAAGGCATGACATCTCAAGGGAGTTGTCGGTGTCAAACCGCGGATCTCGGTAGGGGTCCCAATCTGTGCGCCTAAGCGGATGGTAATAGGAGACAAGGGACACGATGTTTTTACCTGTGTTCAGCCCTCTCGATGGAGGTAAAACCCTACTCCTGCTTGATTAATATTGATGATATGGGTAGTACAAGAGTAGATCTACCACGAGATCGAGAGGCTAAACCCTAGAAGCTAGCCTATGGTATGATTGTTGTTCGCCCCACGGACTAAAACCCTCCGGCTTATATAGGCACCAAGAAGGTTAGGGTTACACAGAGTCGGTTACAATGGTAGGACATCTACATATCCAGACGCCAAGCTTGCCTTCCACGCCAAGGAAAGTCCCATCCGCATACGGGACGAAGTCTTCAATCTTGTATCTTCACAGTCCAGAGTCCGCCAAAGGTCATAGTCCGCCATCCGGACACCCCTAATCCAGACTCCTCAAGAGTCCCCAACCAGGCTTCAATGACGACGAGTCCGCGCGTGAGATTGTCTTCGGCATTGCAAGGCGGGTTTCTCCTCCGAATACTTCATAGAAGATTTTGAACACAAGGATAGTGTCCGGCTCTGCAAAATAAGTTCCACATACCACCGTAGAGAGAATACTATTTACACAAACTCAATCTGCTGACGAATTCCGCAACGTGACATCATACCACGGCCAAGCCTTTATTCGAATCGTTTTTACCATCTCACCTCAGCGCGTTTAGCGAGGCGGTTTCCTTGGCACGTCTTGTCAAAGCAGAGATCGTGTCCCCTTATTCCGGGATTCTCATCAATACGGGCGTGGGTAACCCAACCGCACCATTGATTACGGCGCTTGGGAGATAAGCGAGTTTTATCAGGCCGGTGGGGACGCATAGCTTTGTCCGTCCATATAAGGGGATAAAGATCCACTTTTTCACACACGCCTTCTTCCTCCTTTGCTTATCCATTTCACAAGACTCGAGCTCCAGCGCCCAAGTCCGCACATCCCACCTCAACCTTCTCCAACTATGTCCGGAGGGAGGCAAGTGGATGGCCTCCTCACGCCACGGAGGGGCACATCAAAAGCTGCGGAAGGTCGGATACTTGTCCGACGACATCGCGCATAGGCTCCCCGACAAGGGCAGCTCATCCCCACCCCAGGCCCCATGAGAGTGTGGTGTTCCTCCCCACTTCCCACGCGGACTAGGGTTTCCACTTCACCCATTTGTCCGGGGCTCATGTTCTACTACGGCCTAGATTTCCACGATCCGGCCCCAATTTCATCCTCAACATCTCGGCGCTCATCGTCGGTGCGAGGCCTTCCTCTACATCCAGCCCCACTTCGCTTATGGCTGAAGACCTTCAATGTCAAGCCGAAGGTAGTGGGCGGCCGCCAAGCGGAGTGCGGAGGTGCCATGGTGGGCAAGATGGCCAACGTCCTATGGCTCGAGGGCTCCTTCGTGGAGACCATAAAGGGGTGGCAATCGGGGTGGTTCTACATCACTGAGCTGCGTGACTCTAAATGGGCGGCGGCCCCCGAATTCCGATCTGGCTTCCCTACACGGTTCACCTCATGGAAAGAGACGGGCCTAACATGGGGTAATTCAGAAGAGCTGACCAGACTCCAAACCTGCGTCCGAAACCTGGTGGACAAGAAGCTCAAGCTTGTCAACGTAGTCCAGGTTATGCTCATCCGCCGGATCCTCCCATGCCACCAACGGGCCTTCAACTTGTGGGAGTTTGATCCGGCACAGCACCGAACCTTGAGCTGGCTATTCGACACTACGTACGAAGATGCCTGGAAGGTGTTGTTCATACGCCGAGGTTCCCGCATCCGCTATCAAGATCGCGGATTCAGCTCATGCATCAAGCCGTGGAGGTAAGCTATTTTACCCTTTACGGGACTCTTTTTCATAGTTTGACTCTATGCAGGATCTAAAACTCCTCACTTTTGACAGATCGGCAGAAGACGTCCGGACAGGTTGACTGTCCGCCCTTGCCGAAGACCCAGCGGACGCCTGATTGACGGAGTTGCTGGTTCCGCACCTTACGTGGTGCCGAGAAGAAGGCCAAGAAGAAGGCCACGGAACTCAAGGAGTTCCCGGCGCCAGTGTCGCCGGACTCATCGTCCGATGACTCGAGGCGGACTCCTCCCGCCAAGATGAGGAGGAAGAAAAGAGGCCTCTCTCTAGCGGGGAGAGAAGAAAGGAAGGCCGCCTAACTGGGAGGCCGGAGGGTCCAAGAAGGAAGGACCTCCTCCGACTACACCACCAACACCGACGACAGCGGAGAGGAGGGCCACCATGACCAAGCCTCGGCGAAGTCGTAAGTTTCCGGACACCGAATAACTCATGGCGCTCCATTTGTCGCACAAAGATCTTCTAACGCCGAATATAACCATGCAGCCCGCCCAAGGACGGGCTCGACGCTTCGTCGAGCGGCTCCTCGATTCGCCGGATGTGAATAGCACCTCACTTCCGACCGCCTCGTCTCCTCCCGCCGTGGATGACGCCGGTGGAGTCCCAAAGGCCCAGCCAGAGGAGGTGGCCTCGAGGCGCTGCAAGGCGACCTCCGGACTCCGAGCAAAGGGATAAAACCCAAAGGGCTTTAAGTCCGCACTGTGTCGGATTCGCATCGAACCTTCAGCGTTCCGAGTCCGCAGCGACCCTTTGTAAGAAGAGCAAGATCGCGACGCCGGTGACCTCCGGCCCAACCGAAGGCACGGATGATTTGATGGAGGCGCCACGGCGCTTCCATCGACAAGGAGCACCGCACTGTTATGAGTGTGGTGGTCTGAAGTTCAGTCCGCCAAGAGCGGGCTGATCAAGCTCGTGCCAGCCTTCTAACAGGCTTTGAGGTATGTATTTAAGATATGTAAAAATATTACCGATAGACAGAGTCCCGATGCTCAGTTTGGTGTTCGGAAAGAAAAGCCGAACCGAGGATCTAAAAAATATACGCAGGAGTCTAACATAAGTATGTCAATATGGGAATGCAGGTTGCGCTGCCGACCTCTGCCAGACCGATCATGGAGGTTGATGCATTGAAGCAGAGCCTCGAGCGGTCCGAGAACGAGCTCGGACTTGCCAAAAGCAGCTCGAGGACAAGCAAGGTAAGTAATACCTTATGGGAGTATTTAAAATATGTGGTTGCAAAAGATGACAGGAATAACGTGAATACTGCAGGGGCCACGAATGAGGTGGCGACCCTGAAGGAAGAGGTGTCCAAGGCCGAAAGCAATGCGGCCGCGGAGCGCACCGAGCAAGAGAAGCAGGAGGCGCGGGTGGCGGAGGTGCGGCAAGAGCTCCGTGCTCGTGGAAAAACACGAGTTTGGAGCGTGACTCAAAGACTCGAGAGTCCGAGCTCGCCTCGGCCCTTGAGAGCACCAAAGCCGCTAAGGCCGAAGCCCAAAAAGCCCTCTAGGAAATTGAGGCGATGAAGAAGATAGCGGCGGGTAAGGCATTCTATATGCAAAGCAAGCATGTGAAAGTGAATTATCTGTTACTTACCCGAATCCGGAGCTCTCCAGGAGCATTCGCAGATCTGGCCTGCAGTGTGTCTGATGCTGCCGCATTCTACCGAGCCGAGGAGGGAAGCTTGACGGAGAAGGCATTCTGGTCTCAGTATGCTGAGGCCGGACACCTGGTTCCCTTAAGCGACCAGTTGAAGCAGTTGGTCGAGCTCCATAAGGTGGCCGAATAGGCCATGAAGGGCCTCATAGTTCGGCTGTGGCCTAAGGAAGCCATGCCTGGGAGCTACTTCGGGCTGGTGAGGCGACCGTGGACGCCTTTGTCCATGGGTTGAAGTCGTCAAGCGCCTCCGTCTGCATCGAAGGTGCTCAGAGGGCCTTGCCCGTGCTAAGGTGCACTGGGGCAAGATGGACGCTGAGAAGCTTGTGACGGATGGACCACCACTGGGCAAGGAGCATCGCAAGCCTGAAATGTATTATGAGGGCGTCCTGAAGGGTGCCCGTCTTATAGTGGGTGAATGCTCCAAAGATGTAATTTTTTAGTAGACTCACATTTGTTATCATGTACGCTGAAAACTTGTTCATATGCGCTAAGCAACACTTTTGAATTTAAAATATTACCTTATGTGCGGCCGTGTATTAAATTTGAGAGATGGCGAGTCGTCGGCTTCAGCCCCCATGCCACGAGTGCTGGGGTGTTCGGGATAAACTTGAGCGCTCTTGTTCCCATTCTTGGGTCCTTCGAGGGAGGCGCTCAACGCAACGAACAATGCAACCTGACTATAATGCTTGAATACTCTCACTTAGCCATATAATTCTACAATTTTAAATTTCGGCGAAGCCCCGGTATTCGAAGACCGAGTTCGGGCGCTTATCCACGCCTAGGCCGGACAATGCCGACTCCTCGCTCTAAGCGGCATAAGTCTTTAGGGACTCAAAACCTCTCGAACAGCGATCGCTCTCGCCTCTATCATGACGGTCAGTTTTAGCTTTCTCACCGAGGTGCTTAACCCAGCTCAACCGGGCACAATCGCAGTCGTTCTCCCAGCGCTACCTTAGCCGATATAACGGAACATAAGGTACCAAAACATGGGAGCCGGCAAACCCAACTATTGACCCAAGACATGATTCGAGCTGATGCATATAATGCTATAAGTTCGGGTGCCGCACTTGTGAAAGTGTTCGGACTTATCACACCATATTGTGGGGTACTTAAGCCCCGGTGTATTGCTCGCACTAAAGTGTACGGTTGCACAATGTCATAACCGAACATATATATATAGAAAAGGGAATTCAATAATAGGCGAAGCTATGTATTGTTTATTCAAGAGGGCTGCGAGAAGAGCGAACGATACAAATAGTGCGATAAGCAAGGGACGGACTTTTAACATGTCCTCTCCGAGGGTAAGCTGCGGATGGTATGTAAAACAGGTATACTGCTCGTAATAGAGACCACCGGACACTCGACGAAGCTACGCTTCCCCGGCTGTTGCATCGTGTGTTCAGCGATTCTACTGCCGGACAGGGCTTCGTGAGAACGGAGTCTTGAAAGTAAAAAAGAAAGAAGAAAAGAAAAGAATGACACAATCGGGAGCCCCTGGTGCGGTTGAGCCGCATTCTGGGCATGCCGTGGTCATGCCCCTCCCCCTATGCCCATGGTATTTCCAGAGCGTAATTATGTACGCGTAGTACTGGTTTCGCAATTTCGCGAGGGCTGGGGTTTGGGCCGCATTGCTATGCATGCTCGGAACGTGCCAGGCGGTCTTGTTGTAGGTTACTCCAGGCGCGCTTGACGGTGTCCGGGCGTTTAATAGCCGGACTCAATAATTGCCTTAAGAGGCTGCTTTGTACTTCCGCCGCGAGGGCCGCCATATGCTCCTCCGTCCGGAGAGAGCGTTCGGTGTTTCCATTGACCGTAATGACTCCTCGAGGGCCTGGCATCTTGAGCTTGAGATATGCGTAGTGCGGCACCGCATTGAACTTTGCAATGCGGTTCGTCCGAGCAAAGGCGTGATAGCCGCTGCAGAACGGGACTATGTCAAGATTAACTCCTCGCTTCGAAGTTATCCGGGATCCAAGACCACTTCAAGTGTAACGAGCCTGCATAGCTTGGCCTCTACACTGGTATGACGCCTTTAAAGGTCGCTCTTCGTGGGTTTAATCCTTGATGGGTCTATGCCCATTTTGCGCACTGTATCCTGATAAAGCAGGTTCAAGCTGTTGCCGCCGTCCATTAGGACTCTAGTGAGGTGAAATCCGTCAATGATTGGGTCTAGAACCAATGCGGCGAATCCGCCATGGCGGATGCTAGTGGGGTGGTCCCTTCAATAAAAAGTGATCGGGCAGGAAGACCACTGGTTGAACTTTGGGGCGACTGGCTCCATCGCATATACGTCCCCTAGTGCATGCTTCCGCTCCCTTTTGGGTTCTTTATAGACAATCGACGATTTGATTTTTCTTGGTTAGGAACCGTGTCCAGAATTGTCTGGCCGATTCCTCTGGCTGCTGAATTATGTGCCTTAGGTCATCGGCGTTTGGTGGTCGCACATATGTGCCCTGGAAATTGTCGAGGAATGCGGCTTCCAGGTCTTCCCAACAACCAATTGACTCTGCTGGCAAGCTGTTAAGCCAATGTCGGGCTGGTCCTTTAAGCTTGAGTGGGAGCTATTTGATGATGTGTAGATCATCACCGCGGGCCATGTGGATGTGAAGGAGATAGTCCTCGATCCAAACCGCAGGATCTGTTGTGCCATCGTATGATTCAATGTTTACGGGTTTGAAACCCTCAGGGATTTGATGATCCATCACTTCATCTGTGAAGCATAGTGGGTGTGCGGCGCCTCTGTATTGGGCTATAGCACGACGCAGCTCAAATGAGATTTGTCTACTGTGTTCGGCCCGGCCGGAGTTGCCATATCCGGCTTGACGGTTATCGTCACGTGTCGTGGGGCGCCCACGCGATCCGTAGATCAATCTTGTTTGCCTTTCCTTGTCCTCCAATATATTTCGCATGTCTGGCGCTTTTCCTCGCGCCTTGGTATTTTTTGAGCGGCGCCGGGGTGCGGCTTGAGTTGAGGGCCGAGAGGCCTCTCTGTCGCGGCCACGAGGTGGCCGGTCAGCCGTATCATGCGCTGGTGATGTAGGTTTGGGTGCTTCCTCCTCTAATCGGGGTAGCAGCCTGCGTTTTGGGTAGTTCTTGGAGGGCGCCGAGTTCATACTCTTCGGCCGCAAGGACTTCAGTCCATCTGTCAGCTAGCAAGTCTTAGTCAGCTCTAAGTTGTTGCTGCTTTTTCTTGAGGCTGCTTGCCGTGGCCATAAGCCTCCGTTTGAAACGCTCTTGTTCGACGGGATCCTCGGGCATGACGAATTCGTCGTCGTCGAGGCTTGCCTCATCTTCGGAGGGAGGCATGTAATTATCGTCCTCTACCTCTCTTTCTGCCGCTCTCTCACGAGGGCTGGCTTCTCCATCCTCCTGCACTGAATCCTGCTGGAGGGGGTTGTCTTCGGCACTGTCCGGGGTGTTATTGTCTCCCGTGCCGGAATCACCATTTTTGCTGCGGCGGGATTTAGAGTGGCGCCGCTGACGCCGGCGCTTAGGCTGTTTCTTGGAGGGGTCATCCTCCGCTGTTCCATCGCCATTCCCATCTTTTGGGATGTTCACCATGTATATGTCGTATGACGAGGTGGCCTTCCAGTGCCCTGTGGGCCCTGGTTCTTGATCGTCTCCTGCATCGTTGTCCATACCGTCGATGTCTTTGGAGTCGAAGTCGAGCATGTCGGTTAAATCATCGATAGTGGCTATGAAGTGGGTGGTGGGTGGGCTCTGAATTTGTTCGTCGTCCGCATCCCATCCTTCCTGACCATAATCCGGCCAGGGCTCTCCTGATAAAGAGAGAGACTTTAGTGAGTTCAGGATGTCGCCAAAGGGCGAAAAGGAAAGATATCCGCGCAGTGAATTCCATGATCGGCGCCCAATCGGATTCGATTATGGGCGCGCTGAAGGTTCGGAGTCCGGAGAGGAGTCCGCACCTTGAGTCACGAAGCCGCAAAGACGGGTAGGTGTACGGCTCAATCGCCGTAGAGATTGCAGCCTCCGAGGCGGTGTCCAGCCACCCGCCCTCGATCGGGCGCATCGGCCCGAGCCTAAGGTTGAGCGACATCGTGCGGCCTCCAGACACTGCTCGGCGGCAGAGCTAGATCATGCCCTCGTGATAAAGGCGGGCGCGCTTGGTTGTGATTCAACCCGTCAAGATCAAGTCTCCGCGGACGCCGATCCGTAGTCCAAACTTCCAAATCTGACCTGGTGGCGGGGTGTAGCTTTCAATCTGCTCCAGATGGCTGCTTAATTGGCCCGCATGCAAAGCCGCCGAATACGTAAGATCTGTCCGGGAGAAAAGTCTTACCTGGAGCGCATCGTTGTTGATGATCGGAGGAGCCATCGGGCCTAAAGATGACGACGCAGGAACTCTCAATGGAAGCACCAATGTCGGTGTCAAAACCGCGGATCTTGGGTAGGGGTCCCAACTGTGCGCCTAGGCGGATGGTAACAGGAGACAAGGGACACGATGTTTTAACCCAGGTTCGGGCCCTCTCGATGGAGGTAAAACCCTACTCATGCTTGATTCATATTGATGATATGGGTAGTACAAGAGTAGATCTACCACGAGATCGGAGAGGCTAAACCCTAGAAGCTAGCCTATGGTATGATTGTTATTCGTCCTACGGACTAAAACCCTCCGGTTTATGTAGGCACCGAAGAGGGTTAGGGTTACACAGAGTCAGTTACAATGGTAGGAGATCTACATATCCGTATAGCCAAGCTTGCCTTCCACGCTAAGGAAAGTCCCATCTGGACACGGGACGAAGTCTTCAATCTTGTATCTTCATAGTCCAGGAGTCCGGCCAAAGGTCATAGCCCGGCCATCCGGACACCCCCTAATCCAGGACTCCCTCAGGAGTCCTCTTCGGAGGATAGGGTTTTTCGACTTGGCTTACGCGCGACGTAGGAAGCGGTCCAGGATAGTCGGCAGTAATGGCCACTGAGGCGCCATCACAGCTCGCTTGATAAAATATCCCGTTGACGAGCTCCACAGTAATATCCGGATCGTCTTCGAGACATGGATCTAGGGCCCTTCCGGGGTCCTCTGGCTGCAGGCAGGGGCTGGAGATTCCTTCTACGGCCCTCCTCAGTTCCTGCTTGGGAGTATCGAGGCGGATGATCTTAGCGAAGAACGCCACAATAAGTGACGTAGGGAAAGGAATGACAACTTACCCAGTTTGGGGGGTTGTACATGGAGAATCCATCTCGCGGTTTGATGTGAAGGAATTCCTCCTCTTCCCCTTTGTATAAATCGGACAATATCCTTGCTAGAGCAGTGGCGGAGTCCGGACCCTTACGGCCGCAGCAGGTGGCATCATCTTCCCCGTTGAAGTGCCACATGGGCTTCCCCGATATTGAAGTGGTTGCACTCCCGATATGCATATTGCCATAACCTCGACTATCGTCATCCGGATTTGGCCAAGAACTTTATCCTGCTCATCGGTAATATATTTCCTGGTATCCTCCTCTTGGGGCCTCGGGGCGCCAGCTTAGACGCACTCGGCGGGCGCATCGAACTGGGGAGACCTGTCCGGACTGGATCCTGAAGGGGAACGTCGTCAATGTAGACCTGTCCGGCCAGTTCTCTGGTGCCTTCTTGGGAGTGCTGGAAAGGTATCCGGTCTCGGCAATGCGCCATAGTTCGGCCCCGCCCACCTGACATAGGGATTCTCCCTGGTTACGGGGGACAAGGAAGAACAGCTTCTTCCATAACCCGAAGTGAGGCTCGCAGCCTAAAAATAGCTCGCAAAGGGCAACGTACCCTGCTATATGTAGTATAGAGGCAGTTGTGTAACTGGAGGCCGTAGAACTCCAGGAGCCCGCGAAGGAACGGGTGGATAGGAAACCCGACGCCCCTTAGCAGATGCGGGATGAGGCATATTCGCTCCTCCGGAGACAGATTGGGAGATCTCTCCCCCTGCTCCCCGCCATTATAGATGGCTATTCCGGCTCGGACAGGAACCATGAATGCTGGTGGAAGAAACCCTTGGGTTTGTAACTCAATCAAGCGGCTATGGGGAACTGAACACTCTTCCCAGTCCCCCGGCTTGGAGCGAGGAGAGCGAGCAGAGGAGTTGTGCCGACCGGCCATGTTGGAATGGTTTTTCCGGAGCGCTCTGTTGGATGCTTGCTCGAGGGGGAAGAGTGAGGTTTGGATCTGAGAATCCCCGTCTCTTCAAATAGGCGGTCAGCCCAAAAGATTGAGGGTGGAAAATGCGAAAAATACCTCGGCTCCTCGCATTCGCTTGACACGTGGAGATGGTCATTATTGAGGCACTGAAGCCAAGGAGTACAACATTGATGGAGTTCCGGACACTATTCGTCGTAACAGGTACTTTGGAGTATTCGGAGATGGAACCCGCCCTGCAATGCCGAAGACAAGACTACGTGCCGGACTCATCGTCATTGAAGCCTGGTTCAGGGGCTACTGAGGGAGTCCTGGATTAGGGGGTATCCGGACAGCTGGACTATATACATCGTCTAGACTATTGAAGCGTGAAGATACAAGACTCAAGACTTCGACCCGTGTCCGGATGGGACTTTCCTTGGCGTGGAAGGCAAGCTTGGCGATCCGGATATTATATTTCCTTCCTTGTAACCGACTCCATGTAAACCCTAGCCCTCTCCGGTGTCTATATAAACCGGAGAGGTTGGTCCTTAGAAGGCCGATCACAATTACAATCATACCATCATAGGCTAGCTTCTAGGGTTTAGCCTCTATGATCTCGTGGTAGATCTACTCTTGTACCACCCATATCTTCAATATTAATCAAGCAGGAAGTAGGGTTTTACTTCCATCGAGAGGGCCCGAACCTGGGTAAACATCTGTGTCCCTTGCTTCCTGTTACCATCAGCCTAGGCGCACAGATCGGGACCCCCTACCCGAGATCCGCCGGTTTTGCCACCGACACCTGCCGCCACATGAGCGATAAGAGCACACAAAACGGAAATTTATTTTAAATAATTAGAGTTGGCACATGCAAATTTACTTAGGACGACATGAAAATACCGCATATAGTTAGGTATGGTGGACTCATTTGCCACAACTTTGGGTTTAAGAGTTTGGATGCATAAGCAGTATTCCCGCTTAGTATAAATGAAGGCTAGCAAATAGGTTGAGAAGCGACCAACAAAATAATTAAAATGGTCATAAACATGCATACACTGAATAATACACCAAAATACGGATGTAACTTCGTTGCATAACTATTGACTTTCGTGCCTGCATAGGGAATCACAAACATTAACACCAATATTCATACTAAAGCATAATTATTCACCAACATGACTGACATACTATCATCTTCATATTGCAAAACTATTGTAAGGAATCAAACTTATCACATCCCATGATCTTTATGAAAGTTGTTATTATATCCTTCTTGGATATTCATCATATTGGGACTAAATGCATATCTTGTGCAAATTACCATTTGTATTATCAACTCTCAAAAAGATACAAGTGAAGCATGAGAGTGCAAATATTTCTTTAAAAATTTCAACTCTCAAAATAATATAAGTGGAGCATGAGAGTGCATTTCTTGAAAATATAGTCATCGCCATGCTCAAAAAGATTTAAGTGAAGCACTAGAGCAACTGCTTTGCTCAAAAAAATTAAATGAAGCATGAAAAGCATTCTAAAAAATCATGATAAACATGTGACTCTCTCAAATAGGTGTGTCCAGCAAGGATTATTATGAAAAACTAAAAAGTAAAACAAGCAAAGACTCATATAATATAAGACTGATGTCTACTACACAACCTTCTTCTTGTAGACGTTGTTGGGCCTCCAAGTGCAGAGGTTTGTAGGACAGTAGCAAATTTCCCTCAAGTGGATGACCTAAGGTTTATCAATCCGTGGGAGGTGTAGGTTGAAGATGGTCTCTCTCAAAAAACCCTGCAACCAAATAACAAAGAGTCTCTTGTGTCCCCAACACACCCAATACAATGGTAAATTGTATAGGTGTACTAGTTCAGCGAAGAGATGGCGATACAAGTACAATATGGATGGTAGATATAGGTTTTTGTAATGTGAAAATATATAAACAGCAAGGTAACTAATGATAAAAGTGAACGTAAACGGTATTGCAAAGCTAGGAAACAAGGCCTAGGGTTCATACTTTCACTAGTGCAAGTTCTCTCAACAATAATAACATAATTGGATCATATAACTATCCCTCAACATGCAAGAAAGAGTCACTCCAAAGTCACTAATAGTGGAGAACAAATGAAGAGATTATGGTAGGGTACGAAACCACCTCAAAGTTATTCTTTCGGATAGATCTATTCAAGAGTTCATAGTAAAATAACACGAAGTTATTCTTTGCGTTCGATCTATCATAGAGTTCGTACTAGAATAACACCTTAAGACACAAATCAACCAAAACCCTAATGTCACCTAGATACTCCAATGTCACCTCAAGTATCCGTGGGTATGATTATACGATATGCATCACACAATCTCAGATTCATCTATTCAAACCAACACAAAGTACTTCCAAGAGTGCCCCAAAGTTTCTATCAGAGAGTCAAGACGAAAACGTGTGCCAGCCCCTATGCATAAGTTCACAAGGTCACTGAACCCGCAAGTTGATCACCAAAACATACATCAAGTAGATCACGTGAATATCCCATTGTCACCACAGATAAGCACATGCAAGACATACATCAAGTGTTCTCAAATCCTTAAAGGCTCAATCCGATAAGATAACTTCAAAGGGAAAACTCAATCCATTGCAAGAGAGTAGAGGGGGAGAAATATCATAAGATCCAACTATAATAGCAAAGCTCGCGACATCAAGATCGTGCCGAATCAATAACACGAGAGAGAGAGAGAGAGAGAGAGAGAGAGATCAAACACATAGCTACTGGTACATACCCTCAGCCCTGAGGGTGAACTACTCCCTCCTCGTCATGGAGAGCGCCGGGATGATGAAGATGGCCACCGGTGAGGGATCCCCCCTCCGGCAGGGTGTCAGAAAAGGGTCCCGATTGGTTTTGGTGGCTACAGAGGCTTGCGGCGGCGGAACTCCCGATCTAGGTTATGTTATGGAGGTTTCTGTATATATAAGAGGTTTCGGCTTCAAGAACAAGTCAGGGGGGTCTCCGGGCTGTCCACGAGGCAGGGGGCGCGCCCAGGGGGTTGGGCACGCCTCCCACCCTCGTGGGCAGCCCGGGACTCTTCTGGCCCAACTCTTTTACTCCATGGCCTTCTTCTGGTCCAAAAATAAGCTCCGTCAAGTTTTAGGTCAATTGGACTCCGTTTGGTTTTCCTTTTCTGCGATACTCAAAAACAAGGAAAAAACAGAAACTGGCACTGGGCTCTAGGTTAATAGGTTAGTCCCAAAAATCATATAAAATAGCATATAAATGCATATAAAACATCCTAGAAGGATAATATAATAGCATGAATACTTCATAAACTATAGATACGTTGGAGACGTATCAGCATCCCCAAGCTTAATTCCTGCTCGTCCTCGAGTAGGTAAATGATAAAAGAAATAATTTATGAAGTGTGAATGCTAGCAAGTGCATAAGTTTGATCAATGATAGTTCCAATCACTTTTTCTAGCATCATTATATATCATAACAGTAGCTCATATCATAAAGCTTCGCATAATCAAGTAACAAACTATTCACATGTTAAAGTATAGATCATAAACTTTCTTGAAAACTAACAAACCATTCTCAGTCATCAAACAATTGCAATTCATCTTATTTTCAGGAAGGGTATATGTAAGAGCTTTGGTTTAGCAAATCCCACATACTCAACTATCATATAGTCTTCCATGATTGCTACCACTCAAAGCATATTTTTAGAACAAATAGCATCCATCGAACACAGAGAAAGATAGGGGCTTAATGTTTCGTCTCCCAACTTATTTATCATATAGATAATTGTCAACAATAATAATTCATGATCAAATATATTTGAATGGCCATATATGCTTAGATCTTTCTCCACCACATGATGCTTGCCAACTAAAAAGTAGGTTGGAATGAGAAGGAATACTACTGACTCTTGCATAAAAGTAAAAGATAGGCCCTTCGTAGAGGGAAGCAGGGATTTGCAGAGATGCCAGAGCTCGAAGCTAAAACAGAGATGAAAATAATTTTGAGAGGTATGCTTTCATTTTCAACATAACGACCAAGAGTTCCCAATGTCTTCCATACTAGATACATTATAGGCGGTTCCCAAACAGAAAGGTAAAGATTTCACTCCCCCTCCACCAACAATCACACACTCCACAGCTTGTCCGAAACAACGGGTGCCGTCCAACTATCAACAATCCTGGGGGAGTTTTGTTTAAAGTATTTGCGATTTTGTTTTTGATATTTTGATTATAGGACTGGGCATCCCAGTTACCAGCCATTTTCTCGTGAATGATGAGCGGAGTCCACTCATCGTGAGAATAACCCACCTAGCATGGAAGATACTGACAGACCCTAGTCGCTACATGAGCGATTCGGGCATACAAAATAGATAATTATTTGAAGGTTTAGAGTTTGGCACATGCAACTTTACTTGTAACGGCAGGTAAATACCGCATATAGGTAGATATGGTGGACACTCATGGAAGAAACTTGGTTCAAGGAATTTGGATGCATAAGCAGTATTCCCGCTTAGTATAGATATTTTGGCTAGCAAAGGATTCTAAATAGCAAGCACCACATGTTAGAGGATCCATAACAATATAACTTATATACAAATATACCCAAGCATAACTCATTATGTTATCTTCCTTGTCCAACTTCAACTAATTTGCTCAGGTTTGAAAATAATTAATGGGGCTCACAATCATAGAAGATGTCCAAGATAGTATATTTATATGTGAAACCTCTCTTCCTTCAATATTCTTTCATGAATTGTTCAAGTGATCAATACAATGTTTGCTAACCTTCAATAAATTTACCACCTCTACTTCTTATATGTGAAGTCATTACTCCCCATGGGATAAGCATATGAAACATATATAATTTCAGATTTATGATATTCAAATCATTCAACCATTGACTCATAGGATATAAGTGAAGCACACGAGTAATGAAAAACTACTCCAAAAAGATATAAGTGAAGATCAATGAGTAGTTAAATAATTATGTAGCTATGTGAAGACTCTCTCTCATTTAAGAATTTCAGATATTGGGATATTAATCAAACAGCAAGCAAAAATAAAACGACACTTCAAGGATAGCACTCATCATGTGAAGAAGCAAAAACCTAGGCTCAACCGATACTAACCAATAATTGTTGAAGAAGAAAGGTGGGATGCCTACCGGGGCATCCCCAAGCTTAGATGCTTGAGACTTCTTGAAATATTATCTTGGGGTGCCTTGGGCATCCCCAAGCTTGAGCTTTTGTGTCTCCTTAATTCCTCTCATATCACGGTTTCCTAAATCTCGAAAGCTTCATCCACACCAAACTCAACAAGAACTCGTGAGATATGTTAGTATAAACCAATGCAAAAACCTTATCATTTTCTACTGTAACAAATCACTAAAATTCTTATTCGACATTTCATACTAAATTCCTCTGCATATCTAATACTCCTATCCTCAAATAGAATCATTAAATAAGCAAACATATGCAAACAATGCAAACATAACAACAATCTGCCAAAACAGTACAGTCTGTAAAGAAT
This sequence comes from Aegilops longissima, assembly GCA_021605205.1. Classification (NCBI taxonomy): domain Eukaryota; kingdom Viridiplantae; phylum Streptophyta; class Magnoliopsida; order Poales; family Poaceae; genus Aegilops; species Aegilops longissima. Next base: position 607,329,785 of record CM038681.1, read on the forward strand.
GCAAGATTCATCATACTTCCCTAAATCCAAACATTATGAAATTCTACCACACTGTAGAAAATTTGTTAGAGCTTATTATGCAAAAAGTTTCAACATTTTATCATATTCTCGCTTTTCTAGGGAATATTTGCAACAACGATAAACTTTCTGTTTTGAAACAGCAACATGTATACTTGCAAAATAAGCATGGTAAAGGCTATCCTTGACATTTTTATTGAAAATAGAGATGCAAAACATTATTCTAAATAACAGCAAGAAAATACTAACAACATAAAATGACGCTCCAAGCAAAACACATATCATGTGGTGAATACAAATATAGCTCCAAGTAAAGTTACCGATGAACGAAGACGAAAGAGGGGATGCCATCTGGGCATCCCCAAGCTTAGGCTCTTGGTTGTCCTTGAATATTACCTTGGGGTACCTTTGGCATCCCCAAGCTTAGGCTCTTGCCACTCCTTATTACACAGTATATCGAATCTTTACCCAAAACTTGAAAACTTCACAACGCAAAACTCAACAGAAAACTCGTAAGCTCCGTTAGTATAAGAAAATAAATCACCACTTAGGTACTATTGTGAACTCATTCTAAATTCATATTGGTGTAATATCTAATGTATTCCAACTTATATATGGTTCATACCCTCCGGTACTTCTCATATATTCATCAAAATAAGCAAACAACACATAGAAAACAGAATCTGTCAAAAATAGAACAGTCTGTAGTAATCTGTATCAAACGTATACTTATGGAACACCAAAAATTCTGAAATAAATCGGTGGACCTGAGGAATTTGTCTATTAATCTTCTGAAAAAAGAATCAACTTAAAAGAACTCTTCTGTAAAAAAAGACAGCTAATCTCGTGAGCGCAAAGTTTCTGTTTTTTACAGCAAGATCACATTAACTTTCACCCAAGTCTTCCCAAAGGTTCTACTTGGCACAAACACTAATTAAAACATAAAACCACATCTAACCAGAGGATAAATAGATTATTTATTACTAAACAGGAGCAAACGGCAAATAACTAAAATAAAATTGGGTTGCCTCCCAACAAGCGCTAACGTTTAACGCCCCTAGCTAGGCATGATGATTTCAATGATGCTCACATAAAAGATAAGAATTGAAACATAAAGAGAGCATCATGAAGAATATGACTATCACATTTAAGTCTAACCCACTTCCTATGCATAGGGATTTTGTGAGCAAACAACTTATGGGAACAATAATCAACTAGCATAGGAAGGCAAAACAAGCATAACTTTAAAACGTTAAGAACATTGAGAGGAAACTTGAAATTATTGCAATTCCTACAAGCATATGTTCCACCCTCATAATAATTTTCAGTAACATCATGAATGAATTCAACAATATAACCATCACATAAAGCATTCTTCTCATGATCTACAAGCATAGAGATTTTACTACTCTCCACATAAGAAAATTTATTCTCATCAATAGTAGTGGGAGCAAACTCAACAAAATAACTATCAAGTGAAGCATAATCCAATTGAAAATTAAAATCATGATAACAAGTTTCATGGTTATCTTTATTCTTTATAGCATACGTGTCATCACAATAATCATCATAAATAGGAGGCATGCTTTCATCATAATAAATTTGCTCATCAAAACTTGGGGGACAAAAAATATCATCTTCATCAAACATAGCATCCCCAATCTTGTGGCTTTGCATATCATTAGCATCATGGGTATTCAAAGAATTCATACTAACAACATTGCAATCATGCTCATCATTCAAATATTTAGTACCAAACATTTTAATGCATTCTTCCTCTAGCAATTGAGCACAATTATCGGAATCCTTATTTTCACGGAAGACATTAAAAAGATGAAGCATATGAGGCAACCTCAATTCCATTTTTTGGTAGTTTTTTTATAAACTAAACTAGTGATAAAACAATAAACTAAAAGATTCGATTGCAAGATCTAAATATATACCTTCAAGCACTCACCTCCCCGGCAACGGCGCCAGAAAAGAGCTTGATGTATACTACACAACCTTCTTCTTGTAGACGTTGTTGGGCCTCCAAGTGCAGAGGTTTGTAGGACAGTAGCAAATTTCCCTCAAGTGGATGACCTAAGGTTTATCAATCCGTGGGAGGTGTAGGTTGAAGATGGTCTCTCTCAAACAACCCTGCAACCAAATAACAAAGAGTCTCTTGTGTCCCCAACACACCCAATACAATGGTAAATTGTATAGGTGCACTAGTTCGGCGAAGAGATGGCGATACAAGTGCAATATGGATGGTAGATATAGGTTTTTGTAATCTCAAAATATATAAACAGCAAGGTAACTAATGATAAAAGTGAGCGTAAACGGTATTGCAAAGCTAGGAAACAAGGCCTAGGGTTCATACTTTCACTAGTGCAAGTTCTCTCAACAATAATAACACAATTGGATCACATAACTATCCTTCAACATGCAACAAAGAGTCACTCCAAAGTCACTAATAGCGGAGAACAAACATAGAGATTATGGTAGGGTACGAAACCACCTCAAAGTTATTCTTTCGGATCGATCTATTCAAGAGTTTGTAGTAAAATAACACGACGCTATTCTTTCCGTTCGATCTATCATAGAGTTCGTACTAGAATAACACCTTAAGACACAAATCAACCAAAACCCTAATGTCACCTAGATACTCCAATGTCACCTCAAGTATCTGTTGGTATGATTATACGATATGCATCACATAATCTCAGATTCATCTATTCAAACCAACACAAAGTACTTCAAAGAGTGCCCCAAAGTTTCTACCGGAGAGTCAAGACGAAAACGTGTGCAGGCCCCTATGCATAAGTTCACAAGGTCACTGAACCCGCAAGTTGATCACCAAAACATACATCAAGTAGATCACATGAATATCCCATTGTCACCACAGATAAGCACATGCAAGACATACATCAAGTGTTCTCAAATCCTTAAAGACTCAATCCGATAAGATAACTTCAAAGGGAAAACTCAATCCATTACAAGAGAGTAGAGGGGGAGAAACATCATAAGATCCAACTATAATAGCAAAGCTCGCGATACATCAAGACCGTGCCGAATCAAGAACACGAGAGAGAGAGAGAGAGAGAGAGAGAGAGATCAAACACATAGATACTGGTACATACCCTCAGCCCCGAGGGTCAAATACTCCCTCCTCATCATGGAGAGCGCCGGGATGATGAAGATGGCCACCGGTGAGGGATCCCCCCTCCGGCAGGGTGCCAAAAAAGGGTCCCGATTGGTTTTTGGTGGCTACAGAGACTTACGGCGGCGGAACTCCCGATCTAGGTTATGTTCTGGAGGTTTCTGTATATATAAGAGGTTTTGGCGTCGAGAACAAGTCAAGGGGTCTCCGGGCTATCCACGAGGCAGGGGGCGCGCCTCCCACCCTCGTGGGCAGCCCGGGACTCTTCTGGCCCAACTCTTTTACTCCATGGCCTTCTTCTGGTCCAAAAATAAGCTCCGTCAAGTTTCAGGTCAATTGGACTCTGTTTGGTTTTCCTTTTCTGCGATACTCAAAAACAAGGAAAAATGTAAACCGCACGGGCTCTAGGTTAATAGGTTAGTCCCAAAAATCATATAAAATAGCATATGAATGCATATAAAACATCCTAGAAGGATAATATAATAGTATGAATACTTCATAAATTATAGATACGTTGGAGACGTATCAAAGACCCTCCAAGCAAAACTCATGGCATGTGACGAATAAAAATATAGCTCCAAGTAAAATACCGATGGACGTTAGAATAAAGAGGGGATGCCTTCCGAGGCATCCCCAAGCTTAGTTGCTTGGGAGTCCTTGAATATTACCTTGGGGTGCCTTGGGCACCCCCAAGCTTAGGCACTTGCCACTTCTTATTTCTTCATCCATCGTGATTTCATCCAAAACTTGAAAAACTTCAAACACACAAAACTTAACAAAACCTTTGTGAGATCCGTTAGTATAATAAAGCAAATCATCTTTAAGTATTGTTGAAAAACTATTCATATTTTGTTATTGCATTATACCTACTGTATTTTGAGTTTACCATGACCCCCTGATACAATCCATAGATTCATCAAAATAATCACACATGCAACGAAAACAGAATCTATCAAAAACAGAACAGTCTATAGCAATCTGAACATTAACCATACTTCTGTAACTCTAAAAATTCTAAAAAAAATTAGGACAACGTGGAAAATTTGTATATAAATTAAGTGTAAGCAATTCAAAGCAAAATCACATTTCTATGGATATAAAAAATTCTAAAACTGGGCGCAAATGTTTCTGTTTTTAAACGGAATCAAGTCAACTATCATTCAAACTATCCTAAAGGCTTTGCTTGGCACAACCACTAACTAAAACATAAAAAGCACAATTATAAAAGTAGCATAATTGTGTGTTTATTAAAAAACTGAAAAATAAACAAGAAAATTAAGATAACTATTGGGTTGCCTCCCAACAAGCGCTATTGTTTTATACCGGGGATACATATCCGGGAAGACATATCGTGCAACAATAATTTATTGCATGCATTTCTTCCAATGAACACTCAGCAACAGAGTCCTACATACCGGAGGTCTGAACTCCTGCAAAGCCCTCCTGATATGCTTCCGATCTGTTGAAAAAAGGGCACGCGGATGCGTCTACGGTTAAATACGGGTCCGCGTTAGATGACTTGCAGATGTTTGCGGCCCCGAATGTTTGCAGACGTTGGCCCGCTCCCCCGCCCCTAGGGTTCCTCGCCGCGCCGCCCGCCTCCCCTGGAGCCGCCGCCCTTCCCCTGCCTTTTCCTTCTCCTCCCCACCCTCCACTCCCCATTCCTGCTCGCCGCCTCCCCGAGCGAGGCGGCCGGGGGCCCTTCCTCCGCGCTCCTCCAGCGTTCCCCCGCGGCCCTTCCTCCTCTCGCCGTCGTCAGCATGCGCCGCTGGTCCTCGGCCGCGTGGTGTTGGCGGCGGCGGCATGTCCTTCCCGGCGCTGCCTCTCCTCGCCGGGCGGTGATGGCGGCGGCGCGCGCGGCGGTGGCGGTCCGGCGTCCTGGTGCGGAGGTCGGCGGCGCTCGACGTGGTGGTGCTCCCTCTTGGCGGCGGGGCGGTCCAGTGGTGTTGGCCAGCCGGTGGCGCCTCCCCGGCCCAGATCTGGGCCCGTAGGGTCCCTTCTGGGTCCTTGCGGGTCGGCTCCGGTGTGACCGCGACGCTCTCTGTATGGGGAGGCAGGGGAGCGGTTTGGACTGGGACGCTGACGCCGACGGCGTGCCAGCTGCTACACGAAGGTGGGAGCTGTCCGGGCCTTCGAGGGCCCGGCCGGGCCTGTGGGGCCACGGTCCGGTAGGCTCCTGCTATGGCGTCCGATCGGCTACCATCATGGACGATGGAGGTGGGGCCCTCCTGTATGCTGACGGTGCTGCTGCCCTAGTCCCGGCTCCTCTTCTTCGTTGTGTAGACCATCTTCGCGGTGCCGTGATGAGACAGCGTGGGAAGCTTCGTGTCCGTGTTGGCGCAGGGTGGTGGTCGGTTTGGTGGCGAGCTCCGAAGTGCCTGAGGTAGAGGATGGGATCGGGAGAAATCCCTGTTGGCTTGGCCGACACCGGCACGGTGGCGCCTGAGGGTGCCGCCGGACCTTTCTGGAGGGCGTCGGGGCTACCCTTCCTCTCTCCTCGCCACGTACCGCGGGAAACCCCTGGCAGCAGCGTCGTCATCGTCGCGTCCCTTCTTGGAGGTGTTGATTGGCACCGGCGTTTCGGAGTCTCGGAGCTTGGTGGGCGATCTCCCGTGGTCGCAGCGGTCACGAGGCTTCGTCGTTTTTGTCGATCTGCCGTTATCGGCATTTGTTTCTTTTCTTTTTTTCTCTTTCTTTTCTTTTAGGCGTGTTTGTGCTGCTTCCACCCCAGTCCCTATCGTTGATTGTATCGGATGGTTGCTTTGTAATACAAAGCGGGGGAAGCCCTTTTTCTTAAAATGTTTGCGGACGTTTTGAGGATCCGCGTTGGAGATTTCCTTACCTTGCCAAGATTTCCAATTTATTAGAATTATACCATATGCATCCTCTTCCATTTAGTAAATTCATCGGTACATATCCGGCGAGACAGACATAGGGGCATACGGCGCAACCATAATTTCTTGCATGCATTTCTCCCAATGAATACTCAGCGGGCACAAACAAAACGGATCCCAAAACGGTCTCCAATTGCAGAAGTCGTACGCCTCTTGCAATGAGTGTGCCAGCGACTGGATTAACAACCACATCATTCCTAGTATTCTCAGCGAAATCCCTGATCTACATCTCAAGATCACCACTACCTCACACGTCGCGAAAAACGTGTCGAGTAGTGGTAGGAGCACAATCTCGCACGGTCCTAACACTGGAGCATTAAATGTTGATTACACCTAGAAAAATCCAAAATTAATTAATGTGTAGGATCTGCACGCATGTCTCCACCACCACGCGTTCCACACGCCGCAGCCACCACACACAAATACCAATCTCCACATCGCTATCCCGTTGATCGCCATAGGCACCAGCCCACCTCCTCTCCTCATCGTGCGGTGCGCGGGCCGACATGACTTCGGCTCCTCTGCTGCTCGGTGGCTGCGAGCCCGCCGACGGCAAGGGCGGCGAAGGAGAGGCCAGGCCCTGCTCGCCGGCGTGGCTGCGCCGCCTGATCGACACGGAGGAGGCGTGGGCGCAGCTGCAGTTCGCGGTGCCGATGGTCCTCACCAACATGTCCTACTACGGCATCCCGCTGGTGTCCGTCATGTTCTCCGGCCACCTCGGCGACGTCCACCTCGCCGGCTCAACGCTCGGCAACTCCTGGGCCACCGTCACCGGCTATGCCTTCGTGGTACGTACTGCTGCATGCTGCTAGTGCTACCACACACTCTTGATTCGTCCAAGTTCGATAATTAGATGGCGCATTAATCACACCGGCCCCTTCAGACGCTGTGTGATCGCTTATCATTCGCCTTGGCACTGCGACGCGTTTGCCATATGCAAGTTACCTGAAAATACATATCGGTCAGGCGAGAACAGGGACGTAGCGATGGACAGCAGCGACGCGCGGGGTCAACCCGTGAATGACACGGAGTTGGAGATCGACGATGCGGCAGCGTGTGGAGTCCGAGGCTTAACCGTTGGGGCGTGGGGTGTGGTGGACTGCCGGCGCCAGAAAAGAAGGACGGTGGAGCGACGAGGGAGGGCGGCTTTGGTAGAGGGAAGGCCGGGGCGAAGCACCGTCGGCCGTTGGTGGCATGCAGCAGGCGATTTGGTGGGCGCTGCATCAGAGATCGGAACGGTGTGGAACGAGGGCTACAAGAGGAGAAGATGACACGGAGCCGTTGGATGGATATCAGACGTCCACATGAAATCCACTACTCCCTCAGATTGAAGGGAGTAGCACTGAATTATTTTTTAGGCGGAGAGGGAGAGAGAGAAGAGCGTAGTTAAACGTGGCACTGGAGCCCTAGTTGGAATGATCAGATGAGATAAGATATTACCAATGATGAGATAAGATAAGTACTAATATGAATTTAATGGAATACGTGCAGTACCATATCAGTAACCAGGTATAAGGATATTACTAGCTGGAGTACGTTGAGTACACCAGATATATGAATATACGCGTGAGAGCACACATATGATGCCGACCTTTTCTTTGTTTTCTTCCTGGCAGAGGAGGCGGTGTTCGCATGAACGGACACATGTCATTCTTGTTCTGGAAGCGCATGCCTGGAGAGCACGACCACGAGGCCGGGTCCTCCTCGGGGTGCCGCCGCGTGACGACCTTTACCTTGACCTCGCGGGATGCTGTGATCACTGTTTAAGAAGTCACCCGATTAATTAGTTAATGTGTCAGTTAATAACTATTCAGGGCGTGACCGAATCGAATAGCACCTACTTGTTGCACTGATTAATCAATTGTCAAGTCGATTAATCTCTGCTGGCCCATTAACGGGTGGGCAAACAAAACCCACATTTTTGTACCGTAACCCTCTTCCAGCCCTGTCCCGCTCCTTAATAGCTAGGATTAATAATTTTACCTTCTCTCTATGATTTTCATATGTGCACAGCAACATGTTTTGGCATACTACATAGCTGGGAGCACAAGAGTATGGTATAATACATAAAAAAATCAAGATATATATTGGCAAGTTCCTATTCAATCTATCGATTAATGGCCGATTGAGTAATCCAGTTAATAGGCCGATTCATCAATTAGTCACTACTCCTAAACCGACCGAGCAGCTACCAGTTAACGATTTCTTGAACATTGGTTGAGACGCCGGCGCTCGACCGCAACTACGCGCCTATCCACCAACGTCGGCACTATTGGGAGAATGCCATTCCGGTGCCCCGGCCAGATGTCAATCTGTCGCACGGCTAGCATTTGATCCCGGATAGGGTCCCAGTGTTGCTAGTGCCGGCCACAGGTTGCCCGCAGGAGCGGAGATCCATGTCGTCGTGCTCAGCTCCTGACCGATCACCGGGAGGACCAGGCGTCCGCAATGGAGTCCACGCACTAGGCCATGTTGTCCAACGACAAGCACAACGAGCGCCGCTGGTTGTGCTTCGAGGGTGCGCCTCGTGCAATGCGCACACGCTCTAGCACCACGGCCGGTGATGGAGGAGGATGATGAGGAGGTTGTAGAGTCCTACAGGAGGCCGTCGAAGCCTTCGAGCTCTAGGAGCTCGCCAGGTGGCCTGGCCTGTGTCTGGCAATGGCCGAATCGGCCGGAGTGCAGGTCGTCATGCCCCTACCCGCGCCCGCGTCTAAGCCCAAGCAACAGTGGTGAACACTGGTGGGGCAATCGTGGTCGTGGACATCAATGTTCCCGTGCATGTCCGAGCTTGTGCCATGCACCCCATGTGGGTGGGCGTGGACGAGCGGCAGCCGACGCGACAGTAGCAGGAGGCGCCTGCTGCACCACTGCACGCGTCGACACCGGCGGTAGTATCGTGGCCGTATCCATAGCCAGCGTCGGTCTACATTGACCTCACCGACGAGGATGACGGTGACGGCGCGACAGCGACTAGACCTAGACTTTATTTATGTTTTTAATTAATATTTTGACGTTTAATTAATGGACGCCAGACTTTTGGCAGCACTTTATATATGTTTTTATTTTCTATAAAATCCGGTCGCAATCTGAAATGCGTCGCTATGGACCGACGAACACTGTATTGAGTTGCCCTAACCAACTCAGATTTTCTTTCCTGTTGTTGCTGCTTCCCGTGTAGCGCTTATAATTCGCCACCAGCGTTGGAGTTCAACACTCTACGAACAAGCGTAGATGGCCACCGTACTGTAACTTACCAGAGGAAGGCACGAACTCAACCTAGCATATACAGTATTTTTTTACAACTCAACCTAGCATTTTTTTTCGAGTGATAAACTGGAGTATAGCATTAATTTGGAACACCAACCCACCAACAGACCACCTCTACCCCGACCGTGCTATGCGCAGGCACCTTGAAATCTTCCTGCACCCGCACATGCGCACGTCTCGTATGACGGGTGAGTAGAAAAAAAAAATGCAAAATCAATGTGTAGTGCGATGCCCGATCTTCTCCAGTTCTCCACGCCACCACCCGTTTCCCACGCCGCACAGAAAAACGGGGTCAATCTCCACATCGCTCGCTATCTTCTTGATCGCCATCGGCGGCGGCGGCGGCACCACACACCTCCCACAAAACTAACCCGAGCTTCTTCCTCTCCCCTCTCGTGCGGCGCGCTCGCGGGGCCGACATGTCCTCGACGGCCCCGCTGCTCGAGCCCGCCGGCGGCAAGGGCGGCGACGCGAAGAGGCCCTGCGGCTGCCCGCCGGCGTGGCTGCGCCGCCTGATCGACACGGAGGAGGCGTGGGCGCAGCTGCAGTTCGCGGTGCCCATGGTCCTCACCAACATGTCCTACTACGGCATCCCGCTGGTGTCCGTCATGTTCTCCGGCCACCTCGGCGACGTCCACCTCGCCGGCGCCACGCTCGGCAACTCCTGGGCCACCGTCACCGGCTACGCCTTCGTGGTACGTACTACTGCATGCTGCTATTGCTACCACACGCTCTTGATTTAATTCGTCCAAGTTCGATTAGATCGCCGGCCTCCGTAGTTCTGTCAAAGTTTTGAGATGGAGTACTGCGACGGGTTTGCCATATGCAAGCTACATGAAAATGCATTTCGGTTAGCCGGGCCGGGTCAAGCCATGAATGACACGGAGTTGGACGCCGAGGCTTAACCGTTGGGTGTGTGGAGTGGACTGCCGGCGCCAGAAAAGGAGGCCGGTGGAGGGACGAGGGAGGGGGCGAAGCACCGGCGGCCGGTGGTGTCAGCAGCCAGCAGGCGGTTTGGTGGGCGCTGCATCGGAGATGGGAGCGGTGGAAAGAGGGCTAGATCAGGAGGAAGATGACACGGAGCCGTTGGATGAATATCATCGGACGTCCACACGAAATCAACTTGCACTGAATTGTTTTTTAGGCGGAGAGAGAGAGAAGAGCGTGGACTTGATGAGGTGACATCTTTAAAGATAGATATAGATATTCCTCGCAAAAAAAAGATATATAGATATATGTGTACTACTCCTAGATATATAGATATATAGATATATAGATATATAGATATATGTGGACTTTTTTTTGGAGTAGTATTTAACGTGGCACTAGCCCTAGCCGGAGTGATCAGATGTGATATACTATTATCAACGCTCGTGCTAGATGGCGTGTTGACCTTACGTAGGGCACCACATTCCATTGATTAATTTCATGTTAGCAAGCAGTGATAAGGATATACTCTCTCCGTCTATAAATAAGTGTACATTTAGCTTTTGTTCTAAATTAAAGTTTAAAAACTTGATCAATTTTATAGGTAGAGTACAAGTAATGAGTACACCAAATATATACACGTGAACATGGGAATAAGTAGTAGTGTACTAGCTAGTACCGTTTGTTTACAACCCTAAAAAAAGTACCGTTTGTTTACTCGGAAAATGGAAGAGAATTTTTTTGGGGAATAAGAGGTACAGTGTACTAGCTAGTCTCAATCCACACAACCAAAACCAGAAAACACACATGGTGCCAACTGCCAACGTACGTTCTCTTGTTGGCCCAGGAGGCGCTAGCTATTCGCAGAACTGTAGCTGTCGCATTGAAATCGTGTAGCTCAGCTCCCAACAAGAAACTGACACGGGGAGTTACGTCGTTTGCGTGGCCCGCAGAGGAAGAAGAGTTGTACTAGTATATTGCCTATGGCTGCCGGGCATGGCTGGAGTGACACAAACGTCGGTACGACTGTATTCTGTTCCTGTGGGAGTCGACCGACGACGTGTCGTGTCTGCATGACTGCCGTGGCTCGGCTCGGCTGGTCCTCACGTACGCCATCCGGTCCGGGCTGCATGAATGCGTGCATGGGCGACGTCTCTGCGCTGGAGGTGGAGGATATAGCCTAGTACATGCGTCTGACTAGGGCAGCGAGGTCAAATAAATTCGGGAAAGTGGTCAAATATACAGGGGAGGCCAAGTCTTGAGCTAGGAAGGAAGGGGTCGTCTCGATCTGGTACAGGCTAGAATATCTCCGGGGGAAAATGGTAACGGTGTTCTCAAGCAATCAGTCACTAGTCTCACGATTCACGAGTCATGATCGGATGATCCACCCACCATTCTTGCGCTTGATGCGCTTAACCACTACTTTGTCGAATTCGATGCCGTGCTGCAAGTAAAATAACCTGCTGGGTTACATGGTCAATGACGTAAATCAGCCAAGTCTCTCCGGGGTTGGGATCCACGACTTTTCAGTACATGTTTGGCCACGAGTCCGTCGAATCATTGCCGCTGCGTCTACACCCATAGTGTGTGCGTGTGCGTTTGGCGGTAAATAATGTGGGTCTCTAGACCAGCAAAAAAAGTGGTTTTCTAAACATGTTCTCTAGAAATAAGAGTGCATGTCCGTCGCTCGAAGGTGGGATATACTATGAAACAAAAGGCTACTATCGTGGCAATGTGAATTGCATGTGCTTAGCCCCGGTACGTACGCTGGTTGACCAATCCTCTGCTCCTTTTCTAACCTTAGCAACAATGATAAGCGGCATTCAAGAACGATTGCGCAAGACATACACATTTCTTTCATATCATATCTCCCATGGGACGAACATGACAAGGGTGGTCATGGCTGCCTGATGGGTGAGAGCACTGCGAACCACCACCTTGAGACCGAGTTGTAGTTGGCCCGATTCTCAATAATCAAAACATTGCAAGTTGTTTGTTTTATTCCTACACCGTGTAATTGAATATTCAAACTAACTTGTTCTACAAGCATGCATGGACTGCTTACTTACTCCTCTAGTCTCAAAACCATTTTTATATTATGGGACGGAGGGAGTACTCTTTAAGCATGCATACTGGAATTTTAATCGACCGCACGCTCATATATGTTAGCTAACATTAGTGATAAGGGAGATCATTTACCTACTTAATTAGCTTTCGTGGAGAAGGTAGATACATGTTAGACTTAACGTTGAAAAATTTGTGCAAGCCTGCATATGTGAATAGAGAAAAACTTGTAGTAACACACAATGAATGTAGGTGACTTGTATATACATGAAAAGGAAATTCAGGAGACTTAATAGACAATCCCAATAAGTTCATAACGTGTTCTGCAGTTGAACATTGTCGCATTGCATCGTAACTACTACCCCCTCCGTCCTTGAAAGAGTATACTTCCGCTTTGTTGGAAAGTCAAACTTTTTTATGTTTGACCATATTTATACAATGATACATCAATATTTATATGATCAAATTAGTAGCATTAGATTAATGATAAGATATATTTTCATCATATACCTATTTGGTTGCATAAATATTGATATATTTTTGCATAAACTCGGTCAACTTTGAGATAGTTTGACTCTACAACAAAGTTGAAAGTATACTATTTTAAGGACGGAGGGAGTAAGTATTAATCCAACGAAGTAACTCATATGCAAAAAAATGTTCAATATTTCAGACCGGTATGAGCGGCGCCCTGGAGACGCTATGCGGGCAGGCCTACGGCGCCCGACTATACCGCATGCTAGGACTGTACCTACAGTCGTCGCTCATCATGTCGGCCGTGGTGTCCATGGTCATCGCTGTCCTGTGGCTGTTCACGGAGCCGCTGCTTCTGTGCCTGCGTCAAGAACCTGAGGTGTCCCGCGCCGCCGCGGTGTTCATTCGGTACCAGATCCCCGGTCTGTTCGCCTTCTCCTTCCTGCAGTGCCTTATACGGTACCTGCAAACGCAATCCATCGTCCTGCCGCTCGTCATCTGCTCCATGGTGCCATTCCTGCTCCACATCGTGCTGAACCACCTGCTGGTGAACGTGCTCGGCTATGGCCTCATCGGCGCGTCTGCCGCCATCTCCATCACCTTATGGTTCTCCTGCCTGATGCTGCTTGGGTACGTGATGCGGTCCAAGGAGTTTAGCGAGACGTGGAAGGGTTTCTCCGCCGACGCGTTCAACTACGTGATGCCGACGATCAAGCTCGCTACGCCCTCCGCCATCATGGTTTGGTCGGTACATACACATAGCCTCCGTCCCAAATTACTTATCTTAGATTTGTCTAGATACGCATGTATTACTTTCCATTATTGTTTTTGAGTTTGTTGGGGTGCATGCAGCTTGGAGTATTGGGCGTTTGAGCTTCTGGTTCTTATCGCTGGCTTGCTACCGAATTCTACTGTGAGCACGTCATTGATCGCCATGTGGTACGTTCATTCTTCAATAATGCCCGTCTGATGGAGCTTTAGAGGCATTATATTGTTCCATCATGTTGACATGAACTTGTAAATGCAGCTCGAGCACGGAGGCGATTGCCTACATGATCACCTACGGATTCAGTGCCGCTGTAAGGTATGTACGATCTCAACTTCTTTCTTTATCGCTGTAAGCACGATGACCTGTTATTTCATTGTTTGCACATTTTGCAGCACCCGGGTGTCGAATGAGATCGGAGCCGGGAACGTGGATATGGCAAAGAATGCGGTCACAGTGACACTCAAGCTGTCAGTGTTCCTCGCCTTCTCCTTCATCCTGTTGCTGGGCTTCGGCCACGGCCTTTGGGCAAGACTCTTCAGCGGGAGCGAGGTGATTGTGGCAGAATTCACTGCCATCACCCCGCTGCTGATGATCTCCATCGTGCTCGACTCCGCGCAGGGCGTACTGTCAGGTGAGAAAGACCCGTCCGCTAGCTAAACCAATCTTCAAGAATCACCTACCTGCACTGAACAGACAGTTTCATATCACGGATACGTCATAGACTGGAATGCCGCTGCTAGTGCTAAACATTTCCGCAAATTGACAAATAATTACAATGGCTTACATGTGACAGGGGTGGCAAGGGGCTGCGGATGGCAGCACCTGGCGGCGATGACGAACCTTGTGGCGTTCTACTTCATCGGCATGCCGTTGGCCATGCTCTTCGCCTTCAAGCTCAACTTCTACACCACGGTAATTATTTACCCTATTGAGAGCTCTCACCCTTGCCACTGCGGAATGTGGGACAGCAAGCAGCTCGAACTCCATTGTTTCTAAAATATATTTAATGAGCTGGAGCACTCAACAGACCATGTACTTTGTTTACAGGGTTTATGGTCGGGTCTGATCTGCGGGCTGACTTGCCAGACCAGCACGCTGGTGGTGATCACCGCCCGCACGAAATGGTCCAAGATCGTGGATGCGATGCAGCAAGAGAAGGCCAACTACATCGCTTGATCGATAAATATCGTTCATGGCTTGCACCATGCCTGTTGTAGGGGTTTTTGTGAGATGGAGAGGGCGTACGATGCTTGAACAGAAAGCTAGCTTTTTGACCGTGTACTTTCAGGGAATATATGTCTCAGAAACAGAAAGATGTACCCTAAAAAAAACAGAAAGATGGATCCTGTAATGGCAATTAACCAGAGAGTGCAGGAGAAACGAACATACCGGGACGTGGATGTTCCATGGAAAGATGGAACCCATGGATGGGTGTTAATATTTTCAAGGACGTGGCCGTTTCTAACGGGAAGCCTCCCGTCGGGAGTGCCCCAGATGGCCGGCCCAGCCGCGCGGGAGGCCACTTCCTTTTTTTTTCTGTTTTCTGTTCCCCCTTTTTGCTTTATTTTTAAATATTCTTTATACTTTATAATATTTATATATACATATATATATAATACAAAAAACACTCTCCAAAACACATTTGAAAAACGTGAATAAGTATAAAAATATTGAACAAGAATTTGAAAAATATTGAAGAAGTATTAAAAATGTTGAAGAAGTATTTAGAAAATGTTGAATAAGTATAAAAATTGTTGGATGAGTCTATCCAAATGTTGAAAAAGTATTTGAAAATGTTGAACAAGTATAAAAAGTGTTGAACAAGTATTTGAAAAATGTTGAACGAGTATTTAAATTTTTTAGAATAAGTGTTCGGACAATGTTGAAAGTGTACACAAAAATGTTGGTCCCTTATTAAAAAGATGTTTTTGACATATACGAAAATGTAGAGTGAAAACAAAACAAATAAGAAAAAACAAACTAAAAACAAAAAATGGACAAGAAAAAAAAAAGAAAACCAAACAAAAAATGAGGAAGAAAAAAGAAAACAGTAGAAGAATTAAAAATCCAAATAAAAAACGAAAAAAAGGAGAAAATAGAAGAAAAAAACAGGTCCCTCAAGTAGTTCGCATGTGCTATCCTAACGCGAACCCATCCCTAGCGCAGTGGCTAGAAGCACAAGGCACCACCATGGCGACCCGCGTTCTATCCTTGGGGAGCTCTTTTGCGTCTCTATCTCTTCTCGTTTGTTACTATATATGCGCTAAATGGGCTGGTTCATTAGTGCGGAGGCTTCAACAAGAGCAAACTATCGTCTCGCTTAAAGCGAGAAATAGCTCTTGCGGTTTCTAACCTCGTCAATGCACAGTTGTTAGCGTTGTGGCCCCGCGCGCTAAGTATCAAGCACGAAACTGCAAATGCCACTTCTCGCCTACAAGGCGGTGTTACCGGCCAGTCCAATACTGTAGCTGCATGCTAGTTTTTTTTCCCTGTGGTTTCTTATTAGTTTTTCTCACTGTTTTGCATCGGTGTTATTTGGGTTTTCTTCAGTTTTTTTACTTCAGGTTTTTTGTTTTTCTTCTTATTTTTTTAATTTTATTTTTTTCCAACACATGTGTAATTTATTCAAATGCGTTGTACATTTTTCATATACATCAGAAGCTTTTTTATACATGTTCAAAAATTTCAAATACATGATTAATTTTTATATATGTGTTAAATCTTTTCAAATAAATGTTGAAACATTTTGTCGAACGATACTGAAACAATTTTTCAGACTATGCAAACATTTCTTTACGTTGTATAATTTTTAATGTCACAAACATATTTTTGAAATGCATGATTTTATTAAAATGTAACGTACATTCATAAATTGTACTAAAATTATTTTGAATTGTATGAATATTTTAAAAATGTCACTTACGTTTTTGTCAGTTGTACAAATTATTTTTTAAAAGTTGAGAAAACATTGTTTTATGCTACATGAATATTTTTAAAATGTGCAATTAACATTTTTAGAAAAGCAAGTTTTTTACATAATATATGAATTTAGTATTTTTTTAAATATGAACAAAGTAAAAAAAAAAACACATGCGTGAAGTCAACGTGACGAAACCATGTGGCTACTGGGCCGGCCACTTTCGGTTCCTGCAGGGGAGCTCAGCTTCGGTCTTGCCGAAGGAGACTTCTTGCTTGAATGGAATTATTTTATTATTTTAGTTGGAGTTGGTGGGACCTTAGGTGGTTTTCAGATGACGATCTCAATTTTTTTTCCTAAAGTCGGAATTAAAAGGACGTATAAGTCAATGCTTCCATATACTTTATCGTGGTTTATTTACAATTATAGCTTCCACACATATTCATTTGTCATTTGGAATAATTTTCCATATAAAGAAATGAAAAGACTCAAAGAAAGGATGGGGATGTTTCCCTTGTCAAATAAAAAAAGAGATTAATGATACCATAACAATGTGTATCAGAATGCATGTTTCCTTGTAGTTGGACATATAGACATGCTCACAGATAACATCTTGCATAGCTAGGGAAGCGAGCCCGTGCATCGTCGTGGGCTCTCTCGCTAGTAGGATGTTTCTCCTTCCGATTTCTTGCTTCCCCAATTAACATAATGTAAAACAAGTTACTACAATTATACCATAGCAAAAACAAGCATTTAAAGTAGCTGCTTAAAGAATAAATTTCCTATTCCTCCAAAATGCCAAAGTTACACTTATGTCATGGATGTGTCCATGGAGACAAAGACAGCTGTCTGCGGAGGAGTGACGTTTATGTTAGCTTCTTAATTAAGATGAAGCTGCTAGGTTTGGCGCCCCTCAAGAGGACAATCATGTGGCATCGTTCGACAGTGTTATGATTTAAGGACGGTGTCAGATGCACATGTTTCTTTCACTCGCATGCTAGTCACCCGAGAAAGAAAGCGCATTATAAATAAAAATAAAACACACTTTATCATCTCCCCATCGGCCAAACTAAATATTCCATGGGTCAAAATAAAAGGGGTGTTAGTTTTGTAGAATGTTAAATCTTTTTAACTTTTATCAAGTTTAGAGCAAAAATATCGATATCCATAATATTAAACAAAAAATAGAATTTCATTTCATGATGTAATTAAAATACTGTTTTGATATTATGGATTTTGATATATTTCTTTATAAATTTGATCAAACTTAAAAGGTTTGACTATTTTAAAAAGTAATACATGTTATATTTTGTAACAGAGTGATTAATTTTTGAAGAAACACAACAACACCAAAGGCGCAACCAAGCACGTCCAACCTTCTAGTTAAGATGAAGCTGCTAGGCTTGGCGCCCCTCAAAAGGACAATTACGAGGCGGCGTTTGACAGTGATTTAAGGAGGGTGTCAGATGCACATGTTTCTTTCACTCGCAAGCTAGTCATCGGAGAAAGAAGCCTTCATCTCTTCACTCAAGATTATGAGTTTTTTTAGATCTTATTGAAATGTAAAAATATGTATTTTTATGAATTTTGAATTTGGCAAATGGAGGCCTTCATGGAGCTTAGCCTCCAAAAGCAATTGTCGTGGTGATCTCACGGCAGATGCCATAGGATGGTTGAAGAGGAGGACAAACACAAGGCACCGGTGGACAAACACGAGCAAGTGCATGACACGAGATGTACCCAGGTTCGAGACTCTCCAAGAGATAATACCCCTAGTCCTGCCAAGTGTGGTTTATATGAGATGGATACATATTTGCTCCTAGAGTTGTTCTGGGGAGGAAGGAAGACAGGCAAGTGCATGGGTTGTTCCCTTTCCGTGTGTGTGTGAGTTTTACTAATGATCGCCCCGTGCATGGAGGCCTCCTGGGGGTCTTATAGGCCGACCCCCCCCCCCCAGGGTTACAATGGGAATATTACATGGACGCCGGGCCCTGGTGTCAGCGTTTGGGAGCCGGCAGTGGGGTCGCTGGTCTGCCGGTGCGCTGGTGCGGGCTGCATCGGGCCACCGGCGCTGGTACGGCCGATCATTGGTATTGTGGCACACCTCGGTGAGTGTCATGGGACGATTAGCGCCGCCCCGCTACAGGATTGCGTCTCTGAAACCGCCGCCGCGGCGGGTGTGGCAGGCCACTGCCGCCCGCCGGGGCAGAAGAAGGAGGCGTCTTGTAGCCATGCCTGCTTGTCGTTGGAGGTTGACTTCTTGGGGCCGGCCAACATGCGCCATCCGGCCGGCCGGGTCCCGGCACCCGGTCGGCTCACGCTGGGGAGCCAGCTGGGGGCGAGCCAGATTGAGGGGCTTTGTCGGTGTCAAAACCGGCGGATCTCGGGTAGGGGGTCCCGAACTGTGCGTCTAGGCGGATGGTAACAGGAGACAAGGGACACGATGTTTTTATCCAGGTTCGGGCCCTCTTGATGGAGGTAATACCCTACTCCTGCTTGATTAATATTGATGATATGGGTAGTACAAGGGTAGATCTACCACGAGATCAGAGAGGCTAAACCCTAGAAGCTAGCCTATGGTATGATTGTTGTTGTGTCCTACGGACTAAAACCCTTCGGTTTATATAGACACAGAATAGGGTTAGGGTTACACAGAGTCGGTTACAATGGTAGAAGATCTACATATCCATATCGCCAAGCTTGCCTTCCACGCCAAGGAAAGTCCCATCCGGACACGGGACGAAGTCTTCAATCTTGTATCTTCATAGTCCAGGAGTCCGGCCGAAGATAGTTCGGCTATCCGGACACCCCCTAATCCGGGACTCCCTCAGTAGCCCCCGAACCAGGCTTCAATGACGACGAGAGGGCCCGCACCTGGGTAAAAACATCATGTCCCTTGTCTCCTGTTACCATCCGCCTAGACGCACAGTTCGGGACCCCCTACCCGAGATCCGCCGGTTTTGACACCGACATTGGTGCTTTCATTGAGAGTTCATTGTCTTGCCGCCATCGGGAGGATGCCTCATCCCGTCTTTAAAGACGGCTCTGTTGCTAAAGGAGCTTTGGCTATCGGCCAAACTCTCCGGCTGGGTGGTTTTCTCATGACCGCCAGTTCGGCCACCACGCCGACGATGACTTCTCGAGTCATCGAAACCAATCTCCACGTTAATTAGGAACTTGCCGAACAGTTAGATCCGATCGAGCTCTACTCCGTGAACGAGCTCTTGGATCGCATCGCCGCCCTAGGAGTCGCCACAGACTACGACCGGATCGGGCCTAAAACCGATCTGAGAGAGATCAACTCTCCCCAAGCTACCCATCATGTTGCTGTGATAGAGGAGCAATGCGGCGATTCTTCTTCTATCTTAATGACTAGCTACGTCCGAATTCCCGATCCCTCCATGCCGGATTCCAGCAGAGGGACGGATGTCGATCAAGCCCTGAACTTAAAGTCAGGCGGCGGGTCGGACTCATTGGATAGCATTCAAAAATCCAAGCTTCTGAGTTCGGAAACTTCTCGGCCCCTGAGTCTTAATTTGGACGGGGTTCCGGATCTAGTTCCACCCGCCCACCCAAACATTAGCGATCTATTCCGAATTCGCAAGAGCCAATCAAACAAGACATCATTATCGGGCCGATTCCTCCCGGTTATGGACAGGATAAAGGACTGCCGAGAGAAGGACGCAATCTCACTTTTTTGCAATAATTGCACGGACAAAGGAATCCTAAACACCACAAGTCGCCGCAAAATTACACGCTTTGCTGACTTGGTGACCATAGTATAAAAGTACTGTGCGATGGAAAGTGCTTGGAAAACCGAAAGTCAATTTTGGGATAATCCGGCCCCGAATACATCCCTAGTCCGGAATAAGAGGGTGCTTCATCACCAAGCACCTGTATTAAACATCAAAAAACAAAAGCCCCTTAAAGGGTACGGAACCGTAATGGAGGGTTGGCTAAAAGGACCCTGCAAAATTCATAGCACAGAGGGCGCCACTCCAACTCATAGCCTTCGAGCATGTTGGATACTACGACAGGTGGCCAAAAGTGGCGAAGAGCTTCTAGCTTCAGAATCCCAGCCCAGCAATACCAGTACGGTGTTAACAGTCTTCGAGACTTTCACATCAAATAATATGCGGAAACGAACACTCCGCAACCTTGCCGAAGTCTACCAAGTAGCAACAATACATCCATGGAGTGACACGGCTATTATCTTTAATGCCAAGATTTAACCCAAATTCGAACAGCCGAGCACCACCGCATTGGTTCTCGGTCCAATAGTGGATTTGGCTTTACGCCTTACAAAGGTACTCATGAATGGCGGCAGCGACTAAACCTCATCTACGAGGAAACCCTCCAAAAATGGAAATAGATCGGAACCGCATTGAGCGAAGCAGCACAACCTTCAGAGGAATAATCCCTAGCCGGAAGCATGCTGCACAGAAAAATCACATCGACGTAGTGTTCGCTCACGGACAATTACAGGTCCGAGGAGGTCACATTTCAAGTGGCCCCGTTCAGCAGCGGATATCATGCTTTATTAGGGCGAGAGGCATTCACAATTTTTCAAGCTATACCCCATTACGGGTACATGAAGCTTAAAATGCCTGGACCTAAAGGAATCATCACTCTCGCTAGTGATCCGAACATAGCACTTCGCGCCGAAAACAAGACAGCCGCACTAGCCCTCGAGGCACTATCCGAAGCCCTAGCGGCCGAGGAACTCACTGCGATGCGGTCCACGGTGAACAGGGACGATGTGATACTTGATAAAAGATCCAAGTCCACCGCTTTCAAACCAGCGAATGAAATAGTCAAATTCCAAGTCCATCCAACGGACCCCAAAGACGGCCTCCATTGGGGCACAATTAAACCCTGATGTAGACGCCGCACTACGAGAATTTCTACAAGAAAACTGGGACATTTTCGCCTGGCACCCTTCAGACATGCCAGGAATCCCACGTCGGCTGGCCGAGCACAGCCTAAATATCCTAAAAGGATTCAAGCCAGTCAAACAGGATCTTCGGCGCTTTTCCGAACCCAAGAGACAGGCCATGGGAGAGGAGCTAGCCAAACTCCTGGAAGCCGGATTCATCAGAGATATAAAACATCCGGATTGGCTAGCAAATCTGGTGATGGTACCAAAGAAGGATAAATCCTGGCGCCTATGTGTTGATTTCAAAGACCTTAATAAGGCTTGCCCAAAGGATCCCTTCCCCCTCCCTCGAATTGATCAAATTATCGACGCCACAGCAGGACACGACTCATTGTGCTTCCTCGACGCGTACTCCGGCTACCACCAAATCAAGATGGCGGAGCCAGACCAAGCTGCAACAGCATTCATCACTCCATAAGGCCCATTCTGCTTCAACACAATGCCCTTTGGGCTCAAAAACACCGGCGCCACATATCAGCGCATGATCCAGACATGTCTGGCAAACCAGATCGGCAAAACAGTAGAAGCATACGTAGATGACGTGGTCGTCAAATCCAAGCATGCCGAAACTCTAGTAGATGACTTGAGGCTCACATTCGACAATCTCCGTAAATATAACATTAAGCTCAATCCGGAAAAATGCGTCTTCGGCGTCCCAGCCAGAAAGCTCTTGGGCTTCATTGTGTCCGGTAGAGGAATAGAAGCAAACCCAGCCAAGATCCGAGCTCTGTCACAATTGGATATTCCAAAAGACCTCAAGAAAATACAAAAATTGACTGGATGCGTAGCGGCTCTAAGCCGCTTTATTTCCCGTTTGCAAGAAAAGGCGTTTCCCCTTTACCGCCTCCTCCGGCGCACCGATCACTTCGAGTGGACGGATGCAGCCACGGCCGGACTCGAAGAAATAAAAGCCATACTGGCAACAAATCCGGTCCTGGCCGCGCCCAACATGGGCGAACCAATGCTATTATATATCGCCGCAACACATCAAGTTGTTAGCGCGGTGCTCGTCGTCGAACGAGAAACGGACGGACACCGGTTCCCTCTTCAAAGACCGGTTTATTATGTGTCCACTGTCCTCACTCCATGCAAGTCCCGATACCCACATTATCAAAAGATAGCATACGCGGTGTTCATGGCATCCCGGAAGCTGCGACACTACTTTCAAGAGTGTTCGATAACGGTAGCCTCCGAAGTACCTCTTAACGACATTATAAACAACCGCGACGCGACGGACCGGATTGCCAAATGGGCCATAGAGCTCCTTCCATTCGACATAACCTATAAGCCATGACGATCTATTAAGTCGCAGGTCTTGGCCGACTTCGTGGCCGAATGGACTGAAGCCGAACTCCCTAAAGAGTACGGTGCATACTCCAATTGGATCATGCAATTTGACGGCTCCAAAATGTTGGCCGGCCTGGGGGCTGGCTTCGTCTTGACGTCCCCAACCGGGGACACAGTCCAATACGTCCTTCAAATAATGTATACGGACTCCAACAACGCAGCGAATCGAGGCCCTTCGCACGCCTCCGGATGGCAGTCTCCATGGGCATTAAACGCCTAGAGGTGCGCGGGGATTCGAACCTCGCGATATCTCAAATCAACGGAGACTTTGATGCCAAAGATCCGAAAATGACAGCATACCGCAATGCGGTCCTAAAAATGTCAGCACGGTTCGAAGGGCTCGAATTTCATCATATAGCC
Organism: Aegilops longissima; assembly: GCA_021605205.1. Taxonomy (NCBI): domain Eukaryota; kingdom Viridiplantae; phylum Streptophyta; class Magnoliopsida; order Poales; family Poaceae; genus Aegilops; species Aegilops longissima. The sequence goes on from CM038681.1 coordinate 607,352,903, forward strand.
CGGGATAACAACCAGGCGGCGGACGTATTAGCACGCATCGGCGCTAAACGTGATGCCGTCCCGCCCAACATCTTCCTGGAACGGCTGTTCAAGCCATCCGTACTATGGGAAGGGGAGTCCGGAAACAACAATCCGGACCCAACCGCACTGCCTGACACCAAACATTCTGACACAATCGGAGGCTCTGCCAACGAAACAACACCGTCCGCCCACGAAATACTGGCGGTCATCGCCCCGTGGACGGAACCATTCCTAGCCTACCTAACTAGGCAGGAACTCCCCGAAGACCAAAATGAGGCCCGCTGCATAGTACGGCGATCCAAAGCATACAAAGTCCATGAGGGAGAACTTTATAAGAAAAGCACAACAGGAGTCCTTCAAAGGTGTATCTCCGAAGAAGAAGGGCGCAACCTCCTGGCTGAAATTCATGCCGGACTGGGTGGGCACCACGCCGCAGCCCGGGCCCTTGTAGGCAAGGCCTTCCGTACAGGATTTTATTGGCCGACGGCCCGGGCAGATGCGCAGGATTTAGTCCAACGATGCGTCGGTTGCCAGCTTTTTGCTAATCAAAGCCACATGCCACCCACCGCCCTCAAAACTATACCCATTACCTGGCCGTTCTCGGTCTGGGGGCTTGACATGGTTGGACCCCTTAAGTGAGGAACCCACAAGCAAAAATACCTATTGGTCATGGTGGATAAATTCACCAAATGGATAGAGGCCAAGCCTGTTAAAACGGTCGAATCCGGACCGGTGATAGACTTTATATCAGGGGTAGTGCACCGTTACGGTGTCCCGCACAGTATCATCACTGATAACGGCACCAACTTCACGGCCGATGAGGTCAAATTATGGTGTAAAAACATGGGCATCAAGCTCGATTACGCCTCAGTCTATCACCCTCAAACTAACGGTCAAGTCGAACGAGCAAACAGTCTCATCATGAGCGGCATTAAACCCAGACTAGTGCGGTCCCTCAAGGAATCTAACACACACTGGGTTGAGGAGCTCGACTCCGTACTCTGGGGGCTGCGGACCACGCTGAATCACACTACCGGATTCACACCATTTTTTATGGTGTACGGCGCAGAGGCAGTCTTGCCTTGCGACATAATTCATGACTCACCCCGCGTGCGCATGTATGAAGAAAGAGAAGCTGAGCTCGATCGGTAGGACAGCTTGGACGCATTGGAGGAGGAGCGCGACGTGGCAAAAGCTCGTTCCGCATTTTATCAACAGCAGGCTCGAAGATATCAAAGCAGGGAAGTACGGGCCAAAGCTTACAACGTTGGCGAACTAGTTCTACGCCTGCCGGACAAGAAAAAGGACAAACTCAAGCCCAAATGGGAAGGTCCCTTCATCATCGACCAGGTCCTGACCGGCGGAGCATACCGTCTGCGAAACGCATCGGATAACCGACTCGAGCCGAACCCATGGAACGCAGCCCGTCTACGAAGATTCTACGCCTAAGCGCCGGACTCCAAGTTCGTCTTCCTCCTCCGTCCGCATTTTCTATTTTTTGCTGTCTTTTATTTCTCTCCTTCCTCCCCTCTCTTTTTAAAAAAAGCCTTTAGAGGCTCGCTTGCGCTTTGTTCGCACATAGTTGACGCGCTGTCCGCGCTCATCATACCTGGGGGCTTCTTTAACAGAAGCTTATTTGTACGGGCTTCATGCCCATTACATGTGTCAAACTTCCGCATGTACCTTTTATTCGCCATTATATGCATGGATATGACTTAAGTTTTGTCCAAGCTGGGTTGCCTGGCTCCTATGCTTACCCATACATTCCCGATTGTTCGGCTAGGTGGTAAAGGGAGCACCTCTGCGATTGTTACCGCCGGGTCAGCCGGTTGTGTACCTCAGACTGGGTGAAGCCTAAAGCTAGCATTCTTAAGGGAATATTCGGTCGGTGAATTGAAAGATGATTTTTTAACTATTTATCCATCTGCCCCCAGATGATTTTCTGCTTTCTTAGCAGTTTTGACATGCACTTTAGGGCATGCATCCCAGCGAAAGGAACCCTTAACGGAACTATTCTCCCTGGAAGATGTTTCTTACTATCCATGTAATATAACATAACTAGTTGGGCACTTGTCTGATACAACAATAATGACCCCTACGCCTTGCCTCCATGCATGCCCCGGTTCTTATATAACCACGAGGGTATTGGGACACACTCCGGACTATTGGGTCCCGAGGTTGAAGCGAAAAGGTCCGCTATGACAAACGATCTACAATCCGGCTAGAAGACATTTTTTTCATGTCATATTTAATTACATAGTCAACTTGACTCATTGTATTCCTCCTCAATGCCATCTAATAGGCTATCTAATTTACAATCTTGCTGGGAATACTTGGCGGCCAATTCAACTTGGTCGTACACTAAGCTTACAGGGATCTCCTCCCCATCAGGTCCCACGGGTCCGACCTCGGCCATGTGGTTTGGGTCAGCCTTCGTGTACCGCGTCTTCACCATGGCCCAGGCCTCCCTGGCGCCCTGACGGCAGGCCGATATCTTCCATAGTCGGAAGCGCCGCCGTGCTCCTTGAAGCCGCTCTGCCAGCTCTCCAATGCCTTCGGCAGGAGATAGATGGCCACAAGGCCTGGCCGACGCTTTCATCACCTGCCAACTCGTTCGTGCAGTTGGCGCAGTTCGGGAAGAAGATCCCCAAGAACTAGGCATCTCCTCTTCCGGACGACCTGTGAGCAAACCTACATACATGTTTATGTTAGTCGCCTTCCTCGCCGAACTCTTTGAAGTTCGCCAAGCACTTATCGAAAATGCCGCGACGAAGCCGCCGATTCTCCTTCGGAGTCGAGCAACTGGGCCCAACATCCTTCGTTCCTCACCCAGTTGGGTGTTGGCATCTTGAGGCTATTTTTCTCTGCCGCACCTCGTAAGCACACTCGCCGCCTTTAGCTGGCGCAGAGCTGTTGCTTGTCCGGATCTAGTCCGCGCCATCTGCAATATTATTATCAGATTTACGCACACGCCGCACTTCATAACCTATTTATCTTTTGAAGCATATATTACCGAGGGGTCTCTGCGGCTCCCCTCAGAAGGCGGCTAGTCGGACCTCAAGTTGGGCCTTGCATTCTTCAAGCTCCGGGACAGTCGGGTATTCTTTTTGTAAGATCCTGCACAACAAATGATCCTTAAATCAGTTATTCTAACTATTTTAAGTCTCGGGGCACTTGCATATATAATCACAAATTTCCTTACCCGTATGTCCTTTACATACTGCTCCCTGCTCGCTAGACCATCTTGAGTGGCACGGAGGTGCGATCTCCCAATTGAAGGCATTCAAGGCCTCTCGGGAGAAACATGCGTCACGAAGAACTGTCCGGCGGCGCCTGTGATTCATGGCGCTCTCCACCTCGGAGTTGGTGGCGGACAATCTGTCGGCATCCTCTGTCGAAGGAGCATCCGACGCACGCCTCGTGCTCGACTCCGCTTCCGGACCCGGCTTTGGAGCCCGGCCGGAGGAGGTTCGATTGGCAATCTCTCCGGACTCAGTCCGGCGAGCGCTCTTTTTTCCTGAAAGGAGCACCAGCGTTAGCACACCTCTCCGGAATCAATCCCGGGAATATGGTGATACGCCATACCTTTGCGGCGGAGTTTCGATCCGGACCGCACTTCTTTTTAGCCTGCGGGGCCGTACTGCCCCTTGTTGTCCAGCCACCGCGGGTTCGGCTTCCTGCCTCGAAGGTACCCCCTGCGAAACACCATTGGTATACGGTGATCAGGAAATAAGCACAGATAGGTCATTATCAGAATATTGGGACCTCGGTCTCAGTTACCTGTGAGGCTGGAAGTATTCCGGGGTAGTCAGCCGTAATGGCGACCAAAGCATTGTCGATGCTGAGTTGGTGGAACACCCCGTCGATCAACTCCACCTTTATATCCGGATCCTCTTCGGAGGTCGGATCAAGAGACCTTTCCGGATCCTCGGGTTGTGGGGGCGGGCTGTGTATCTTCTCCACGGCTCGGCGCAGTTCCTGCGTAAAAACCATGAAATGAGATATTTAACCACGGGAACATGGATCGGACAGGCCACTAAGGTGTTTGCTTACCCAGCTTCGAGGATTATTCGAAGAAAACTCATTCAATGGATTGACACGGAGAAAATCCTCCTCCTCACCTTTATACATGGCAGACAAGGTCTTCACCAGTTCGGTGACCGATCCTGGCCCTTTGCGGCCATGGCGGGTGGCATCGTCCTCCCCGTTGAAATCCCACATGGGGTGGCCCCTATATTGGAGCGGATGCACTCACCTCATAATGCAGATTGCCATGACTCCTGGCATGGTCAATCCGGCATGAGCCAGTAATCTTATTTGGCTCATCAAGTAAAGGACGTCCCGGTCATTTTCCCTCTGGGGGCTCCGCGGACGCCAAATTAGGCGCTTCTTCAGGGGAGCATGGCTAAACTCCGGAAGGCCGATCTGAACAGGGTCCAGCAGCGGGACGTCCTCTATGTAAAACCATTCCGAAGGCCAGTCTTCGAACGCCTTCTTCGGGGTTCCGGATAGATATCCGGTCCCGGCGATGCGCCATAGTTCGGCTCCGCCCACTTGATATATTGAACCCTCATGAGAACGGGGCACTAGGCAGAATAATCTCTTCCACAGCGCAAAATGAGCCTCAATACCCAAGAACAGTTCGCAAAGGGCCACGAAGCCCGCGACGTGTAAAATAGAGGCAGGCGTAAGGTGTTGCAGCTGGAGGCCATAGAACTCCAGTAGCCCCCGGAGAAATGGATGAATTGGAAATCCGAGTCCTCTTACTAGGTAAGAGATGAAGCATACCCGCTCTCCTTTAGAGGGACTGGGGACACTCTCCGCCTGCTTTCCGCCCTTGTAGGTGGCAAGTCCGGCTCGAACCGGAACCATGAAGGCCGGGGAAAGAAATCCCTTGGTTTGTAGTATAACTAGCTCGCTATGCGGGACTGAGCATCTCTCCCAACTTCCAGGCTGAGGGCTGGGAGCGCGAGAGGAGGAGCCACGTCGACTATCCATGATGGAATGGGTTTTTTGTCGGAGGCGCTCCGATGAAAGCTTGCGGAGGAAGGATGGTGTGACTCAGATCTAGATCCTCGCCCCTTTTATGGGCGGCTCATTTGCGCAGCTAGGGGGGTAAGTGTAAAAATACCCTGGCTTTTCGCATTCATTCAAACACGTGGAAGATGGCCATTAATGGGCGTAGAAGCCGAGGAGCGCAACATTTATCAGAAGTCGGACACTATTTGACAAGTATATGGAATTTGGAGAAGAACCCGCCTCGCAATGCCGAAGACAATCAACGCGCCGGACTCGTCGTCATTGAAGCCTGGTTCGGGGGCTACTGAGGGAGTCCCGGATTAGGGGGTGTCCGGATAGCCAAACTATCTTCGGCCGGACTCCTGGACTATGAAGATACAAGATTGAAGACTTCGTCCCGTGTCTGGATGGGACTTTCCTTGGCGTGAAAGGCAAGCTTGGCGATACGGATATGTACATCTCCTACCATTGTAACCGACTCTGTGTAACCCTAACCCTATTCGGTGTCTATACAAACCAAAGGGTTTTAGTCCGTAGGACACAACAACAATCATACCATAGGCTAGCTTCTAGGGTTTAGCCTCTCTGATCTCGTGGTAGATCTACTCTTGTACTACCCATATCATCAATATTAATCAAGCAGGAGTAGGGTATTACCTCCATCGAGAGGGCCCGAACCTGGGTAAAAACATCGTGTCCCTTGCCTCCTGTTAACATCCGCCTAGACGCACAGTTCGGGACCCCCTACCCGAGATCCGCCGGTTTTGACAACGACAGGCTTCGTCAGCCTCAATGTTTTCAAAGGGAACCGGATTTCATTGCCTGCCCGGGGGCCATCCCCCGACAGAAATAGTAGATAATACACCTGCAAAGCAATTGTCGAAATAGTAGATAGTAGACAAAGATTAGCAAATAATAATTTTGTCTGATACTCCCTACGTTCAAAAATTAATGTTGTTTCGGATATTTCAGTATGGATTAATACGGACTGAAATGAATGAACATACATATTAAAATATGTCTATATATATTTAATTTAAAAAAATAGAACTTTTATATTTGTGAACGGAGAGAGTAACGTTTTTAAAACCCAGATCAACTTTTTCCAATCAAATTAGTCCCTTCCCCACCCAAGATAATTAATTTCCCTGATAATACTAACCTCCTATATGCTTATTCTAGTTACTTTCGTTCTTGTTACATCTGACACGCCGGCCAAGACTTTCGAGCTGTCATTTGCTCGAAGCAAACAAGTCGACCTTCGCGAGCCAAAAGAAGTATCCGATGAGCTTCCCAGATTGTCTTCTTCCCGGACGAAAGATAGCTCTCATCCCCTTCCCTGTGTGTCATCACTTCTGCTTCGAGAAGGAGCTGAGACGTGGCAACCCGGACGCGCCCAGCGCCTGCACACGTCCGGCCTCTCTTCATGGGCTAGTCACCAGTCACCGCCACCCGCCCCACCGCGAGCACACGTAATGCCCTACCGTGGCACTTGATCCATCAGACCCGTCCGGCGATCCCTATCCCTTCGCCACAAACGGCTTTATAAATAGTGCCTCGTGCTGCACCTGCTTACACAACAAAGTGTACCGACCAAGAGAAGTAGACAGCGGCACTAGATTTTGATTCCCCGTGTGACAAGTTCAGCGCAGCGCAGCGCAAGATGGAGTACCAGGGACAGCAGCAGCACGGCCGCGTCGACGAGTACGGCAACCCGGTGGCCGGACATGGCGTCGGCACCGGCATGGGGACGCACGGCGGCGTCGGCACCGGTGCGGCCGCCGGTGGGCATTTCCAGCCCATGAGGGACGAGCACCAGACTGGCCGTGGGATCCTGCACCGCTCCGGCAGCTCCAGCTCCAGCTCGGTGCGTATATACACTACTTCTTGCTGACACCACTTGCATACATGGTTTGTGTTGTGTATACTGATTTTTCTCGTTGGTCGTGATAGTCCGAGGACGATGGCATGGGCGGGAGGAGGAAGAAGGGCATCAAGGACAAGATCAAGGAGAAGCTCCCCGGTGGCCACGGTGACCAGAAGCACACCGGTGGCACCTACGGACAGCAGGGTACTGGCATGGCTGGCACCGGCGGCACCTACGGGCAGCAGGGTCACACTGGGATGACCGGTACCGGGGCCACCGGTGGCACATACGGACAGCAAGGCCACACTGGGATGGCCGGCACCGGGGCACATGGCACCACCGCCACCGGCGGAACCTACGGGCAGCAGGGCCACACCGGGATGACGGGCACGGGGGCGCACGGCACCGGCGGCACCTACGGGCAGCACGGCACCGACACCGGCGAGAAGAAGGGCATCATGGACAAGATCAAGGAGAAGCTCCCAGGCCAGCACTGAGCGCTGAGCAGAGCCCGCGGCCGCCACTTCTGAGAGTGGAGGTGCCGGTCGACCACCGTTGCAGAATAAATAATAAGATGGCGATACGATACAATAAAATTCCACCATACAACGTGAGCCTAGCTCACCTAGCTCACTTGCGTGTTGGAGGAGCCACTGTATCCAGGCTCAAGTTTACGTGAACAAACAGTGTTGTTTGTTTTGAGTTTCTCGTCTGTTTACACTGTATAATCTTGTAAATTTCCTTTTGGTTAAACCGTGTATGTATGCTTACGGTATGGTCCTCGCGTACAGGTAAGTTCTTTTATTACAGTCTACAAAGGGAAGTGGGAAGTTTGTCCGTGCCTCTGTTTCCAAATTTCAGAAGGTTCTACAAAAAGAAGAAAATACATACAGGCCATATAAGACCAGGAGTAATGCTACACCTACAAAAGGATACATGCTTTTACATAAAGATGGGTTCTGATTGGAGATTAAGGGGTTTTACATAACGATGGGTTCTGATTGGAGATTAAGGGGGAGAAGGGTCTGATTGGAGATTAAGGGGGAGAAGGGGCCCACCCCATGAAAATCAGAAGGGAGAGGTTAGTTAGTTTGAAAAGATTCTAAAAAGCAGCTAAACCTTTGTATGTTTAGCATTGTTGATAAGACCAGTGAATACACAATACCAGGAAAAAGTATCAACCCTAAATTTAAAACACAGTATATTTTTTAACACAATACCAGGAAAAAGTATCAACTCTAAATTTAAAACACAGTATATTTTTTAAGGGTAAAGCTAAGTTTTATTGATCACAGACTGGAGTACATCTCGGGTTGAACCAGAGTGGAGTACATCTCGGGTTGAACCAGCCACACTTCCTGGCCTAACTAACGAATGTGAAAACTTAGCTAAATTATGAGTCTCTTTATTTGTCTCCCTAGTTCAAAAATAAATTTATAACTAAAACTAGTAGCACGAAGCTTAATCTCACTAATGACACTATCATATCTCCCTTAGAATGTGAAAACTTAGTTAAATTGTGAGCCTCTTTATTTGTCTTCTAGTTCAAAAATAAAATTATAACTAAAACTAGTAGCACGAAGCTTAATCTCATTAATGACACTATCATATCTCCTTTATGTGCCTTCTGGATGTCTTCTACAACTTGCTTGGAATCTGAAGCAACAATGAAGTTCAGCATAGCAGATCGTCTGCTAGAGTGCCTCCCTGCACGCAATGACTTAAGTATTGTTGAATCACGGATGCCATGTTCTCCAACGATGAAGTCACCAAGTAATTACCTTGATCTCTACAGATTGCTGCCGCTAACAGTAATTTTGCAAAACGTAGGTGACGCCTTTTGTCTTGCTCGCACCTTCGCGCACTTGCTCGGTGTGAGTTTTGTGCTAGTCTCGCATCTTTTAGTATTGACGGTGTTATGGACTAGAGGTACCAACCTAGTTGGTCTATAAACCCGGGCCGAGCTTACGGCCCGTCGTTCTCGGCAAGAAAGAATAGTTTCAATTATCGGCATGTTATGTGTAACCCTAAATACCCCTGAAAAATGAAATTCACGAATATTTGTTTACTTTAGACGAGTATTTTTAGAATTGAATGAACAGTTTTTGAATTCATGAACATTTTTTGACTCAACGAACATTTTGAATCAATGAACTTTGAAATTGGGGAAGAATTTTTTAAATTCTAGATTTTCTTTAATTTTTGTGAACATTTTCTGTAAATTAATGATTTTTAAAAAAAAATTCTTGAATATGTTATGAATACACCATCTACTGGCTCTGCTGGTGGCCTTCTGGTCACTTGGGACAAAGATTGTGTGTCTGCCACTGATATCCTCAGAAGCCGATACTGCATTTCAGTAAACTTAAGTTCAGTATGTAACAACAACTCCTTCTGTCTGACAACTGTCTATGCCCCATGTGATAATACAGAGAGGCCCGATTTCTTCCACATGCTTGATGAAGCTGCTGAATCAGCTACGAGACCATTTATTCTTCTTGGAGATTTTAATATGTACAGGTTACACATGAAAAATCAAAGGGACGGAAAAACTGGGCTGTGATGGACAGCTTTAACGACTGGATTAGAGAGAATGCCCTTGATGACATCGACATTACCAATAGAACATATACATGGTCAAATAAGAGAAGGGACCGCCGAAAATTGATCGGCGCGGACGAGCTCGCGCGCTATCGGTATCTGGAGGCGTTCGTTTTCCCTGAGATGCGTGGTTTTCGTGGTGGGACCGTTTGTTGGTTAGGCGAGTTAATGCGTCGTCGTGACGGTCACGGGACGGCGTGGTAGACGGAGTGGGGCCCGACGTTAGAACGCTGGTGACGGTGATCTCGTGAAAGGCAGTTTGTCGCCCGAACTAGGGGTGGACATAAAAACCAAGAACCAAAGACCGGAGCTGAAAAAACCGAGACCGAAGCCGAAAAAACCAAGCACCGAAGATTCGGTTGTTCTCTCGGTTGGCAAATGGCAGAAACCGAAATTACCTCGGTGTATTCGGTTGTTGGAGTCTGTTGACCGAATCACCGAACTGACCGAAATACTCTGCCGTATTAAATCCTAGCGTACAAAGCCCAATAGCCCATTCACCTGAGACACACCATCCAACACCACACGAAGCTCCTAGCATTTTCTCCGCACAAACACAGACAGCCACCGCATCTTATCCTAATTCGCTCCAGGCTTGACACATGCAGGTCATGCACCGCCGCCACCGCCGCCCTCCATTTCCCCACCTCGCCATACCAGCGCGGCCTGCGCCCATGGGCCCTGCACGGTGGCGGCCGGCGGTGCCCATGGCTCCCGCGCGGCGCTGTCCGGCGACATCTATCTCTCCCACGCTGTCTTGGGCTCGCAACAATAACTCCTTGATGGTTTGTTGTCTGCCTACAACGATGCGGCGTTTCCTTGTTTAGATCGATTCATGTTTGTTTGTTCCTATTTTCTTGCCAAATTTTGACTTCAGATTCCTTCCACCCGGCCAAAATAGCGTGTCTCTTCGGTAGTAACCGACGACCGAACCGAAGTATCGAGAGACCGAAGTCTCGGTCATTGATTTCTTTCAAGACCGATCGGTCAGTAAAAACAAAAAACCGAATTTTAAAATAAACCGAGAAACCAAACCGAATTATTCGGTCTAACCGAGTGCCCAGGCCTACTCCCGAACGCACAGGGAGTCCACAGTTGGGCCTGCCCATGAAGTACAAACTGGCTGCGATCGCATATACTGTAGCTAAAAAAAACACACTTGCTGGGGATGGAACCCAGGAAACCTGGGGAAAGACTCAGCGACAATACTAGTTGAGCTATCAAGCCTCAGAGGTGGTAAAGCAGCGCAAGTCCTTAAGAACAAAACGGCAGCGCAGATCCCATATACTTTTGAAATTTCAAGCAATTTTTTTTTGAAAAAAACCTAATGTTTTGTGAAACGCAAAACTTTCAAATTAGTTAACAAATTGGAGATAAAAAACTGAAACATTTTCCAGAAACCAACGAGGCTACCTTTAACAATATTTGAATTTGCAAACAAATTTAAAACTCTTTCTGAAGATAACAAGTTGGTTAACAATATTTGAATTTGCAAACAAATTTAAAATGGAAACCTATTTGAATTTTGAACAAATGTTGGAAAAAGGAACATTTTGGATAAAAACAAAAAAAAATCATTTGTGAGCAAAAAATAAAAGTCTGAACAAAATTTGAGAAGTGAACACGACGAACATTTTTTGCATTTATGAATTAATTTGAAAACAGGATACTTTTTGAACTTATGAACATTTTTCTAAAGGTGAAGCCTTTTAGAAATATGCAAACATTTTTTTTTGAAAATCAAGAACATTTTTTGAACTAGTGAACAAATTTTGAAAGCAGGATTTTTTTACTTACGATCTTTTGTTGAATGGCAAACCTTTTTTTCAAATATACGAACATTTTTTGAGTTTGTGAACAAAATTTGAAACAGGAATATTTTTGAAAGGAGAATTTTTTCAAATATATGAATTATTCATAATAATCTTTTTTAAACATCTGAACAAAAATTTAAAAACAGAAACCTTTTTGAACTTTGGAACATTTTTTGAAATTGTGAACAATATTTTAAAAAGAACATTTTAAGAAATTCCTGACAGACTTTTGAAACAGGAACATTTTTAAAATTGCGAACAAAATTTGAAAATAAGAACATTTTTTGAAATTTCTGAACATTTTTTTAAATTGGAAGCAAATAAAAAATAAACAGAGTAGAAAAAAGCCTGTTCAGGAACCTTCTAGAAGTTTCCCAAAACCGGTTCAGGAAATAAGAAACATAAAAAAGAAACAGAGTAGAAACATAAAAATAAGAAACATAAAAAAGAAACAGAGTAGAAAAAAGCCGGTTCAGGAACCTTCTAGAAGTTTCCCAAAACCGGTTCAGGAACCTTCTAGAAGTTTCCCAAAACCGGTTCAGTAAATAAGAAACATAAAAAAGAAACAGAGTAGAAACATAAAAATAAAGGAGAGAAAAAAGAGGAAAAAGAAATAAGAAACATAAAAAAGAAACAAAGTAGAAAAAAGCCGGTTTAGGAACCTTCTAGAAGTTTCCCAAAACCGTAGAAAACCGGCCGGAAACCTCACTACAAGAAATATGTCAACTTATGACCTTGACTATTGGTCACTGGAAGGTCATTGTTTTTCATTTGCGATCTTTTTTTGACCAAAAACAGAAGGTCAAAAGTTGAGGGTCGTTAACTGACTATAGCGACCTTCTCTGTGAGAAGGTCGTGGACGTTTACGACCAAAATATTCCTACTGTGGCGTTTTGGTCACTAGCAACCTCCCCAGGCCACGTAGGCATCCAGCGTGGCAAGCTGATGTGGCACAAGATTCAGCCCGGTCCAATTAGGTGTTTTACATGGGCCGAGCCCATTAATTCAGCCTTTTATATATGTTTTTTCCTGTCAATTTACGCTAGCTACATGGGCCAAGCCCAGCAATTCGGACTTTTTGGTTTCTAAGACAGAACTTTACGGTCCATTTCTTTTTGGGCCTCGGCCTTTTAAAAGTTGACTTTTTTTTGGGCCTCAGCCATTTTGCATGCTATTCACGTTTTGGGCCTTGGCCTCTACCAATAAGTAAGTTCAACTCATCAACTTTCTATTTCTCACATTTTCACAGTACAAAGAAACAGAACTATTTCATGACAAATATTTCAAATGAAACAGAACTATATACTTGAAATGACCAGACCAGTACAAAATACAACCAGACCAATAAGTGTAGCCTATTACAATCTTTATATACTATTCCGACCAGTACAAAATACAAGCAGACCAATAAGTGTAGCCTATTACAATCTTTACATACTGTTCTTACAACCAGACCAGTACAAAATACAATGAAACTAGCAATGAAGTACAACCAGAACGCTTCATCGTCTTCCTCTTCCAAATTCCAAGAAACAAATCACCTAGCATTAGAAGGATCACGCATCAGAAGCATATAAAATCTTTCAACCATCAATATAGTTTGCTTATAAGGAAACATATGGTCTGATTTCAAAATCCATCAGAAACACAGTAACTCTACAGGCAGAAAGTAAACTGAAGGCAACCTCTTTGCACATCACTTATTTATGAACAGAGGGAGTGATATTCAGCTTTTGCAGTCAAAGGAGACCCGTAAACTGAACATACAAGCAACGAAAGCAATTATCAGATATGCTGACTTAATCTCTGTGATTCTTAGATCTAGTCATGCTCGTGTTCTTATGTAAATAAGCTCACCAGTGATGTGGTAATTTGTTTCACTGCATGTAACGAGGTCCAGTTGTGCAGCAAGTTTACCGTCCAACCAAACACCCTCTTACAAGCATAAATGTATTCACTTATATACAGTATATTTGTAGTGCATAGGAATTTACAGAGCTCTCGAACAAAGCCAACCGGAGTGGGAAGATAAGGTAGGATGAACCTTGCGAGCAGTGGAGCAGCGACGTCGGATCTGGGTTGCACGGCGGCACATCACCTCATAGTGGAAGTCATCGAGGACCTCATCGGCGTGGTACACAGCAGTCTTGAGGTCCACTCGTGGACGGCGGGGTCGATCACGTCCTTGTACACCTTGTCCTGCCCTTGCACGGTGACAAATTAATTAACATTACAAAACTGCTTCATACTAGTAAAAGGCACGTGCCATGCACATACATACTTAAGAATTATTGCAAAATGTTGTATGTAATTGAGAGGGATTGAAGTCATTTTTATTTACTATATAATCAGGCTGTTAGTATTTGTTAACTTATTCAAGTAAAGTCCATACACATGCATGCATATAGTGATTAGTCAATCTAATTGAGTAGATGTTTACGTAAAAAAGTATAGGTAGAACAATGGGAAAGCTGGGCCAAAATATTTGCAAAACGAATTGATAAGAGAAAGTAGAAAAATGGAAAGGTCGAGGTTTTTATTTTTAAAAATGTACAAAGCAGCTTTTGGGCTCTCAGGCACCCATGCTCCTTGTGAGCAATTTATCAAATATGTTTAGTAATAACAAAGGAAAATCATGCATGCAGAATGGGGTGTATTTTAGCATAGCAGAAGGTTTCAAAAAATGATAGGGCTACCAAGATTTGCATGTCATACAAAAACAAATCAATAGAAACATGCTAGAGTTCTTATTTTTGCACAGGCCATATTCGTTCGAATTATTTTATGAAAAAGTATCAGTTTATTAAACCTGCAGATTACTACATGTTTCATTTTTTGACAAAAAAAGAGAAAATATTTCTGGCACCAGCGACCTGTCTGATTCACCTAGTTGATGAGGGCAACAGAGCGGGAGACGAGATCGATGTCGTTGCCATCAAGGACCATCTCATCCTTGACCTTCTCGGACTACAGCTCCGCCAGATGCAGCAGCAACACCTCCGACAACCACAGCAACAGCACCAATAATGACCCGCGTGACATTTCATATCATCATTACAGAATAAAAAAATTAAGACATAGGCAGCAAATATAGCTTCAGCATTACGAAATTATCATGTAACTGTTGAGCAGACAGGAATATAGCTTCAGCATTATAGAATTATCATGTAACTGTTGAGCAGATAGGAATATAGCTTCAACATTATAGAATTATCATGTAACTGTTGACTGTGAAGCTGTCAAACAGAAACCTGATTATAAACTATGGACTATGAGATGTCACAGCCGATCCAGTGGACTGTGAGATGTCAAGCAGAGCAACATCTGCTAGAGCAACAGCTCCATGGACTAAAATAAATGCCCACAAGGATCATGAGAAAGAGCTAAAAAGGTTTGCTGTAAAAGAGTGAACATAAAGCTACCATTAGAGTGTACTACTGCTGAGGCCAGAACCAAACAACTTCAATGGAAACACTAAATGTAAGCGGTAGAACAGATCTAAAAAGGTAAACAAAATATGAATTATGGTTCACTTAAAATGTGATAGATGTTTAGCAAATTTATGGTTCACTCATACATTCATGAAATTTACTGAACATAAGCAACTCATATATATGACATGTTGTAATGGCAGTTTGGTACTAGTGGCTGTAGAAATATGGAAAGAACACATTCAGGGTTGGAGGTCAGACACTTGCACGCCCATCTCCAAGGTTGGCTGCTAGTGCTCCATTGATTAATATATGAAATTTGAAAGGGGCTAATCTGACCATCAACCTAAACATCCTTAACTACTCCGTAAATACAGTAGCACGAAATATGGACCTGATAAGAGTCCTAGGTTATGTATGTACAAAGCAGAGCAGCGGCGAGGGTAATGCAAATCACTGACCAAAATAGTGGATCAAGCTGAAAATCGGTAATAGAAATTGCAGGATTGAGTATATTTAAGCACCAAAATGTACGATTTCCTACCATGACCCGTGCCGTGATTGAATCATGCAATTTTGGCTAGTAATAATAATTACGAGTTCTATTTAGAGTAAGTAGGAATTAAAACCCCATCAGGAGCACGGAGACGACAGATGATGACTCCCTGACTCCATGCTTGAAAAGGAAGGAAGTGACAATGGTCATGGCGATGCATGGCAGGGGACCCCCAAACCAGTAGCCGCTGCCCACTCCGTTCCTGGACAAACCTCCCTACGCAAGCGGCCAAGTGACTTAGCACCGGCCCCGTGCCGTCCCGTCCGTCACCAGAGCCCCCACCCGCATCGTGCCACGATGAAATACGTGCGTAGCAATTCTCGCCGCTAATTAATCCCACGGTAATCGAAGAAGAGGGCGCACTGGGGATGCGAGGATCTCGGCGCCATGCGTGGAGGAAGAGGGTGAAGTGGCTGGTGAGGTTGAAGGGCCCGTGAGCCATCGCCCTTACGGCACCACCAGCCGCCAGCGCCATGGCTGGCAAGCCGCCTTGTGTCCGCCACCGCTCGGGCGAACGCCGCCGTGTTGAGCGTCTTGCCGCCCCCACCGCCCGTACTGTGACCCTCCGCGTGCTTCCGGCACCCTTCGCCCCTCGCCGCAGCGACGCGCCAATGCCGCCTGCACATCGCCAGCGCCATCGCCGCGCACAACACCGCTGTAGAGCAGGAAGGAACCAAACCCATCCGCTGGCCTCGATCCAAGGCCAGCGCGGCGCCGAGCAAAAAACTTGCTTACCTAAAGCTCGGGGTGTGCTGCGCGCCGGCGAGAGCCGCCTCAACTCGCCAGAATCGAGTGGAGTAGAGGAGTCGCGCGAGGGAGAGAGAGAGGGCTCGCGGGGGAGAAGGGCGTGGGGGAGGCCATGGACGGCGGGGAGCTCGTCCGGAGGGAGGTGGAGGTGGCGATCTAGAAAGGAGGAGGTGGCGGCTGTGATCTGGAAGGGAGGAGGAGTGGTGTGCGGGGGAGAGAGGGCTAGGGTTATTGCACGGGGAGAGGGGAGAGGATCTGAGGGGGAGGAGAGAAAGAAAGAAAGAATGGAGGCGGGGGGTGGGTGGAAAATGTCCATGAGGACAGACCTAGGGTTTCGGCTCGGGTGGTTTTGGGCCGTTGGATCCGGAAGCATCCGACGGTGGTTGATGCGTGATCCGTGTGATATGCTCATGGTCCAATCAGAACAAAGCAAACCATTTGATGACCTTATGACCAATATAAATTGGTCGTGATCGATTCAAGATAAAAAATTTCATTCCATTTTTCAGTGCTCAAAATGAGTATTTTTGTGAAAGTCCTATCAAATATTTGTTCAAATGATATCATATTTTGCACAAGTTTACATCATGGATTTGCAAACAATATTGACAAAGGGAGTTTTTATTTCCTTTGCACGAAAAATCAATATTCCATTTTTCGAGTGTCCAAACTGAGTTTTTTTGTGAAGGACCTATAATATATTTGTTGCAAAATTGGACCAAACCATTTTTCTAAAATACTAGGCCATATTTAATTCAGAATTGACCAAATTATTGGGTGTAAAAAGTTTTGATCCACCTCTGGTGAAAAAGACAAATTTTCGCCGATTCAGCTGGAAGCGGGTCAAATTTGAACTGCGGATGCCTTATAGTTTGCTAATTATTTTTTTACAAAAAATCATTTATAGGTACAAAAGTATCTATTTAATCAGAGAAACACCAAAAAAATTCCAAGATTCAACCACTAGCTAGGAACGGTCATTCCCGCCATTTTGACCGCATTTTGAAACGGGCATAAAAAATTCAAAAAAATCAAAAAATTGGGAAACCTTCGCATTGTGTCATTATATGTGGCCAAGTTCCCAGGAAAAATAACAAACTTGTAATACGACAATTATTTTAAAAAAGTGTTCTCAGAAATGAGCTATCATCTCTGAAGATTCATGGCTTTCAAGCCAAATGATCAATCTTATGGCCACATTCATGGCATAGTTTGTTCAAATGATCTCATATTGTGCACAAGGGTGCATATTGGAATGGCAAACAATGTTGCCTAAGGAAGTTTTCATTTTCTTTGGACGAAAAAATTCATTTTCCATTTTTCGAGTGCCCAACAGGAGGTTTTTTTGTGAAGGACCTCCCAAATAATTGTTGCAAAATTGGACCAAATCATTTTTCTAAAATACTAGGCCATATTTAATGCACAATTGACCAAATGGTTGGGTGTAAAAAGTTTTGATCCACCTCTGGTGAAAAAGACAAATTGCCGTCGATTTAGCTGGGAACGGGTCAAATTTGAACTGTAGCTGCCTCATAGTTTGCTCTTTATTTTTTTCCAAAAATCATTTCTAGGTACATAAGTATATATTTAATCATAGAAACACCAAAAAAATTCCAAGATTCAACCACTAGCTAGGAACGGTCAAGCCCGCCGTTTTGACCGCATTTTGAAACGGGCATAAAAAATTAAAAAAAAAATCAAAAAATTGGAAAACCTTCGCATTGTGTCATTATATGTGACCAAGTTTCCAGGAAAAATAATAAACTTGTAATACGGTAATTATTTAAAAAAAGTGTTCTCAGAAATGAGCTATCATGCGTGAAGATTCATGGCTTTCAAGCCAAATGATCAATCTTATGGCCACATTCATGGCATAGTTTGTTCAAATGATCTCATATTGTGCACGAGGGTGCATCTTGGAATTCCAAATAATGTTGCCTAAGGAAGTTTTCATTTTCTTTGCATGGAAAATTCATTTTTCATTTTCCGAGTGCCCAAAAGGAGGGTTTTTTGTGAAGGAACTACCAAATAATTGTTCCAAAATTGGACCTAATCAATTTTATAAAATACTAGGCCATATATAATGCACAATTAACAAAATGGTTGGGTGTAAAAAGTTTTGATCCACCCCTGGTGAAAAAGACAAATTGCCGTCGATTCAGTTGGAAACGGGTCAAAATTGAACTGTAACTGCCTCATAGTTTGCTCTTTATTTTTTCCAAAAATCATTTCTAGGTACATAAGTATCTATTTAATCATATAAACACCAAAAAAATTCCAAGATTCAACCACTAGCTAGGAACGGTCAAGCCCGCCGTTTTGACCGCATTTTGAAACGGGCATAAAAAATTCAAAAAAAAAACAAAAATTGGAAAACCTTCACATTGTGTCATTATATGTGACCAAGTTTTCAGGAAAAATAATAAACTTGTAATACGGTAATTATTTTAAAAAAGTGTTCTTAGAAATGAGCTATCATGCGTGAAGATTCATGGCTTTCAAGCCAAATGATCAATCTTATGGCCACATTCATGGCATAGTTTGTTCAAATGATCTCATATTGTGCACGAGGGTGCATCTTGGAATTCCAAACAATGTTGCCTAAGGAAGTTTTCATTTTCTTTGCACGGAAAATTCATTTTTCATTTTCCGAGTGCCCAAAAGGAGGGTTTTTTGTGAAGGAACTACCAAATAATTATTGAAAAATTGGACCTAATCAATTTTATAAAATACTAGGCCATATATAATGCACAATTGACAAAATGGTTGGGTGTCAAATTTTTTGATCCACCTCTGGTGAAAAAGACAAATTCCCATCGATTCAGCTGAAAGCGGGTCAAATTTGAACTGCAGTTGCCTCATAGTTTGCTCTTTATTTTTTTTCCAAAAATCATTTCTAGGTAAATAAGTATCTATTTAATCAGAAATACATGGTTTGATGGCGAGACATCGAGGTTTGGACGGTGGCCGAGGGCCCCAACTCTAGAGCTGCCAGAAGTCAAGATGCCCGCCACGTGGTCACAGCGTGGACCGTGGCGTTGCCATGTGTTCTGGGCGGCCTAGGCATGTCTAGTGGGTTGGGCACTCCCCAGGTAGGTGCTAGGAAGAAAATCACAACATAAGATTCTCACGAGGAGACCGATCAATGCTCAAACATGAATAAGCAGCCAAGTGTTTGATTTGCGGTACGGGAAATGCACATGGCTAATGGGCGTGAGTTTTGGCTGAGGATGATCAGTTACTAAGAAGACCGTCTTCACAAATTTTCACCTCAAAAGGAGGATCCTAGGTGGTACTTGCTTTACAAACTACCACACTGGACATAAATACGAATGTTGAAGCTGGGCTCAAAATAATGAATGGATTGAGCTGGCATTTGGTGGAGGATGGTTATTTGGGCATAGGAAAGCATCAGAGAAAATGGATACCATTTGGACATGCCAAAATGGTACTTCCTTCACAAAGTGCTTCTCTGAATAGAATAGGAAAATGAATATTTTCGAATTATTTTTGAACTAGGCAAGGAATGTTTTTACATATTTGCGAATATATGACCCAAAGAATTTATGAGATTTTTTTGGGAATTTTAGGAATGACAGAAATATAGGTTGCTTCACAACCTAGGGCAAAAACTGCCACATGGACATGACACATAGGCAAAACTGATGAGGTGGCGCCTAGTCATAGCAACCCACCACAATTTACAAGGCTATGACCATCTATATTGGTCGTTAACAACTAGAAATAAGGCAGCGGACTAGTGCTGTTTGCTTTATGACCTTTTCGTGTAAGGAAATTACGACCTTTCTGACCAAAATGGTCGCAATGGTTTAGGGTTTGGAGCCCCTCGAACAGCTTTTGACCAATTGGTCTGAAATGGTCATAGATCTATGACCAATTCTTCCAGGGTCACTGACAGAAGGTCACTAGTTGACATATTTCTTGTAGTGCCTCTAGAAGGTTCCCAAAACCGGGAACGTTGAAACGCCTAAACGGGCCGGCCCAATCCTAACAGCCGATTGATCCCCCTATGCGAAACCGCTACAGTTTGTCGCAAAGCTTCTCCGTAAGGGACGAAAGGGGACGACAACAATAGGTTATGGGCCGCTGCCACACTTCTGTACTGACGAAACACCTCGAAGATGGGCTGTTAAAACCGCGGTAACTCGAACGGTGGGGTAGCTACACTCTCGTCTACGCACATTGTTGAGGATACAGCTACGGAATGTGAACCGCCCCGGAGGGGCCGGTTTACCCTCGTGCGTAATCCAGGCCCATATGGAGGCCTGGAGCCCAGAAGGGAATTAAGATCCATACGTGTAAACCGTCCTATCAGAACTTGTATTGTAAGTCAAGAAAGGAGAGACCAAACCGGACTCCTTTATGAGCCGGATTGGGATTACAGAACCGGACGGGCGTTAACCCGTGTATATAAGGGGACGACCGCGGCGAAGTTAGGGAGGAGATTCGAGGCCAAGGCAAAGCTATTGCTCCTAGTCGCGAATCATATCAATCAACCACAATCGGGCGTAGGTCTTTACCTTCATCGAAGGGCCAACCAGATAATTCCGTGTCTTGAGACCGCATTAACCCTCTAGGTAACCCGTCACGATGGCCCCGCGACTAAGTCCTTTCATGAGGACATCCGCCGTGACAATTCCACGACGGTTGGCGCCACCGTGGGCTATCGCACGATGGTTTGATGATCTTAGAGGGCAAGTTCGAAGGACTCGAAGGCTATGCAATGGGCGGATGACTAAGAGTCGTCGCGGCAAACTCTACATCGACGATGCGGATTGGGCCCCGAGGCGGCTCGCTTGAGTACGGGTACCGGTCCCTTTGGCGGCATACACGTGTTCATCGGCAAGATCGGCGAGCAGGGCCTGGGCGGACATCTACACCGCCCTCGTCGAGACGGCTCGGCGGGCGAAGAAGAGTCCTGCCCTCGCCAAACCGGCGGTCAAGCATGTTTTCGTGGGAGTCGTCCGCGGAGGTTACGAGCGGATCAAGATCTGGTGATGAAACCGTTGTTTACTCTGGCGACGAGTCGTCGGCGGAGAAACCGAGTCTTTATACCAGCTGCAGGATGGCGGATCGGGGCTGTTCCGACGGTGAGAGCATTCGGACCTTCGCCCCACCCAATCGGGTCGGGTCTTCATGGCCGCACGCAGAGGCGCTTAACTCTTGATCGCGGCGCCCCTGGTCGCCGGTTCAGCAGCTGTGCCGGCAGCCGGGGAAGGAGGCCCTGCGCGCCCGCCGCTCAAGTTTTGTCAGAGCTTTTCGACGCGTTAGCTGTGCTCCTGGCGGAGGCTAATCCGCCGGATCAGGATTTCCTCAACGCGGAGATTGCGAAGGTGAGGGGACAGATCACCGACGCTAAAGCGGACTTGGCAGCCGCGGACGAAAGGATGGCAGCGGAACGGGCCGCTTTGGATGCACAGCTTATAGGCTCGGTGCCGACCAGAGCGCGGCACAGGAAGTCATGAAAAGGAAGTACAGGTCCCGCTTACCTTCCGTTTTTGAGGGAAGGGAGCTTTTCAACACCCCAGGGGCAGGGACCAGTAATCCGCCGCCATTGGTAAGTCGGCCAGAGGCACCCGGGACGGCCGCCCCGGTTCAGCCCCGGATGATAGATCTACCTCGCCATCACACCGGCGCACCCCAGACCGTACAGACACCTCCGGGTCATTACTCCAACCCAATGGATAACCTCGTGGCGGCTGCGACACGGTTAGAGGCAATCCCAATTGAAGGCGATTCACCACAGGCAGTGGAGACACGCCGGTCAAGGAACTCCTCAGACGGCCTTGGCTCAGCAAGAAGCGTGCTTTCGACAAATCGAGATAGGATCCATTCCACCCCCGCCCGAAGTCGGAGCTGCGGCGACGCATTGATGAACCGCCGACGAGCAATGCACAGCGTGGACCGCCCAAGGCAACAATCCGGCAGCGGCTTTGAGGATGCTCAAGTGGTAGTGGACCGCGCCAGGCACGAGTAGGGAGGCGGATTAGCGGCACAAGCGGAGGATCATCCGCCGCGCCGTTCGACCAACCATCTTCGAGCCGGGGTCACGTCGCTCTCTGGGGTACCTTTGCCTCGTCCCGCTTTTACGCAACGTCGCGCTTGCCCAAGGATTTCAAGGGGCCACGCAAGGTGCCCAACTATCTTGCTGACTTGGCTCCAGAGGCATGGATAGAAAGCTACGAGATGGCCATGGAGATGCTGGATGTGGATGAAGCAGCATGTGCAAAGTACTT
Source organism: Aegilops longissima (assembly GCA_021605205.1). Taxonomy (NCBI): domain Eukaryota; kingdom Viridiplantae; phylum Streptophyta; class Magnoliopsida; order Poales; family Poaceae; genus Aegilops; species Aegilops longissima. Next base: position 607,375,216 of record CM038681.1, read on the forward strand.
CACAATGATCTTTGGAAGGTACTGCCGGACCTGGTTGAAAAACTTGCCGCCCGACTCTATCAGCTCGTGGGCGCAGCTTGAGAACCCGTTTCATCCAAAATTTCAAGGACACCTGTAAACAGCCCATGTCGGTGGTGGATCTGGCGACTTGCGTCCAGCGGACGGAGAGTCTACAACCCATTGGGTGCGCCGGTCTCGGAAGTTCTACATTCTTCGCATCGATCAACCCCGCTCCGCAATCATGACGTTGGAAGCCAATTGCGGTTTGAACCGCTGAAGCTGAAGCTGGGTCGCATGAAGCGTTTTGCCATGATATGGGCACTCTAATGGGTGTTTTGGTAAAGTACGCTGATTCTCGATAGTACCAAGGATCCTGAATCGGAGAATGATGAAGCGGGAAGGGAAAACAGAACAGCAATTCCGGAGCCAGCAGACATCGATCGGCGAGCAATGGAGGGCACAAGCGTAAGTTTAACGGCAACATGGGCTTTGTGGCCAACACCAACACGCAGGACAAGGGTCAGCGGCGCCGGGTAGGCAATCAACCGGGGTGGTCACAATCCGGATCGTTTGAACTTCAGATAAATCAACCTTGTCCAAAGCACGGACGAAGGAGGCACCGCGAACCACCTTTGGAAGGACTGTTATATTATGCAGGAGTTTAAGAACTCAAACTCTTTCCGGTATGATCAAGGGTCCGCGGCGGTTCAGGTCCGCCCGGTTACGGCGGAGGAAATCCTGCTCGTGGTTCGCGGTAATCCCGGCGGCAAGGCAATCGTAATAATGAAGGTAATCGTAATAATCGAGAACCAAGGGGCTACAATCAACAACAGCAGCGATCGGGTTATCGAGCAATCCAAAGCAATTGAATGGCGGGCGAGACCACGCTTTACCACCAGCTTAGACCGACGAGACCGGAAACTTCAGAGGCGGGCGGTCAAGTTGTTGAACTGCCGCGCCAGACTACTGCTACTGGTCCGAGCAGCCGATCGTGTGGAGCAGAGAGGACCATCCTCCTCGTGTTTACAATCCGGGTCAGTTAGCCCTGGTGGTGGCACCCCAGGTAGGCGGGTACAAGTTTACCAAAGTTCTTATGGATGGAGGAAGCAGCATTAACATCACAGTACTATGAAACTTTCCGACGGATGGGGTTAACAGATAGGCATCTTAGGCCGTCCAGTACAGAGTGTTTCATGGAGTGGTGCGGGGTAAGTCGGCATACCCGGTCGGTAAAATAGCTCGAGGTAACCTTTGGAGACGAGCATGACTCGCAGCGTAAGCGTTGACATTTGAGGTGGTGAAAATTCAAAGTCCCTACCACGCACTCTTTGGGCGGCGGCTTATGCTAAGTTCATGGCACGGCCTTGTTATGTCTACTTACAGCTGAAAATGCGGGTCACAAAGGAACAATAACGGTTCACGGAGCCGCGGATCGCTCTGGAGTGCGAGGAAGGTGATGCGGTTTCGCAGAGTCGGTTTGTGCAACCGAGGAGTTAAAGTATTATAAGGATAATGTTGATCCGGCAGATATGACCCCTTTGAAGAAGCCAACTACAGAGCATGATCCAGACTTGAAGTTTAAATCGGCGGCTGAGACAAAGCTTGTTGATTTTGTGCCCGGCGAGTCATCCAAGCAGTTCACCATCAGCGCTAACCTGGATCCTAAATAGGAAGGCGCGCTCATCGAGTTCATCCGTGAGAATCGGGACATTTTTGCATGGAAACCTTCTGACATGCCAGGTGTACCGAGGGAACTCGCTGAGCACACTCTTAATGTGGACCCAAAATACAAACCGGTAAAACAGTTTCTTCGCCGGTTCAACGAGGAAAGGCGCAAGGCCATTGGAGAAGAAGTCGCTAGACTTTTGGCAGCAGGGTTTATCATTGAAGTATTTCACCCAGAGTGGCTTGCTAATCCGGTATTGGTCCTCAAGAAAAATGGCACTTGGCGCATGTGCGTGGATTACACAGATCTTAACAAGGCTTGTCCAGCGGACCCCTTCGCCCTCCCCCGCATTGACCAGATCATTGACGCAACGGCGGGTTGTGAGCGTTTGAGCTTTCTGGATGCGTATTCTGGGTATCATCAGATTAAGATGGCGGTTAAAGACCAGGAGAAGACTGCGTTTATCACCCCTTTTGGAGCCTTCTGCTATGTGTCCATGCCTTTTGGGCTCAAGAGTGCCCAAGCGACTTATCAGCGTTGCGTGCAGAATTGTTTGCATAAGCAGATCGGCCGTAATGTGCACGCCTATGTAGATGATATCGTAGTAAAATCAAGGCAGAAGGAGACATTGATTGAGGATTTAAAGGAAACCTTTGACAACTTGCGGGTGTACAAGATGATGCTTAATCCGACCAAGTGCGTCTTTGGTGTTCCGGCAGGCAAATTGTTGGGTTTTCTCGTGTCAAACCGGGGGATTGAAGCTAATCCGGAGAAGATTACAGCTATTACCTCTTTAGCTAAGCCAAGGGGCATCAATGATGTTCAGCGTTTGGCAGGCCGGATTGCTGCGCTAAGCCGGTTTATCAGTCGCCTCGGAGAGAAGGCTATCCCTTTATACCAGATGCTGAAGAAGACGGATCAATTCGTTTGGAGCTCACCGCCGATGAGGCCTTGAGGATCTAAAGCGGCAGTGGCCAACCCGCTTCGTTCTTGCTGCCCCTATCGACGAGGAGCCACTCCTGTTATATGTGGCTGCTAATGCCGAGGCGATGAGTGTGGCCATTGTGGTGGAGCGCAAGGAGGCGGGGAAAGAGTATCCGGTTCAGCGGCGCTTTACTACATCGGTGAGGTTCTCATCGAGTCTAAGCAAAGGTATCCGCATTGGCGTAAGCTGGTGTATGGAGTCTTTATGGCAAGCGGAAGTGAAGCAATATTTCCAAGGGCACCCCATCACGGTGGTCAGCTTTCGGCTCCTTTAGGCGATATCATACTAAACCGGAGGCAATGGCCGGATTGCTAAGTGGGCTATAGAGCTTGGGCATACGGTTTAAAGTACGCACCGGACGGCCATAAAATCCTGTGCACTTGTGGATTTCATTAATGATTGGACGGAGTTGCAAGCGCCGAAGAGAAGCGGATCACACCTATTGGACCATCCATTTTGATGGGTCCAGCAATTGAGGGCTCGGGGCTGGAGTCGATTAACTTCCCCACGAGGTGACAAGTTCTGTTATGTTCTCCGCCTAATGTTCCTTTGTACTAACAATGCAGCTGAGTATGAAGCCTTGCTCCATGGTCTCCGGATGGCCAAGGAAATGAATCTCAGCGGGTTAAATGCTTTGGTGACTCGGACTTGGTGGCCCGGCAAGTATCCGTACTTGGGACTCCAAAGATCCGCCGATGGCTGCGATCGTCGGAAGTGGATGTTGTGGCGGGACATTTTAAGGGGTATCGTAGACCATGTGGATCGTCGGAAGAACGGCGGCCGATGCTTTAAGCCGGCTGGGTTCCCAGCAGAACCGTCCCGCCTAACGTTTTCCTTGATGTGTTGCACAAACCGTCGGTCAAGCTCCCTGATGAGATTGATTTGGCTATTCCTGATCCGGAGGCTCAACTGGTGGCGGCTTTGCATATCATTCCGGATTGACGCCCTTATTTGGCATACATGAACCGGGCGAATTACGGAGGATGAGATGTTGGCCCGGCAGATAGTTCGGCGGTCTAAGTCTATGACTATTGTTAATGGCGAGTTGCACCGTCGCGATTAATGTCGTGGGTGTTTCAGCGTTGTGTGTCCCTCAAGAGGGCTGTGAGATATTGCGAGAGATTCATGAAGGGATTGTGGTCACCACGCCGGTTCAAAATCCCTGGTGGCCAAGGCATTCCGCCATGGTTTCTATTGGTTGACTGCCCATGCTGATGCGGAGGATCTAGTCAGACGATGTGATGGTTGCCAAAAGTTCTCCAGGCGTGCTCATGTGCCGGCCCAAGAATTGAGGATGATTCCAATTACTTGGCCGTTTGCGACTTGGGGGCTGGACATGGTTGGGCCTTTCAAAAGGTCCAAGGACAAAAAGACTCACCTGTTAGTAGCTGTGGATAAATTTACCAAGTGGGTCGAGGCAGAACCTGTTAGCAAGTGTGATGCGGCCACGGCGGTTCAGTTCATCAAACGGGTAATTTTCCGGTTTGGGTTTCCACACAGTATCATCACGGACAATGGCACCAATTTATCCAAGGGAGCTATGAAGGAATTTTGTGAACGAGAGCATATCCGGCTTGATGTTTCTTCTGTAGCCCACCCACAATCCAATGGTCAAGCGGAGCGAGCTAATCAGGAAATTTTAAAGGGTATCAAGCCCCGGCTTATGGTCCCTTTAACGAGGACGCCGGGATGTTGGGTGGAGGAGTTACCGTCAGTGATATGGAGTATAAACACTACTCCCAACCGATCCACTGGATATACGCCGTTCTTTATGGTCTATGGAGCGGAGGCGGTTCTTCCCAGTGATATCCGTCATGACTCGCCCCGAGTGGCAGCTTATGTTGAGAAAGATAGTGAGGCAGCACGGCAAGATGATCTGGATCGGCTGGATGAAGAGCGTGATATGGCAGCAGCTCGCTCGGCGGTTTACCAGCAGGATCTTCGTCGGTATCACAGCCGGCGGGTTAAAACCAGAACCTTCCAGGAAGGAGACTTGGTGTTGCGGCTCATTCAAGATCAGAAAGATATGCACAAGCTATCCCCACCTTGGGAAGGGCCTTTTGTGGTCAGCAAGAATCTATACAACGGTTCCTACTATCTGATCGATGTTCGAGAGCGAAAGGATTCACGCACGTCAGAGGAAGAGACCAACGAGCCGTGGAACATTGCTCATCTTCGACCTTACTATACCGAGCCATTGGCTCCGCTTATGTACATATTAAGACAATGTATATATTTTGAATAAAAGCAATAAACCGGATCCTCGGCTAAAGCGGGTATCTGCTCGCATAAACTTCCGGTTTGGGTACATGGAGATGTTGTCGTGAAGCGGCCTCCGTTCAACCCTTAGCCTTGTTTTCGAAACTTTGTCATTTGGGGGCTTGGTCGATCCAAACCAATGCAATGCCTCTTGGCGGCGAAAAGCCACCAGATCATTTGGGGACATGGTCATGTCTCGAACCATCACGCCTCTTGGTCGGCCTAAGGCCATAGAATCACTTGGGGCTTTGGTCGAACCCAACCATTGCAATGCCACTTGATCGGCATCATGCCACGAATTCAGTTGGGGACTTGGCTGATCGGAACCATCGCTACGCCAGATAGGGGCTTGGTCTGTCCGACCATGGTAACACCATCTGATCCGGTTCAGTATAACCTTTTCGTGCAAAACGATTCCTTCGTTGATTTTGCTTCTATGGTTTTGATACCAATCATTTGGCTTTTGTCGGCCTTCTTAAACCGACACATTTTTTAAAAACCGGATTTATGTTGTTGGTACGTTTTTACGCTGGCGATTTTTTATTCCAGTTTGATTTTACTGTTAAAACATCCCATTGTGGAGTAACAGGGGGCTTATCATGCCCGACACGATTTGCACGGTAAATCGGTCTTATACAAACAGAGATTACTCTCCTTTGACGGTGATGGTTTATAAGACCTCCGCTTCGGGATTGGCTAAAGCCAACTGTGTGCCTGATGCTGGCAGGTATGTTTGTATCACATAGTTTTGATCATGTGCCTCGATATTTTTCATATAAATATTGATCAGTCTGGCTAGAGGTATAAACCGCCATGGCGGTTTAAGAACTTGTGATTGCAGGCAAAATATGTTGCAGGATTTACTACAAAAATCAACGGATCTAGCACTGCCATGAAAACGCTTGGTGATCGAGGTTATACCGGCATTGTTTAATAAAAGACACTTGCTAGCCTATTACAAAGCCTTTTGAGGTCCGGTGTTTCACGCGGAGTTGTGCCTTGAGGCTTTGGACATCATCCAGCTTGACGGATTATGCTGCTTCACCGGGTTGACGCGAAGTAGAGGGGACGGCGCCTGGCGTCGGTTCAGCTTCTTCTTCCTCCTCACCCAAAGCCCGGAAGTCATTGGTAGACCACTCAATCCGGGTTAAGGCCTGAAAGACAGCTTCTTCACTTATCAGTTCAGCCGGATCAACGCCGGGCGTAAGTGTGCTTACGGATTGGAGGATCAAGCTCGCACTTCCGGGATGACAAACTCCACCCGCTTGTTATTGGCATCATAAAAGATCGGTGAACCTCCAGATTGGCTTCGGCGGCAGTTGACTTCGCCAACGGACGAACTTCTTTGTGATCCGCTTGAGGTGTCATTGTCAAAGGCTTCACCGTTCTCTTGAGCGCTGGGAAAACCTTTAGCTATGTCACCGGATCAAGGTCCGCTATCCATGCCTTGGCACGCCGAGCCGATGAAGGTGCCAGCCGGGCTGCGGATCGCTTCATCTCTTCAAGCTGCCCGGAATCATCGACAGCGGTCTAGCGCCTCTCGATTAGGGACGGCGCCGTGTTGTCATATGAAGTGGCGCATATGACCCGCTGGGCGCCGGTATATAGCTGCTCGATTAGAGTGTACGAAGCCTTGAGCTTTTTCCGTACATCGGAGCCCAGATGAGCAATACGTTTGCCTGCACCAGGTTTAGACAGCTCAAGTTAAACCAGCGGACGCATTAACACAGGCATAGTCAGTATAAATTTGCTTACCAAAGATAGCAGAGGTCATGGCGTGCACTTGGCGTTTAAGTCCGGTCAGCTCTTCCGTCACCGGTTTAAGGGCCGCTTCAGCTTCCTCCGCCCGCTTTACTAAACCGGCCTTTTCGGTATCCCAGTTGACCCGTTCGGATTTGTACCACTCCTTCAGCTGTTCCATGGTGGTCAGGGCAGTTTTTAGCTCATCTTTGGCTTTGGTGGCTTCTGTTATTTGGGCTTCCAGATTGGTTCGGAGATCTTTAAGTTGCACAGCCTGCTGGTGTATTTCATTCTGATGACAAAGGAAGCAGGTTAGTAGTTTCATTATGCAAGTCCCAAGCTTAATACAAGTATTCAACTTGGCACTTGGGGGCTAATGGCTAGTTGATCTCAATTTTGCTATGAAGAGAAAACACCTTAAAGTCCCGGTTTAACTTTGCAAGGTTAAACCGACCCTTGGGGCTACTATGCGCTTAAGATATAAGAGAGGTCGGCCACCTCATAACGGTCCTTCATGCGATTTACTAGACCAGCTTCAAAGTCGCGGCTTGTGTAAAGCCGGTTCAGAAAGCCGGAATGAAGCTCTTGGGCAGAGAAATTGTCGTAAGCCGACATATCAGTCTTCCCCTTGTCCTTGCTCATAGTAGTGCAACTGTCTTTGATGCTGTGTTTTGTTAAAACGACTGGTTGGCCAGGAGCAGTGTAGCCAGTACCTGTCACAATAACATCGTCATTTTCAGCGGTCTTGTTTGGGCTCGCCGTCGTCTTGCTTTGGCTTGGCGGTTCAACAGTCACGACTCGCTCGGCGGAAGGATTTGATGGAACAGGTTGGGAAGTTTCCACTTGAACCTCCGGTTCAACCTCTGGCGGATCAGCAGAGTCGTCTTTGTACAGTTCACCAGAGCTTTCCTTGGCAGCTTCAGGATTTTCGTGTGTTTGTTCGGGGGCGTTTTCCGGATCAGCATCCAGGGTAGGATCAAGAGTTTTTGCCTTCTTGCTCAAGCGAGCCTTGGTGCTGCAATAGTCAGAGTCGGATCAAGACAAATTTAACAGAGTAACGGTGAGTCGAATTGGCAAACAGTAATTACGTACCCTGCGGCGATGTTCAGCGGAGGCAGTTGTGTGGTGGATGAACCGCCAGACGAGTTGGAAGAGGCCTGATAATTCGGGTCAGACGGATTGAGAGGACATCGGAAGAAACCTTTTAAGGGATAACGCTTTTCGGGAGAGCAAATCACCTCTGGCCGACGCTTCCGGATAGGTGTGTCCGGTAAACCGGCAGAAGTAACCTGTTGGCCACTATGCCGGGTTGTGCGACGCCGTCAGCCTGTTGTGTCTTCAAGTTAAGATTTGGATTCAAGTAAGCACAGAATGGTATTTTTCACTTTCCGGACGGTATGACGAATTCTCTTAACCGCGCAAGATCGGATTCGGAAGAAAGTAAGATTACCTCAACAGGGTCGGCGTGGCTGGCTTCCGCTTCATCCTGGGAAGCAAATTATCGGTAAAAAGATTGTAAGAGGACTAAGCATGTGCAGGAAGAAACACAAAGCGGCAAGCCGGTTTACCTCAACATCTGACTCTTCGTCCTCCGCCGGATTAGAGGACTCGGCAGTCTTCTTTTTGCCCGTTTTCTTAGTAGCCTTTGACTTTACACGAGGCGCCCGAACTGGTTTGGTTCGCTTCCAGAAGGAGCTATCGGCCTGAGAAGGGATAAAGGATTAACGTGCATTGACGGAGTATTAAGAGCGTGAAAGATAGAGAATAGAACTTACCGCCGGCGGTTTGTTGGTGGCACAGAATGGAGCCAATCCGGTGAGGCTGCGAGACGGAGATTGGTTCATCAAGCATCTTCTTGACGATTTGGTGACCTCTTGTTCGATTATAGGCAGCTCGTGACGCCTTTGAGGATCTTTGAGGCTGCGGTGTACTCGTGCATCAGTCCGGGCGGCGGCTTAGCGGCGAACACCCCAAGAGACCCAAAGAACGTACAAGATCTATGCCGGTTAAACCGTTGGCCATCGAGCCGGAGCTTGATTATTTGCGGTGCGAAGTTTTTTCGTTCAGCGGCGGTTAAGCGGGAAGGTAGCGGATGAGTGTTGCTGAGCGGTGAGAACGGTAACCCGGCAAGGGTTTTCGCCGGCGAGGCAGTGTTCCGCGATAGAACCAGGTTTGGTTCCATTCCTTTGGATGGCTGTGGTGCTTGGCGTGTGGAAAATCGGCTTCCTTCCTCTTCTGGATCGACACGCCGCCCAGCTCTGTGTTCGGACCGTCAGAAAACTCTGTGCGGCGGTTCAGATGAAAAAAATCTCGGAACAACTCCACAGATGGTTCTTCTTGAAGATAGACTTCACAGAAGACTTGAAAGTTGCATATATTCGACACCGAATTTGGGCCGATGTCCTGAGGATGAAGCTGCAGACTGGCGAGGACATCCCGGAAAAATTTTGAACCAGGTGGACAAAACCCCCGGTCTAAGTGATGCATGAACACGATTACTTCTCCCGCTCGTGGCTCGGGAGGAAACTCGCCTTCCGGAACACGCCAGTGGAGGACACTTTTTGGAGCCAAACCGCCAGTGGTAACATAGCCGTTGAGCTGCGTCTCGGTGACTCTGGACCGGACCCAGTTGCAAGCATAAAATTGAGGAGCCATTCCGGAAGGTTAAAGCTGTGAAAGAAAGGAAGAAAACGGTTCACTATCAAACAAGTCAGGCGTTACAAATATTGTTAAACCGGCAGTTCGTAAGCCGGCTTCCCTGTCCGGTTTAACTAAGGACTAATGGAGGGTTGGCCTGAAAAAGTTGTCAAGTATAGACGGAAACAGGTTTCCCATACAAAAGGAAATAATTCAGATCTACCAGGGTTCAGTAAAAGAAATTTTCTGCGACCTATACAGACCTCCTACAGCACAGAAAGGTTCAGGTATGTTAAAGTGCAAGATCTGAACAAAAGGGGAAAGTGTCTAGAATCGGGTAAATGGCGAAAGCGACCGCTTGCACATGAGGGGCGGAGCGGCCGAGCCGTACGGCCATGGTGGAGCTGGTATGAAGGGTCGGCATGAATATTTATGAGCTAGGCGATGAGCCGAGTTTCCAAATAAGATCTAGGGTTCAAGATGACCTTACCTGTCGAACGGGAACCACGGAGGAGCGCTGAACTCTGGTCAGGTCTGGTTGATGCAGCGGCCCGGCTGGGAGCGTCGGTCCAAGGTCGAAGACGGCGGCAGGAGCGTCGAGTTCGGCGGGTCGCGAGGAAGAAGAAGAGAGGAAGGAGAAGAAGAGAATGGCCCGACCTGGTCTATTTATAAGGGGCCGGAGTAATCAATGGGCGCGAGAATTGAGGAGCCAAAAGCGGCGGAAGGTGCAACGGCCGCCTCGATTCCCGGGATAGCCTTAATGAAGGGAATCTTACTGTTTAGATTTTTGTCCAAAATGACGTCAGGAGGCCCTGACATGAAGATCAGAGGATGATGTCACGACGGTTCAAGCAGATGGCGGTTTACAAGGAAGATCAAGGGTTGCCTGAAGACGTGGAAGATTAACCTGAACCGGTTCAAGTCAATCTGGGGCCTAATGTTGAGGATACAGCTACGGAATGTGAACCGCCCCGGAGGGGCCGGTTTACCCTCGTGCGTAATCCAGGCCCATATGGAGGCCTGGAGCCCAGAAGGGAATTAAGATCCATACGTGTAAACCGTCCTAATACTGTAACTTGTATTGTAAGTCAAGAAAGGAGAGACCAAACCGGACTCCTTTATGAGCCGGATTGGGATTCTGTAAACCGGACGGGCGTTAACCCGTGTATATAAGGGGACGACCCGGCGGCGAGTTAGGGGAGGAGATTCAAGGCCAAGGCAAAGCTATTGCTCCCTAGTCGCCGAATCATATCAATCAACCACAACTGGACGTAGGTCTTTACCTTCATCGAAGGGGCCGAACCAGTATAATTCCCGTGTCTTGAGACCGCATTAACCCCTCTAGGTAACCCGTACGATGGCCCTGCGACTAAGTCCTTTCATGAGGACATCTGCCGTGACAATTCCACGACACACATGATAGCATTAAATTCAATCATACACGCGTCAATGTCTGGTTCATACATGCATCGAGAGCGCACGAGCCCGAGCACACCATCGCCATTCTCAAGGGATCACACCTTGGTTAAACTTGACAGAGTCCTTGTAAACGCGAACTGGAACCTGGGTTTTCTGAACACGGAGGCGACAACCTCGCTGCAACAACTTCATATCACATCCCCATACCCCATTGCAGTTGACTTTAACAGACAGAGCAACATAAGTAATTGTTTCCGGTTTGAGGATCACTGGCTATTACACATTAAGGAAGCATGAGAGGTTATTCATAGTGGGCTCACTAAGGGCACCAGACACTTTGCATCCATTACATCCTTGTTGCATTTCAAGCTCAGGTGAACCCGAGCAGGAATTAGGAAGTGGGCAAGGTCCATGTCTAGATTGTAATTACTTCTACAGAATTGCAAGCATGTCATGCAATATCTAGACGCCGTAGAAGAAAGAAGAAACCTCTTAGCTATGTGCTACCTCTTGAGCACTGCGTTGGTTTTCCCTTGAAGAGGAAAGGGTGATGCAGTAAAGTAGAGTAAGTATTTCCTTGAGTTTTTGAGAACCAAGGTATCAATCCAGTAGGAGGCCACGCTCAAGTCCCTCGCACCTACACAAACAAATAAGAACCTCGCAACCAACGCAATAAAGGCGTTGTCAATCCCTTCACAGTCACTTACGAAAGTGAGATCTGATGGATATGACAAAGATAATATTTTTGGTATTTTTATAATAAAGATGCAAAGTAAAATAAAAGTCAAAAGAAATAACTAAGTGTTGGAAGATTAATATGATGGAAGATAGACCCGGGGGCCATAGGTTTCACTAGTGGCTTCTCTCAAGAGCATAAGTATTACGGTGGGTGAACAAATTACTGTTGAGCAATTGACAGAATTGAGCATAGTTATGAGAATATCTAGGTATGATCATGTATATAGGCATCACGTCCGTGACAAGTAGACCGACTCCTGCTTGCATCTACTACTATTACTCCACACATCGACCGCTATCCAGCATGCATCTAGAGTATTAAGTTCATAAGAACAGAGTAACGCTTCAAGCAAGATGACATGATGTAGAGGGATAAACTCATGCAATATGATATAAAACCCATCTTGTTATCCTCGATGGCAACAGTACAATACGTGCCTTGCTGTCACTAGGAAAGGACACCGCAAGATTGAACCCAAAGCTAAGCACTTCTCTCATTGCAAGAAAGATCAATCTAGTAGGCCAAAACAAACTGATAATTCGAAGAGACTTGCAAAGATAACCAATCATACATAAAAGAATTCAGAGAAGATTCAAATATTGTTCATAGATAAACTTGATCATAAACCCACAATTCATCGGTCTCAACAAACACACCGCAAAAGAAGATTACATCTAATAGATCTCCACGAGAATCATGGAGAACTCTGTATTGAGATCCAAAGAGAGATAAGAAGCCATCTAGCTAATAACTATGGACCCGAAGGTCTGAGGTAAACTACTCACACATCATCAGAGAGGCTATGGTGTTGATGTAGAAGCCCTCCATGATCAATGCCCCCTCCGGCAGAGCGCCGGAAAAGGCCCCAAGATGGGATCTCACGGGTACAGAAGGTTGCGGCGCTGGAATTAGGTTTTTGGCTCCGTATCTGATAGTTTGGGGTACGTAGGTATATATAGGAGGAAGAAGTACGTCGGTGGAGCAATATGGGCCCCACGAGGGTGGAGGGCGCGCCCAGGGGGTAGGCGCGCCCCCTGCCTCGTGCTCTCCTGGTTGCTTTCTTAACATAGGGTCCAAGTCCTCCGGATCACGTTTGTTCCAAAAATCATGCTTCCGAAGGTTTCATTCCGTTTGGACTCCGTTTGATATTCTTTTTCTGCGAAACTCTGAAATAGGCAAAAAAACAACAGTTTGGGCTGGGCCTCCGGTTAATAGGTTAGTCCCAAAAATAATATAAAAGTGTATAATAAAGCCCATTAACATCCAAAACAGAATATAATATAGCATGGAACAATAAAAAATTATAGATACGTTGGAGACGTATCAAGCATCCCCAAGCTTAATTCATGCTCGTCCTCGAGTAGGTAAATGATAAAAATAGAATTTTTGATGTGGAATGCTACTTAGCATAATTTTCAATGTAATTCTCTTAATTGTGGTATGAATATTCAGATCCGAAAGATTCAAGACAAAAGTTTAATATTGACATAAAAATAATTATACTTCAAGCATACTAACTAAGCAATCATGTCTTCTCAAAATAACATGGCCAAAGAAAGTTATCCCTACAAAATCATATAGTCTGGCTATGCTCTATCTTCACCACACAAAGTATTTAAATCATGCACAACCCCGATGACAAGCCAAGAAATTGTTTCATAATTTTGGTGTTCTCAAACTTTTTCAGTCTTCACGCAATACAAGAGCGTGACCCATGGACATAGCACTATATGTGGAATAGAATGGTGATTGTGGAGAAGACAAAATGGGAGAAGATAGTCTCACATCAACTAGGTGTATCAACGGGCAATGGAGATGCCCATCAATAGATATCAATGTGAGTGAGTAGGGATTGCCATGCAACGGATGCACTAGAGCTATAAGTATATGAAAGATCAACAAAAGAAACTAAGTGGGTGTGCATCCAACTCGCTTGCTCACGAAGACCTAGGGCATTTTGAGGATGCCCATCATTGGAATATACAAGCCAAGTTCTATAATGAAAAAATTCCCACTAGTATATGAAAGTGATATCATAGGAGACTCTCTATCATGAAGATCATGGTGCTACTTTGAAGCACAAGTGTGGTAAAAGGATAGTAACATTGTCCCTTCTCTCTTTTTCTCTCATTTTTTTATTTGGGCCTTTTCTCTTTTTTTATGGCCTTTTTCTCATCCCGACTTATGGGGGAATCATAGTCTCCATCATCCTTTCCTCACTTGGGACAATGCTCTAATAATGATGATCATCACACTTTTATTTACTTACAACTCAACAATTACAACTCAATACTTAGAATAAAATATGACTCTATGTGAATGCCTCCGGCGGTGTACCAGGATATGCAATGAATCAAGAGTGACATGTATGAAAGAATTATCAACGGTGGCTTTGCCACAAATACAATGTCAACTACATGATCATGCAAAGTAATATGACAATGATGGAGCGTGTCATAAACGGAACGGTGGTAAGTTGCATGGCAATATATCTCGGAATGGCTATGGAAATGCCATGATATGTAGGTATGGTGGCTGTTTTTAGGAAGGTATATGGTGGGTGTATGATACCGGTGAAAAGTGCGCGGTATTAGAGAGGCTAGCAATGGTGGAAGGAAGAGAGTGCGTATAATCCATGGACTCAACATTAGTCATAAAGAACTCATATATTTATTGCAAAAATCTACAAGTTATCAAAGCAAAGTATTACACGCATGCTCCTAGGGGGATAGATTGGTAGGAAAAGACCATCGCTCGTCCCCGACCGCCACTCATAAGGAAGACAATCAATAAATAAATTATGCTCCAACTTCATCACATAACGATTCACCATACGTGCATGCTACAGGAATCACAAACTTTAACACAAGTATTCCTCAAATCCACAACTACTCAACTAGCATGACTCTAATATCACCATATGTATATCTCAAAATAATTATCAAGCATCAAACTTCTCATAGGATTCAACACACTCATAAGATTTTTTTACTAATCTTGGATGCCCATTACTTTAGGACTAATTTCTCAATTTAAGCGAATTACCATGCTGTTTTGTAGGACTCTCAAAATAATATAAGTGAAGCATGAGAGAAAAATAGTTTCTATAAAACAAATCCACCACCGTGCTCTAAAAAATATAAGTGAAGCACTAGAGCGAAAACTATATAGCTCAAAAGATATAAGTGAAGCACATAGAGTATTCTAATAAATTCCAAATCATGTGTGTCTCTCTCAAAAGGTGTGTACAGCAAGGATGATTGTGGCAAACTAACAAATAAATACTCAAATAATACAAGACGCTCCAAGCAAAACACATATCATGTGGTGAATAAAAATATAGCTCCAAGTAAAGTTACCGATGGAAGTAGACGAAAGAGGGGATGCCTTCCGGGGCATCCCCAAGCTTTGGCCTTTTGATGTCCTTAGATTATATTGGGGTTCCATGGGCATCCCCAAGATTAGGCTCTTGCAGCTCCTTGTTCCATAATCCATCAAATCTTTTACCCAAAACTTGAAAACTTCACAACACAAAACTTAACAGAAAATCTCGTGAGCTCCGTTAGCGAAAGAAAACAAAACACCACTTCAAGGTACTGTAATGAACTCATTCTTTATTTATATGGGTGTTAAACCTACTGTATTCAAACTTATCTATGGTTTATAAACTATTTTATTAGCCATAGATTCATAAAAATAAGCAAACAACACACGGAAAACAGAATCTGTCAAAAACAGAACAGTCTGTAGTAATATGTAACTAACGCAAACTTCTGGAACTCCAAAAAATCTACCAAAATAGGAAGACCTAGGAAATTTGTTTATTGATCTTCTGCAATTGGAATCAATATTTTATCACGTTCTGGTGATTTTTAACAATTGTTTTCGTGAACAGAAAGTTTCTGGAATTTTCAGCAAGAGCAAATAAATATCATCCAAGAAGAATAGCATTCATGATCATCAAATTCGCGAAAACCCAACAAATCACACAAAGTTTTTGGAATCGTGGAAACACTAGCACCCAAATCACACAAAGAATAGCATTCATGATCTTTAATTTTAATTTTAATAATAGGTTCCCACTCATCATAAAGTTTTCTAGGGATAGAAACTTCCAAATCAAGTTTTTCTTCATAAGATTGCATTAAAGCATCAGCGATATGTTTAGTAAAAGCTTTATTTTGACTATAAGCATGTGGAGAATTTAGCATGGATTGCAACAAGGAAATACAATCTATCAGAGATAAATTATCATAATTAAATTCCTTGAAATCCAAAAGAGTGGGTTCATTGATATCTAAAGTTTTAACTTCTTCAATCCCACTTTTACAAATTTTAGTATCAAGATCTAAAGACTCTGAATTTTTGGAACGCCTTCTAGGTAAAGATGGATCATATTCAGTCCCATCATAATCAAGATTCATATTTCAACACAAAGATTTAATAGGGGACACATCAATAACTTTTAGATCTTCATCTTTATTATCATAGAAATTAGAAGAACACACTTCCACAAAGCAGTCTTTCTTAGCACGCATTCTAGCGGTTCTTTCTTTGCACTCATCAATGGAAATTCTCATGGCTTTGAGAGACTCATTGATATCATGCTTAGGTGGAATAGATCTAAGTTTCAAAGAATCAACATCAATAAAAATTCTATCAACATTCCTAGCCAATTCATCAATCTTAGGCAACTTTTCTTCAAGCAAAGCATTGAAATTCTTTTGCGAATGTCTAAATTCTTTAACACTAGTCTCAAATTCAAAGGGCATCTTATTAAAATTTCCATAAGAGTTGTAGTAGGAATTACCATAATTATTAGGGGAATTACTAGGATACGGCCTAGGATTAAAGTTTCCTCTATATGCGTTGTTACCAAAATTATTCCTACCAAAGAAATTCACATCCATAGGTTCATTATTGTTCTCAATCCAAGTAGACAAAGTCATATCATTAGGATCAGAAGAAACACTCTTAGTAGCAAATAATTTCATAGGTTCATTCATTTTTCCACTCAAAACATTAATTTCTTCTATCGCATGCACTTTTTTATTAGTAGATCTTTCGGTGTGCCATTGAGAATAATTAATCATAATATTATTTAAGAGTTTAGTAGCTTCTCCTAAAGTGATTTCCATAAAAGTGCCTCCCGCGGCCGAGTCTAAAAGATTTATAGAAGCAAAATTCAATCCGACATATAATTTTTGTATAATCATCCAAAGATTTAAACCATGTGTAGGGAAATTACGTATCATTAATTTTATCCTCTCCCAAGCTTGTGCAACATGTTCATGATCAAGTTGCTTAAAATTCATAATATCGTTTCTAAGAGAGATGATTTTAGTGGGAGGAAAATACTTAGAGATAAAAGCATCTTTGCACTTATTCCATGAATCAATACTATTTTTAGGCAAAGACGAAAACCAAGCTTTAGCACGATTTCAAAGCGAAAAAGGAAATAGCTTCAATTTAACTATATCATTGTCCACATCTGGTAGCGGCATCTTCACTAGGAAGGCCGGCGAATTGATCTTTCATGACAAGATTCAACAAAGCAACATTAATTTCACAAGATTCAGTATCGGTAAGAGGAGCAATCGGAGTGCTAAGAAAATCATTGTTGTTGGTATTGGTAAAGTCACACAATTTAGTATTATCTTGAGCCATCGTGACAAGCAAGCAATCCAACACACGAGAAAACAAGAAGAAAGCGAAAAATAGGCGAATGGAAAAGAGAGGGCGAATAAAACGGCAAGGGTAAAGTGGGGGAGAGGAAAACGAGAGGCAAATGGCAAATAATGTAATGCGGGAGAAAAGAGTTTGTGATGGTGATACGTCTCCGTCGTATCTACTTGTCCAAACACTTTTGCCCTTGTTTTGGTCTCTAACTTGTATGATTTGAATGGAACTAACCCGGACTGACGCTGTTTTCAGCACAATTGCCATGATGTTGTTTTATGTGCAGAAAACAAAAGTTATCAGAATGACTTGAAACTCCATGGAATATCTTAGAATAAATAATAAAAAATCCTCGCCAAAGATGAAGACCAGGGGGCCCACACCCTCTCCACGAGGGTGGGGGCGCGCCCCCCCTCCTGGGCGCCCCCCTACCTCGTGGGCCCCTTGGAGACCTTCCGACGCCAACTCCAACTCTATATATTGGCTTTCGGGGAGAAAAAAAATCAGAGAGAAGAAATCATCACGTTTTACGATATGGAGCCGTCGCCAAGCCCTAATCTCTCTCGGGAGGCCTGATCTGGAGTCCGTTCAGGGCTCCGGAGAGGGGGATTCATCGCCGTCGTCATCATCAACCATCCTCCATCACCAATTTCATGATGCTCACCGTCGTGCGTGAGTAATTCCATCGTAGGCTTGCTGGACGGTGATGGGTTTGATGAGATTTATCATGTAATCGAGTTAGCTTTGTTAGGGTTTGATCCCTAGTATCCACTATGTTTTGAGATTGATGTTGTTGTGACTTTGCTATGCTTAATGCTTGTCACTAGGGCCCGAGTGCCATGAATTCAGATTTGAACCTATTATGTTTTCATGAATATATGTGTGTTCTTGATCCTATCTTGCAAGTCTATAGTCACCTATTATGTGTTATGATCCGACAACCCCGAAGTGACAATAATCGGGATACTTCTCGGTGATGACCATAGTTTGAGGAGTTCATGTATTCACTATGTGCTAATGCTTTGTTCCGGTTCTCTATTAAAAGGAGGCCTTAATATCCCTTAGTTTCCAATTAGGACCCCGCTGCCACGGGGTAGGACAAAAGATGTCATGCAAGTTCTTTTCCATAAGCACATATGACTATATTCGGAATACATGCCTACATTACATTGATGAATTGGAGCTAGTTCTATGTCACCCTATGTTATGACTGTTACATGACAAACCGCATCCGGCATAATTATCCATCACTAATCCGGTGCCTATGAGCTTTCCATATACTGGTTTACGCTTATTTACTTTTCCGTTGCTACTGTTACAATCACTACAAAATACCAAAAACATTACTTTTGTTGTCTTTACTTTTGTTACCGTTACCACCACTATCATATTACTTTGCTACTAAACACTTTGTTGCAGATACTAAGTTTCCAGGTGTGGTTGAATTGACAACTCAGCTGCTAATACTTGAGAATATTCTTTGGCTCCCCTTGTGTTGAATCAATAAATTTGGGTTGAATACTCTACCCTCGAAAACTGTTGCGATCCCCTATACTTGTGGGTTATCAAGACCTTTTTCTGGCGCCGTTGCCGGGGAGCATAGCTCTATTCTTTGAGTCACTTGGGATTTATATCTGCTGGACACTATGAAGAACTTGAAAGACGCCAAGACAACAATTTATCCCTCAACTACGAGGGGAGGTAAGGAACTGCCATCTAGCTCTGCACTTGATTCACCTTCTGTTATGAGTAAGCTAGCGACACCTAAACCTGCTTCTGCTATTCGTTTCGATATGTCGCATGTTATCGATGATGCCACTTCTGCTATGCATGATACTTATGATGAAACTACTTCTATGCTTGATACTACTTGGTCCCTTGGTGAATTTCTTGATGAACAAATTTCTAGGTCTAGAGAGAGAGAGAAACTATTGAAACTGATAATATTGATGAAAGTGATGATGAGGATATGCCTGCTATTCCTGAGGGTTATCTTTTTGATATGGAATCTTCTGCAGCTATTTTTGCTTGCTAGGATAGATACGAACTTAAGAGGCTGCTAGTTAAATGGAGTAAAGAATCTCTTAGGGACAGAATGAAACCTGATCCTGCTTTTGCTACTTCACCTATTTGTGTTCCCGATAAGGATTATAAATTTTCTGTTGATCCAGATATAATTACTTTGGTCGAATCTGATCCTTTTTATGGCTATGAATCTGAAACTGCTGTTGCACATCTTACTAAGTTAAATGATATAGCCGCCCTGTTTACTAATGATGAGAGATCGCGCTACTTTTATATACTCAAAATATTTCCGTTCTCATTAAAGGGTGATGCTAAGATATGGCTTAATTCTCTTGATCCTGGTTGTGTGCGTAGTCCCCAGGATATGATTTATTACTTCTCTGCAAAATATTTCCCTACTCGTAAGAAACAAGCTGCTTTGAGGGAAATATACAACTTCATGCAAATTAAAGAAGAGAGTCTCCCACAAGCTTGGGGGAGGCTTCTCAAGTTACTTAATGCTTTGCCTGATCATCCTCTTAAGAAACCTGAAATACTTGATATCTTTTATAATGGACTAACCGATGCTTCCAGAGAGTACCTGGATAGTTGTGCTGGTTCTCTTTTCAGGGAAAGAACACCGGATGAAGCTGAAATTTTATTGAATAATATGTTGACAAATGAAAATAATTGGGCACCTCCTGAGCCAACTCCCGAGCCAGCTTCTGAGCCAATTACTGAGCCTATTCCTAAACCAACTCCGAAGAAGAGAGGTGTTCTATTTCTCAGTCCTGAAGATATGCAAGAGGCAAAGAAATCTATGAAAGAAAAAGGTATTAAAGCTGAAGATGTTAAGAATTTACCTCCTATTGAAGAAATACATGGTCTTAATCTACCGCCTGTTGAAGAAACTTATGATATTGATCCATTACTTATTGAAGAACCTCATGATCCCGATAATCCGACACAGGTAGTAAAGGTAAATTCTCTCTATAGATTTGATGAAGGTGATATTCCTCACTATAAGTCTGCTAGACAATGCTTCGATGACTTTGATAATTTTATTTTCAAACAAGAAAACTTTAATGCTTATTTTGGTAGACAATTGAAATATGATTCCAATATGATTAAACACTTGGGTGATTATATGGCTAATATTAGAGGTGAACTTAAACTTGTTAGCAAATATGCTTCTATGGTTACCACTCAAGTAGAACAAGTACTTAAAGCTCAGAAAGAAGTGCTTGATGAAATGAATAGTAAGAAAAATGATTATGCTGTTAGAGTGGTGATACGTCTCCAACGTATCTATAATTTTTGATTGCTCCATGCTACTTTATCTATTGTTTTGGACTATAATGGGCTTTATTTTCCACTTTTATATTACTTTTGGGACCAACCTATTAACCGGAGGCCCAGCCTGAATTGCTGTTTTTGCCTTTTTCAAGTGTTTGAAGAAATGAATATCAAGCAGAGTCCAAACGGAATGAAACCTTCGGAAACGTGATTTTCTCACCGAACATGATCCAGGAGACTTGGACCCTATGCCAAGGCACAAGAGAGGCGGTCACGAGGGTGGGGGCCGCCCCAGCCCTAGGGCGCATCCCCTGCCTCGTGGGCCCCCTGTTGCTCCACCGACGTACTCCTTCCTCCGATATATACCTACGTACCCCCGAACGATCAGAACAGGAGCCAAAAACCTAATTCCACCGCCGCAACTTCCTGTATCCACGAGATCCCATCTTGGGGCCTGTTCCGGAGCTCCGCCGGAGGGGGCATCCACCATGGAGGGCTTCTACATCAACACCATAGCCTCTCCGATGAAGTGTGAGTAGTTTACTTCAGACCTTCGGGTCCACAGCTAGTAGCTAGATGGCTTCTTCTCTCTTTTCTGATCTCAATACAATGTTCTCCCCCTCTCTCGTGGAGATCTATTCGATGTAATCTTCTTTTTGTGGTGTGTTTGTTGAGACCGATGAATTGTGGGTTTATGATCCAGCTTATCTATGAATAATATTTGAATCTTCTCTGAATTCTTTTATGTATGATTGAGTTATCTTTGCAAGTCTCTTCAATTATCCGCTTGGTTTGGCCAACTAGATTGGTAGTTCTTGCAATGGGAGAAGTGCATGGCTTTGGGTTCAATCTTGCGGTGTCCTTACCCAAAGGATGTAAAGGGTTGCAAGGCACGTATTCTATTGTTGCCATCGAGGATAACAAGATGGGGTATTTATCATATTGCATGAATTTATTCCTCTACATCATGTCATCTTGCTTAAGGCGTTACTCTGTTTTTAACTTAATACTCTAGATGCATGCCGGATAGCGGTCGATGAGTGGAGTAATAGTAGTAGATGCAGAATCGTTTTGATCTACTTGTCTCGGACGTGATGCCTATATACATGATCATACCTAGATATACTCATAACTATGCTCAATTCTGTCAATTGCTCAACAGTAATTTGTTCACCCACCGTAGAATACTTATGCTCTTGAGAGAAGCCACTAGTGAAACCTATGGCCCCCGGGTCTATTCTCATCATATCAATCTCCATCACTTTTATACTTGCTTTGTTTTTACTTTGCTTTTACTTTTGCTTTGCATCTTTATACCAAAAATACCAAAAATATTATCTCTATCAGATCTCACTCTAAGTGAGTGACCGTGAAGGATTGACAACCCTAATCGCGTTGGTTGCGAGTAGCTATCGCTTTGTGCAGGTAAGAGGGACTTGTGCGTGGCCTCCTACTGGATTGATACCTTGGTTCTCAAAAACTGAGGGAAATACTTACGCTACTGTGCTGCATCATCCTCTCCTCTTCGGGGAAAACCAACGCAAGCTCAAGACGTAGCAAGAAGGATTTCTGGCGCCGTTGCCGGGGAGTCTACGCAAAAGTCAACATACCAAGTACCCATCACAATCCCTTATCTCTCGCATTACATTATTTGCCATTTCCTCTCGTTTTCCTCTCCCCCACTTCACCCTTGCCGTTTTATTCGCCCTCTCTTGCCTTGATGTCTTACTTGGCTCGTTTGCTCGTTTGGTTGAAATAGTTGAGTATTTATTCCTAAACAAAGAAGCCAATGTCTATGGATCCTCATCCGCTTGCCAATCTTTTTAAGAGATCCAGTTATGATGAACCAATTCCTAGTGATTTGGATGCACTAGATTATCTTTATAAGGTTTTGCCTGAAATCCGTGAAGTGAATCATGATAGATCTTTGAATAAAAGCATGATTGCAATGATTTTATTATAAATTCTTTTGATGTCAATTGTGCTAATAAGATGCAAAACCCTAAGCTTGGGGATGCTAGTTTTGCTATGTCTACTACTTGTTGCAATGATCATGATTGGGGTGATTCTTCTTATGATCTTGAAAATTTATTTAAGCCCCATGATGAATATGAGATTGATAATATTGTTTGCAATAATATTAAAAGTGGGTTCGGAAGAGTGTCAACTTTAGATCCCACATATTTTGAGAATGTTCAATCTTATGAAGTTTTTGATAAAAGTGGGTTTGGAAAGGTCATGACTTTAGTTAATGATAATCCCACTATTTTGAAAGAGTATCAACTTTGCATGCATGTGGATCGTGTTGAGAATATACTTTGTGATAGCTATTTTGTTGAATTTGCCTATGATCCTACATATAATTATTATGAGAGAGGAAAATATGGTTATAGAAATTTTCATGTTACTAAATTACCTCTCGTTATGTTGAGATTGCTATTGTTCCTTTCCGCTTCCTTGCATATGCTAGTTTTTGCTTGCTACGATAATTTGTTTGCCTATAATATGCCTATGCATAGGAAGTATGTTAGACTTAAGTGTGTTTGTCACATGTT
Organism: Aegilops longissima; assembly: GCA_021605205.1. NCBI lineage: Eukaryota > Viridiplantae > Streptophyta > Magnoliopsida > Poales > Poaceae > Aegilops > Aegilops longissima. The sequence goes on from CM038681.1 coordinate 607,398,195, forward strand.
TTATGATGCTCTCTTTGTGCCTCAATTCTTGTCTTTCTTGTGAGCATCATTGAAATCTCAATGCCTAGCTAAAAAGGCTTTAAAGAAAATCGCTTGTTGGGAGACAACCCAATATTTTTCCTTGCTGCTTAGTAATAAATAATCCATCTAGCCTATGTTTAGATGTGGTTTTATCTTTTAATTAGTGTTTCTGCCAAGTTAAACCTATTGGATCTTCTTGGATAATAGTTATTTGATCTTGCTGTAATTTCCAGAAACTTTGCGCTCAGTGCCCGAATTGTTAAAAATCACCAGAATGTGATAAAATACTGATTCCAATTGCTGCTGATCAATAAACAAATTTTCTACGTCTTCTAATTTTGGTAGAAGTTTTTGAGTTCCATAAGTTTGCGTTAGTTACAGATTACTACAGACTGTTCTGTTTTTGACAGATTCTGTTTTGCGTGTGTTGTTTGCTTATTTTGATGAATCTATGGCTAGTAAAATAGTTTATGATCCATAGAGAAGTTGGAATACAGTAGGTTTAACACCAATATAAATAAAGAATGAGTTCATTACAGTACCTTAAAGTAGTCTTTTTTTTTCTTTCTCTAACGGAGCACACGAGATTTCTATTGAGTTTTGTGTTGTGAAGTTTTCAAGTTTTGGGTGAATTCTTTTGATGGATTATGGAACAAGGAGTGGCAAGAGCCTAAGATTGGGATGCCCATGGCACCCCCATGACAATCCAAGGACACCAAAAAGTCAAAGCTTGGGGATGCCCCGGAAGGCATCCCCTGTTTCGTCCACTTCCATCGGTAATTTACTTGGAGCTATATTTTTATTCACCACATGATAAGTGTTTTGCTTGGAGCGTCTTGTATTATTTGTGTCTTTGCTTGTTAGTTTACCACAATCATCCTTTCTGTACACACATTTTGAGAGAGCCATACATGAATTGGAATTTGATAGAATACTCTATGTGCTTCACTTATATCTTTTGAGCTTGATAGTTTTGCTCTAGTGCTTCACTTATATCTTTTGAGCGTGATAATTTTTGCTCTAGTACTTCACTTAGATCTTTTAGAGCACGGTGGTGGATTTGTATTAAAGAAAATATTGATCGCTCATGCTTCAATTAGATTATTTTGAGAGTCGTTAATAGCATGGTAATTTTCTTAATATTAATATACTTGGTATTCAAGATATGTGAAACTTTCTTTTGAGTGCGTTGAATACTAAGATAAGTTTGATGCTTGATAATTTTTTTGAGATATGGAGGTGATAATATCAAAGTCATGCTAGTTGAGTAGTTGTGAATTTGAGAAATGCTTGTGTTGAAGTTTGCAAATCCCGTAGCATGCACGTATGGTTAAAGTTGTGTAACAAATTTGAAACATGAAGTGTACCTGGCTTGTGCATCCTTATGAGTGGCGGTCGGGGACGAGCGATGGTCTTTTCCTACCAATCTATCCCCCTAGGAGCATGCGCGTATTACTTGATTTTTGATGACTTCTAAATTTTTGCAATAAGTATATGAGTTCTTTTGACTAATGTTGAGTCCATGGATTATACGCACTTTTACCTTTCCGCCTTTGCTAGCCTCTTGATACCGTGCATTGCCCTTTCTCACTTTGAGAGTTGGTGCAAACTTCACGGTGCATCCAAACCCCGTGATATGATACGCTCTATCACACATAAACCTCCTTATATCTTCCTCAAAACAGCCACCATACCTACCTATTATGGCATTTCCATAGCCATTCCGAGATATATTGCCATGCAACTTTCCACCGTTCCGTTCATCATCATGACATACTTTACTTTTGTCATATTGCCATTGCATGATCATGTAGTTTCCATTGTATTTGTGGCAAAGCCACCATGCATTATTTTTCATACATATCACTCTTGATTCATTGCACCATCCCGGTACACCGCCGGAGGCATTCATATAGATTCATATCTTGTTCTAGTTTCGAGTTGTAATCCTTATGTTGTAATCAATAGAAGTGTGATGATCATCATTATTAGAGCATTGCCCAAAAAAAAAGAGAAAGGCCAAAAAGAAAAAGGAAGGCCAAAAAAAAGAAAATAAATAAAAAGGGCAATGCTACTATCTCCTTTTCCACACTTGTGCTTCAAAGTAGCACCTTGTTCTTCATGTAGTGAGTCTCATATATTGTGCTTCAAAGTAGCACCTTGTTCTTCATGTAGAGAGTCTCATATATTGTGCTTCAAACTAGAACCATGTTTTTCATATAGTGAGTCTCATAAGTTGTCTTTATACTAGTGGGAATTTTTCATTATAGAACTTGGCTTGTATATTCCTAGGATGGGCTTCCTCAAAATGCCCTAGGTCTTCATGAGCAAGCAAGTTGGGTGCACACCCACTAGTTTTCTTTTGTTGAGCATCCATAGCTCTAGTGCATCCGTTGCATGGTAATCCCTACTCCTCATGTTGACATCAATTGATGGGCATCTCCATAGCCCGTTGATTATCCTCGTCAATATGAGACTTTCTCCTCTTTTTTTCTCCACACAATCCCCATCATCATATTCTATTCCACCCATAGTGCTATATCCATGGCTCACGCTCATGTATTGCGTGAAGGTTGAAAAAGTTTGAGATTATTTAAGTATGAAACAATTGCTTGGATTGTCAATGGGGGTATAGAAGTTGGGAACATCTTTGTGTGACGAAAATGAAACATAGCCTAACTATATGATTTTGTAGGGATGAACTTTCTTTGGCCATGTTATTTTGAGAAGACATAATTGCTTAGTTAGTATGCTTGAAGTATTATTATTTTTTATGTCAATATGAAATTTTGTCTTGCATCTTTCGGATCTGAATATTCATACCACAATTAAGAAGATTTACATTGAAATTATGCCAAAGTATCACTCCGCATAAAAAATTCTCTTTTTATCATTTACCTACTCGAGGACGAGCAGGAATTAAGCTTGGGCATGCCTGATACGTATCCAACGTATCTATAATTTTTGATTGCTCCATGCTACTTTATCTATTGTTTTGGACTATAATGGGCTTTATTTTCCACTTTTATATTACTTTTGGGACTAACCTATTAACCGGAGGCCCAGCCCAGAATTTTTGTTTTTTTGCCCTTTTCAGTGTTTAGAAGAAACAGAATATCAAACGGAGTCCAAACGGAATGAAACCTTTGGAAACGTGATTTTCTCACCGAACATGATCCAGGAGATTTGGACCCTACGCCAAGGCACAAGAGAGGCGGTCACCAGGGTGGGGGGCGCCCCCCCCTAAGGCACGCCCCCTGCCTCGTGGGCCCCCTGTTGCTCCACCGACGTACTCCTTCCTCCTATATATACCTACGTACCCCCCAAACGATCAGAACAGGAGCCAACAACCTAATTCCACCGCCGCAACTTCCTGTATCCACGAGATCCCATCTTGGGGCCTGTTCCGGAGCTCCACCGGAGGGGGCATCCACCACGGAGGGCTTCTACATCAACACCATAGCCTCTCCAATGAAGTGTGAGTAGTTTACTTCAGACCTTCGGGTCCATAGCTAGTAGCTAGATGGCTTCTTCTCTCTTTTCGGATCTCAATACAATGTTCTCCCCCTCTCTCGTGGAGATCTATTCGATGTAATCTTGTTTTTGCGGTGTGTTTGTTGAGACCGATGAATTGTGGGTTTATGATCCAGCTTATCTATGAATAATATTTGAATCTTCTCTGAATTCTTTTATGTATGATTGAGTTATCTTTGCAAGTCTCTCCGAATTATCCGTTTGGTTTGGCCAACTAGATTGGTAGTTCTTGCAATGGGAGAAGTGCATGGCTTTGGGTTCAATCTTGCGGTGTCCTTACCCAGTGACAGAAAGGGTTGCAAGGCACATATTTTATTGTTTCCATCGAGGATAACAAGATGGGGTATTTATCATATTGCATGAATTTATTCCTCTACATCATGTCATCTTGCTTAAGGCGTTACTCTGTTTTTAACTTAATACTCTAGATGCATGCTGGATAGCGGTCGATGAGTGGAGTAATAGTAGTAGATGCAGAATCGTTTTGATCTTCTTGTCTCGGACGTGATGCCTATATACATGATCATACCTAGATATACTCATAACTATGCTCAATTCTGTCAATTGCTCAACAGTAATTTGTTCACCCACCGTAGAATACTTATGCTCTTGAGAGAAGCCACTAGTGAAACCTATGGCCCCCGGGTCTATTCTCATCATATCAATCTCCATCACTTTTATACTTGCTTTGTTTTTACTTTGCTTTTACCTTTTGCTTTTACCTTTTGCTTTGCATCTTTATACCAAAAATACCAAAAATATTATCTCTATCAGATCTCACTCTCGTAAGTGACCATGAAGGGATTGACAACCCCTAATCGCGTTGGTTTCGAGTAGCTATCGTTTTGTGCAGGTACGAGGGACTTGTCCGTGGCCTCCTACTGGATTGATACCTTGGTTCTCAAAAACTGAGGGAAATACTTACGCTACTGTGCTGCATCATCCTCTCCTCTTCGGGGAAAACCAACGCAAGCTCAAGACGTAGCAAGTGGCTACTAGAATTGGTAGAATGACTCAGGAACCTTTGTATACTGAAGGCCACCCTAAGAGAATCGAGCAAGATTCTCAGAGAAATAATATTGATGCACGTAGTTCTTCTAAAAGGAAGAAAAAGAAAAATGATAGGACTTTGCAAACTTTTAGTGAACCTATTGCTGAACCACCTGAGAATCCAAATGATATCTCTATGTCTGATGCTGAAACACAATCTGGTAATGAACATGAACCTAGTGAAAATGTTAATGACGATGTTCATGATGATGCTCAACCTAGTAATGATAATGATGTAGAAGTTGAACCTGCTGTTGATCTTGATAACCCACAATCAAAGAATCAACGTTATGATAAAAGAGACTTCGTTGCTAGGAAACATGGTAAAGAAAGGGAACCATGGGTTCAAAAACCCATGCCTTTTCCTCCGAAACCATCCAAGAAAAAGGATGATGAGGATTTTGAGCGCTTTGCTGAAATGATTAGACCTATCTTTTTGCGTATGCGATTGACTGATATGCTCAAAATGAATCCTTATGCTAAATATATGAAAGATATTATTACAAATAAAAGAAAGATACCGGAAGCTGAAATTTCCACCATGCTTGCTAATTATACTTTTAAAGGTGGAATACCAAAGAAACTTGGAGATCCAGGAGTACCTACTATAGCATGCTCCATTAAAAGAAATTATGTTAAAACTGCTTTATGTGATCTCGGAGCCGGTGTTAGTGTTATGCCTCTCTCTTTATATCGTAGACTTGACTTGAATAAGTTGACACCTACTGAAATATCTTTGCAAATGGCTGATAAATCAACTTCTATACCTGTCGGTATTTGTGAGGATGTGCCTGTTGTAGTTGCAAACGTTACTATTTTAACGGACTTTGTTATTCTTGATATTCCCGAGGATGATAGTATGTCTATTATTCTTGGAAGACCTTTCCTTAATACTGCAGGGGCTGTTATTGATTGCAACAAAGGCAATGTCACTTTTCATGTTAATGGTAATGAGCACACGGTACACTTTCCGAGGAAACAACCTCAAGTTCATAGTATCAACTCTATTGGAAAAATTCCATCGATTATATTTGGAGGTTTTGAATTTCCTCTCCCTACTGTCAAGAAGAAATATGATATACTTATTATTGGGGATGTTCATATCCCCGTTGAGGTAACATAGTGTTATTCGAAATTTCTCCGGTTCCATGTCAGTTGGAATGAGTTTGTTAACAAGACCTGATCAACCTTGTTAGTGGATTCTTTTTGATGAGCATGAGATGGATGAAACTAGAAGAACAACCTTCTGTACCCTCTTTATATTTTCTGATATTTAGTAGAAATAAAGTAAAAATAGTATTTTTCTGTCTGTTTCCTGATTTATCCGTGCAATATAAAAATATCCCAAAAATAAAAGTCCTCAGAATGCAATGCCAATTTAATATGATTTTTTGGGAATATTTGAGGATTTTTAGTGCAAAAATTACCGTGGGCGGCCGTTCAAGCCTATCGGAATCCTGCACCAGCCCCGAAATCGGAACCACAAGATGAGCCTCCACGACAGTCTGTTTATTGTTGGGATCCTGAGGCGGTTGCCAGCCAGTGGCAGTCAGAGTCCTCTTCATCACAGTATGGTCCCAACTATTCTTCTTGTGATCGACCCGGCTACACCTTACGGGTATCCGCCAGCTATCCTCGGCAATAGACCAACTTAGGCCAAAAGCCTAAGCTTGGGGAGTACGTGTTTGTCGCCGACATTACATTTATGTTCACACACACTCATTGCTAGATGTCGGTGCTCATACTCTTTCACTGTAATATCCATGCTAGTTTATTTCCTTTTTCCTGCTTTCTTCTTGTGTGTTTAATAAACCTTAAGAAAAACAAAAAGTTAGTAGTAGTTTACTTCTCCTGCTGTAGTAGCAATAATTAAAAAGAAAACCCAAAAATATTTCCCGTTCTTCTTTTGCTTGTTGGGAGCTTTCCCGTGTAAATAGTTTTATTTCTTTTCTTTTCTTTGGGGGTCAGTAGGAGAAGACCATGATTAAATTGTTGAAGTGGCTCTTACATGCATTATTCTTGATTTAACCAAGAGCCCATATTGCCTTGTCTTCTCCTGTTTATTGAATGCTCGCAGATTCCAGCTTAGTCCAATGCACGTGCACTCTTATTATTATTCACATCGTTTGGTCGTGCAAGTGAAAGGAAATTATGATGATATATGATGGACTGACTGAGATGGGAAAAGCTGGTATGAACTCGACCTCTTTTGTTTTTTTAAATATGATGAGTTCATCGTTCTTGATTCAGCTTATTATGAATAAACATGTTTGCAATGACAATTAGAGATCATAGTTGCTCATGCCATGCTTGATTAGCTATGAGTTATAATGGTTTACCTTGTGTGCCAACATGCTATTAAAATGGTTGTGATGTGGTATGATGGGGTGGTATCCTCCTTTGAATGATTTAAGTGACTTGACTTGGCACATGTTCATGCATGTAGTTGAAACAAATCAACATAGCCTTCACGATATTTATGTTCATGGTGGATTATATCCTACTCATGCTTGTATTCAATGTTTATTAATTTTAATGCATGTTCATGACTGTGGTCGCTCTCTAGTTGATCGCTTCCCAGTCTTTTGCTAGCCTTCACTTGTACTAAACGGGAATACTGCTTGTGCATCCAATCCCTTAAACCCCAAAGTTATTCCATATGAGTCCACCATACCTTCCTATATGCGGTATCTACCTGGCGTTCCAAGTAAATTTGTATGTGCCAAACTCTAAACCTTCAAATAAACATTCTGTTTTGCATGCTCGAATAGCTCATATATCAACTAGGGCTGCCCTTATCTTCCGTGTTAGGCGGGTTATTCTCAAGAGGAGTGGACTCCGCTCCTCACTCACAAGAAAATGGCTGGTCACCGGGATGCCCAGTCCCATGCTTTATGCAAACTAAATCAAAATAATTGCAAACAAAACTCCCCCTGGGACCCGTTGAATGTTGGAGGCACTCGTTGTTTCGAGCAAGCCATGGATTGATGCTTGTGGAGGAGGGGGAGTATAAACTTTACCACTCTGTTTGGGAACCTCCTATAATTTGTTTAGCATGGAAGATATCGTCATCTCTTAGTTGTTATGTTCACAATGAAAGTATGCCGCTCAAAATACAACTTATCTCTATTTCAAAACCGAGCTCTGGCACCTCTACAAATCCCTGCTTCCCTCTGCGAAGGGCCTATATATTTACTTTTATGTTGAGTCATCACCCTCTTATTAAAAAGCACTAGCTAGAGATCACATCTGTCATTTGCATTCATTACTGTTAATTTATATCGGGTATGACTATGATTGGATCTCTTTTACCATGAATTACAATGTCTAGTCAGTCCTTGATCTTTGAAGGTGCTCTGCATTTATATTTTGCGGTCTCAGAAAGGGCTAGCGAGATACAATCTTATTATATCATATTATGATTATTTTGAGAAAGTGTTGTCATCCGAGATTTATTATTATGGCTTGCTAGCTGATTATGTTATTGATATGAGTAAACATGAGACCTAGGAGTTATCGCAAATGTGGTTAGTTATGATCTTTGCTGAAAACCTGAATGCTGGCTTGACATAGGTACAACAACAAGAGCAAATAGAGTTTGTAAAAGTTTTTCTTTTTCTCTTTCAGTTTGTCAACTGAATTGCTTGAGGACAAGCAAGGGTTTAAGCTTGGGGGAGTTGATACGTCTCCGTCGTATCTACTTTTACAAACACTTTTGCCCTTGTTTTGGACTCTAACTTGTATGATTTGAACGGAACTAACCCGGACTGACGCTGTTTTCAGCAGAATTGCCATGATGTTGTTTTATGTGCAGAAAATAAAAGTTCTCGGAATGACCTGAAACTGCACGGAATATCTTAGAATAAATAATAAAAAAATCCTCGCCAAAGATGAAGACCAGGGGGCCCACACCTTGTCCACGAGGGTGGGGGGCGCCCCCCCTCCTGGGCGCGCCCCCCTACCTCGTGGGCCCCCTCGAGACCTTCCGACGCCAACTCCAACTCTATATATTGGCTTTCGGGGAGAAAAAAATCACAGAGAAGAAATAATTGCGTTTTACGATACGGAGCCGCCGCCAAGCCCTAATCTCTCTCGGGAGGGCTGATCTGGAGTGCGTTCGGGGCTCCGGAGAGGGGGATTCGTCGCCGTCGTCATCATCAACCATCATCCATCACCAATTTCATGATGCTCACCGCCGTGCGTGAGTAATTCCATCGTAGGCTTGCTGGACGGTGATGGGTTGGATGAGATTTATCATGTAATCGAGTTAGCTTTGTTAGGGTTTGATCCCTAGTATCCACTATGTTCTGAGATTGATGTTGCTATGACTTTGCTATGCTTAATGCTTGTCACAAGGGCCCGAGTGCCATGAATTCAGATCTGAACCTATTATGTTTTCATGAATATATGTGTGTTCTTGATCCTATCTTGCAAGTCTATAGTTACCTATTATGTGTTATGATCCGACAACCCCGAAGTGACAATAATCGGGATACTTGTCGGTGATGACCATAGTTTGAGGAGTTCATGTATTCACTATGTGCTAATGCTTTCTTCCGGTTCTCTATTAAAAGGAGGCCTTAATATCCCTTAGTTTCCAATTAGGACCCCGCTGCCACGGGAGGGTAGGACAAAAGATGTCATGCAAGTTCTTTTCCATAAGCACGTATGACTATATTCGGAATACATGCCTACATTGCATTGATGAATTGGAGCTAGTTCCGTGTCACCATATGTTATGACTATTACATGACAAACCGCATCCAGCATAATTATCCATCACTAATCCGGTGCCTACGAGCTTTCCATATACTGGTTTACGCTTATTTACTTTTCCGTTGCTACTGTTACAATCACTACAAAATACCAAAAACATGACTTTTGTTGTCTTTACTTTTGTTACCGTTACCACCACTATCATATTACTTTGCTACTAAACACTTTGCTGCAGATACTAAGTTTCCAGGTGTGGTTGAATTGACAACTCAGCTGCTAATACTTGAGAATATTCTTTGGCTCCCCTTGTGTCGAATCAATAAATTTGGGTTGAATACTCTACCCTCGAAAACTATTGCGATCCCCTATACTTGTGGGTTATCAGATGGGTACTTGGTATGTTGACTTTTGCGTAGACTCCCCGACAACGGCGCCAGAAATCCTTCTTGCTACCTCTTGAGCACTGCGTTGGTTTTCCCTTGAAGAGGAAAGGGTGATGCAGTAAAGTAGCGTAAGTATTTCCCTCAGTTTTTGAGAACCAAGGTATCCAGTAGGAGGCCACGCTCAAGTCCCTCGCACCTACACAAACAAATAAGAACCTTGCAACCAACGGAATAAAAGGGTTGTCAATCCCTTCACGGTCACTTACGAAAGTGAGATTTGATGGATATGATAAGATAATATTTTTGTTATTTTTATAATAAAGATGCAAAGTAAAATAAAAGGCAAAAGAAATAACTAAGTGTTGGAAGATTAATATGATGGAAAGTAGACCCGGGGGCCATAGATTTCACTAGTGGCTTCTCTCAAGAGCATAAGTATTACGGTGGGTGAACAAATTAATGTTTATCAATTGATAGAATTGAGCATAGTTATGAGAATATCTAGGTATGATCATGTATATAGGCATCACGTCCGTGACAAGTAGACCGACTCCTGCCTGCATCTACTACTATTACTCCACACATCGACCGCTATCCATCATGCATCTAGAGTATTAAGTTCATAAGAACAGAGTAACGCTTTAAGCAAGATGACATGATGTAGAGGGATAAACTCATGCAATATGATATAAAAACCATCTTGTTATCCTCGATGGCAACAATACAATACGTGCCTTGCTGCCCTACATCCTTTGGGAAAGGACACCGCAATATTGAACCCAAAGCTAAGCACTTCTCCCATTGCAAGAAAGATCAATCTAGTAGGCCAAACCAAACTGATAATTCGAAGAGACTTGCAAAGATAACCAATCATACATAAAAGAATTCAGAGAAGATTCAAATATTGTTCATAGATAAACTTGATCATAAACCCACAATTCATCGGTCTCAACAAACACACCGCAAAAGAAGATTACATCGAATAGATCTCCACGAGAATCATGGAGAACTTTGTATTGAGATCCAAAGAGAGAGAATAAGCCATCTAGCTAATAACTATGGACACGAAGGTCTGAGGTAAACTACTCACACATCATCGAAGAGGCTATGGTATTGATGTAGAAGCCCTCCGTGATCAATGCCCCCTCTGGCGCAGCGCCAGAAAAGGCCCCAAGATGGGATCTCGCGGGTACAGAAGGTTGCGGCGGTGGAATTAGGTTTTTGGTTCCGTATCTGATAGTTTGGGGGTATGTAGGTATATATAGGAGGAATAAGTACGTCGGTGGAGCAACATGGGCCCCACGAGGGTGGAGGGCGCCCCCCCGCCTCGTGCTCTCCTGGTTGCTTTCTTGACGTAGGGTCCAAGTCCTCTAGATCATGTTTGTTCCAAAAATCACGTTCCCGAAGGTTTCATTCCGTTTGGACTCCGTTTGATTTTTTTTCTGTAAAACTTTGAAATAGGCAAAAAACAACAATTTGGGCTGGGCCTCCGGTTAATAGGTTAGTCCCAAAAATAATATGAAAGTGTATAATAAAGCCCATTAGCATCCAAAATAGAATATAATATAGCATGGAATAATAAAAAATTATAGATACGTTGGAGACGTATCACTATGGAATTCTCTTTGAGAAAATTCGCTACTGCCAAAGCACAGCGGATCATAATATGCCAAAGTGAAGGATGGAGGTGGCGTGCAAAAATCAGAAATTATGTGCTAGGAGATGAGAATAATAGCTTCTTTCACGCTGCCACAAATTGTCATCATCGGAAGAATAGGATCAGGATGCTCACAAGGGATAATATTGAGTTCTTTGACGACCATCACAAGTTGGATATTGTGACATATTACTTCACTTCAATCTTTGGGAAGCAATCACTCTTCCACCCAACCATTGATGCAAGTTCCATATATGAGCAGGCTAACTTGGAAGCCATAGAAGAAGCTTTTTCATGGGAAGAGATCGTCAGAGACATTGGCAAATCACCTAATCACAAAAGTCCTGGCTCGGATGGATACACAAATGAATTTTATAAAGCTTTAAAGGAAGTGCTCAAGGGGTATCTCCTCCAACTATTCCATTATTTCTACTACAACCGAGCTAATTTTGAAGGAATCAATACAGTGCATACCATGCTCATAACAAAAAAGGAGGCACCTATTGAGATCAAGGACTTCAGGCCCATTTCTCTCGTTCATAGCCTGCCCAAGCTGGTTTCCAAAATCCTCGCTAACAGTCTGCAGCGTTTGATTCAGTCTCTAGTGCTTCACTGCAATCAGGTTTCCTTCCAGCATTATTTAGAATTTCCTGCTGGCAGCCAAGCTCGTGCAGCAAGCAAGGAAGAGACGCAAGCCCATGATTGTCCTGAAGCTTGATTTCAGAAAAGCCTTTGACAATGTCAATTGGGAAGCCCTTCTCAAAATCCTTGTTGCAAGGGGTTTTGGTGACAAGTGGATGGGCTGGATCAAGTGTTTACTGTCGTCCAACTCCTCAAGGGTTCTCATTAATGGCCGCCTAGGGGAGAAGATCACGATGGAGAGTGAGCTACGCAAGGGGATGGCCTATCACCATACTTATTTATCCTCGTGGATGATCTCCTACAGCAATTATGTGTTGCAGAACACAACTAGGGCAACCTGGAGCATCCACTCGCTGCGCATGGCCCCTTCCCAGTGTTGCAGCACGCAGAAGACACCCTCATCCTGATCAAGGGTACATATGAGCAGGATTTGACCATCAAAAGGGTGCTTACCATTTTCTCAAATTTCACTAGGCTACACATCAATTTCAACATAAGCACTTTTATTCCCATATGCATGGACAAAGAAACTTGTCAGAGAGTGGCAGAGCTATTTCAATGCCAGATATCCTCCTTCCCTTGCACCTACTTGGGTCTACCACTGTCTACAAGTAAGATATATACACATGGCTTGCTTATGCCTATAATCCACAAAGTTGACAAACGGCTGTCAAGATGGCTGACTACCTTCCTCTCTTGGGGAGGGAGACTCGCCCTTCTCAACTCCTTATGGATACTATCCCAAATTACTACATGGCATGCTTTCTTTGGCCAAAGCATGTTGGGGAATGTAGCATGCAATTTCAAAAAAATTCCTAAGCTCACGCAAGATCTATCTAGGAGATGCATAGCAACGAGAGGGGGAGAGTGCGTCCACGTACCCTCGTAGAGCGAAAGCGGAAGCATTTGACAACGCGGTTGATGTAGTCGAACTTCTTCTCATTTCGACCGATCAAGCACCGAACGTACGACACCTCTGAGTTCTACACACATTAAGCTCGATGACGTCCCTCGAACTCTTGATCCAACAAACTGTCGAGGGAGAGTTTCATCAGCATGACGGCGTGGTGACGGTGATGGTGAAGTGGTCCGCGCAGGGCTTCGCCTAAGCACTACGACAATATGACCGGAGGCGTAAACTATGGAGGGGGCGCCGCACACGGCTAGGAATCAATGTTGTGTCTTCTAGCGGTGCCCCCCCCCTCATATATATAGGTTGGAGGGGAGGAGAGGCCGCCAAGGGGGTGCCCCAAGTAGGAGGAATCCTACTTGGGAGCCTCCCAATTCGGCCTCCCCCCTTCCATATTCATCCGGAGGGGGAAGGAAGGAGGAGGGAGGTGAGAAGGAAGGGGGTGGTCGAATCCCTCCCCTTCCTTGCTCTCTTCTCCTCTTTCCTTCCACCTTTTTTTGCCTACATGGGGCGCACCAGCCCCCTAGGGGCTGGTGTGTCCCCTTCTTGGCCCATTAGGCCCATGTATTTGCCGGGCGGATGCCGAAACCCCTTCCAGTGACCCGATATGTACCCGGTACCCCCAGAACAGTTCTGGTGTCCGAATATCATCGTCCTATATATGAATCTTTACCTCTCGACCATTTCGAGACTCCTCGTCATGTTTGTGATCTCATCCGGGACTTCGAACAACATTCAGTGACCAAATCACATAACTCATATAATACAAAATCGTCATCGAAAGTTAAGTGTGCAGACCCTACGGGTTCGAGAACTATGTAGACATGACCGAGACACCTCTCCGGTCAATAACCAACAACGGAACTTGGATGCTGATATTGGTTCTCACATATTCTACGAAGATCTTTATCGGTCGTACCGTAATGACAACATACGTTATTCCCTTTGTCATCGGTATGTTATTTGACCGAGATTCGATCATCGGTATCTTCATACCTAGTTCAATCTCGTTACCGGCAAGTCTCTTTACTCATTCCATAATGCATCATCCCGCAACTAACTCATTAATCAGATTGCTTGCAAGGCTTATTATGATGTGCATTACCTAGAGGGCCTGGAGATACCTCTCCGATACTCGGAGTGACAAATCCTAATCTCGATCTATGCCAACCCAACAAACACCTTCGAAGATACCTGTAGAGCATCTTTATAATGACCCAGTTACGTTGTGACGTTTGATAGCACACAAGGTATTCCTCCGGTATCCGGGAGTTGCATAATCTCGTAGTCGAAGGAATATGTATTTGACATGAAGAAAGCAATAGCAATAAAACTGAACGATCAATACGCTAAGCTAACGGATGGGTCTTGTCCATCACATCATTCTCCTAATGATGTGATCCCGTTCATAAAATGACAAGACATGTCTATGGTTAGGAAACTTAACCATCTTTGATTAACGAGCTAGTCTAGTAGAGGCTTACTAGGGACACATTGTTTTGTCTATGTATCCACACATGTATCAAGTTTCTCGTTAATACAATTCTAGCATGAATAATAAACATTTATCATGATATAAGGAAATATAAAATATAAACTTTATTATTGCCTCTAGGGCATATTTCCTTCAGTCTCCCACTTGCACTAGAGTCAATAATCTAGTTCACATCGCCATGTGATTTAACACCAATAGTTCACATCTTTATCAGATTAACCCATAGTTCACATCGCCATGTGACCAACACCCAAAGGGTTTACTAGGCTCAATAATCTAGTTCACATCGCTATGTGATTAACACCCAAAGAGTACTCACGTGTGATCATGTTTTGCTTGTGAGAGAAGTTTAGTCAACGGGTCTGTCACATTCAGAGCCGTATGTATTTTGCAAATTTTCTATGTCTACAATGCTCCGCACGGAGCTACTCTAGCTAATTGCTCCCACATCAAGTATGTATCCAGATTGAGACTCAGAGTCATCCGGATCGGTGTAAAAGCTTGCATCGACGTAACTCTTTACGACGAACTCTTTATTACCTCCATAACCGAGAAATATTTCCTTAGTCCTCTTAGGTAACTAAGGATAACTTTGACCGTTCTCCAGTGATCTACTCCTAGATCACTATTGTACTCCCTTGCCAAACTCATGGCAAGGTATACAATAGGTCTGGTACACAACATGGCATAATTTGTAGAACCTATGGCTGAGCCATAGGGAATGACTTTCATTCTCTCTCTATCTTCTGCCATGGTCGGGCTTTGAGTCTTACTCAACTTCACACCTTGCAACACATGCAAGAACCTTTCTTTGACTGATCCATTTTGAACTTCTTCGAAATCTTGTCAAGGTATGTGCTTTGTGAAAGTCCTATTAAGCGTCTCGATCTATCCCTATAGATCTTGATGCCCAATATATAAGTAGCTTCACCGAGGCCTTTCATTGAAAAAATTCTTATTCAAGTATCCTTTTATGCTATCCAGAAATTCTATATCATTTCCAATCAACAATATGTCATCCACATATAATATCAGAAATGCTACAAGGCTCCCACTCACTTTCTTGTAAATACATGCTTCACCATAAGTCTGTATAAAATCATATGCTTTGATCACCTTATCAAAGGGATATTCCAACTCCGAGATGCTTGTACCAGTCCATAGATGGATCGCTGGAGTTTGCACACTTTGTTAGCACCTTTAGGATCGACAAAAACTTCTGGTTGCATAGTATACAACTCTTCTTTAAGAAATCCATTAAGGAATGCAGTTTCGACATCCATTTGCCAGATTTCATAAAATGTGACAATTGCTAACATGATTCGGATAGACTTAAGCATCGCTACGAGTGAGAAAATCTAACCGTAGTCAATGATGCGGCTTGAAGCTATGTCGGTATTTCCCCAAAGAGGAAGGGATGATGCAACACAACAGCGGTAGGTATTTCCCTCAGATATGAAACCAAGGTTAACGAACCAGTAGGAGAACCAAGCAACACAACATAAACAGCCCCTGCACACAGATAACAAATCCTCGCAACCCAACGTGTTAAAGGGGTTGTCAATCCCTTCCGGGTACCGCGCCTCAAGATAGGCAAACGGACGTGAGATAGAATTGTAGTAGATTGATAGATCGAATGCAAAATAAAATAAATAAGAATAAATTGCAGCAAGGTATTTTTGTATTTTGGTTTAATATATATGAAAATAAAAGCAAAGGAAAATAGATCGCAAAGGGAAATAATATGAGAAAGAGACCCGGGGCCGTAGGTTTCACTAGTGGCTTCTCTAGAGAAAAATAGCAAACGGTGGGCGAACAAATTACTGTTGGGCAATTGATAGAACTTAAGTGATCATGACGATATCCAGGCAATGATCATTACATAGGCATCACATCCAAGATTAGTAGACCGACTCCTGCCTGCATCTACTACTATTACTCCACGCATCGACCGCTATCCAGCATGCCTCTAGTGTATTAAGTGAAGGAAATATGCTCTAGAGGCAATAATAAAGTTATTATTTATTTCCTTATATCATGATAAATGTTTATTATTCATGCTAGAATTGTATTAACCGGAAACATAATACATGTGTGAATACATAGACAAACATAGTGTCACTAGTATGCCTCTACTTTACTAGCTCGTTGAATAAAAGGTGGTTAAGTTTCCTAGCCATGGACAAAAGAGTTGTCATTTGATTAACGGGATCACATCATTAGGAGAATGATGTGATTGACATGATCCATTCCGTTAGCCTAGCACTTGATCGTTTAGTATGCTGCTATTGCTTTCTTCATGACTTATACATGTTCCTGTAACTATGAGATTATGCAACTCCGCCACGGAGGAACACTTTGGTGCTACCAAACGTCACAACGTAATCGGGTGATTATAAAGGAGTACTACAGGTGTCTCCAAAAGTACATGTTGGGTTGGCGATTTCGAGATTAGGTTTTGTCACTCCGATTGTCGGAGAGGTATCTCTGGCCCTCTCGGTAATGCACATCACATAAGCCTTGCAAGCATTGCAACTAATAAGTTAGTTGTAAGATGATGTATTACGGAACGAGTAAAGAGACTTGTCGATGACGAGATTGAACTAGGTATTGGATACCGACGATCGAATCTCGGGCAAGTAACATACCGATGACAAAGGGAACAACGTATGTTGTTATGCGGTTTGACCGATAAAGATCTTCGTAGAATATGTAGGAGCCAATATGGGCATCCAGGTCCCGCTATTGGTTATTTACCGAGAATAGTTCTAGGTCATGTCTACATAGTTCTCGAACCCGTAGGGTCCGCACGCTTAAGGTTTCGATGACAGTTATATTATGAGTTTATGAGTTTTGATTAGGGGTGGAAAGTGGTAGCGGATAATCCGAAATATCCGATATTCGTATTCGAGAAAATGCCTATTCGTATCCGAAACTTCCGCATCCGAACCAAAACGGATATGAAAATTATTCGTATCCGAATTTATTAAACAAATAATAAATAAAATATGGTAGGAGATTTTGACACAAATATGGATATGGAAGTGGATATATCCGTATCCGAATAAGATTATGGGAGGTAATTTTCAAAATTCTAGACTCAGTATTCCAATTATCCAACATAAAACCCAAATAAGGGGTCAAATTTTACTCTTTATATGATTGAACTTATAAATAATTATGCATTACAATAGTATTTATTCATAAACCTATTTATCATTGACTTATTGTATGTCACAAGTTGATTATTTCAGGTCACATAGCTATCGACTAATTTACTTAAGCAATATGTTGATATTATTCGTATCCGTTCCGAATCAAGAAAATATCCGATATGTATCCGTATTCGAATAATATCAGAGCCGCATCCGTATCCGATAACATCCGTATTCGGATTCGTATTCGTTTTGAAAATATGAAAATGGAAGTGGTAAGAGCACTATCCGATCCGCATCCGATCCGTTTCCACCCCTAGTTTTGATGTACCGAAGGAGTTCGGAGTCCCGGATGAGATCGGGGACATGACGAGGAGTCTCGAAATGGTTGAGACGTAAAGATCGATATATTGGACGACTATATTCGGAGTTCGGAAAGGTTCCGAATGATTCGGTATTTTTCGAGTACCGGAGAGTTACGGAATTCGCGGGGAGAAGTATTGGGCCTTATTGGGCCTGCGGAAGAGAGAGGGGCTGCCTAGGGCAAGCCGCGCCCCATGGCCTAGTCCGAATTGGACTAGGGAGGCCGCACCCTTCCTTCCTTCCTTCTCTCTTCCCTTACTTGTCTCCTACTCCTAATACATGGAAGGACTCCTAGTTGGACTAGGAAGGGGAATCCTACTCCGGTGGGAGTAGGACTCCCCATGGCGCGCCCTCCTAGGGCCGGCCTCCTCCTCCCTCCCTCATTTATATACGGGGGCAGGGGGCACCCCATGAACACACAAGTTGATCTACGTGATCGTTCTTAGCCGTGTGCGGTGCCCCCCTCCACCATATTCCACTTCGGTCATATCGTCATGAGCTTAGGCGAAGCCCTGCGCCGTGAAGTCATATCGTCATGAGCTTAGGCGAAGCCCTGCGTCGGTGGAGCATCATCATCGTCACCACACCGTCGTCTTGACGGAACTCATCCCCGACGCTTTCTGGATCGGAGCCCGGGATCGTCATCGAGCTGAGCGTGTGCTGAACTCGGAGGTGCCGTGACGTTCGGTACTTGGATCGGTCGGATCGTGAAGACGTCGACTACATCAACCGCGTTGTTATAACGCTTCCGCTTTCGGTCTACGAGGGTACGTGGACATACACTCTCCCCTCTCGTTGCTATGCCATCACCATGGTCTTGCGTGTGCGTAGGAAATTTTTTGAAATTATTACGTTCCCCAACAGTGGTATCAGAGCCTGGTTTTATGCGTTGATATCATATGCACGAGTAGAACACAAGTGAGTTGTGGGCGATATAAGTCATACTGCTTACCAGCATGTCATACTTTGGTTCGGCGGTATTGTGAGATGAAGCGGCCCGGACCGACATTACGCCAGACGCTTACGCGAGACTGGTTTCACCGCTTGAGCACTAGTTGCTTAAAGGTGACCGGCGGGTGTCTGTTTCTCTCACTTTAGTTGAACCGAGTGTGGCTACGCCCGGTCCTTGCGAAGGTTAAAACAGCACCAACTTGACAAACTATCGTTGTGGTTTTAATGCGTAGGTAAGAACGGTTCTTGCTCAGCCCGTAGCAGCCACGTAAAACTTGCAACAACAAAGTAGAGGACGTCTAACTTGTTTTTGCAGGGCATGTTGTGATGTGATGTGGTCAAAACGTGATGCTATATTTTATTGTATGAGATGATCATGTTTTGTAACCGAGTTATCGGCAACTGGCAGGAGCCATATGGTTGTCGCTTTATTGTATGAAATGCAAACGCCATGTAATTGCTTTACTTTATCACTAAGCAGTAGCGATAGTCGTAGAAGCGATAGTTGGCAAGGCGACAACGATGCTACGATGGAGATCAAGGTGTCGCGCGGTGGCGATGGTGATCATGACGGTGCTTGGCGATGGAGATCACAAGCACAAGATGATGATGACCATATCATATCACTTATATTGATTGCATGTGATGTTTATCCTTTATGCATCTTATCTTGCTTTGATTGACGGTAGCATTATAAGATGATCTCTCACTAAAATTATCAAGAAGTGTTCTCCCCAGTATGCACCGTTGCGAAAGTTCTTCGTCTTTGAGACACCACGTGATGATCGGGTGTGATAGGCTCTACGTTCAAATACAACGGTGCAAAACAGTTGCGCCGCGAATACTCAGGTTAAACTTGACGAGCCTAGCATATAACAGATATGGCCTCGGAACACGGAGACCGAAGGTCGGCGTGAATCATATAGTAGATATGATCAACATATTGATGTTCACTGTTGAAACTACTCCATCTCACGTGACGATCGGACATGGTGTAGTTGATATGGATCACGTAATCACTTAGAGGATTAGAGGGATGTCTATCTAAGTGGGAGTTCTTAAGTAATATGATTAATTGAACTTTAATTTATCATGAACTTAGTCCTGGTAGTATTTTGCAAAATTATGTTGTAGATCAATAGCTCGCGTTGTTGCTTTCATATGTTTGTTTTGATATGTTCCTAGAGAAATTATGTTGAAAGATGTTAGTAGCAATGATGCGGATTGGATCCGTGATCTGAGGTTTATCCTCATTGCTGCACAGAAGAATTATGTCCTTAAAGCACCGCTAGGTGACAGACCTATTAGGAGCAAATGCGAGCGTTATGAGCGTTTGGCTAGCTCAATATGATGACTACTTGATAGTTTAGTGCACCATACTTAACGGCTTAGAATCGGGACTTCAAAGGCGTTTTGAGCGTCATGGACCATATGAGATGTTCCAGGAATTGAAGTTAATATTTCAAGCAAATACCGAGTTGAGAGATATGAAGTCTCAAACAAGTTCTATAGCTAAAAGATGGAGGAGAATCGCTCAACTAGTGAGCATGTGCTCAGATTGTCTGGGTACTTCAATCGCTTGAATCAAGTGGGAGTTAATCTTCCAGATAAGATAGTGATTGACAGAATTCTCTAGTCACCATCACTAAGTTACTAGAACTTCGTGATGAACTATAGTATGCAAGGGATGACGAAAACAATTCCCAAGCTCTTCGCGATGCTAAAATCGACGAAGGTAGAAATCAAGAAAAACATCAAGTGTTGATGGTTGACAAGACCACTAGTCTCAAGGAAAAGGGCAAAGGGAAGAAGGGAACTTCAAGAAGAGCGGCAAGCAAGTTGCTACTCGGTGAAGAAGCCCAAGTCTGGACCTAAGCACGAGACTAAGTGCTTTTGCTGCAATGGAACTGGTCACCGAAGCGGAACTACCCCAAGTATTTGGCGGATAAGAAGGATGGCAAAGTGAACAAAGGTATATTTGATATACAGATTATTGATGTGTATTTTACTAGTGTTCGTAGCAACCCCTCGGTATTTGACACTAGTTTAGTTGCTAAGAGTAGTAACTCGAAATGGGAGTTGCAGAATGAACAGAAACTGGTTGAAGGGGAAGTGACGATGAGTGTTGGAAGTTGTTCCAGGATTGATATGATCATCATCGCACACTCCCTATACTTTCGGGATTAGTGTTAAACCTAAATAAATGTTATTTGGCGTTTGCGTTGAGCATAAATATGATTTGATCATGTTTATTGCAATACGGTTATTCATTTAAAGTCAGAGAATAATTGTTGTTTTGTTTACATGAATAAAACCTTCAATGGTCATACACCCAATGAAAATAGTTTGTTGGATCTCGATCGTAGTGATACACATATTCATAATATTGATGCCAAAAGATGCAAAGTTAATAATGATAATGCAAATTATTTGTGGCACTGCCGTTTGGGTCATATCGGTGTAAAGCACATGAAGAAACTCCATAAAGATGGATCTTCGGAATCACTTGGTTATGAATCATTTGATGCTTGCGAACCGTGCTTTTTGGCAAGATGACTAAAACTCCGTTCTTGAACAATGGAGCGAGCAACAAACTTGTTGGAAATAATACATTCGATGTATGCAGACCAATAAGTATTAAGGCTCATGGCGGTATCGTTATTTTGACCTTCACAGATGATTTGAGCAGATATGGGTATATCTACTTGATGAAACATAAGTCTGAAACATTTGAAAAGTTCAAAGAATTTCAGAGTGAAGTGGAAAATCATCGTAACAAGAAATATAAAGTTTCTACGATCTGATCATGGAGACGAATATTTGAGTTACGAGTTTGGTCTTCATTTAAAACAATGTGAAATAGTTTCAAGAACTCACGCCACGGAACACCACAATATAATGGTGTGTCCGAGCGTCAGAACCGCACTTTATTGGATATGGTGTGATCTATGATGTCTCTTATTAATTTACCATTACCGTTTTGGGGTTATGCATTAGAGACAGTTGCATTCACGTTAAAAAGGGCACCATCTAAATCCGTTGAGACGACACTATATGAACTGTGGTTTAGCAAGAAACCCAAGTTGTCGTTTCTTAAAGTTTGGAGTTGTGATGCTTATGTGAAAAAGTTTTCACCTGATAAGCTCGAACCCAAATCGGAGAAGTGCGTCTTCATAGAATACCCAAAGGTAACTATTGGGTACACCTTCTATCACAGATCTGAAGGCAAGATTTTCGTTGCTAAATTCGGATCCTTTCTAGAGAAGGAGTTTCTCTCGAAAGAAGTGAGTGGGAGGAAAGTAGAACTTGATGAGATAATCAGATCTGCTCCTTATTGGAAAGTAGTTCATCACAAGAAACGGTTCTGTGACAACTACACCAATTAGTGAGGAAACTAATGATATTGATCATGAAAATTCAGATCAAGTTACTACTGAACTTCGTAGGTCAATCAGAGTAAAATACGCACCAGAGTGGTACGGTAATCCTATTATGGAAGTCATGTTACTTGACCATGGCGAACCTACAAACTATGAAGAAGCGATGGTGAGCCCAGATTCATAAAATGGCTGGAAGCCATGAAATCTGAGATGGGATCCATGTATGAGAACAAAGTATGGACTTTGGTTGACTTGCCCGATGATCGGCAAGCCATTGAGAATAAATGGATCTTTAAGAAGAAGACTGACGATGGTAATGTAATCGTCTATAAAGCTCGACTTGTTGCGAAAGGTTTTCGACAAGTTCAAGGGGTTGACTACGATGAGACTTTCTCACCGTAGCGATGCTTAAGTCTGTCCGAATCATGTTAGCAATTGCCGCATTTTATGATTATGAAATTTGGCAAATGGATGTGAAAACTGCATTCTTGAATGGATTTCTAGAAGAAGAGTTGTATATGATGCAACCAGAAGGTTTTGTTGATCCAAAGGGTGCTAATAAAGTGTGCAAGCTCCAGCGATCAATTTATGGTGCAGTGCAAGCCTCTCGAGTTGGAATAAATGATTTGATAGTGTGATCAAAGCATATGGTTTTATCTGAGACTTTTGGAGAAGCCTGTATTTACAAGAAAGTGAGTGGGAGCACTACAGCATTTCTGATAAGTATATGTGAATGGCATATTGTTGATCAGAAATAATGTAGAATTATTCTGCAAAGCATAAAGGAGTATTTGAAAGGAGTTTTTCAAAGAAGGACCTCGGTGAAGCTGCGTACAAATTGAGCATCAAGATCTATTGAGATAGATCAAAACGCTTGATAAATTTTTTCAATAAGTACATACCTTGTCAAGATTTTGAAGTAGTTCAAAATGGAACAGTCAAAGAAAAGTTCTTGCCTGTGTTGCAAAGGTGTGAAATTGAGTAAGACTCAAATCCCGACCACGGCAGAAAATAGAAAAGAGAATGAAAGTCATTCCCTATGCCTCAGTCATAGGTTCTATAAAGTATGCTATGCTATGTACCGGACCTATTGTATACCTTGCTCGATTTTGGCAAGGAGTACAATAGTGATCTAGGAGTAGATCCTTTGGACATTGGTCAAGAACATCCTTAGTGAGGACTAAGGAAATATTTCTCGATTATGGAGGTGATAAAAGAGCCCGTCGTAAAGAGTTACATCGATGCAAGCTTTTACACCGATCCGATGACTCTAAGTCTTAATCTGGATACATATTGAAAGTGGGAGCAATTAGCTAGAGTAGCTCCGTGCGAGCATTATAGACATAGAATATTTGCAAAATACATACGGCTCAAATGTGATGTACCCGTTGACTAAGATTCTCTCACGAGCAAAACATGATCATACCTTAGCACTCTTTGGGTGTTAATCACATAGCGATGTGAACTAGATTATTGACTCTAGCAAACCCTTTGGGTGTTGGACACATGACGATGTGAACTATGGGTGTTAATCACATACAGATGTGAATATTAGTGTTGAATCACATGATGATGTGAACTAGATTATTGACTCTAGTGCAAGTGGGAGACTGAAGGAAATATGCTCTAGAGGCAATAATAAAGTTATTATTTATTTCCTTATATCATGATAAATGTTTATTATTCATGCTAGAATTGTATTAACCGGAAACATAATACATGTGTGAATACATAGACAAACATAGTGTCACTAGTATGCCTCTACTTGACTAGCTCGTTGAATCAAAGATGGTTAAGTTTCCTAGCCATGGACAAAAGAGTTGTCATTTGATTAACGGGATCACATCATTAGGAGAATGATGTGATTGACATGATCCATTCCATTAGCCTAGCACTTGATCGTTTAGTATGCTGCTATTGCTTTTTTCATGACTTATACATGTTCCTGTAACTATGAGATTATGCAACTCCCGTTTACCGGAGGAACACTTTGGGTGCTACCAAACGTCACAACGTAACTGGGTGATTATAAAGGAGTACTACAGGTGTCTCCAATGGTACATGTTGGGTTGGCGTATTTCGAGATTAGGTTTTGTCACTCCGATTGTCGGAGAGGTATCTTTAGGCCCTCTCGGTAATGCACATCACATAAGCCTTGCAAGCATTGCAACTAATAAGTTAGTTGTAAGATGATGTATTACGGAACGAGTAAAGAGACTTGTCAGTGACGAGATTGAACTAGGTATTGGATACCGACGATCGAATCTCGGGCAAGTAACATACCGATGACAAAGGGAACAACGTATGTTGTTATGCGGTTTGACCGATAAAGATCTTCGTAGAATATGTAGGAGCCAATATGGGCATCCAGGTCCCGCTATTGGTTATTGACCGAGAATAGTTCTAGGTCATGTCTACATAGTTCTCGAATCCGTAGGGTCCGCACGCTTAAGGTTTCGATGCGATGCTTATATTATGAGTTTATGAGTTTTGATGTACGAAGGAGTTCGAGTCCCGGATGAGATCGGGGACATGACGAGGAGTCTCGAAATGGTCGAGACGTAAAGATCGATATATTGACGACTATATTCGAGTTCGGAAAGGTTCGAATGATTCGGTATTTTTCGAGTACCAAGAGTTACGGAAATTCGCCGGGAGAAGTATTGGGCTTTATTGGGCCCTGCAGAAAGAGAGAGGGCTGCCTAGGGCAGGCCGCGCCCCATGGCCTAGTCCGAATTGGACTAGGGGAGGGCCGCACCCTTCCTTCCTTCCTTCTCTCTTCCCTTACTTGTCTCCTACTCCTAATACATGGAAGGACTCCTAGTTGGACTAGGAAGGGAATCCTACTCCGGTGGGAGTAGGACTCCCCATGGCGCGCCCTCCTAGGGCCGGCCTCCTCCCCCTCCCTCCTTTATATCACGGGGCAGGGGCACCCCATGAACACACAAGTTGATCTACGTGATCGTTCTTAGCCGTGTCGGTGCCCCCTCCACCATATTCCACTTCGGTCATATCGTCATGGAGCTTAGTGAAGCCTGCGCCGGTGAAGTCATATCGTCATGGAGCTTAGGCGAAGCCCTGCGTCGGTGGAGCATCATCATCGTCACCACACCGTCGTCTTGACGGAACTCATCCCCGACGCTTTGCTGGATCGGAGCCCGGGGATCGTCATCGAGCTGAACGTGTGCTGAACTCGGAGGTGCCGTACGTTCGGTACTTGGATCGGTCGGATCGTGAAGACGTCGACTACATCAACAGCGTTGTTATAACGCTTCCATGGTCTCTGAGGCGTGGACATACACTCTCCCCTCTCGTTGCTATGCCATCACCATGGTCTTACGTGTGCGTAGGAATTTTTTTGAAGTTACTACGTTCCCCAACATTAAGTTCATGGAGAAACGGAGTAATGCAATAAGAATGATGACATGATGTAGACAAGATCTATCTATGTAGAGATAGACCCCATCGTTTTATCCTTAGTAGCAACGATACATACATGTCGGTTCCCTTTCTGTCACTCGGATCAAGCACCGTAAGATCTAACCCACTACAAAGCACCTCTTCCCATTGCAAGATCAGTAGATCAAGTTGGGCAAACAAAACCCAAATATCAGAGAAGAAATACGAGGCTATAAGTAATCATGCATAAAATAGATCAAATAAACTCAAATACTTTCATGGATATAAAAAAATAGATCTGATCATAAACTCAAAGTTCATCGATCCCAACAAACACACCGCAAAAAGAGTTACATCATATGGATCTCCAAGAGACCATTGTATTGAGAATCCAGAGGGAGAGCGGAAGCCATCTAGCTACTAACTACCGAGCCGAAGGTCTACAAAGAACTACTCACGCATCATCGGAGAGGCACCAATGGAGGTGGTGAACCCCATTTGAGATGGTGTCTAGATTGGATCTGGTGGTTCTGGACTCTGCATTGGCTGGATCGATATTTCGTCGACTCCCCTAGGGTTTTGGGAATATTGGGGCCACAGGTGCCTGTTCCATTTCATGTTCCATTTTAGGTTCATGAATTTTGGAAGAGGTCCTTTCCTGTGACACACTTAGTCGGAAGTGAATTTTCTCGCCTTTCGACTACCAGTAGGCCAGTCCACAGGGTATTTATAGAGCAAAGAGGCGGTCCGTGAAGGAAATATGCCCTATAGGCAATAATAAAGTTATTATTTATTTCCTTATATCATGATAAATGTTTATTATTCATGCTAGAATTGTATTAACCGGAAACATAATACTTGTGTGAATAGATAGACAAACAGAGTGTCACTAGTATGCCTCTACTTGACTAGCTCGTTGTTCAAAGATGGTTATGTTTCCTAGCCATTAACATGAGTTGTCATTTGATTAACGGGATCACATCATTAGAATAATGATGTGATTGACTTGACCCATTCCGTTAGCTTAGCACACGATCGTTTAGTATTCTGCTATTGCTTTCTTCATGACTTATACATGTTCCTATGACTATGAGATTATGCAACTCCCGTTTACCGGAGGAACACTTTGTGTGCTACCAAATGTCACACTTTGTATCTCTGGGCCCACTCATTAATGCACATCACTATATGCCTTGCAAGCATTGTAACTAATGAGTTAGTTGCGGGATGATGTATTACGGAACGAGTAAAGAGACTTGTCGGTAACGAGATTGAACTAGGTATTGAGATACCGACGATCGAATCTCGGGCAAGTAACATACCGATGACAAAGGGAACAACGTATGTTGTTATGCGGTTTGACCGATAAAGATCTTCGTAGAATATGTGGGAGCCAATATGGGCATCCAGGTTCCGCTATTAGTTATTGACTGGAGAAGTGTCTCGGTCATATCTACATAGTTCTCGAACCCGTAGGGTCCGCACGCTTAAAGTTTGATGACGGTTATATTATGAGTTTATGTGTTTCGATGTACCGAAGATAGTTCGGAGTCCCGGATGTGATCACGGACATAACAGGGAGTCTCAAAATGGTCGAGACGTAAAGATCGATATATTGGGCGACTATGTTTGGACACTGGAAAGGTTCCGGAAAGTTTCGGACATTTTATCGGAGTACCGGGGGTTACCGGAACCCCCCGGGAACTAATGGGCCTTGTTGGGCCCTAGTGGAGAGAGAGAGAGGGGCCGGCCAGGGCAAGAGGCGCGCCCCCTCCCCTTGAGTCCAAATAGGAC
Source organism: Aegilops longissima (assembly GCA_021605205.1). Classification (NCBI taxonomy): domain Eukaryota; kingdom Viridiplantae; phylum Streptophyta; class Magnoliopsida; order Poales; family Poaceae; genus Aegilops; species Aegilops longissima. The sequence goes on from CM038681.1 coordinate 607,425,645, forward strand.
AAGGAAAGGGCGGGCGGCGCCCCCTTGCCTTTCCCCTCTCCCACTCCTTCCTCCCCCTCCTCCTTAGACTAGGAAAGGGAGGGGCAAACCTACTTGGAGTAGGTTTCCCCCTCCTAGGGCGCGCCACCCCCTTGGCCGGCCCTCTCCTCCTCCCCCCTTTATATACGGAGGAGGGGGGCACCCCATAGACACAACAATTGATGTCTTGATCTCTTAGCCGTGTGCGGTGCCCCCCTCCACCATAATCCACCTCGATAATATCGTAGCGGTGCTTAGGCGAAGCCCTGCGTCGGCAGAACATCATCATCATCACCACGCCGTCGTGCTGACGAAACTCTCCCTCAACACTCGGCTGGATCGAAGTTCAAGGGACGTCATCGAGCTGAACGTGTGCTGAACTCGGAGGTGCCGTACGTTCGATACTTGATCGGTCAGATCGAGAAGACGTACGACTACATCAACCACGTTGTCTTGGCCTTCGCTTTCGGTCTACGAGGGTACGTGGACAACACTCTCCCCTCTCGTTGCTATGCATCACCATGATCCTGTGTGTGCGTAGGATTTTTTTTGAAATTACTACGTTCCCCAACAGTGGTATCAGAGTCAGGTTTTATGCGTAGATGTTATTTGCACGAGTAGAACACAAGTGAGTTGTGGGCGATACAAGTCATACTTCTTACCAGCATGTCATACTTTGGTTCGGCGGTATTGTTGGATGAAGCGGCCCAGACCGACATTACGCGTATGCTTATGCGAGACTGGTTCTACCGACGTGCTTTGCACATAGGTGGCTTGCGGGTGTGAGTTTCTCCAACTTTAGTTGAACCGAGTGTGGCTACGCCCGGTCCTTGAGAAGGTTAAAACAGCACTAACTTGACAAACTATCGTTGTGGTTTTGATGCGTAGGTAAGAACGGTTCTTGCTCAGCCCGTAGCAGCCACGTAAAACTTGCAACAACAAAGTAGAGGACATCTAACTTGTTTTTGCAGGGCATGTTCTGATGTGATATGGTCAAGGCATGATGCTATATTTTATTGTATGAGATGATCATGTTTTGTAACCGAGTTATCGGCAACTGGCAGGAGCCATATGGTTTTCGCTTTATTGTATGCAATGCAATCGCCCTGTAATGCTTTACTTTATCACTAAGCGGTAGCGATAGTCGTAGAAGCATAAGTTGGCGAGACGACAACAATGCTACGATGGAGATCAAGGTATCGCGCCGGTGACGATGGTGATCATGACGGTGCTACGAAGATGGAGATCACGAGCACAAGATGATGATGGCCATATCATATCACTTATATTGATGTTTATCTTTTATGCATCTTATCTTGCTTTGATTGACGGTAGCATTATAAGATGATCTCTCACTAAATTATCAAGGTATAAGTGTTCTCCGTGAGTATGCACCGTTGCGAAAGTTCTTCATGCTGAGACACCACGTGATGATAGGGTGTGATAGGCTCTACGTTCAAATACAACGGGTGCAAAACAGTTGCACACGTGGATTACTCAGGTTAAACTTGACGAACCTAGCATATAACAGATATGGCCTCGGAACACTGAGAAGGAAAGGTCGAGCGTGAACCATATAGTAGATATGATCAACATAGTGATGTTCACCATTGAAACTACTCCATCTCACGTGATGATCGGATATGGTTTAGTTGATATGTATCACGTGATCACTTAGAAGATTAGAGGGATGTCTATCTAAGTGGGAGTTCTTAAGTAATATGATTAACTGAACTTAAATTTATCATGAACTTAGTACCTGATAGTATCTTGCTTGTCTATGTCGTTGTAGATAGATGGCCCATGCTGTTGTTCTATTGAATTTTAATGCGTTCCTTGAGAAAGCAAAGTTGAAAGATGATGGTAGCAATTACACGGACTGGGTCCGTAACTTCAGGATTATCCTCATTGCTGCACAGAAGATTTACGTCCTGGAAGCACCGCTAGGTGCCAAACCTGCTGCAGGAGCAACATCAGATGTTATGAACGTTTGGCAGGGCAAAACTGATGACTACTCGATAGTTCAGTGTGCCATGCTTTACGGCTTAGAACCGGGACTTCAACGACGTTTTGAACGTCATGGAGCATATGAGATGTTCCAGGAGTTGAAGTTAATATTTCAAGCAATTGCGCGGATTGAGAGATATGAAGTCTCCAATAAGTTCTACAACTGTAAGATGGAGGAGAATAGTTCTGTCAGTGAGCATATACTCAGAATGTCTGGGTATAACAATCACTTGATTCAACTAGGAGTTAATCTTCCGGATGATAGCGTCATTGACAGAATACTTCAATCACTGCCACCAAGCTACAAGAGCTTCGTGATGAACTATAACATGCAAGGGATGGATAAGACGATTCCCGAGCTCTTCGCAATGGTAAAGGCTGCGGAGGTAGAAATCAAGAAGGAACATCAAGTGTTGATGCTCAACAAGAGCACCAGTTTCAAGAAAAAGGGCAAAGGGAAGAAGAAGGGCAACTTCAAGAAGAACAGCAAACAAGTTGCTGCTCGGGAGAAGAAACCCAAGTCTGGACCTAAGCCTGAGACTGAGTGCTTCTACTGCAAACAGACTGGTCACTGGAAGCGGATCTGCCCCAAGTATTTGGCGGATAAGAAGGATGGCAAGGTGAACAAAGGTATATGTGATATACATGTTATTGATGTGTACCTTACTAATGCTCGCAATAGCACCTGGGTAGTTGATACTGGTTCTGTTGCTAATATTTGCAACATGAAACAGGGACTACGGATTAAGTGAAGATTGGCTAAGGACGAGGTGACGATGCGCGTGGGAAATGGTTCCAAAGTCGATGTGATGGCGGTCGGCACGCTACCTCTACATCTACCTTCGGGATTAGTTTTAGACCTGAATAATTGTTATTTGGTGCCAGTGTTGAGCATGAACATTATATCTGGATCTTGTTTGATGCGAGACGGTTATTTATTTAAATCAGAGAATAATGGTTGTTCTATTTATATGAGTAATATCTTTTACGGTCATGCACCCTTGAAGAGTGGTCTATTTTTGTTGAATCTCGATAGTAGTGATACACATATTCATAATATTGAAGCCAAAAGATGCAGAGTTGATAATGATAGTGCAACTTATTTATGGCACTGCCGTTTAGGTCATATTGGTGTAAAGCGCATGAAGAAACTCCATACTGATGGACTCTTGGAACCACTTGATTATGAATCACTTGGTACTTGCGAACCATGCCTCATGGGCAAGATGACTAAAACACCGTTCTGCGGAACTATGGAGTGAGCAACAGATTTGTTGGAAATCATACATACAGATGTATGTGGTCCAATGAATGTTGAGGCTCACGACGGGTACCGTTATTTTCTCACCTTCACAGATGATTTAAGCAGATATGGGTATATCTACTTAATGAAACATAAGTCTGAAACATTTGAAAAGTTCAAAGAATTTCAGAGTGAAGTTGAAAATCATCGTAACAAGAAAATAAAGTTTCTACGATCTGATCGTGGAGGAGAATATTTGAGTTACGAGTTTGGTCTTTATTTGAAACAATGCGGAATAGTTTTGCAACTCACGCCACCCGGAACACCACAATGTAATGGTGTGTCCGAACATCGTAATCATACTTTACTAGATATGGTGCGATCTATGATGTCTCTTACTGATTTACCGCTATCATTTTGGGGTTATGCTTTAGAGACAGCTGCATTCACGTTAAATAGGGCACCATCGAAATCCGTTGAGACGAGGCCTTATGAACTGTGGTTTGGCAAGAAACCAAAGTTGTCGTTTCTTAAAGTTTGGGGCTGCGATGCATATGTGAAAAAGCTTCAAACTGATAAGCTCGAACCCAAATCGGAGAAATGTGTCTTCATAGGATACCAAAAGGAAACTTTTGGGTACACCTTCTATCAACAAGCAACCATGTCTTCCAAAATATCAACACTAAAATAAGTTATCCCTAGCCCATCATGCTCAACCATTGATCCATTCATGAAACACACTCGCATATTAACTACACCCAATACTCAAGTACGATCATATTGCCTCCTAGTTGGTGCTTTTATAAAAGAAGATGGATACTCAAATTCAAAAATAAAAATTGCATAAAGTATAATAAAGGCCCTTCGCAGAGGGAAGTAGAGATTTGTAGAGGTGCCAGAGCTTAAAGCGAAAAATTGAGAGATAAAAACGTTTTGGGAGGTGTATCCTTCCCACCAACGAAAACGACTTAGAGTTCCCTACACTTTACATGCTAGATATATCATAGGCGGTTCCCAAACAAAAAATAAAGTTTATTCATTTTTCAACCATATTTTCACTTTCCATGGCTAGCTGTATACACGGTTGCCTTCCGTACCAACACTTTCCTAGGAATTTATTATTTGACAATATAAAGTAAATTCATTTTTCATTTCAGGACTGGGCATCCCTAATACCTTTGCCTTACTCTCGTGCAATGACAAGTGAATAAACACTCATCTGGAGAATAACACATCTAGCATGGAAAATATTAGCCACCCCTCACCGCTCTGCGAGCGAAACGAACACACAAAAGAGAAGTTTATTTTGAAAATTAGAGATGACACATACAAATTTGCTTAGAACAACAAAATAATACCGCATGTAGGTAAATATAGTGGACTCATGTGGCAAAACTGGTCTAAAGGTTTTTGGATGCACAAGTAGAGATCATACTTAGTACAAAATGAAGGCTAGCAAAAGACTGAGAAGCGACCAACCAAGAAACGAATAATCTCATAAGCGAGCATTAAGCATAATTAACACCGAATAATGCACCACAAGTAGGATATAATTTCATTGCATAATTATTGACTTTCGTGCTTGCATAGGGAATCACAAACCTTAACACCAATATTCTTACTAAAGCATAATTACTCATCAACATAACTCACATATCACATCATCATATCTCAAAACTATTACTAAGAATCAAGTTTATTTTGTCCAATGATCTTCATGAAAGTTTTTATTATATCCTTCTTGGATATCTATCACTTTGAAACTAGTTTTATGTGTTGCTTTTGACAAGCTCAAACAAATATAAGTGAAGATCATGAGCATAAATTTTCTTCTTTCTCTCAAATTAATTTAAGTGAAGCAAGAGAGAATTTCTTGAAATTTTTACTAACTCTCAAATAAATCTAAGTGAAGCAAGAGAGCATTTCTTCAAAAATACTAAAGCAGACCGTGCTCAAAAAATATATAAGTGAAGCACTAGAGCAATTCCATAGCTCATAAAAAATTTATGTGAAGCATAGAGAGCAATTCTAACAAGTCATGACATAATTTTGGCTCTCTCAAATAGGTGAGTCCAGCAAGGAATCAAGACTTAAAACACAAAATAAAACAAGCAAAGACTCATATCATACAAGACGCTCCAAGCAGAACACATAGTATGTGACGAATAAAAATATAGCTTCGAGTAAAATACCGATGGTCGTTAGAAGAAAGAGGGGATGCCACTCGGGGGCATCCCCAAGCTTAGTTGTGTGCTCATTTTTGGATAATAGCTTGGGATGCCGGGGCATCACCAAGCTTAGGCTGTTCTTACTCCTTATTCCTTCATCCATCATAAGATAACCCAAAACTTGAAAACTTCAATCACACAAAAGTAAACAAAACCTTTGTGAGATCCGTTAGTAAAAGAAATCAAATCACTACTATAAATACTATACCAAACCAATTCATATTTTTTTTTGCATTATATCTACTGTATTCCAACTTTTTTTATGGCAAAAACTCATCAAAGAAAACCATAGAGCCATCAAAATAAGCACACAATGCAAAGAAAATAGAATCTGTCAAAACAGAACAGTCTGTAGCAATCTGACTATTTTGAAAACTTCTGAAACTCCAAAAATTCTGAAAAATAGGACGACCTGAGCAACTTGTATATTAATCTACTGCAAAATAAATTGGCATTTTATCATGCTCTGGTAAAAACTGAGAATTGTTTTCGTGAGCGCAAAAGTTTTTGTTTTTCAGCAAGATCGAACCACTATCACCCAAGAAGATCCTATAGGCTTTACTTGGCACAAACACTAATTAAAACACAAAAAACACAATCATAACGGTAGCATAATTGTGTAAACACTCAAGAACACAAAGCAAAAAACAAAAATAAATTTTATTCATTGGGTTGCCTCCCAACAAGCGCTACCGTTTTCCGCCCTTAGCTAGGCATAAGATTTCAACGATGCTCACACGAAAGATAATAATTGAAACACAAAGATAGCATCATGAAACATGTGACAAACAAGTTTAAGTCTAACATACTTCCTATGCATAGGAATTTTATAGGAAGACGAATTGTCAAGACAAGAAATATCTAGCTATGCAAAGGAGAGGAATAAAACATTGACAATCTCAACATAACGAGAGGAAATTTAATAACATGAAAATTTCTACAACCATATTTTCCTCTATCATAATAATGATATGTAGGATCATAATCAAATTCAATAATATAGCTATCATATAAAATTGTCTCTCTATGATCCACATGCATAAAAGTCTTATAATCTTCCAACATGGTGGGATTAACATCGACTAAAGTCATGACCTCTCCAAACCCACATTTATCAAAAATTTCATAAGATTGGACATTCTCCGAATATGTGGGATTATTTTTACCTAAAGTTGACGCTCTTCCAAACCCACTTTTAATATTATTGCAAACATTATTATAAATATCATATTCATCACGAGGCTTAAATAAATTCTCAAGATCATAAGAAGAACCTACCCCAATCATGATCATTGCAATAAGTAGTGGACATAGCAAAATTAGCATCCCCAAGCTTGGGGTTTTGCATATTATTAGCACAATTGACATTAATATAATTTATAGTAAAATCATTGCAATCATGCTTTTCATTCAAGGAGCCATCATGAATCACTTCATAAATTTCTTCATCACAATTTTCAGATTCATGAATCTCAAGCAAAACTTCATAAAGATAATCTAGTGCACTCAACTCACTAGCAATTGGTTCATCATGATTGGATATTTTAAAAAGATTAGCAAGTGGATGAGGATCCATATCAATAGATTTTTAGCAAGCAAACATGCAAGCATATAAAAGACACATGGCAACACATGCAAACAAGAGATCTGACGAGAAAAAGGCGAACGTAAAAGAAGGCGAATAAAAACGGCAAATTTTTGTGAAGTGGGGGAGATGAAAATGAGAGGCAAATGGAAAATAATGTAAATTGCGAGGAGATGAGATTTGTGATTGGGAACCTGGTATATGTTGAAGATCCTCCCCGGCAACGGCGCGAGAAATTCCTTTTGATGCGGCTTGAAGCTACGTCAGTATTTCCCCAAAGAGGAAGGGATGATGCAGCACAATAGCGGTATGTATTTCCCTCAGATATGAAACCAAGGTTATCGAACCAGTAGGAGAACCAAGCAACACAACGTAAACAGCCCCTGCACACAGATAACAAATCCTCGCAACCCGACGTGTTAAAGGGGTTGTCAATCCCTTCTGGGTACGGCGCCTTAAGATAGGCAAACGGACGTGAGGTAAAATTGTAGTAGATTGATAGATCGAACACCAAATAAAATAAATAAGAATAAATTGCAGCAAGGTAATTTTGTATTTTTGGTTTAATAGATCTTAAATAAAAGCAAAGGAAAATAGATCGCAAAGGCAAATAATATGAGAAAGAGACCCGGGGGCCGTAGGTTTCACTAGTGGCTTATCTCGAGAAAAATAGCAAACGGTGGGTGAACAAATTATTGTTGGGAAATTGATAGAACTTCTAATAATCATGACGATATCCAGACAATGATCATTACATAGGCATCACGTCCAAGATTAGTAGACCGACTCCTGCCTGCATCTACTACTATTACTCCACACATCGACCACTATCCAGCATGCATCTAGTGTATTAAGTTCATGGAGAAACGGAGTAATGCTAAGAACGATGATATGATGTAGACAAGATCTATCTATGTAGAGATAGACCCCATCGTTTTATCCTTAGTAGCAACGATACATACGTGTCGGTTCCCTTTCTGTCACTCGGATCAAGCACCGTAAGATCTAACCCACTACAAAGCACCTCTTCCCATTGCAAGATCAATAGATCAAGTTGGGCAAACAAAACCCAAATATCGGAGAAGAAATACGAGGCTATAAGTAATCATGCATAAAATAGATCAAATAAACTCAAATACTTTCATGGATATAAAAAAATAGATCTGATCATAAACTCAAAATTCATCGATCCCAACAAACACACCGCAAAAAGAGTTACATCATATGGATCTCCAAGAGACCATTGTATTGATAATTCATACGGAGAGAGGAAGCCATCTAGCCACTAACTACGGACCCAAAGGTCTACAAAGAACTACTCACGCATCATCGGGGAGGCACCAATGGAGGTGGTGAACCCCGTCTGAGATGGTGTCTAGATTGGAGCTGGTGGTTCTGGACTCTGCGGCGGCTGGATCAATATTTCGTCGACTCCCCTAGGGTTTTGGGAATATTGGGGTATTTATAGAGCAAAGAGGCGGTCCGGGGGGCCCCGAGGTGGGCACAACCCACCAGGGCGTGCCTGGACCTCCTGGCGCGCCCTGGTGGGTTGTGCTCTCCTCGGAGCACCCCCAGGTGCAGCCAGGGCCCATTAGATATCTTCTAGTTCAAAAAAAATCTCCGTGAAGTTTCGTTGCATTTGGAATCCGTTTGGTATTGATTTCCTGCGATGTAAAAAACATGCAGAAAACAACAACTGGCACTTGGCACTATGTCAATAGGTTAGTACCAAAAAATAATATAAAATGACTATAAATTGATTATAAAACATCCAAGATTGATAATATAATAGCATGGAACAATAAACAATTATAGATACGTTGGAGATGTATCAGTCAACACCTTGAACTTGGCGAAAACCTTTTGCGACAAGTCGAGCTTTGTATATCGTAGCCCTACCATCAGCGTCCGTCTTCCTCTTGAAGATCCATTTATTCTCAATGGCTTGCCCATCATCGGGCAAGCCCACCAAAGTCCACACTTTGTTCTCATACATGGGTCATATCTCAGATTTCATGGCATCAAGCCATTTATTGGAATCTGGGCTCATCATCGCTTCATTATAGTTCGTAGGTTCGTCATGGTCTAGTAACATGACTTCCAGAACAGGATTATCGTACCACTCTGGTTGACCTACGAGGTTTGGTAGTAACTTGATCTAAAGTTTCATGATCATTATCATTAGCTTCCTCTCTAGTTGGTGTAGGCATCGTGGGAACGGTTTTCTGTGATGAGCTACTATCCTATTCTAGAGAAGGTACAATTACCATATACCTTTAGTGTTGCCGGCCTTCTTGTCCTCTAAGTACTTGGGGCAGTTCCGCTTCCAATGACCACTTCCCTTGCAATAAAAGCACTCAGGCTTGGGTCCATTCTTTGGCTTCTTCCTGGCAACTGGCTTACCGGGCGCGGCAACTCCCTTGCCGTCCTTCTTTAAGTTCTTCTTACCCTTGCCTTTCTTAAACTTAGTGGTTTTATTCACCATCAACACTTGATGTTCCTTTTTGATCTCCACCTCCACTGATTTCTGCATTGAATATACCTTAGGAATGGTCTTTTCCATCCCCTGCATATTGAAGTTCATCACAAAGCTCTTGTAGCTCGGTGGAAGCGACTGAAGGATCCTGTCAGTGACCGCGTCATCCGGGAGATTAACTCCCAGCCGAGTCAAGCGGTTGTGCAACCCAGACATTTTGAGTATGTACTCACTGATAGAACTGTTTTCCTCCATCTTACAACTAAAGAACTTGTCGGAGACTTCATATCTCTCGACCCGGGCATGAGCTTGGAAAACCATTTTCAGCTCTTCGAACATCTCATATGCTCCGTGTTGCTCAAAACGCTTTTGGAGCCCCGGTTCTAAGCTGTAAAGCATGCCGCACTGAACGAGGGAGTAATCATCAGCACGAGACTGCCAAGCGTTCATAACGTCTTGGTTCTCTGGGATGGGTGCTTCACCTAGCGGTGCTTCTAGGACATAATCTTTCTTGGCAGCTACGAGGATGATCCTCAGGTTCCGGACCCAGTCCGTATAGTTGCTGCCATCATCTTTCAGCTTGGTTTTATCTAGGAACGCGTTGAAGTTGAGGGCAACATTAGCGTGGGCCATTTGATCTACAAGACATATTGTAAAGATTTTAGACTAAGTTCATGATAATTAAGTTCATCTAATCAAATTATTCAATGAACTCCCACTCAGATAGACATCCCTCTAGTCATCTAAGTGAAACATGATCCGAGTCAACTAGGCCGTGTCCGATCATCACGTGAGACGGGCTAGTCAACGTCGGTGAACATCTTCATGTTGATCGTATCTTATATACGACTCATGCTCGACCTTTCGGTCTTCCGTGTTCCGAGGCCATGTCTGTACATGCTAGGCTCGTCAAGTCAACCTAAGTGTATTGCGTGTGTAAATCTGGCTTACACCCGTTGTATTCGAACGTTAGAATCTCTCACACCCAATCATCACGTGGTGCTTCGAAACAACGAACCTTCTGTAACATCCCAAATTTTCAATTTGGAATGTTATACATTAGGTCATCATGCATATCATATTTTCTCGCATTTTTTTTCCGATCCTAGAAAATTTCACGCAACTCAAGGACCTTCGGAGAGAGTTGGAAGTTTCATCATTTTCATATTTGGGATTTCTCAAATTTTGAAAATAGGATCATTGGATTTATTTAATTATCTTCATAAAGTTTTTCCTATACAAAATTTTGGAGAGGGAATAATATGACTTTCCCAACATTTAGGAAAAATGAAGATTTTATAAATAAATCAAATTTGGCTTTGAAAGATTTATTTGTTTTAGGTAAAAATGAGCATTTTTAAAAAAATATGCATATTTGCTCGTTTTTAAAGTTCATTTTGTTCGACTCATTTTTAGGAGTCGGGGAAAATTATTCTTATTAAAATCGGAGTTCGTTTGGTATTTTTTTTAATTCGTTTGGTTTAAATTTAAAAAAACGCGCTACAGGCGAGGCCCACTGCCCAAAGACCCGCCCGCCTCCTCCTCCTCTCCTCACAAGACGCTCGAAGGGCGTCCCGCCGCCGACGTCGCCCCGCCGCCCGAGTCCACCTCCTTCCGCCCGCCTTGCCCATCCCCAAGGCGCCACCACCCCTTCCATAAATACCGACCCCTCTCTCTCATCCGCCGCCGCCCTTAAGCCGAGCCCACCCGCCGCCAAGGGCCCGCCGCCGCCGTTCCGCCGACGCCGAACCCGCCGCCCCTCGCCGACCCTCCCGCCCCGCCGCCCCGCCGCCCGGGCCCGCAGCCCACGCCGAAGATCACGGAGGTAGCCGCCGCCGCCCGCCCGATCCGGTTTCTCGAAAAACCCGATCCGGTTTTTGTGATGTTCGGTTTTTTCAAAAAAACCTAGATGGTTTTTTTTCGTTTTCTTAATTAACGAACGTTCACCGAACCGTTCGTTTCAATGAATGTGTTCCTTCTGTTAACGAACGTCCGTTATTTAATCCGTTCGTCGTTTTCTTTTAATCGGATTTAATCCGTTATTTTTGATTCGATTTCGATCCGATTTTCAAATCTGTTTTATTTCTTGCTCGTTTATCGAATCGGTGATTCAAGCGCTGGAGTTTAAGAACGAAACCGCCGTTCGACTAACCTACTTACACAGAGTTTTGCTACTATAAAATTTTGACCTAGTTTCAGATTACTAAACCGAGTCGTTCTCTCTCGAGTTTCGACTTTCGATGCTTTATTTGACTCGATTCTTTTTGCAACCAGGGTTCTTAAGTTGAACTCTCTGGTTAGATCTTTTATTCGAGATTTCCCCGTGCATTAGATGAGTACTTATTGTATGCTTGTTGTTTGTCTGCGTTAGATCACCGGAGTCGCCGCTTGTTACTTTGAATCTCTAGGTCTCGCGGATCATCGACAAGGCAAGTAACACTTGATCATACCTTTTCTACTACCCAGTTTTAATGCATTAGATCAAATCCTCAAACACTTGCATGTTTAGGATCAAATTAAATTGTGGGTTTGGGAAGTAGATTGAGGTAGTACCTATTACTGTTTTACTTATGAAACCTTGGGAGTTACTTCTCGTTTGCTTATTGTGCCATGCTATGCTAGTAGGCGTGGATTGGGTGAGTGAATATCCATGACAGATGTGAGATTGTTATTTAATGGTTTATCTAAGGTGGCAACCTAAACACACATCTGGGTGGATTGAGGCACTGGTTTCTATCAGGACTTGCTGTATTTCTTGGACCGCCACCCGTGCTCTAAGGGATCATAAGATTATTCAAACTGAAACTTCCGTGTGCAGCCACAAGCCAATTATGGGCTCTGGCGTAGTTGACTAAGTCGTCTAACTCTTACGGGTAGGCTAGCTGATGTAGGGGATGTAGGTTGGTACGGTCTACCCACATGTAAGGTGCTAGCGCTTCGAAAGACTATGTCTCGGTCATCCGTTTCTCAAACACCATGTAGTCACGAGAACCAAGCGGAGGCGATCGAGTCTTGTGGGGAAAAGTGCATAAACCTCTGCAGAGTGTATAAACTAATCATGATTAGCCGTGTCCCGGTTATGGACGTTTTGAGTATCCGTAATTGAATATCATGTGAATCTCAACATGTTACTTCTAAATAAAAGTTATTGGGTTTTGATGAGTACTTTTAATTGGGATTGAGGATCTGTCAACCATTCTCAATGTTTAACAACCACCATGATAGTTAAATAAAATTATTCCTTTGATGTAGGGAAAAACTAGCTTTATGCAAAATGTAACGTGAGAGCCTTACCACCAGCCATATATGCATGTAGTATAGGCTTATTTACTTCTTTGCTCCTTATGTGTTACCTTGCCAAGATATTCCATGTGCTGACCCGTTTCGGGCTGCAACTTTCACGTTGCGCACTTTTCGAACGACGAGTAAGGTGTTAGGTCGTGGTTCTATACTCGATGATGCCGATGGAGTTGATGGACTCACTTATCTTCCAAGCCTTCCGCTTGTTATTATTAGATGGCCTTAAGCCATATTATTGTAATAAGTTCCTTGTGGACAACGATGTAATAAGTGTGTGATTGCTACTCGCTATAAATCCTTGAAATCTTGTGTGGTGTCGGCATTCTGATCCGGGATGACATCGAGCACGAGACTTGATCCATTCGGTCTGGTCGCTCTGAGAGAATGGTATCGAGCACACGACCGTGTAGGACACGACCACTAAGTTAAAGCCATAGATCACTACTCTCTTCCCATTTTCTAACTCCTCATCTTTTCTACTCTCTTTAGGATGACGGACGCGAAGATCAAGTACACCCAACCGGATGAAGGCACACCTTTTGGATTTCACTTGAAGGAAGTTACCAAGTACCTGAACATTGGACTACCAAGCTTCACCGGGACTTTCAACGCCACTCTGCCTAAAGAGGAGCGCTGGAAGATTCACGCTCACGTTCCAGGAAGGACATTCGCCCCAATCACCAAGCCCATAGATAGTGTTTTCAGTGCACCAACTTGGAGTCTGGGAAAGAGCATGGCAGCTCACATCAGCATGGGACGCATTGGAGAAGTTTATCAAGAAGACCTCAAGGACACCATCTACCAGATTTGCGGACGCCGAGATGACAACTGGGACGTCGTCAGCACCAAGAAGGATAGATCCATTGCAGCGTTCATCCAGGAGTTAAATCAGCACATTCGACGCCAGGAGAACCAAATGTGCAACGACATGTTGGAGTTGCAAAAGACAAAGGGAAGGATCATCGAACTGGAAGGAGAACTAAAGACTACACGCAAGGACTACATGGACGAGATCGTAGCTCTGGCAAGACACAATAACGATCTTAAGTATGAGATCGAAGAACTCAAGAAGAAGTTGGCGCTCAGGAATGAAGACCAGTATGTTGAATACCCAAGCGACTACATCAACATCGACGACACCGATTCGGATCCAAGTGAACCCGACTTTGAAGACGAAGCTGGAGCAGACATCATGGAGTCTTCCACCGGTTCAAATTAGTAGAAGTCCCCCACATATTAGTAGTATTTCCCTCCATGTAAACATTATAGTACACGCACTTTCGCGATAGTTAGATCGTTGTAAGCCCTTGTTTGATTGAATGAAGTGATTTTGTGTGCTTTTGCTCATGTGCATTTGGGTAGTGATTCCCCTTAGACCTCATTCTATTCTACATTTCTCTTCTTTTCTAAAACCCATCAGATGCCTCCGAGACGCGACCCCGGATTCGTTTTCCCGCCAGAGATCACCCAATTGATCCAGCAGCAGAATACCCTGATTCAAACATTGGTGCAGAACCAGGGCAACAACAACAACAACAACAACAACAACAACAACAACAACCCACCGCCACCACCACCACCTGCGGATCATCTGACTCGTTTCCTCAGACTGAATCCGCCGGTGTATTCGATAACACCGAGCCGATTGTGGCGGATGGTGGCTCCGTAAGATAGGAAGGAGTTGACCACTGCAGGATGCACAGATGGTGAAAGAGTGAAGTTTGCAGCACATCAGCTTGAAGGACCCGCAGCAGGCATGGTGGGAGAATTTTACAGCCACTTATCCGTGAACACCGCCACATGGGACCAGTTTCACAAGCTTTTCGCCTTGCTCATGTTTCAGCAGGAGCTATGGCCATGAAGAAGCGTGAGTTTCGCAACTTACGCCAAGGAGGAAGGACTGTTGGCGATCGTGGATGACTTTAGCAAATTAGCATGTTATGCCCCGGATAGCGTTACTACGGATGCAGCTAAACAGGAGAAGTTTCTAGAAGGACTGAATGATGAGTTCAGCATGCCGTTGATGGTGGCAAGTTTCAACAACTACCAGGAGTTGGTAGACCGAGCTCTCATGATTGAAGGAAAGCAGCGACAAATTGAGAACTGCAAGCGGAAGTATGGACAAGGAAGTATAACTCGGATCCCAGCAGAAGCCTCGTTATACCCTAAATCAGAATTCAGTTTCAGCATACCCATGGAGGAGGTAATTCACACAACCATAATGGCACCAAGAATGGGAGCGGGAATGGAGGAAGCAATGGACAGAACCGCACCAACCCGCAACACCATCCAAGGTAGACTGAGTCACATTACTTGCTTTAAGTGCCGCAAGATCGGGCATTATGCCAATGACTGTCCGTAGCCGAACGGAAATGGCAATGGAAGCTCGGAAAGAAGCCCAACCCTTTCAACAGGGGACATGTGAACCACATTGATGTGGAGGAGGTTGAAGATCAGCCCGATGCAAGATGTCGGTAAGTTTTTGGTTAAGTCATTTACTGTAGTTGTTCTTTTCGATACTGGTGCATCGCATTCATACATATCAAGGGGATTTGTGGATAAATACAAGTTACCGACCCAAGCCCTTAGGTCACCCATGCTAGTAACCTCACTCGGAGCAGAGTACATGGCTAGTAAATGGTGTGATCGACTGCCACTAAGGATTGGACACTATGTTTTCCCCTCAGACCTAATAGTTCTAGAATCCCAAGGATTGGATGTGATATTAGGAATGGATTGGTTATCAAAGTATGGAGGAAACATAGATTGTACCACAAGGTCAATTTTGCTCACCACACCAGAAGGAAGAAGGATTAAGTATGTATCACGGCACGAGCCGAGGAGAGCACAAGTTAATTGCTTATCAGGAGTGGTAAAGGAAGAAGTACCGATGGTGAAGGATTATCTGATGTATTTCGGAAGAATTGCCGGGAATGCCACGGATAGAGACATTGAGTTTTGATCGAGCTGTTGCGAGAACAGGCCCGATATCGAAGCGACCGTCTGAGGATGCCCGCAAAGGATTTGGCGGAAATCAAGAAACAGATTAAGGAACTATTGGATAAAGGTTTTATTCGCCCAAGTTCTTCACCTTGGGGATCACCCGTTTTGTTAGTAGAGAAGAAGGATGGATCTTTGAGAATGGTTGTTGATTATCGTGGATTGAATGAAGTAACCATCAAGAACAAGTACCCACTACCTATGATAAATGATCTGTTTGATCGCTTGCAAGGAGCCAAAGTGTTTTCCAAGATCGACTTGCGATCAGGGTACCATCAGTTGAAGATTCGGGAGCAAGACATACCCAAGACAGCATTTACCACGAGATATGGACTGTATGAGTATACCGTTATGTCATTTGGACTGACTAACGCGCCAGCCTATTTCATGAACCTGATGAACAAAGTGTTTATGGAGTTTTGGATAAATTAAATCGTGGTGTTCATTGATGATATTTTGATTTTCTCAAGAATGAAGAGGAACACAAGGAACATTTGAGATTGGTTTTGGAGAAACGAGGAACACCAGGTTGTATGCCAAGTTCAGCAAATGTGAGTTTTGGCTAAAGGAAGTTGGATTTCTCGGACATGTTATATCCGGAGAAGGGATAGCAGTTGACCCCACAAAAGTTGAGACCGTAACCAAATGGGAAGCACCAACTACAGTTGGAGAGATTCGAGTTTCCTTGGACTCGCGAGGATACTACCAAGATTCATTGAGAATTTCTCAAGGATTGCAAAGCCTATGACTGAATTGTTGAAAAGGAAAACAAATTCATATGGACTGAGGACTGTGAGGCTAGTTTTCAGGAGTTGAAGAAAAGATTGGTTACCTCACCAGTTTTGATATTGCCAGATCAGACTAAGGATTATGAGGTGTATTGCGACGCTTCACGTCGAGGACTTGGAGCCGTGCTTATGCAGGAAGGAAGAGTTGTTTCGTATGCTTCATGACAACTTAAGCCCCATGAGTTGAATTATGCCACTCATGATTTGGAGTTAGCAGCCGTTGTGCACGCCTTAAAAACATGGAGACATTTTCTCATTGGAAATCATTGTGAAGTATACACGGATCACAAGAGTTTGAAGTACATCTTCACACAGAAGGAATTGAATCTCAGACAAAGGAGATGGTTAGAGCTTATCAAGGATTATGATATGAGATTGCATTATCACCCCGGAAAGGCTAATGTCGTGGCGGCGCATTGAGCCGTAAGAGCCACGTCAATACCCTAATGATGGGAGGAATACCCAATGAGTTAGCCGAGGACCTTGAGAGCTATGTTTGGAAATAGTTCCAGAGGCTATGTAGCAGCATTGGAGATTCAATCGACATCGATGGACAAAATCGAGAGAAGCCCAAAAGGCGATAAGGAAGTTGCCTCTATAAAGGAGAAAATGAGTAAAGGAAAAGCTAAAGGTTTTCGTGAGGATGAGCACGATACCCTATGGTTTGAAGACCGTGTTTATGTGCCAAATGACCCGAGATCGAGGAAGTTGATTTTGCAAGAAGCCCATGATTCACCCTATTCAATTCACCCAGAAATACCAAGATGTATTTGGATTTGAAGAATATTTTCGGTGGACGGAATGAAGAAGGATATTGCGGAGTATGTAGCAATTTGCGGCGTATGTCGAAAGTAAAGGCGAGCATCGAAGCCAGCAGGATTGTTACAACCATTGCCGATACCCGAATGGAAGTGGGATAAACTAGGCATGGATTTCATCACAGGTTTGCCAAAGACTCGTTCAGGATATGACTCGATTTGGGTCATAGTCGACCGTTTGACCAAGGTAGCTCATTTCATTCGATCAAGACTACCTATAGCAGTGCTAAGTTGGCAAAGATATACATGACTAGAATTGTGTGCTTACACGGAGTTCCGAGAAGCATCGTATCGGATAGAGGAACCCAGTTTACCTCGAAATTTTGGAACCAGTTGCACGAAACATTGGGAACCAGACTAGAATTCAGTACAGCTTTCCACCCACAGACCGATGGACAGACCGAGAGAGTCAATCAGATTTTGGAGGACATCTTTGAGAGCTTGTGCACTAGATTATGGATCTAGCTGGGATGATAATTTGCCGTATGCAGAATTTTCCTACAACAACAGTTACCAAACCAGCTTGAAGATGGCACCTTTCGAGGCTCTGTATGGAAGAAGGTGCAGGACACCGTTGTCATGGGACGAAACTGGAGATCGTCAGTTGTTTGGACCAGATTTGATTAAGGAGTCTGAACAGAAAGTTAAGTTAATTAGAGACAGGCTCAAGGTAGCCCAGTCCAGACAAAAGAGCTATGCCGATTCAAAGCGCACAGCGATTGAGTATGAGGTTGGAGACAGAGTATATCTCAGAGTATCCCCGCTTCGAGGAGTTAAGCGTTTTGGAGTGAAAGGAAAGTTAGCACCCGTTTAGTTGGACCGTATAAGATTTTGCAACGCATGGGAGAAGTTATGTATAAGTTGGAATTGCGGAAGGACTGTCGGGAGTTCATGATGTATTCCATGTTTCTCGATTGAAGAAATGTCACCCGAAATAGCAGAGGTACCGTTAAGAGACACAAAGTGCCACTGGAAGCAATTCAGTTGAAGGACGACTTAACATATGAGGAAAAACCGGTTAAGATTCTCGATTATGCCAGCAGAGTTACCCGCAGCAAAGTTATCAAGTTTTGCAAAGTTCGATTGGAGCCACCACACCGAGGATGAAGCCACCAGGAAAGAGAGGAAGTTTTGCTCAAGGACCACCTCACCTATTTTCTAGCCAACCCGAATCTCGAGGGCGAGATTCATCTTAAGGGGGTAGGTTTGTAACATCCCAAATTTTCAATTTGGAATGTTATACATTAGGTCATCATGCATATCATATTTTCTCGCATTTTTTTCCGATCCTAGAAAATTTCACGCAACTCAAGGACCTTCGGAGAGAGTTGGAAGTTTCATCATTTTCATATTTGGGATTTCTCAAATTTTGAAAATAGGATCATTGGATTTATTTAATTATCTTCATAAAGTTTTTCCTATACAAAATTTTGGAGAGGGAATAATATGACTTTCCCAACATTTAGGAAAATGAAGATTTTATAAATAAATCAAATTTGGCTTTGAAAGATTTATTTGTTTTAGGTAAAAATGAGCATTTTTAAAAAAATATACATATTTGCTCGTTTTTAAAGTTCATTTTGTTCGACTCATTTTTAGGAGTCGGGGAAAATTATTCTTATTAAAATCGGAGTTCGTTTGGTATTTTTTTTAATTCGTTTGGTTTAAATTAAAAAACGCTTCTGGGCGAGGCCCACTGCCCAAAGACCCCCGCCCGCCTCCTCCTCTCCTCACAAGCGCTCGAAGCAGGCGTCCCCGCCAAGACGTCGCCCGCGCCCCGAGTCCGCCTCCGCCCGGCCGCCTTGCCCCTCCCCAAGCGCCGCCCCCCCCTTCCATAAATACGGACCCCTCTCTCTCATCCGCCCGCCCGCCCCAAGCCGAGCCCGCCGCCGCCGCCAGGACGCCGCCGCCGCCGTTCTCGCCGACGCGGAACCCGCCGCCTCCTCGCCGACCCTCCCGGCCCCGCCGCCCCTCGCCGCCCCCGGAGCCCCGCCGGAGCCCACGCCGGCGAAGATCACCGGAGGTAGCCGCCGCCGCCCCGCCCCGATCCGGTTTTCTCAGAAAAACCCGATCCGGTTTTTTTGTGATGTTCGTTTTTTCCAAAAAAAAACCTAGATGGTTTTATTTTTTTTCGGTTTTCTTAATTAACGAACGTTCACCGAACCGTTCGTTTCAATGAATGTGTTCGTTCTGTTAACGAACGTCCGTTATTTAATCCGTTCATCGTTTTCTTTTAATCGGATTTAATCCGTTATTTTTCAGATTCGATTTCCGATCCGATTTTCAAATCTGTTTTATTTCTTGCTCGTTTATCGAATCAGTGATTCAAGCGCTGGAGTTTAAATATGAAACCGCCGTTCCGACTAACCTACTTACACAGAGTTTTGCTACTGTAAAATTTTGACCTAGTTTCAGATTACTAAACCGAGTCGTTCTCTCTCGAGTTTCGACTTTCGATGCTTTATTTGACTCGATTCTTTTTGCAACCAGGGTTCTTAAGTTGAAATCTCTGGTTAGATCTTTTATTCGAGATTTCCCCGTGCATTAGATGAGTACTTATTGTATGCTTGTTGTTTGTCTGCGTTAGATCACCCGGAGTGCGCCGCTTGTTACTTTGAATCTCTAGGTCTCGCGGATCATCAGCAAGGCAAGTAACACTTGATCATACCTTTTCTACTACCCAGTTTTAATGCATTAGATCAAATCCTCAAACACTTGCATGTTTAGGATCAAATTAAATTGTGGGTTTGGGAAGTAGATTGAGGTAGTACCTATTACCTGTTTTACTTATGAAACCTTGGGAGTTACTTCTCGTTTGCTTATTGTGCCATGCTATGCCGAGAGACGTGGATTGGGTGAGTGAATATCCATGACAGATGTGAGATTGTTAATTAATGGTTTATCTAAGGTGGCAACCTAAACACACATCTGGGTGGATTGAGGCACCTGGTTTCTATCGACTTGCTGTATTTCTTCGGACCGCCACCCGGGCTCTAAGGGATCATAAGATTATTCAAACTGGAAACTTCCGTGTGCAGCCACAAGCCAATTATGGGCTCTGGCGTAGTTGACTAAGTCGTCACGAACTCTTACGGGTAGGCTAGCTGATGTAGGGGATGTAGGTTGGTACGGTCTACCCACATGTAAGGTGCTAGCGCTTCGAAAGACTATGTCTCGGTCATCCGTTTCTCAAACACCATGTAGTCACGAGAACCAAGCGGAGGCGATCGAGTCTTGTGGGGAAAAGTCATAAACCTCTGCAGAGTGTATAAACTAATCATGATTAGCCGTGTCCCCGGTTATGGACGTTTTGAGTATCCGGTAATTGAATATCATGTGAATCTCAACATGTTACTTCTAAATAAAAGTTATTGGGTTTTGATGAGTACTTTTTAATTGGGATTGAGGATGCTGTCAACCATTCTCAATGTTTAACAACCACCATGATAGTTAAATAAAATTATTCCTTTGATGTAGGGAAAAACTAGCTTTATGCAAAAATGTAACCGTAGAGCCTTACCACCAGCCATATATGCATGTAGTATAGGCTTATTTACTTCTTTGCTCCTTATGTGTTACCTTGCCAGCATATTCCATGTGCTGACCCGTTTTCGGGCTGCAACTTTCACGTTGCAGACTTTTCAGACGACGAGTAAGGTGTTAGGTCGTGGTTCTATACTCAGTGATGCCGATGGAGTTGATGGACTCACTTATCTTCCAAGCCTTCCGCTGTTATTATTAGATGGCCTTAAGCCATATTATTGTAATAAGTTCCCTTGTGGACAACGATGTAATAAGTGTGTGATTGCTACTCTGCTATAAATCCTTGAAGCATCTTGTGTGGTGTCAGCATTACTGATCCAGGGATGACACTGAGCACAGAGACTTGATCCATTCGGGTCTGGTCGCTACACCTTCGCAACGGTGCACAGTTAGGGGGAACACTTTCTTGAAATTATTGCAAGGAATCATCTTATTTAAGCTACCGTCGTTCTAAGCAAATTGAGAAACAGTAAAACGGGGTGAGCTACGTCCCTCCACGGCGTTTTGACTTCATCAGCCGTTGGATATTGCATACTAACGTACCAGATCACTCCATTATCCCACAGTGCACGATGAGCCTTTTTTATCTCGCCAGCCCCGAGCGTCATAACTGGCCCACGTCTATGGGCTGCTGCTCCATTGACCGACTTGGACGTCCTCACGTTAATCGGGCCGAGGAACCGTCAACGGGCCCCCAGTTTCTCTCATGGGCGGCGGCAGGCGATGTGGAGAACCAACGACACGGGAGTACGAAGAAAGAGGAGGAGTGCTTGATCCAATCGTTGCCACGCCACCCCTGCCCATTCGTCTAACGCAGCTGCTTAGGAGGTGATGAGGGGTTGAAGAAGACATGGGATCCAATCCAGGTGTCCACCATTGCATGCTCTGGCTGCAACATCTATTTCGTCATGAATTGTTGCGAGGATTGTACCATGGGATCCAATCCAGATGTTCATTTGTTCGTGTGATGTGCTAGGTTTAGGTTAGCTAGGCATTCAATCTTTTTTTGCCATTTGGTGAGGACTGATGATGGTTCTTTTTTTTAAAAAAATTAGAAAATATTTGTACATTTGGCGATGTTTAACAAAATATATATTTTTGCTTGGATTTCTCCATTTTTAATTTAGTTGTTACCATTAATTTGAACAACGATGGTTGTGCACTTAAATCTTCAATGGCAGTAGGCTAAACATGGGGACGGTGCGTTGTCATTAATTTTAATTTGCTTCGATGAGAACATATAGCAACACCTCCTTATCTTATGAATTATCCTTTGTACTAACGGGTGATGCCATTATTTGCTGTGGCCTTTCATCCAATGTACTCTAATTTAGATGAAGCAAATATTTATAACGTCAAAATTTTTATTTTCAAATTTTTATGTAGTTTCATTCTTAAGATGAACGGGCGCGGCAACGCGCGCTATCATGTTCTAGTAAGATGTAAAAAAGGATAAACATCACATGCAATCAAATAGTGACATGATATGGCCAATATCATATTGCTCCTTTGATCTCCATCTTCGGGGCACCATGATCACCTTCGTCACCGGCATGACACCATGATCTCCATCATCGTGATCTCCATCATCGTGTCTTCATGAAGTTGTCACGCCAACGATTACTTCTACTTTATGGCTAATGTGTTTAGCAATAAAGTAAAGTAATTTACATGGCGTTATTCAATGACACGAAGGTCATACAAAAAATAAAGACAACTCCTATGGCTCCTGCCGGTTGTCATACTCATCGACATGCAAGTTGTGATTCCTATTACAACAACTTGATCAATCTCATACATCACATATATCATTCATCACATCTTTTGGCCATATCACATCACAAAGCACATGCTGCAAAAACAAGTTAGACGTCCTCTAATTGTTTTTGCATGTTTTTATGTGGCTTCTATAGGTTTCTAGCAAGAACGTTTCTTACCTACGTAAAACCACAGCGTGATATGCCAATTTCTATTTACCCTTCATAAGGACCCTTTTCATCGAAGCCGCTCCAACTAAAGTGGGAGAGACAGACACCCGCTAGCCACCTTATGCAACTAGTGCATGTCAGTCGGTGGAACCTGTCTCACGTAAGCGTACGTGTAAGGTCGGTCTGGGCCGCTTCATCCCACGATGCCGCCGAAGCAAGATAAGACTAGTAGTGGCAAGAAAAATTGACAACATCGACGCCCACAACTGCTTTGTGTTCTACTCGTGCGTAGTAACTACGCATAGACCTAGCTCTGATACCATTGTTGGGGATCGTAGCAGAAATCAAAAATTTACAACACATCACCAAGATCAATCTATGGAGTTATCTAGAAACGAGGGGAAAAGGAGTGCATCTATATACCCTTATAGATCGCGAGCGGAAGCGTTCAAGAGAACGGGGTTGATGGAGTCGTACTCGTCGTGATCCAAATCACCGATGACCAAGCGCCGAACGCACGGCACCTCCGCGTTCAACACACGTACGGTTGGGGAAGACGTCTCCTCCTTCTTGATCCAGCAGGGGGAAGGAGAGGTTGATGGAGATCCAGCAACACGGCGGCGTGGTGGTGGAAGTAGCGGCGATCTCGGCAGGGCTTCGCCAAGCTCTACGAGAGGGAGAGGTGTCACGGGAGGGAGAGGGAGGCGCCAGGGGCTAGGGTGCGGCTGCCCTCCCTCCCCCCACTATATATAGGCCCCCTGGGGGGCGCCGTCCCTAGGAGATCCAATCTCCAAGGGGGGCGGTGGCCAAGGGGGTGGCTTGCCCCCCAAGCCAAGTGGGACGCCCCCCACCCCCAGGGTTTCCAACCCTAGGCGCAGGGGAGGCCCAAGGGGGTTGCACCAGCCCACCAGGGGCTGGTTCCCTTCCCCACTTCAGCCCATGGGGCCCTCCGGGATAGGTGGCCCCACCCGGCGGACCCCCGGGACCTTTCCGGTGGTCCCGGTACAATACCGAATACCCCCAAAACTTTCCCGATGGCCGAAACTTGACTTCCTATATATAAATCTTTACCTCCGGACCATTCCATAACTCCTCATGACGTCCGAGATCTCATCCGGCGAACAGCTTTCGGGTTACCGCATACTTATATCTCTACAACCCTAGCGTCACCGAACCTTAAGTGTGTAGACTCTATGGGTTCGGGAGACACGCAGACATGACCGAGACGACTCTCCGGTCAATAACCAACAGTGGGATCTGGATACCCATGTTGGCTCCCACATGCTCCTCGATGATCTCATCGGATGAACCACGATGTCTAGGATTCAATCAATCCCGTATACAATTCCCTTTGTCAATCGGTACGTTACTTGCCCGAGACTCGATCGTCGGTATCCCAATACCTCGTTCAATCTCGTTACCGGCAAGTCACTTTACTCGTACCGTAATGCATGATCCCGTGATCAACCACTTGGTCACATTGAGCTCATTATGATGATGCATTATCGAGTGGGCCCAGAGATACCTCTCCGTCATACGGAGTGACAAATCCCAGTCTCGATTCGTGCCAACCCAACAGACACTTTCGGAGATACCCGTAGTGCACCTTTATAGCCACCCAGTTACGTTGTGACGTTTGGCACACCCAAAGCACTCCTACGGTATCCGAGAGTTGCACAATCTCATGGTCTAAGGAAATGATACTTGACATTTGAAAAAGCTCTAGCAAAACGAACTACACGATCTTGTGCTATGCTTACGATTGGGTCTTGTCCATCACATCATTCTCCTAATGATGTGATCTCGTTATCAATGACATCCAATGTCCATAGTCAGGAAACCATGACTATCTGTTGATCAACGAGCTAGTCAACTAGAGGCTCACTAGGGACATGTTGTGGTCTATGTATTCACACATGTATTACGATTTCCGGATAACACAATTATAGCATGAAAATAGACAATTATCATGAACAAAGAAATATAATAATAACCATTTTATTATTGCCTCTAGGGCATATTTCCAACACCTATTGGAAACTAAGGGATATTAAGGCCTCCTTTTAATAGAGTACCGGACCAAAGCATTAACACTTAATTAATACATGAACTCCTCAAACTACGGTCATCATCAGGAGTGGTCCCGATTATTGTCACTTCAGGGTTGCCGGATCATAACACATAGTAGGTGACTATTGACTAGCAAGATAGGATCAAGAAGTCACATATATTCATGACAACATAATAGGTTCGGATCTGAAATCATGGCACTCAGGCCCTAGTGAAAAGCATTAAGCATAGCAAAGTCATAGCAACATCAATCTTAGAACACAATGGATACTAAGGATCAAACCCTAACAAAGCTAACTCGATTACATGGTAAATCTCATCCAACCCATCACCGTCCAGCAAGCCTACGATGGAATTACTCACGCACGGCTGTGAGCATCATGAAATTGGTGATGGAGGAAGGTTGATGATGATGATGGCGACGGATTCCCCTCTCCGGAGCCCCGAACGGACTCCAGATCAGCCCTCCCGAAAGAGATTAAGGCTTGGCGGCGGCTCCGTATCATAAAACGCGATGAATCCTTCTCTCTAATTTTTCTCCCCGAATGTGAATATATGGAGTTGGAGTTGAGGTCGGTGGAGTCTCAGGGGGCCCACGAGGCAGGGGGCACGCCCCAGGGGGATGGGCACACCCTGCACCCTCGTGGACAGGGTGTGGGCCCCCTGATGCTGATTCTTTCGCCAATATTTTTTGTTAATTCCAAAACGTGTCTCCGTGGATTTTCAGGTCATTCTGAGAACTTTTATGTCTGCACAAAAATAACACCATGGCAGTTCTGCTGAAAAAAGCATCAGTCCAGGTTAGTTCCATTCAAATCATGCAAGTTAGAGTCCAAAACAAGGCAAAAGTGTTTGGAAAAGTAGATACGTTGGAGACGTATCAACTCCCCCAAGCTTAAACCTTTGCTTGTCCTCAAGCAATTCAGTTGACAAACTGAAAGTGATAAAGAAAAACTTTTACAAACTCTGTTTGATCTTGTTGTTGCAAATATGTAAAGCCAGCATCCAAGTTTTCAGCAAAAATTATGAACTAACCATATTCACAATAGCACTTAGGTCTCATGTTTACTCATATCAATGGCATAATCAACTAGCGAGCAATAATAATAAATCTCGGATGACAACACTTTCTCAAAACAATCATAACATGATATAACAAGATGGTATCTCGCTAGCCCTTTTTGAGATCGCACAACATAAATGCAGAGCACCCATGAAGATCAAGGACTGACTAGACATTGTAATTCATGGTAAAAGAGATCCAGTCATAGTCATACTCAATGTAAATTAATAGAAATGCATGCAAATGACAGCGGTGCTCTTCAACTGGTGCTTTTTAATAAGAGGGTGATGACTCAACATAAAAGTAAATAGATTGGCCCTTCGCAGAGGGAAGCAACGATTTGCAGAGGTGCCAGAGCTCGAGTTTTGAAACAGAGATAAATAATATTTTGAGTGGCATACTTTCATTGTCAACATAAAGACCAAGAGATCTCGATACCCTCCATGCTACGCACATTATAGGCGGTTCCCAAGCAGAATGGTAAAGTTTATACTCCCCACCACCAACAAACATCAATCCATGGCTTGTCCGAAACAACGGGTGCCTCCAACTAACAACAATCCTGGGGGAGTTATGTTTGCAATTATTTTGATTTGAGCATGAGACTGGGCATCTCGGTTACCAGCCATTTTCTCGTGAATGATGAGAGGAGTCCACCCATCGTGAGAAATAACCCACCTAACATGGAAGATATAGACATCCCTAGTTGATACATGAGCTATTCGAGCATACAAAACATAATTTCGTTTGAAGGTTTAGAGTTTGGCACATACAAATTTACTTGGAATGGCAGGTAAATACCGCATATAGGAAGGTATGGTGGACTCATATGGAATAACTTTGGGGTTTTATGGAAGTGGATGCACAAGCAGTATTCCCGCTTAGTACAAGTGAAGGCCAGAAAGAGACTGGGATGCACAGGTGAAGCCGCTCGAATCGTTCAAAGGAGGATACCACCCTATCATACCACATCACAACCATTTTAATAGCATGTTCGCACACAAGGTAAACCATTATAAACTCCTAGCTAATTAAGCATGGCATGAGCAACTATAATCTCTAATTGTCATTGCAAACATGTTTCAATCATAATGGGCTGAATCAGGAACGATGAACTAATCATATTTACAAAAACAAGATAGGTCGAGTTCATACCAGCTTCTCTCATCTCAATGAGTCCATCATATATCGTCATTATTGCCTTTCACTTGCACGACCGAACGGTGTGGATAATAATAATAATAGTGCACGTGCATTGGACTAAGCTGGAATGTGCAAGAATTTAATACAAGGGAGAAGACAAGGTAATATGGGCTCTTGGTTAAATCAACAATAATGCATATGAGAGCCACTCAACATTTTCATCATGGTCTTCTCCTCTCAACCCCCAAAGAAAAGAAATAAAATAAAACTATTTACACGGGAAAGCTCCCAACAAACAAAAGAAGAACGAGAAATCTTTTTGGGTTTTCTTTTAGTTACTACTACTACACGCATGGAAAGTAAACTAACTAAAAGATACAACTATTTTTTTTGGTTTTTCTTAAGGTTTTTCATACACACAAGAAAAAGACTTAGAAAAGAAAATAAACAAGCATGGATAGTACAATGAAAAAGTATGAGCACCGACAACTAGAATGAGTGTGTGAACATGAATGTAATATCGGTGAGAAATACGTACTCCCCCAAGCTTAGACTTTTGGCCTAAGTTGGTCTATGCCCATGGATCGAAGCTACTCTCTCCGCTGTACTGAGGAGTGTCCTCTGGGTGCCACTGGTTGGCGATCTCCTCCGGATCCCACTGATAAACAGACTGTCGATAGGGGTCAAGTGGTGGCTCTGGCTCAGGCTCTGGAACTTGCGTCAGCCTCCAGTATGCATAAATGTCCTCGGGCAAGATGAGGTGCGTGCTGTTCACGCTAGTTGTGGAGGAAGTCGGTGAGGCCTGCATTCTCAGCCAAGTGATAGAAATCATCATAAATTCCAGCGGCTCTCAAAACGCATCACGAGGCCATTCGCACGGCTGAACCTCCGCAGTGCGAGGAAGATTGTATATGGGCTTTTTGTTCTCCTCATTCTGCTTATCCTTCGAGCTTCGGCTCGAAGAGCCCCTCAACAATCTCTTTATCATTTTCTTTCTCTGAAAAAAATTTCTGAAATTTTTTAGTGACTCAAAATAAAAGTGGACCAAACTCAACAAGATTGATAACAACTACTCTCATAAGTGCCTAGAGGCTATATCATGCATTAAAACTACTTGGGACCATATAAATTTGACACGCAAGCTCAAGAACAGGGTCACCTAAGCAGCAAAAATTTCCAATAAATAAATCACTAGAACAAAAACTAATTGTACCATTGGAGGAGTCACATACCGAAGATCAATCCCCCAAAACTGTTTTGTGAATGAAGCTTTGAGCAAGGAGATCGAAAATGGCAGCAATATGAGCTAGAACACGGGTTTGAGCTATGGGAGGATTTTTCTGGAGGAAGACGAAGTGAGTGGGTGCAGGAATAGGTGGAGGGGGTCCACGTGGAGTCCACGAGGCAGGGGGCGCACCCTAGGGGGGTGGGCGCGCCCTGGACCCTCATGGCCAGATGGTGGGTCCCCCTGGTGTGTTTCAGTGCCAGATATTCTTAAATATTCTACAAAAAATCATATTTCATTTTCAGGACATTTGGAGAACTTTTATTTTTGAGGTATTTTTTATTATAAGGATAATCCAGAAAACAGATAGAAAATACTATTTTTGCTTTATTTAATCTAAATAACAGAAATTAAAAAGAGGGTACAGAGAGTTGTGCTTTCTAAGTTCATCCACCTCATGCTCATCAAAAGGAATCCACTAACAAGGTTGATCAAGTCTTGTTAACAAACTCTTTCCGAATAACATGAAACCGGAGAATTTTAGAATAACACTAGGCTACCTCAACGGGGATATGCATGTCCCCAACAATAAGAATGTCATATTTCTTCTTGACAGTAGGAAGAGGAAATTCAAAACCTCCAATAATAATCGTTGAAGTTTTTCCAATAGAATTGATAATCTGGACTTGAGGTTGTTTCCTCGGAAAATGTACCGCATGCTCATTACCATTAACATGAAAAGTGACATTGCCTTTGTTGCAATCAATAACAGCCCCTGCAGTATTCAAAAAGGGTCTACCAAGGATAATAGACATACTATCGTCCTCGGGAATATCAAGAATAACAAAATTCGTTAAAATAGTAACGTTTGCAACCACAATAGGCACATCCTCACAAATACGGACATGTATAGCAGTTGATTTATCGGCCATTTGCAAAGATATTTCAGTAGGTGTGAACTTATTCAAATCAAGTCTACGATATAAAGAGAGAGGCATAACACTAACACCGGCTCCAAGATCACATAAAGCAGTTTTAACATAGTTTCTTTTAATGGAGCATGGTATAGTTGGTACTCCTGGATCTCCAATTTTCTTTGGTATTCCACCCTTAAAAGTATAATTAGCAAGCATGGTGGAAATTTCAGCTTCCAGTATCTTTCTTTTATTTGCAACAATATCTTTCATGTACTTAGCATAAGGATTCATTTTAAGCATATCAGTCAAACGCATACGCAAAAAGATAGGTCTAATCATTTCAGCAAAGCGCTCAAAATCCTCATCATCCTTTTTATTGGATGGTTTAGGAACATATAAAAAATAAAACAGGGGAGCTATATGCGAGCTATTGATCAACAACATAAATATGCATATACTATCAGGACAAAGTTCATGACAAATTAAGTTAAATTAATCATATTATTTAAGAACTCCTTATTAGATAGACATCCCTCGAGTCATCTAAATGATTACGTGATCCAAATCAACTAAACCATGTACGATCATCACGTGAGATGGAGTAGTCTTCAATGGTGAACAACTCTATGTTGGTCATATCTACTATATGATTCAACTTCGACCTTTCGGTCTCCAGTGTTCCGAGGCCATGTATGTACATGCTAGGCTCGTCAAGTTTAACCTGAGTATTCTGCATGTGCAAAACTGTCTTGCACCCGTTGTATGTGAACGTAGAGCTTATCACACCCGATCATCACGTGGTGTCTCAGCACGACGAACTGTCGCAACGAGTGGATACTTAGGGAGAACACTTATACCTTGAAATTTTTGTAAGGGAGCATCTTATAATGCTACCGCCGTACTAAGCAAAATAAGATGCATAAAAGATAAAAGTTACATGCAATCAAAATATGTGACATGATATGGCCATCATCATCGTGTGCCTTTGATCTCCATCTCCAAAGCACCGTCATGATCTCCATCGTCACCAGCTTGACACCTTGATCTCCATCGTAGCGTCGTGGTCGTCTTGCCAACTATTGCTTCTACAACTATCACTAACGCATAGTGATAAAGTAAAGCAATTACATGGCGTTTGCATTTCATATAATAAAGCGACAACCATAAGGCTCCTGCCGGTTGCCGATAACTTTTACAAAACTCATCTCATACAACAAGATATATCACATCATATCTTGACCATATCACATCACAACATGCCCTGCAAAAACAAGTTAGACATCCTCTACTTTGTTGTTGCAAGTATTACGTGGCTGCTACGGGCTTCTAGCAAGAACTGTTCTTACCTACGCATCAAAACCACAACGGTGATTTATCAAGTTTGTTGTTTTAACCTTCAACAAGGACCGGCCGCAGTCAAATTCGATTCAACTAAAGTTGGAGAAACAGACACCCGCCAACCACCTTTATGCAAAACTAGTTGCATGTCTGTCGGTGGAACCGGTCTCATGAACGTGGTCATTTAAGGTTGGTCTGGGTCGCTTCATCCAACAATACTGCTGAATCAAAATAAGACATTGGTTGTAAGCAGTATGACGATCACCTCCCACAACTCTCTGTGTCCTACTCGTGCAAATCATCTACGCATAGACCTGGCTCGGATGCCACTGTTGGGGAACGTAGCATGAATTTCTGAAAAATTCTTATGCTCATGCAAGATCTATCTAGGAGATGCATAGCAACGAGAGGGGGAGAGTGTGTCCACGTACCCTCGTAGACCGAAAGCGGAAGCGTTTGACAACACGGTTGATGTAGTCCAACTTCTTCTCATTCCGACCGATCAAGCACCGAACGTATGGCACCTCCGATTTCTGCACACGTTCAGCTCGATGGAGAGTTTCGTCCGCACGATGGCATGGTGACGGTGATGGTGAAGTGATCCGCCCAGGGCTTCGCCTAAGCACTACGACAATATGACCGGAGGTGTAAACTGTGGAGGGGGGGCGCCGCACATGGCTAGGAATCAATGTTGTGTCTTCTAGCGGTACCCCCCTCATATATATAGGTTGGAGGGGAGGAGAGGCAACCAAGGGGGCGCCCCAAGTAGGAGGCCTACTTGGGCGCCTCCCAATTCGGCCTCCCCCTTCCATATTCATCCGGAGGGGGAAGGAAGGAGGAGGGATGAGAGAAGGAAGGGGGAGGCCGAATCCCTCCCCTTCCTTTCTCTCTTCTCCTCTTTACTTCCCCCCTTTTTTGGCCTACATGGGGCGCACCAGCCCCCTAGGGGCTGGTCTGTCTCCTTCTTGGCCCATTAGGCCCAGAACACTTCCGTGTCCGAATATCATCGTCCTATATATGAATCTTTACCTCTCCACCATTTCGAGACTCCTCGTCATGTCTGTGATCTCATCCGGGACTCTAAACAACATTCGGTCACCAAATCACATAACTCATATAATACAAAATCGTCATCGAATGTTAAGCGTGCGGACCCTACGGGTTCGAGAACTATGTAGACATGACCGAGAGACACCTCTCCGGTCAATAACCAACATCGGAACCTGGATGCTCATATTGGTTCCCACATATTCTACGAAGATCTTTATCAGTCGTACCGTAATAACAACATACGTTATTCCCTTTGTCATCGGTATGTTACTTGCCCGAGATTCGATCGTCAGTATCTTCATACCTAGTTCAATCTCATTATCCGCAAGTCTCTTTACTCGTTCTGTAATGTATCATCCCGCAACTAACTCATTAGTCAGATTTCTTGCAAGGCTTATTATGATGTGCATTACCTAGAGGGCCCAGAGATACCTCTCTGATACTCGGAGTGACAAATCCTAATCTCGATCTATGCCAACCCAACAAACACCTTTGAAGATACCTATAGAGCATCTTTATAATCACCCAGTTACGTTGTGACGTTTGATAGCACACAAGGTATTCCTTCGGTATCCGGGAGTTGCATAATCTCATAGTCGAAGGAATATGTATTTGATATGAAGAAAGCAATAGCAATAAAACTGAACGATCAATACGCTAAGCTAACGGATGGGTCTTGTCCATCACATCATTCCCCTAATGATGTGATCCCGTTCATCAAATGACAACACATGTCTATGGTTAGGAAACTTAACCATCTTTGATTAACGAGCTAGTCTAGTAGAGGCTTACTAGGGACACGGTGTTTTGTCTATGTATCCACACATGTATCAAGTTTCCGGTTAATAAAATTCTAGCATGAATAATAAACATTTATCATAATATAAGAAAATATAAAATAACAATGCGGACTTGTATCGGTCCGTCAAGCAGTTCGAACATACTTTTCCCTGCAAATCAGAGAGAAACTAGGGGGGTGCGGGGGTCCAGTGACACCCCCGGCCCATCCAAAACCCCACCAAAACCACTCCCGAAACCCCGCGCCTTCGCCCTCACATTTTCTCTCCTTCTGTTTTCTCTCTTACCTTCGTCGTCACTCCACCACGCAAGTATGTTTTGCAGTTCTTCGTGCACCTACTAAACAATGGCATCCGGACGCCTTGTGGGAGGCGATGACCTGTTTTGTGATCATGCGCAAAATGATCGTGGAGGATGAGGGTGAGGATGTTGTCGCAACTCTTGAATTTGAGAATATTGGTGATCCTATCGAACTTTCAGACCAGAATCCGTCCACATTTGAAGAGTTTGTTGAAATGCATCAACAAATTCGTCATTGAGCAACTGAAGTAAGTTATGATTGAGGATCTGTGGGAAGTTAGAGGGGAAAACAATGTTGGAGTTTAATATTTAAACTGTTTTAAATTAGAACTACTATTGCATTTGAACATTTGTACTATCCTAGACTATATATGCCGCTATTTGAGCGTGCAAACCTAAAAAAAATTGGCCCGGATGTACGCGGACAATGTTGGATGGCTGGCTCCCGCATCCGTGTCCGCGGACGAATGTAGGAGGAAATTTGAAGAGCGTTGGAGATGCCCTAATGTGGCTTTGCTATTATTATTATTATTATTATTATTATTATTATTACTACTACTACTACTACTACTACTACTACTACTATTATATTACTATTACTATTATGAAATTGTCGGGACTAAAGTTGGGTTGCAGATTGGAGCCATATTACTCAATATATTTGTGTTTTCGCTTTTTTTGTCCTCATGAACATGATATGAGAGGGCAGTGCTGCATGGACATAGTAATGCAAAAAATGTAACCTATAAGTTACATGTATGGCTTACTGATGTGGCATGCATGACTTGTTGACGCGGTTGCATGGCTAGGAAATGATAGTGGTTTATGTCACAATTAAATCCAACGTGATTTAAAACACACTGAGAATCCAATAATGCATGTTGCATGATAGAGGTTTCCCATGCGTATATCGGACGCTAGTTGATCTAGATAGTAAATCTAACATCTATAACAATTTTGATGATGTGAAAGCATGCGTGTTGAGAGAACTAAAAGTAGCGGGGATCACTCTTTTAGGTAGCTTATGATCCATATAAAACACATCAGTTTATATGAATTGGACAATTGGTAGAACACTATACTTTTTGTTCAGGGATTGCTACTTCCGCTTGGTCAATATGCATGTGACATCGTCTATCTGCCCACGACACCGTTCACAATATGCATAGGGCCACCTACTCCATGATTTGGACGCTACACGATTAAAAGCATGAAGCATCTTCCGCTCGGTCAATATGCATGTGACATCTTCTATAGGAATGTTAAAGATGTCTCGTGTGTGTTGTTTATATTACATCTTGAACCCTAACAAGTGTCACGCGTGTGGCACGATCACATGACGACTCCGAACCTTTTTATGATAAATTTAGTGACGCAAGGAAGACAACTTTAATTATCAAGTATGACAACTTCTTTTCGGATGACAAGTTTCAGTTTTTTTTTTTTTTTGGATGACAACATTAGTTCTAAAAAAATAGGGCCGGAGTGCTTCCTGCCACACGTATCGCACTTATCATTTAGGTACATTTTTTATTGCCGGTTTTTCTTTAATATTTTTTATAAGAGGATTTCATTGTGTATTGTGCCGAAGTCTATTTTTTGAAATAAAGAAAAACTGCCCAAAGGCCTGAAACAACCAATGAACAGAGATAGGAAAACATCAAATAAAAAGGTTGAGAAAATAATGTGTGAGTTCAGGTTCCCAACAAAATCGAGTCAGGATGAGTTCTTGGACTTTTTTTTTTGCATCAATTCTTGGACTCCTTTTTGTAGAACATATATTACGATGGACTCTTCACCGGGCGTATCCCTACCAAACAAATCACGTTCAATACGAGCAATACGTAGTAACGTGCTGTCCCAAACATACTCCTATTTTTTTTTAATTTGATGGTTCCAGGCGAGTTGCTCGACAAAGATCTCTTTTGAGCCTTGCATTGCGTGGCGGCGATCAAGATGCTACTGGCGAAGAAACGAGCGGGGGGCCACCGCCGTCCGTGGTCCGACCTCCCGCACGACTTGCTTGCAACCATCCTCGTCCGTCTCACAGCGACCGTCCCCTGCCCGGCCCTTCGCGAGCGCGCCAGCTTCCGCGGCGTGTGCCAGACATGGCGCGCCGCCGAGCGCGCCCACCCGCGCCCTCCCGTGCCATGGCTCGTCGCCCCTGGGCACTACGTCAGTTTCCACGACGCCGCCATCTATCGCGTGCCGCTGCCTGAGGACGCCGCCGCTGCCATCTGCCGAGGCTCCTTCGGCGACTGGCTCGCCCTCGTGCCGCCGGTGTCAGGGAGCCCCTTCCTGCTCAACGCTTTCACCAAGGAACGGATCAAGCTGCCGCGGTGGACCAAAGAGCCGATGGTTAAGTTCGTCCTGTCGGCCGCAGCGGACGCCAAGGCCTGCACTGTGGCCGCCATTGTTGAGACTGGAGACGGCGCCTATATACAGAGATTTAAGATCGTCTTCTGCCACCTGAGGAGGGGACGACGACAAGGGCGCTCCTGGGAGATTCTGACTAAGG
Organism: Aegilops longissima; assembly: GCA_021605205.1. Taxonomy (NCBI): domain Eukaryota; kingdom Viridiplantae; phylum Streptophyta; class Magnoliopsida; order Poales; family Poaceae; genus Aegilops; species Aegilops longissima. Next base: position 607,461,001 of record CM038681.1, read on the forward strand.
CATTCAGGCTCCAAGATATCATCTTCTTCGAGGGGAAACTCCATGCCCTTGACATCCAAGCCCGCATCCATGTCTTTCAGGAAGAAGACCTCCAACAGGGCCCTGATAATTAAGCGATGGAGCATGCCGTCTGTGAAGCAGCGATTCTACGACGTCAAGATGTATCTGGTTGTCCTCCATGGGAGGCTGCACATGGTTGGCAGGGGCTTAAAGACGACCAGGTGGACGACCTTCACCAACAATATAGAGGTATTCGCACTCGTCGGCGGGATGGCGAAGCCGCCGGTGCCAGTCAAGGACTTTGACGGGCATGCGATCTTCGTCGGTGACGCCTGCTGCGACGCTTTCGTAATTGAGGCAGCCGCTATAGGCCGCATGATAAGGGAGAACCAGATTTGCTTCGTCGACGACGAGAAGAACGTGACGTTGCTGGCCGCCCATGGCCGCCGGCCTTTCAGGCTGCTGCAATCCTACGACGTGCGCAACGGCTGCCTTCGCGCATACGGACCCAGCACCGCCGCGGTGGGGACCTGGCGGTGCGGCACAGCACAGCGCTTCCCACAGAGCAGAGCCATTGGACCACCGCCGCGGGCGTCTCTATCGGAGGCGGAGCTGCTGTTGTGGAACGTGACCAACTGCCTAGGAGCATGGGACCCGCCCTTTTATACAACACGCCATCAAGACGATGGAGCAAACGTCGCCGTGAACGTGGAGATTGGGGTGCCCAGGAGGCCAGGACATCCAGAAATAAGAGAAGGATGCATCACACAGCCTCCTCAGAGCTCAGTGATTCTAGGCCGTTGGATGCGATTTCTGGATGCGTTCTCGTCCGTTGGATCAAGATCTGGAGGAATCTGCGCCATCGGATCAAAAAAATCTACTGCTGGAATGAATAATTACCTCTCGTTTGTGCCACCGCGCGTAATTTCAGTGCCCTGCCGAGGGCATTTTCGTCATTTCACATGGCTGGAAAAATACCCAATAGCGACATGGGTGTGACCTAGCCGTCGCTCCTCCCGCACTCGCGCAGCCGCCTCCGCTCGCCCAACCCTCTCCTCGACCTCTCCCTCCCATGCTAGAACCCTAGCCGCCGCCTCCCTCCCGCACTCGCGCCTCCCCCGCCTCGCCTCTCTCTCTCCCGCGCCTCCCAGCCCCGCCGCCGTCGTCTTCTCGCCCAGCCGGCCGCCGCCGCACCGCACGCTCGTGCGTAGGGACGAGAAGGGGAACCACCGCCCGCTCCCGGAGCGCGAGGAGGACGTGGTGATGCAGCGCCCAGATCCACGGCGGGATCGACGCAGCGTCATTGACCTGAGCCACTACCGTCCTCGAGGTCGGCCATGGAGGGGGGTCCGACCCGGCTGCAGCCGTGGACGGAGACACCCCAAACCCTAGCATGGGGACCGAGCCGCCATGGTGAGGCACTGCACCGGATCCCTCTCCTCTTCCCCCTTCTTCCATGGATTTCTCCTCTTTCTTTCTGTCCCTCTCTCACCATGGTCTCGTCTCTGTAGGAAGGAGGCCAGCGGCGAGGACGACGCCATGGTCCCTACTGTGCTCCCGGATCCGTCGTCCATCTGCCCCGACCTGGCCCTTCTATTGGAAATATGCCCTAAAGGCAATAATAAATTAGTTATTATTATATTTCCTTGTTCATGATAATCGTTTATTATCCATGCTATAATTGTATTGATAGGAAACTCATATACATGTGTGGATACATAGACAACACCATGTCCCTAGTAAGCCTCTAGTTGACTAGCTCGTTGATCAATAGATGGTTACGGTTTCCTGACCATGGACATTGGATGTCATTGATAACGGGATCACATCATTAGTAGAATGATGTGATGGACACGACCCAATACTAAGCCTAGCACAAAGATTGTAGTTCGTATGCTAAAGCTTTTCTAATGTCAAGTATCTTTTCCTTAGACCATGAGATTGTGCAACTCCCGGATACCGTACGAATGCTTTGGGTGTACCAAACGTCACAACGTAACTGGGTGACTATAAAGGTGCACTAAAGGTATCTCCGAAAGTGTCTGTTGGGTTGGCACAAATCGAGACTGGGATTTGTCACTCCGTGTGACCAAGGGGTTGATCACGGGATGATGTGCTACGGAACGAGTAAAGAGACTTGCCGGTAACGAGATTGAACAAGGTATCGGTATACCGACGATCGAATCTCGGGCAAGTATAATGCCGCTAGACAAAGGGAATTCTATACGGGATTGATTGAGTCCTCGACATCGTGGTTCATCCGATGATATCATCGTGGAACATGTGGGAGCCAACATGGGTATCCAGATCCCGCTGTTGATTATTGACCGGAGAACGTCTCGGTCATGTCTACATGTCTCCTGAACCCGTAGGGTCTACACACTTAAGGTTCGATGACGCTAGGGTTATAAAGGAAGTTTGTATGGGGTTACCGAATGTTGTTCGGAGTCCCGGATGAGATCCCGGACGTCACGAGGAGTTCCCGAATGGTCCGGAGGTAAAGATTTATATATGGGAAGTCCTGTTTTGGTCACCGGAAAAGTTTCGGGTTTTATCGGTAACGTCACGACCACCGGAGGGTCCTGGGTCCACCAAGTGGGGCCACCGGCCCCGGAGGGCTGCATGGGCCAAGTGTGGGAGGGGACCAGCCCCAGGTGGGCTGGTGCGCCCCGCCCCCCCACAAGGGCCCAAGGCGCCTAGGGTTTGGGGAGGGGGCGCCCCACCTTGCTTGGGGGGCAAGTTTCCCCCTCTCCACCCCTTGGCCGCCCCCCTAGATGGGATCTAGGGCTGGCCGCCGCCCCCTAGGGGTGGAAACCTAGGTGGGGGCGCAGCCCCCTCTCCCCTTATATATAGTGGAGGCATAGGAGCAGCCCAACACATAAGTTTCTTCTCCTGTTGGCGCAGCCCTACCTCTCTTTCTCCTCATATCTCGCGGTGCTTGGCGAAGCCCTGCTGGACTACCACGCTCCTCCATCACCACCACGCCGTTGTGCTGCTGCTGGATGGAGTCTTCCTCAACCTATCCCTCTCACCTTGCTGGATCAAGGCATGGGAGACGTCACCGGGCTGTACGTGTGTTGAACGTGGAGGTGCCGTCCGTTCGGCACTAGGATCTCCGGTGATTTGGATCACGACGAGTACGACTCCTTCAACCTCGTTCTCTTGAACGCTTCCGCTTAGCGATCTACAACGGTATGTAGATGCACTCCCCTCTCTCTCGTTGCTAGTTTCTCCATAGATAGATCTTGGTGATTCGTAGGAAAATTTTGAATTTCTGCTACGTTCCCCAACAGTGGCATCATAAGCTAGGTCTATTGCGTAGATTCTTTGCACGAGTAGAACACAAAGTAGTTGTGGGCGTTGATTTTGTTCAATATGCTTACCGTTACTAGTCCAATCTTGTTTGGCGGTATTGTGGGATGGAGCGCCCGGACCGACCTTACACGTACACTTACGTGAGACAGGTTCCACCGATGACATGCACTTGGTGCATAAGGTGGCTAGCGGTGCCGCCTCCCACTTTAGTCGGAACGGATTCGATGAAAAGGGTCCTTATGAAGGGTAAATAGCAATTGGCATATCACGTTGTGGATTTGCGTAGGTAAGAAACGTTCTTGCTAGAAACCCATAGCAGCCACGTAAAACATGCAAACAACAATTAGAGGACGTCTAACTTGTTTTTGCAGGGTATGCTATGTGATGTGATATGGCCAAGAAGAATGTGATGAATATATGTGATGTATGAGATTGATCATGTTCTTGTAATAGAAATCACGACTTGCATGTCGATGAGTATGACAACCGGCAGGAGCCATAGGAGTTGTCTTTATTTATTGTATGACCTGCTTGTCATTGAACAACGCCATGTAATTACTTTACTTTATTGCTAACCGGTAGCCATAGTAGTAGAAGTAATAAGTTGGCGAGACAACTTCATGGAGACACGATGATGGAGATCATGATGATGGAGATCATGGTGTCATGCGGTGACGATGATGATCATGGAGCCCCAAGATGGAGATCAAAGGAGCAATATGATATTAGCCATATCATGTCACTATTTGATTGCATGTGATGTTTATCATGTTTATGCATCTTATTTGCTTAGAACGACGGTAGTAAATAAGATGATCCTCATTAAAATTTCAAGAAATTGTTCCCCTAACTGTGCACCGCTATAAAGTTCGTCGCTTCAAGCACCACGTGATGCTCGGGTGTGATAGATTCTTACGTTCACATACAACGGGTGTAAGCCAGATTTACACACGCTAAACACTTAGGTTGACTTGATGAGCCTAGCATGTACGCACATGGCCTCGAACACAAGAGACCGAAGGTCGAGCATGAGTCGTATGGTGGATACGATCAAGATGAAGATGTTCACCGATGATGACTAGTCCGTCTCACGTGTTGATCGGACACGGCCTAGTTGACTCGGATCATGTAATCACTTAGATGACTAGAGGGATGTCTATCTGAGTGGGAGTTCATAAGATGAACTTAATTATCCTGAACATAGTCAAAAGATCTTTGCAAATTATGTCGTAAGCTCGCGCTTTAGTTCCACTGTTTAGATATGTTCCTAGAGAAAATATAGTTGAAAGTTGACAGTAGCGATTATGCGGACAAAAGAAAGCTTATGTCCTTAATGCACCGCTTAGTGTGCAGAACCCCAATCATCGTCTGTGGATGTTGCAAACATCAGACATACACGTTTTGATAACTACGTGATAGTTCAGTTAAACGGTTTAGAGTTGAGGCACCAAAGACGTTTTTCGAAACGTCGCGGAACATATGAGTTGTTTCGAGGGCTGAAATTGGGATTTCAGGCTCGTGCCCATGTCAAGAGGTACAAGACCTCCGACAATTTTCTTAGCCTGCAAACTAACGGTGAAAAGCTCAATCGTTGAGATTGTGCTCAGATTGTCTGAGTGCAACAATCACTTGAATCAAGTGGGAGTTGATCTTCCAGATGAGATAGTGATCTTTTTCCAAAGTCATTGCCACCAAGCTGCTAGAGCTTCGTGATGAACTATAACATATCAGGGATAGATGATCCTTGAGGTATTCACGATGTTTGACACCGCGAAAGTAGAAATCAAGAAGGAGCATCAATTGTTGATGGTTGGTGAAACCACTAGTTTCAAGAAGGGCAAGGGCAAGAAGGGACACTTCATGAAACGACAAATCAGTTGCTGCTCCAATGAAGAAACCCAAGGTTGAACCCAAACCCGAGACTAAGTGCTGCTGTAATAAGGGGAACAGCCACTGGAGCAGAATTACCCTAGATACTTGGTAGATAAGAAGGCTGGCAAGGTCAATAGAAGTATATTGGATATACATAATGTTAATGTGTACTTTACTAGTACTCCTAGTAGCACCAGGGTATTAGATACCGGTTCGGTTGCTAAGTGTTAGTAACTCGAAATAAAAGCTACGGAATAAACGGAGACTAGCTAAAGGTGAGCTGACGATACGTGTTGGAAGTGTTTCCAAGGTTGATATGATCAAGCATCGCACGCTCCCTCTACCATCGAGATTGGTGTTAAACCTAAATAATTGTTATTGGTGTTTGTGTTGAGCATAGACATGATTGGATTATGTCTGTCGCAATACGGTTATTCATTTAAGGAGAATAATGGTTACTCTGTTTATTTGAATAATACCTTCAATGGTCTTGCACCTAAAAGGAATGGTTTATAGAATCTCGATCGTAGTGATACACATTTTCATGCCAAAAAGGATATAAGATAGTAATGATACTACCACTTACTTGTGGCACTGCCATGTAAGTCATATTGGTGTAAGATGCATGATGAAGCTCCATGTTGATGGATCTTTGGACTCACTCGTTTTTGAAAAGTTTGAGACATGCAAACCATGTCTATTGGTGTATACGCATGAAGAAACTCCATGCAGATGGATCGTTTGGACTCACTTGATTTTGAATCACTTGAGATATGCAAATCATACCACATAGGCAAGATGACTGAAAAGCCTCGGTTTCAGTAAGATGGAACAAGATAGCAACTTGTTGGAAGTAACACACTTTGATGTGTGCAGTCCAATGAGTGCTGAGGCATGCAGTGAATATCGTTATGTTTTACTTCACAGATGATTTAAGTAGATACTGTATATTTACTTGATGAAACACAAGTCTGAATTATTGAAGGGTTCAAGTAATTTCAGAGTGAAGTTGAAGATCATTGTGACAAGAGGATAAAATGTCTATGATATGATCATAGAGATGAGTATCTGAGTTACGAGCTTTGGCACACAATTAAGACATTGTGGAAATTGTTTCACAATTAATACCGCCTGAAACACCATAGTGTGATGGTGTGTCCGAACATCATAGTTGCATCCTATTGGATATGGTGCGTACCATGATGTCTCTTATCGAATTACCACTATCATTCATGGGTTAGGCATTAGAGACAACCGCACTCACTTCAATAGGGTACCACATAATTCTGTTGAGATGACACCGTTTGGAGAAAACTAAGTTGTCGTTTCTTAAAAGTTTGGGGCTGCGACGCTTATGTGAAAAAGTTTCAGGTTGATAAGCTCGAACCCAAAGCGGATAAAATGCATCTTCATAGGACACCCAAAATAGTTGGGTATACCTCCTAATTCAGATCCGAAAGCAATAGGTATTGGTTCTTGAATCGGGTCCTTTCTCGAGGAAAAGTTTGTCTCGAAAGGTTGAGTGGGAGGATGGTGGAGACCTGATGAGGTTATTGAACCATCACTTCAACTAGTGTGTGTAGCAGGGCACAGGAAGTTGTTCCTGTGGCACCTACACCAATTGAAGTAGAAGCTTATGATAGTGATCATGAAACTTCAAATCAAGTCACTACCGAACCTCATAGGACGACAAGGACGCGTACTGCTTCGGAGTGGTACGGTGATCCTGTCTTGAAGGTCATGTTGCTAGACAACAATGAACCTACGAGCTATGGAGAAGCGATGGTGGGCCCATATTCCGACAAATGGTTAGAAGCCATGAAATCCGACATAGGATCCATGTGTCATAACAAAGCATGGACTTTGGTGGACTTGCCCGATGATCGGCAAGCCATTGAGATAAATGGATCTTTAGAAGAAGACGGACGTGGACGGTAATGTCACCGTCTATGAAGCTCGACTTGTGGTGAAGAGTTTTTCACAAGTTCAAGGAGTTGACTACGATGAGATTTTCTCATCCGTAGCGATGCTTAAGTCCGTCGAAATCATGTTAGCATTAGCTGCATTTATGAAATCTGGCAGATGGATGTCAAAACGAGTTTCCTTACCACTCTTCGTAAGGAAAGGTTGTATGCGATACAATCAGAAAGTTTTTGTTGATCCTAAGGATGCTAAAAGGTATGTTGTCTCCAGCGATCCTTCTAAGGACTGGAGTAAGCATCTCGGAGTTGGAATGTGTGCTTTGATGAGATGATCAAAGATTTTGGGTTTATACAAAGTTCATGAGAAACTTGTATTTCCAAAGAAGTGAGTGGGAGCGCTATAGAATTTCTGATGAGTATATGTTGTTGACATATTGATGATCAGAAATGATGTAGAATTTTCTAGAAAGCATATAGGTTTATTTGAAAAGTGTTTTTCATTGGAAAACCTGGATTAGGCTACTTGAATAATAAGCATCAAGATCTATAAGATAGATCAAAATGCTTAATAATACTTTCAAATGAGCACATACCTTGACATGATCTTGAAGGTGCTCTTGCCTGAGATGTAAGGTATGAAGTTAAGACTTAAAGCTCGACCACGGCAGAAAAGAGAGAAATGATGAAGGTCGTCCCCTATGCTTCAGACATAGGCTCTATAGTATGCTATGCTGTGTATCGCACTGTAAGTGTGCCTTGCCATGAGTCACTCAAGGGTACAAGAATGATCCAGAATGGATCATTGGACAGCGGTCAAAATTGTCCTTGGAGTAAATAAGGACATGTTTCTCGATTATGGAGGTGATAAAGAGTTCGGCGTAAAGGGTTACGCCGATGCAAGCTTTAACACCTATCCGAAAGTGACTCGAGTAGCAAACCGGATACGTATAGTGGAGCAACCATTTGGAATAGCTTCAAGTGGAGCGTGGAAGCAACATTTACAATATGACATAGAGAATTATGAATACGACGGATCTGAATGTTACGCACCGCTGACTAAAACCTCTTTCACAAGCAAAACATGATCGAACCCCAGAACTCATTGAGTCTTAATCACATGATGATGTGAACTAGTTTAATGACACTAGTAAACTCTTTGGATGTTGGTCACATGGCGATGTGACCTGTGAGTGTTAATCACATGGCGATGTGAACTAGATTATTGACTCTAGTGCAAGTGGGAGACTATTGGAAATATGCCCTAGAGGCAATAATAAATTAGTTATTATTATATTTCCTTGTTCATGATAATCATTTATTATCCTTGCTATAATTGTATTGATAGGAAACTCATATACATGTGTGGATACATAGACAACACCATGTCCCTAGTAAGCCTCTAGTTGACTAGCTCGTTGATCAATAGATGGTTACGGTTTCCTGACCATGGACATTGGTTGTCATTGATAACGGGATCACATCATTAGTAGAATGATGTGATGGACAAGACCCAATACTAAGCCTAGCACAAAGATTGTAGTTCAGATGCTAAAGCTTTTCTAATGTCAAGTATCTTTTCCTTAGACCATGAGATTGTGCAACTCCGGATACCGTAGGAATGCTTTGGTGTACCAAACGTCACAACGAATCGGGTGACTATAAAGGTGCACTACAGGTATCTCCGAAAGTGTCTGTTGGGTTGGCACGAATCGAGATCGGATTTGTCACTCCGTAAACGGAGAGGTATCTCTGGGCCCACTCGGTAGGACATCATCATAATGTGCACAATGTGACCAAGGGGTTGATCACGGGATGATGTGTTACGGAACGAGTAAAGAGACTTGCCGGTAACGAGATTGAACAAGGTATCGGTATACCGACGATCGGATCTCGGGCAAGTATAATGCCGCTAGACAAAGGGAATTGCATACGGGATTGATTGAGTCCTCGACATCGTGGTTCATCCGATGAGATCATCGTGGAACATGTGGGAGCCAACATGGGTATCCAGATCCCGCTGTTGGTTATTGACCGGAGAACGTCTCGGTCATGTCTACATGTCTCCCGAACCCGTAGGGTCTACACACTTAAGGTTCGATGACGCTAGGGTTATAAAGGAAGTTTGTATGTGGTTAACGAATGTTGTTCGGAGTCCCGGATGAGATCCCAGACGTCACGAGGAGTTCCCGAATGGTCCGGAGGTAAAGATTTATATATGGGAAGTCCTGTTTTGGTCACCGAAAAGTTTCTGTGTTTTATCGGTAACGCATCGGGACCACCGGAGGGTCCCGAGGTCCACCAAATGGGGCCACCGCCCTGGAGGGCTGCATGGGCCAAGTGTGGGAGGGACCAGCCCGGTGGGCTGGTGCGCCCCACAAGGGCCCAAGGCGCCTAGGGTTTGGGAGGGGCGCCCACCTTGCTTGGGGGCAAGTTTCCCCTCTCCACCCTTGGCCGCCCCTAGATGGGATCTAGGGCTGGCCGCCCCAGTGGTGGAAACCTGGGTGGGGCGCAGCCCCTCTCCCCTTATATATAGTGGAGGCATAGGAGCAGCCCAACACATAAGTTTCTTCTCCTGTTGGCGCAGCCCTACCTCTCTTTCTCCTCATATCTCGCGGTGCTTGGCGAAGCCCTGCTGGACTACCACGCTCCTCCATCACCACCACGCCGTTGTGCTGCTGCTGGATGGAGTCTTCCTCAACCTCTCCCTCTCACCTTGCTGGATCAAGGCATGGGAGACGTCACCGGGCTGTACGTGTGTTGAACGCGGAGGTGCCGTCCGTTCGGCACTAGGATCTCCGGTGATTTGGATCACGACGAGTACGACTCCTTCAACCTCGTTCTCTTGAACTCTTCCGCTTAGCGATCTACAAGGGTATGTAGATGCACTCCTCTCTCTCTCGTTGCTAGTTTCTCCATAGATAGATCTTGGTGATTCGTAGGAAAATTTTGAATTTCTGCTACGTTCTCCAACACCTTCTCCTTCCCGCCGGCCAAGCGGAGCCGCTCGTGTCGCTGCTCTACCTGACGAGGGCATCATGGTGAGGTGAGCCTCCTTCTTCTAGTGCCGCTCCTCTTCGTGGTGCTGACTTTGCTTAGCCTCTCTCCCTCTCTCACCACTGCTCCTTCCATCTCCCGTCGTCCAGGTTGCCGTTGCTGTTTGCAGAGACATTCGAGGATAGGTCACGTTGCTTCATCGTGCAGGTGCATGTCTTTTTTGAATTGTACCGGTGGATTTGATCTTCGACGAATCTTTTTGCGTTTGGATTCTTTTGCATCTCCTATTCCTCTTTTGGTTTCTTCTTATTGCCTCTGCCGTTCCATTGGATTTTTTCTTGGGCTAATTTGGCTGTTTGCGGAGCGTTTGTTTCTAGGATTGTAGCCTTCCACTTTCATTCTGTTCCTCTTATTTTCATATTTTTTTTGTTTTCCTCTTCATTTGGTTGATACTGTATTGTTTATGTTCTTCCAAATTTGTTTTGCAGGTACTGGCCGGGCTTGGCATGGATTGGTGTCCCGAGCGTTGGTTGCAGGTTTCTTGCCTATTCAGGTAGGCCGGTCACCTCCACCATGACAAGAAGGTATTCATTTTCCTGGTCATTTGTTTGAAAAATGGGGAGGGGATTAGATGATGTGTGGCATACACTGGCTCATTTGCATATGCAAAAAAAATAGATCAATTAAAAAAAGGATGTAGTGCTGGGTGCATAGCTGGTTGCATTTCCACGACTGTTCTACACACTAGGCATACTTTGTGTTCTGCTTATGAATTGTGAACTGGAGTGGAAAATCACATGCTTTTAATGTTGGTTTGTGGCTTATTTTTTGCTGGGCAGAGAGTAAGGGTAGGCAAACATCTGCCGGATAGGACACCATGTGTAGAGAGAGTTGGCTCGCTGGAGCATACTCTTCAGAGACAAGTTGGGAGACCACGTAGTTGAGCCTGCATATATAGGTTTAACATTTGACTTGATTAATGAGTGCGGAAAGCGACGACACAGTGTCGGCTCAAGTGATGGGGAAAGTGGACCCACAAGCCGCTGGTTGGACAAATAGGTAATTTGATGCAACCATTTCCTTGCATAGCCTTGATGATTGACCAAGAAAATCTGTTCTGAATTGCTAGAAAACAGTGTCGGCTCAGGTACATTTAATTCAAGTTGTGTGATTCCGACTGAAATCTGAATGTATGTAATTACAGTGAGGCCATGGAGCAAACATGTGGTGGCATATTCAACTTTAAACACGGTCTATGCGACATGTATGTCAAGTGCACACATAGTTTTCAATGTTTTAGTGAAGAGCCATCGATAGGGCATGAAGCAGTAGATTTATCATTTTACTGAAGATTCCTCAGTTTACACACGATCTCTGACCAAGTGTCTCATTGCTGACGGAATTTTCAGAGTTAAGGTTAAGAGGCCATCGATCCAACAGAGCTAGGATATTGATCATTTAAAAATTAGTGTAGGTCATAGACAATGTATGAACATGTATGTTAATTGCCGACTGAATTTTCGGAGGTAGAATATGATGTAGATTAGGAACACAAGATCTCATCATGTCATTGCAGAGCTTGATTAAGTTTATGCAGTACATTTTTATGGAATATGCTAACTCTCCGCTCCGCTGAAATTACAGGACACCTTGTCCCAGTAGGGTCGGCACACTCCGCTCCACTGAAATTACAGGACTGGATGCCGTGTCCGGGGAGAATTGGTGCACTGGAGGAACGATTCAGGGGTGTGCAGACAAGTTGGGCGAGCATGCTACTATTGGGCTAACATTGGATTCTGTGGGGAAAAAACAAAGACTTTTACAATCTTTATTCACGGAAGCATGGTTTCGGCATCAGATATGGGAAAAGTAGGCTTGACATCGAGAAGGCGAAGTGTATGCAGGAAGATGTCTACGGATGCTCTGTAAGTGTTCTTTAAAAATCTGAAGTAAACTCAATTTCCTGTTGGTGCATATGTGGTTCTGCTGCTTAACGATGTAGCGCCTGTTCGAAATGCTGGGGAAGCCAATGTCAGAAAACAGTAGGTCCTGCCAGTCTGCCTCGAGGTCGTGTTTCCCTCTCCCTCGAGTTCACTCCGTGTGCGCGCGCGTGTGATGAATTCCATTAGCCGTGTTGCAGCCCCGTAGCATCTTGCTTTAACTTTCTCTGGCTTTGCCTACCCCCTACACTTTTCCGGCTTATACGGAACACTAATCACGTAGCAGTGTTCTATGGTAACCCGAGCTCAGTCGTGTTGCCATTTCCTAAAGCACAACCTCCCATATTAACTCTCTCGCCGTTTCAGACTGATGTAAATATGTATAAAATATAGTGTGATCTTATTTTGTCAGTAATCAATAATGTGGACACATACTGATTAGCGTTGTCAATAATGTGGATGTAGACAGATTAGTGTTGCCAGGAACACTAATTACATTCTCTGGCTTATTGACTGTACAGATCAGTGCTGCAGATCTATACAGTGTGATGCAAATCTGTAGCTGTGAACACTATCTTTTTGCTGTTCATGATGCAACCAGCAATGCCTAACAATAGTGCTAGCACATAGTGTAATCTTCATTTTCTTCGGTAGCCGCCGTGCATCCCGGCAACCAGGATGTGGGTAGACGGTCAGCTCGATTGAATCATGCTTGGTTAAAAGAAGTTCAGAATCTGCATCTCTAACTCTTCATCGATGATCAGGAAACTCATTCTTTGATGAATTTTTATTCACTTGCATGTGTTCCGGCATTATTATTATGAACCTGTGACCAATATCTTTTTATGCTACTGTAGTGAGCATCATGCTAGCTATTATGATGTTGTACTGAAGTGCTAATCATGTGAGTGAATATATATTAGTTGGTTTAAGCATCAGTGAATATTATTTACCCCATAAATCTGCACATAATTTTCTATGCTATGTGGTAGGTTTTTCTAATTATTGGTCGTTTGATCCTGATATGATCTCTTACTTAGGTGCTTGCTGCACCTGCACCCATATATTTTTAGAGCAGAGGAGATGGTACATCATATAGTTTGGCCACTAGGTTTATTTTTTACCACTGGCTATGTAGGTTTTGTGCTAGAATGCATTTTATACACAACTATTAGCTATGCTTAATTGTGTTTAGCAACTTCCTTGCAGCTCGTGCATTGTAGAATTTTATAATTAGCACGAATTTTACCTCCCTGGACTGAATAATTAGCTGACTTGGCACTATGTTCATATCTGATTGCGCGATGTGTGATGTTAAGTTGCAGCCCTTAGTATACTTCATTTTTTTTCCCTTTGCTTCCTTCATATTTTCCTGTAAATTAACTAGAAGCTTTATATTTTATCAGATGCATGGGCACTTATCGGTGCAGCATGAGTTGCCACCAAATCAGATTAGAAATTTTTAAGAAGATTCCTATATTTTGAAGTAGTTATGCTGATCACATTGCTTAGATGGATCATGTCTTATTTTTTAATGTACTTCATCATGTCTCAGGCTTTATGTGCTTAATGGTGAGACGTGTCACATGATCTTAAATATGATCAGCGAAAACCTGAGTATGTGCATGTTTGTCTTGCCTTTTTGGGGTTTGATATTCTTGATACTGTGTGAGGAAGGCCTGGTACAATAAAAGATTGTAATATGTAGCTTCCTCAATTTTTAGGTGCTGGAGATGTATAGAACAAGACGAAGTTTACAAGTTAGCAATGAGCACTTCCTATGGGATGCCATGTGAAGAAGCCTTGGTATGATACAATAAGAAATAGTAATTCGAGAGAGGTAAGATAACCAAGTTGTTAAATTCACTATACTGTAAAAATTATGTGCTGCTATAGTATTTATCTACAATCCAGTATGGATGTTGGTCCGTTTTTTAGATTACTGCTAGCTTCAATTGTTCTATTTTCTTGGATGTTCCCAAAAACATTTGGAAGGCTTTCTTTTAGGCGATTGGATGTTGCTTAGCTATCGTTTATGCTATTTTTACAATATTGTTAAGTAGTAGTACAGATATGTTCGTTCTGTCTAGGGCTTACTATGGATGTTACATTTTCTTAATGAAGCCTTTTCACTTGCCCATGCAGGTGACTGGTTATCTTTCAAGATATATGGGATTGCTCTAAGAAGCTCTAGGGCTTATCGTGTAGTTTATAGGTAAGCTGCAAGTGAATATGGGAGATCCTTATTTTTGCATTTTGGGTTGTAGTTCAGATAAAGGAACTGAGTGTCGCCCCGAATGCTAGGTGCTGCTCTTGCATGCCTCTTTTTCTTGTGTTGCTTTGTTCCCATTTTGCTATAATTATTGTTCACTGAGTTGTCATTGTTGCTTCCTTAGTTCCGCCTAAAGAAAATTCCATTTGCACGTTTTGTGTTATCATGTGGGCTGAAGCTATATACAGTTTGAGATATGAAATAGCAAAAATTGGATCAAATGCTCACTTGTAACAGTTAGTGTGAATCAGTTTATGTTGCACACCTAAGTATTATACTTCGCCTGTTATATTTTGACATTCTATTCTAAGCACTTGTTTAGAAGAATGTGATGACCGTGATCAAATAGTTTTAAGGTGTTTCTGCTCTGTTTCACATTTATAATAAAATTTGTTATGTAGTGTTCATTGGAAATATCTACATTTTATAGAAAACAATGTGTGTTCATTGACGTTTGCCTTCTTCCTCCAGCAGCTCCTGAATGAGGGGTACGAGTGTGTTTGCGAGGTAAAAGGATGAAGTGACAACACCTCTGGGACTGATCCCCGGTGCACAGAACTTCCATGGTGGTGTGTGTAGTTCCAAGGCCCACTTGAGCTACTCTTGGTGATGTCAGCAGGTGAGTTTTCTCTCTACCTATGCTCTGTTGGCTATGTTGATAGATATTGATCATCCGTGGCTAGGAAAGTCTCGTTCTGTGAATTTACTTCATGTTTGGTTTCTCTACCTAGGTAAATGACTGATTTTATCGATAACTTCATTTTGGTCCATATGGTAGTTCATAGCTTTGCCACTGAAGGTAGGTTGTCACACAGGGGTTCATGCTCACATTACTAGGACTAGGGAACCTTGATCATTTTTCTGAAACAGGCACTACACCTCCAGTTTCATGGCATGTCGTTTCATCCATAATTTTGTTGTAGGTTTGCATAGATAAATTAGTAGCACTCTTGGTTTCAAAGTGTGTGTTTTATGGGCCTTAGCTTTGTTCAAGAGACATACTTCTAATTACATTTTTTAGCCATAATTCTGATGTATGGAAACAATCAGTGATTCTTTCTTTTTTATCTGAACTCGGCCATAATTCTAACGGCGAGCCATCAATGCGCTCTTCTTCCTCCCCATGCAGATTGAAATCTATCAGGCGCTTTGACTTCTAGGGAGCGTTCATGTGTTGCACTCCCATGGTCTGTTAAAACATCATGATAGTCCTGTCTAATGGAATAAACAGGATAATATTCTTGAAAAAATGCTATACACAAACTCCTTGTATGCCTCATATGCTTCGCCTTTACTGCTTAATCTCTCACAAGTGACCTCCACTACTCATACTTTCTCCTACTTAATGCACGTATAAGACTACAATTCTTTGTGTATATACTGAAATGGGTGTATGACAGGTTCTTTGTTTTCAATTTTGTAGCTTGGGCCCTGGGATCTTCTTTGAAGTAATTGACGCTATCCTAATTGACAGACTAAATTCAGTGGGTTAGACTGAGAATCGATACTCTGCTCAGCTGTATTTTCACTGAAACATGGCATGTTGTTTTTGTTACTTGTACCAAGGTTGAGGACCTTGATGAGTTGGCTGATGATCCATGTAGTTTTGACTTACCATGATCTGAATATGTATGTCAGTATAAGTTATTAAGTTAATGGCTAAATTACTAGGATGTGTATGTCATCTTTAACTAAATTTAGATGTTTATTCAATCTGGATTTAAATGTTTTATCATTCGCCAGGTCTTTGCTTCTGATTTCTTGTGTTGTTTAATGTAATTAATCATATTTACCTATTGTCTATTATCCTACAGCTGAGCTCATGGTCATGAACAATTGAGTGTTTCTTCTCCACTATATTGTTAACATGTATGAATACATATGCTAAACTTGGATTACAACTGACTTCACATTATCTGCTTGGCCAAAACGTTGGGACCGGCACCATTGCACCAAGGCGCGATCCCGGTCTAGTCAAGAATGATGGAAGAGGAAAAGCCCCTCCTGGAGTGGAGTTTCACGCAACAGCGCGGGTCAGCCAAGAAAGCGAAGCAGGCGGCAGCGCACGAGGCCGTCACGTTCCTGCGGAGTCGGTTTCGCAGCATCCTAGTGTTGTTGCCGCTCTCTCTCACGCCGGACGGAGGTGGAAGAAGGAGCACACTTTTTTTCCCGGCGACCAATGCCCCGGCGCCCAAACACCTCCTTTATATTCAGCACACGGGCTACATCACGGTTGGAAGCTACACACAGGACGAAATGATTACACTCTCCCATTGCTTCTGTCCAGGTTAGCGGTATTATGGTACCTGCTTCTGTTGTTGAGAGCCAGATTGCAAGGAGATGTCCGACACAGACACAATGGAAGTGGGAGGCTATACCACATGGGGAGAATGCATATCTTGTTAGCTTCCCCTCTTTTGAGGATTTGGACAGGGTTGATGGTATTCAAATGAATGTGCCATCGGTTAATGATCAGATTACTATTTCTGCATGGAAGTCTCAGGAGATCCCGCACAAATTGGAACTCAAGCAACTTTGGCTCCATGTAGAGGGTGTTCCGCACACTGTTCGTCACTTTTGGGGCATGTGGGCAGTAGGCTCTCTAATGGGCAAAACTGTTGACGTTGATCTCATCAGTTTGCGACGACGTGGGGTGGTACGCATTTTAGTGGCCATGACAAATACTCAGATTCTGTCGAAGGAGAAAGATGATGTTGGGCCTTTTATTTCCACAGATGTGGTTGTTAAACTCAAAGGTTATGCAATCACTTTCAGAAGGGAACCATCAGACTATGTTCCAGATCCGTTTATTTGGAAACGTAAGAGAGATGATGCTGATGATGACAATACTGGAAAGGAGAAGGACGATGAGATGGATACATCAGAGCAGACCCGTTTTTCCTCCAACCTCGCACCATCCAGTTCTGCCCCTACTAATGATGTTCACATGACACAAGTTAGTGGACATGGTCAGGTTGGTGCTCCTTCCTCAGCGGCGCCTGGTACTGAACATGCAATGATAGCGGTTACCCCGTTTAACCGGAACCCACAGACTCATCGAGGCATTCAGCTAGTGGCAGAACTGAGAGCTAATTCTTCTTTACACGGCTGTCTTGAACGATCGCCAGAAATGCAGCAATACGGGGCCCCGTCGAAGTCCGTCGATACGCAGGCGCAGATGAATGATTGGGCACTTGTGCAAAGTAATGAAAAAATATTGATGCAATCGGATCAGCCACACATGCATGCACTAGTACGGGATACACAACAGTCCAAACAAATCCAACATGCACCCGCCCATCACATGCATGCACCATACGGAGTGTCAAACCAGCCTGTCGTGCTCCTGGGCAACACTTAGGAAGGCACTGGCCAGCCGACAAGAGCACAGTTGGTCGACGTGTCATGTGGCCATGTTGGACCGGACCTCGAAGGCCGCACCCCCAATCCGACCGCTCCTGTTTACGAGCCGGCGGAACCGGTCGGGGCAGTTTCTTCGACGACGACGGATGGTGCTACTTCACGTGCTACGACGACATCATCCATCATGTCTCCGGCGCTCGCTGGTGGGGAGGGGGTTTCTACACCACCGCCAACCCCTCCGCCGGCTGCGCTGGCTGCTCACGGGCTCGAACCAGTTGGACGGCCTTTAGATGTGCAGCCGCGTGCTGCTTCGTCGATGGCCTCGTCGTTCGAGCCGGCGGTGCATACTGTCGGGGAGGGGGTTGCTACTACACCATCATCCCCTCCTCCGGCAGCAGAGCCGGCGCCACGGTCTCCGCTGGCAGTGACACCTACACGCCGAAGTATTCGCCATATGGCTGCTGACGACGGTTCTATGGACATGGATGAGGACTCTTTGGCCAAGGCTATGCGGCGCAAAGCAGCGCAGAACCTCGACAGCCAAGGTATTACGTCATCACCCAAATCCTTTTTAGCTTTTTCCAATGTTGCCATTGCATCTAAGTTGAATAGTGCATCTAAGTTGAATAGTGTGGGTGTTAGTCTAGGAAAGAATGAGAAGGATATTTCTATTTCGACTAAAGCTTTAAAACATTTGGAATATGACCGACTAAAAGTCACTCCACGTGTTTCTAGCAAGTCTTATGTCTCCCATACTGATGAGGAGGAGCTGCATGCCACATCAGATGGTCAGCTACTCTCTCACTTAGTAGGAGCGGTTTCGGACGTGGGCCTAGATGAACCCGGACTTAGCTCACTAATTGAGCTCACAACAACCGGGCGTAAATCAAAGACCGCACGTTCAAAAAAAGATAGTAAGTCCCACAAGAGGGCGAAATGTTCTAAATCTCCTATTGTTTCCTCATGAATGGAATGTTTTTTAATAGCAGAGGTCTTCGTGACTTGGATAAACATTTATTCATTGCGGAATGTAATAGGGAATACAATTTAGATCTCTTGGCTATCTCTGAAACAGGGAAACGTGATTTCTCAGTAAGTCTACTAAATCGTCTGTCTGGCAGGATAGACTTTACTTGGGTTTCTCGACCGCCTAGAGGTCGTTCTGGGGGCATTTTACTTGGCGTAAATACAGGGACTATGGATGTTTTGGCTAGTTCGGATGGTGAGTTTCACATTAAACTCCATATTCGCAACAAGGCCGACAACTTCACATGGACCCTCGTTGCCGTGTATGGGGCACCCAAGACGAGTTTAAGGCTGATTTTCTCCGTGAATTGGTTAATTTGGCAAAAGATAATCCCTATCCCATTCTTATAGGTGGGGATTTTAATTTGCTTCGATTCCCAAATGAGAAAAGCCGCGGTAGTTTGATAATCATTGGCCTTTCCTTTTCAACGCTGTCATCGACAGTCTAGATCTGCGAGAGGTTTCCATGATTGGAAGACAATTCACTTGGGCGAACAGTCTTCCGGAACCGACATACGAGAAACTAGATCGCGTTTTAATGGATACCGACTGGGAATCTAAATTTCCCATGGTGTCTGTTCATGCTCTACCTTGTATTGAGGCTATATCAGACCACACACCCATTCTCCTAACTACTGATTTGCCACGACCACAACATAGACGCAAGTTCAAATTTGAACTTGGGTGGTTGCTTCGTGATGGCATCCATGATATGGTCAAGGAGGTGTGGGAGAAACCAGTGGCCGGGCATACCCCAATTCACAGATGGAATAACAAAATGCATGCATTACGCAAATTCCTTGATGGTTGGGCTAGGCATACGGTGGGTATCCTAAAAAGGAGAAGCTTCGTCTTTCATCTATCATTGATGAGTTAGAAGCTTTGGCAGAGGTTAGACCTTTATCTGAGCATGAGATCGATATCAAGAGTCATTTGAATGCACAGATAGCTAGCATGCTGCGTGAAGAGGAACTCAAATGGTACCAGCATTCCAACTCTCAATTTATCCTGAAAGGTGATTCGAATACTAGAATTTTCCATGGAGTCGCCAATGGCAGACACCGGAAGAAAATTATTCATTCCCTACAACAGGAAGAGGGCAAGATTGAGGGGCATGAGCAACTTAAATCCTACATCACTAATTATTATAAAAATCTGTTCGGAGCCCCAGAGGAAGGGAACTTCTCGATGGATGAGTCCCGAACAGATGACATCCCCCAGGTCTCTGATGAGAAAAATGGACTTCTAACAGCCCCGTACACCGAGGAGGAAGTTAGAAATGCAGTTTTCTTAATGGAGCACAACAAAGCCCCGGGGTCCGGATGGTTTTCCCGCTGAGTTCTATCAGAACTTCTGGGAAGTCATCAAACCGGATCTCCTACTTTTGTTTAGTGACCTACATGCTGGCCAACAAGAATTGTTTCGCTTAAACTTCGGTGAGATTATTTTATTATCTAAGGTTAATGAGGCTGAAAGGATACAACAATATAGACCTATTTGCCTCCTTAATGTTAGTTTTAAAATATTTACGAAGGTTGCGACGATCAGGCTAAATAAGGTTGCTGAACACGTGGTTCGTCCTTCACAAACTGCTTTTATGCAAGGGAGACACATCTTAGATGGAGTTGTTATCCTTCATGAAACAATCCATGAATTACATCGGAAAAAGTTGAATGGGGTGGTACTCAAATTAGACTTTGAAAAAGCTTATGACAAAGTCAAATGGCCATTTCTTCAACAGACTCTCAGAATGAAAGGATTTTCTACAGAGTGGCGCGCTATGATTCATAGCTTCGTTTCTGGAGGTAGTGTTGCCATTAAGGTCAATGATGATATTGGACACTATTTTCAAACGAAAAAGGTGTTGCGACAAGGTGACTCCATATCGCCCATGCTATTCAATATAGTGGCGGATATGCTAGCGGTCATGATTGAGCGTGCCAAGGTTGATGGCCAAATTGATGGGGTAGTAAATCATCTAGTTGATGGTGGTCTCTCTATACTTCAATATGCCGGCGATACGATTCTCTTCATGGATCATGACCTCGAAAAAGCGAGAAATCTGAAATTAATTTTATCCGCATTCGAGCAACTCTCAGGTTTTAAGATCAATTTTCACAAAAGTGAATTGTTTTGTTTTGGCGAGGCTCAAGACGACTCCCACCTATACGCCGAACTATTCGGATGCGGGTTGGGCCAATTTCCGATCACATATTTGGGGATACCGATACATTATCGGAGACTCACAAATGCTGAATGGAAACACGTCGAGGAGAGACTGCAAAAAAGACTTAGCAGTTGGAAAGGTAAACTGATGTCTCTGGGTGGAAGATTGGTCCTCATAAATTCAGTACTAAGTAACATGGTACTATATATGATTTCCTTCTTCCAATTGCCAAAAGGAGTTTTACATAGATTGGATTATTTCCGATCAAGATTCTTTTGGCAAGGAGATAGCGAGAAAAAGAAATATCGACTGGCTAAATGGAGTGTGGTTTGCCGTCCCAAAGACCAAGGCGGGTTGGGCATTCATGACCTTGAGGTTAAGAATAGGGCCCTCCTCGGCAAATGGTTGTTTAAATTAATGACGGAAGATGGTGTATGGCAAACCCTCCTGAGAAGGAAATATGTGGGTTTCAAGGCGGTATCTCAAGTATACTGAAAGCCTGGGGATTCTCACTTTTGGGCAGGTCTGATGGCTACGAAGAAATATTTCTTCTCCTATGGATCCTTCTCAATTAAGGACGGCTCGGAAATTAGATTCTGGGAGGACAAGTGGCTGGGAAATGCCACACTCCGAGAACAATATCCGGCTCTATACAACATTGTGCGTCATAAGGGTGATACTATCGCCACGGTAATGGAATCATTTCCGCCAAATGTGACGTTCAGAAGAGATTTAATTGGACCCAGACTTCAATCATGGTATATCCTGCTCCAGCGTTTGTCCACGGTGCATTTGTCACATGGGTCTGATGTATTTCGATGGAACCTACATGGAAATGGACAATTCTCAGTAGAGTCTATGTATAGAGCGTTAATCCAGTCTGATGTGCCAGTTGATAATAATAAGAAGATCTGGAAGATGAGGATACCTCTAAAGAATAAAATCTTTGCATGGTATCTTCGTCGCGGAGTCATTCTTACTAAAGATAACCTTATTAAGAGAAATTGGCATGGAAGCCCGCAATGTGTCTTTTGTCACCATGATGAGACAATAAAACATTTATTCTTCCAATGCAAATTGGCTCGTTCTATATGGTCAGTCATCCAGATAGCTTCTGGCTTGTATCCTCCTTGTAGTGTTGCTAATGTATTTGGCAACTGGTTACATGGGATAGATTACAGGTTCAGAACTATTCTTAGGGTGGGAGCGCTTGCCGTTATTTGGTCGCTTTGGCTATGTAGAAATGATAAGGTGTTTAACGATAAAAGTACTTCTCTGATGCAGGTTATCTACAGGTGTACCGGGACTCTTCGTTTATGGTCCTCTCTACAACGTGTGGAAAATCGAGGCATGTTTACGGAGGTGTGTACACGATTGGAGGATACGGCGAGGGATACTTTTACCCAACATGGGTGGCAGCATGATCTTAGGATTAGCCCACCTCCGCTTTAGGCGTTATACATACTCTGTTTCTTTGTATTTCGCCTTCTTAATTTTCGTTTGTGTGAGAGAACTTGTTTGGCTGTGTGCATCATAGTTATGCAGAGGTCGGGTGCAATGCTTAAACTTTTTAAGTAATAAAGCACCCCTATTCGAAAAAAATACCCATGGCGCCTAGCAACTACTTTCTGCGGCACTCACAGCCACTACGCACGCAATCAACGGCCAGCCACGAACCATGCACAGACGCACGACCCGGCCACTACTCCATCGTAGTGCTAATCCTCTAATACCGAGCCCAACTAGGTAACAAACTTGGACTCACCAAGCCAACTAATTCTGTGATCCACGCTCCTGCATGGAGCTAACAGTTTATGCATGTCAAGATTACTACTAACACCTACTCCCTCCGTTCCTAAATAATTGTCTTTCTAAAGATTTTAACAAGTGACTACATACGAAGCAAAATGAGTGAATCTACACTCTAAAACATCTACATACATCCATATGTTATAGTCCATTTGAGATGGCTAGAAAGACAATTATTTAAGAACAGAGGGAGTAGATGACAGCCCCCTGAAGCTCCGTCCCTCACTATCATAGCCACGTCGAAGAAGAGGAAGAAGCAGTTCAAGAAGACGACACCGAAGCCCGCCGTTTGTTTAGGTATAGACATTGGTACGGAGACTTTTACTATTAGCTAGGTGCCCTGCTTATCTCCACAAAAACGTGCTGGGCGTGTACAAAACATGCTTGATTGGAGAGATCGAGAACTCATGATTATGCAATGTTATAAAAAAGTCAACTTGGTTGTTAATAGGACTCCATATAGCTATATAAACATGTCACGTCATTAAAAGTTTGCATTTTTAATTGAGTATATCTAAGTTAATTACATCTTAAAGGTGACGTCATGGTCTGGCCATTCATCTCTCTAGATTTTTTTGTTGCTGCAGTTTTTTAGTGCGTGTTCTCACAATAGAGTGGAGTGACGTGCTAGTTTCTATATGCATGCACGGCTATTTTTTTTTAGAAAAACTTCCAATCTATTCATCTTCAATCATGGTAGTACAAAAAAGACTAAAAATAATAAAAATCACGTCCAGATCCGTAGACCACCTAGCGAGGACTACAAGCACTGAAGCGAGCCGAAGGCGCGCCGCCATCATTACCCCTCCCTCACTGGAGCCGGACAAACCATATTGTAGCTGACAGTCGGAATCGTGCTAAGGACCCATAGGACCAGCGCACCAGAATAGGAGCCGCCACTGTTGAATAGTAGTATAGATCGGAAGGATCCAACCTGAAGACACACGAACGTAGATGAACTACGACAAGGTCCGAGTAAATTCACCAATGACAGATCCACCGAAGACACGCCTCCACACACCAACCGACGATGTTAGATGCATCATCGGAACGGGGACTAGGCGGGAAGTACCTTATTCCATCTCCAGAAAGCCGCCGCCGTCTCGTCTTTCTGAGCAGGAATTAAAAAAAACAGAACATGCGAAAAAAACAAAATAAAACATAAATACACAAAAAAACACTACAGAAAACAATACAAACAAACAGAAAACCAAACAAAAATATGACAAAAGAAACAAAGAAAATTAGTGTTTGTACCTAGTATTTTTTGGGGGAAACTTCTGATCTATTCATCAACTATCAAGGTAGTACAAAGAACACCGAAAGTAAAATATACATCTATGTCCGTAGACCACCTAGCAACGACTATAGTCTATAAACCTTGAAGCAGGCAGAAGACGCACCGCTCATTGCCCCTCCCTCAAGAGAGACAAGCAAACTTTGTTGTGTAGACAGCCAGAAATTCGTCGTGCTAAGACTCCATATGACCAGTGCATCAGAACAGTGACCGCGGTCGATGAAGAGAAGCGAAGGAATAAACCTGTTGACACATGAATATAGACGAAAGAAAACCGGACCCACATGGATCCACCGAAGACAAACGTCGACCTAATCTCGTGAGATCTCCTGGAGACAAATCCCCACATGCCCTCCAATCATGCTAGAACTACCATCGGGGCAGGGGCTCGGCGGGGAGTACCTTATTTCATCTTGAGAGATCCGCCGTCGTCTCTTCTCTCTGAGCAAGACATAAACCCTAACAAAGTTTAAAAAGTATCTAAAAACGGAGGCCTCCGTCTAGCAAGGGCTGGGATTCACCGTGCCTTCATGGCCCTAAGACCACAGGAGACAAAAGGTAGACTATGGCGGCGCCGGCGGGAGCCACGAGAAACCCTAGCGCTTGGCTGCCCTCATATATGAGAGCGCCTCGCATGTAGTTCCCTTCAGGAGGCTTCCATACCTGGTCTTTTTGCTGTTGAGAAATTAGTGTTTGTACCTTCTTTTTAGTTGAAAAATTAGTGTTCGTACCTAGGTTGGCTGAGGGTTTTCTTCTTTATTTTTTATTTTTTTGAGAATCTCACAAAGCTTTATTAAGTTGTCATAATGTTTACGGGGACGAAAACAAGATCAGTAGGTTGGCCTAACCAAACATCGGTGTCAAATCCTATCATTAGCGCATGCTTTGCTAGATTATGAGCCTCAACATTCGAGGTTCTAAACTCATGACTAAAACAGCAAGAATTAAAAAGACTAGTCCTACTCTTTATATCTTGTATGATGGCTCCAAAACTTGCTCTACTCCCTTCTTTTATCGCCTCAACAGCAACCTTGCAATGAGAAGCAACTGAAATATTCTGTACATAAAGATCACCAGCTAGAGCCTGGGCCTCCCTTGCTAATGATTCAAGGATCTGTGGATGACATTCGCTTCAGTCAACATGGCAAAAAAATGGGAAATCCTGAGCATGTCAATTTTCATATTTTCTTTTTAGGCAAGGCAATTCTCCATGCTCCAATCATGACAAATCCTCGAAAACACATGGCAACTACTTTCTTGCAGCATGGCAATTTCTAACCTTTTTTATATAACATGATAATTTTTATTTATTTTTTGCAAGAGAACTTCTGATTTGTTTATCAACTATTCAGCTGTTAAGGTAGTACAAAGAACATCAGAAATAAAAAAAATCTAGGTCCGTAGACCACCTAGCGATGATTGCAAGCACTAGAGCGATCCGAAGACGCGCCGCCGTCTTCGCCCCTCCCGCATCAGAAACGGACAAACTTTTTTGTAGTAGACTGTCAAAAAGTCATCGTGCTAAGGCCCCATACGACCAGCGCACCAGAGCAACAACCACCGCCGACGGAGAGAAGCATAGATTGGAAGGATATAACATGTCGACACACAAACACAGATGAACGAAGACATGATCCAAGTGGATCCACCAAGAAAAACGATGACACAATCATGCGAGATCCGTCAGAGACAAACCTCCACACGCCCTTCCATGATGCAAGCTAGAAACACCACCGGAACTTGGACTAGGCGGAGAGAACTTTATTCCATCTTCAGAGAGTCGTCGCTGCCTCGTCTCTCCGAGTAGGACATAAATCCTAAGAAAACTATAAAAAGCATGAAAAAACGGAGAACTCCCACCAGCAAGGGTCGGGATCCATCGTACCTTTTTTTTTGAACAATGAAAACAGCAGGAGAGACTCCTACTGTTGCTTTTATTATAATGTTAACGTATGGTTAACAGGGGGAACAAGAGTGTTTTACATGAATTTTTACATGAAGATAAGCCCATTTTATGGGCAATACCCAAAGGGTTAAACACAGAGATCAACTCAACCAGCCTAGAGAAAAGGAGGTGTTTAAGCAGCTAGAGAGTTGTTGAAACCTTCTAAGAAGGTCAATTTTTGGGGGTTGATTCTGTAACCCAAAATCACAAAATGAGGCCTCTCGCAAAATCTTCCTTGAGTTTCCTAAGCCAATCAGGATGGTTGGCCACCTCTCCATAGAACACCACTTTCTTACGCTGCTTCCAAATTAAAAAAAAGTATAACTCAGCTAGCTAGGAGCCTCCACAGCGTTTTGAGCACTCGGCCGTCGGATTCGGTGTAGGAATGAACCAGATTCCACAATCGTCACACCGTCTGTTCCAAGGCCTTTTTTCACCTGCCACACCATGCGTCACGCCCGGCCTAACGTTTTCGGGTTGCTGCTCCCGAGACCTACCTGGGTTCTCATTAAGCGGGCCAATAACTGTTAATCTTTATCTTTGCTCAGCCCATATGAGGGAGGTCGGCAGGCAAAGAGGCGTCAATATGGTCACCTCTTTGAATAGGGGACCCTGCCAGCTTGCTCTAGCACGCTCATATTTTTGTTGCATCTCCAGCTAATTATCCCAATGAATACCCACAATTTCCCAACATCTAGTGGCAAACAGACACTCATAAAAGAGATGATTGTTTGTTTCCAGGACATCCAAGTTGCACACAGGGCAAGTATGATCATCACCAATGTTAAAATGTCTTCTGAGAAGCATATCCCTGTTATTGACTCTGTCAAGCAGCATTAACCACGCAAACACTTTATGTCTCATGATGCATTTTGTTTTCCAAATGGAGGTGAGGCATTGTGGCGCCAACACATTTCTGAACATGAAGTTATAAAACTTTTTGGTTTGAATATGGTGTCACCCCAGCATAAAATCCATTCATCCGTCCCCATAGTTTCCAAGGTGATCCCTTCCATGATCTCTTGCAAATTGTCTAGCTCAGCTCTGGCTTCCATCGACAGAGGTAGGAGAAGGTTTTCCACATGGTCATTGTTATTTTAATATTGTGCCAACGAGACATCTTCATATTTGGCAAAAGAGAACAAATGTTCATGTGTGTCCATCATCGGTCTCTCTTCAAGCCAAACATCTTTCCATAGAAGGATCGTATCACCCGCTGCTGGAATACAGGAGGTGATCCCACGGTAAATGTCCATCAGAGAGAATACATCGCGCCACCAAAATGAACCGCAGCTCAGCATGGGGAGGGGTATCATCATAATGAGCATTCCAGATTAACATCACCCGTGGCACGTCCTGTTTGTGCATGAACTTATGCAAGTATTTGAGTAGTAATGCCTTGTTTTGAATTTGTAAGTTTAATACCCCAAGGTCCCCTTTTTTCTTTGGGCAGCATACCATATTCCAAGCATCTAAAGAGTGTGTTTTGGCATCTCTGTCCACTTCTTTTCTCCATAAACAGTGTCTCCTCGCTCGATCAAATATCTCAATGAGTTTGAGCGGAATTTTAAGAGCACACATGGCAAATGACAGAAGGGACGAGAGCGCAGAGTTGATCAGTTGCACTCGTTCTCCGTAGGATAACCAAATAGCAGTCCCCATCAATCTTCTTTCAATCCTGTCGACCAATGGCATCATGTCTTTCACAGTGGGCCTCATGGTTCCGAGGGGCAGTCCCAAATAACTAAACAGAATCTCCCCAACTTGGCATCCCAGTCCATTGGCCAGTTCCAGAGTTTTCTGAGCATTCAGATTAATTGGCATTAACTGTAATTTTGCATAATTAATTTTCAGACCAGTTGCACGGGCATAGGAATCTAGAATCACCTTAATTGTTTGGAGTTCTTGTTGATTTGCTGGGAGGATGATTAATGTGTCATCCGCGTACTGGACCACAGGGTAGTCTTCCGATGCAGGTTGATTGATAGGGAGTGTAATTGCTCCATCCGATCAGGCTTTATTAATTAAAGACTGTAGTAAATCCGCCGCTAGCACAAACAACAAGGGAGATATTGGGTCACCTTGTCTCACTCCCCGTTTGCATTTGAATTATGTGCCTGGTATTCCGTTGAGAAGAATAGATGAAGATCCTGATTGAAGCAACATTTTAATCCACATGCACCATCTGCCATCAAAACCTTTGCATTCGAGCATTTTCAAGATGAATGAATGTTCCATCGTGTCGAAAGCCTTTTCGAAGTCTAACTTCAAGATAACAATTTCCCTACCCGAGTGCCTGCACTAATGCAAATATTCGAACGCACAGCCGAGACAGTCTTGTATTGTCCTTGTCTTAATAAATCCATATTGGTTCCGATGCACTACCTTGAGGATCCAATGTTGAAGTCTCTCCGACAGATTTTTTGTGATAACTTTTAGCACACAATTTAACAAGGAAATCGGTCTATAATCATTGACAGATTCAGGTGTCAGTTTCTTTGGGATCAAGGTGATTAAAGATGTGTTCAAACATTGTAAATTGATTGTCCCCTTCCAAAAGTCATCACACAAGTCCTCCTTGATTATATCCCAACACACCTTGAGAAAAAGACCATTGAAACCGTCCGGTCCCGGTGCTCCATCATCCGGAATGATCTAGATCACATTGTCTATTTCTTCTTTAGTGAAGGGGACCGACAATTCTTCCAAACCCTGGCATTTCTGAATAAGATCAGAGAGCTCAAAATCAAACTCTGGCTGATTAGAAACCCCCATTCTCCTTTTAAAACAATCATAAAATGCAGCCGCCTTCTCCTCATGATTTTCAACCAAGCGACCATCGGGCATTAGAAGATTTGTGATGGAATTCCTGCGTAGTCTCTCCGTTGCACGAGCTTGGAAATATTTAGTATTTTCCTCCCCTTGTACTGCCCATCTAGAAGTGCATCTTTTCTTCCAATACTCACTTTGATATCTAAGAAACCTTAACAAATGTGCTTTTAGAATGTTTCTGAAATAAGCCTCAGGGATGGAAAGTTGTCTAATTTCCTCAAGGTTATCATGTTGTAGTAAAATTCTATTACAATTTTCAATTAGCATCTTGATCTTAGAGATAGATTTACTCCATTTTTAAAGCATATCTCAGTCTCTTTAATTTGGAAGAGATTCTAGTGGCACTAGAAGAGGCCTTTATAGGAGCAAGCCAAGAGGATTTCACAACCTCCAAAAACCCAGGATGTGAAGGCCAAAATATTTCAAACCTGAATAGCTTAGATCTTGGGATAGACGTTTCCACTGATAAAATACATGGAACATGATCCGAGATTGGTCGAGCAAGTGGTTTCACCACAGTATTTGGGAATTTCAAAATCCATTCTGGTGAAGAAAAAAACCAATCCAATTGCTCCAGAAGAGGGATTTCTTGCATGTTACTCCAGGTATATCTCCTTCCTTTGATTGGAATTTCCAGCAATGCTAAATGACTTATAATCTCATTAAATTTAATAATGTCATCCACATTTCCACCAGGTAAGTTTCTATTGTCCAAAGATCGCATGAAATTGAAATCACCCATGAAAAGTCAAAGATCATCAGCTTCAATATTTGAATTATCCATCCATTCAGTGAAAATTATCCTCTCAGGCCCATCACACGGTCCATATATATTTGAAAGAAACCAACTTTCATTCGTTTCCACCGTACCTCCATGGCCCTAAGACCACAGGAGACGAGGTAGACCGGCAGCGGCACGAGAAACCCTAGCCAAAGACGAATCCATATACAACATGTCAAATTTATTTTATTTCGAATGGCAATTTTGGATCATTCGCAGGGAGTTGTTTCGTTCATTCATGTCTTACTGGCGGGAGGATAGTTCGCTCGGATGACCTCACCTAAAAACTGTCAGCGTGTTATTAGGGGGGGAGATACACTTCGGAACCTGGTTGTATATACGCCCTATACGGGGATTTTTTAATAGTTAAACAATAAGTCAAAATAATTTAGAACTTACTTGACTTTCTTTCGCACTAGTATATAATTTTTCAAAGATAAAAAATCAACGTTGACTTCATGGAAAAAGACAAAAAATATTTGCTATTATAGGTCACTATTTACATTATTTTAGATAAAATTTATTTTTTTGAAAAAAAGTCAATAGGAGATTTTCTTTTTGTGGATTTTTTTTATAAGTACGGTGGAAGGTCAAGTTTATTTCAAAAATAATTACAGAATTTATTGACTTTTGTTGAATTACTATTTTTTTCTCATATATGGCGTAGATACTCCCAGCAACCAGACGTCCGCGTCCGTTATTATTAGGGTCCCAAATAAAAGGGTCGATAAAAGAACGTCTGAGTTCAGGTCCCCAATGATATAAAATCCGGATGAGTCTTGGACTTTTTTCTTAAAACACAATGGACTCTTCATCGGTGTATCCCTACCAAACCAAACAAATCACGTTTACAATACAACAAATACGTACTGTTCCCAAACATACTCCTATTTATTTGATGGTTCCACGCGAGTTGCTCGACAAGATCTCTTTGGAGCCTTGCCTTGCGTGGCGGCGATCAACATGCTACCGGCGAAGAAACGAGCGGGGCACCACCGCAGTCCGTGGTCCGACCTCCCGCACGATCTGCTTACAACCATCCTCGACCGGCTCACTGCGACCTCCCCGGCCCTTCGTGACCGCGCCAGCTTCGGCGGCGTGTGCCAGGCATGGCGCGCAGCCGAGCGCGCCCACCCGCGCCCTCCCATACCATGGCTCGTCGCCCCTGGGCACTACGTCAGCCTCCACGACGCCGCCATCTATCGCGTCCCGTTGCCTGAGGACGCCGCCGCTGCCACCTGCCTTGGCTCCTTCGGCGACTGGCTCGCCCTCGTGCCGCCGGCCTCAGGGCGCCCCTTCTTGCTCAACGCTTTCACCAAGGAGCGGATCAAGCTGCCGCGGTGGAACAAAGAGCCGA
Organism: Aegilops longissima; assembly: GCA_021605205.1. Classification (NCBI taxonomy): domain Eukaryota; kingdom Viridiplantae; phylum Streptophyta; class Magnoliopsida; order Poales; family Poaceae; genus Aegilops; species Aegilops longissima. Next base: position 607,491,893 of record CM038681.1, read on the forward strand.
TGGTTAAGTTTGTCCTATCGTCCGCGCCGGATGCCAAGGCTTGCACTGTGGCTGCCATTGTTGAGATTGGAGACGGCGCCTACAGAATGAGTTGTAAGGTCGTCATCTGCCACCTGAGGAGGGGACGACAACAAGGGCGCTCCTGGGAGATCCTGACTAGGGCGTTCAAGCTCCAAGACATCACCTTCTTCGAGGGGAAACTCCATGCCCTTGACACAGAAGCCTGCCTCCATGTCTTCCAGGAAGAAGACCTCCAACAGCGCCCTGATCAGCGGCGGAGCATGCCGCCTGCGAAGCAGCAATTCTACGACGTCAAGCTGCACCTGGTTGTCCTCCATGGGAGGCTGCACATGGTCGGCAGGGGCTTAGGGACGACCCGGTGGACGACCTTCACCAACAATATAGGGGTCTTCGCGCTCGTCGGCGAGATGGTCACTGGTGGAAAAATAGCCTTCGGTCGCGGTTCGCAACGGCCATTAGTCGCGGCTGCGCAACCGCGACCAGCAAAGCGCGACTAAAGCCCGCCACCTTTAGTCGCGGCTGCTTACGAACCGCGACTAAAGGCCCGTCCACGTGGCGCCAGCGGTTGTCGAAGGAGGACCTTTAGTCGCGGTTCTTCTCGCCAACCGCGACTAGTAGCCGCCGCAGGTTTAGGGTTTTAGCCCCCTAAACCTGTTTTCTGTTTAATTTGTTTTGTTTTATTTCTTTTGTGCTTTATTTTAATTTTGAAGGAGTTTCATATATTCTACGGTACTACATACATGCATATGAATGTACAATTTCAAATAAATTTGAAATTAGAACCAAAAAGAATTCAAGAGGAATATACAATATATATTCAATATCATCGGATGACCATATACAATTTTGAACAAGTTTCCATACATGATTTAATCCATATAAAGTTCTTCGTCCTCGTGATAGTGTTCTCCTTTAGGATGGAGGACTTCCTGCAGAACCATCCAGCTAGTTCCTCTTGAAGTGGTCGGAAGCGAGCTTCGGACTAAGCGCCCACCGAGGTTATTCCTCTGAGCATTGGTATCACTCGGATCAACCCGCTCAGAGGTGTATCTCCGGATCATCTCACAGACAAAGTATGCACATAGATTGGTCAACGGTGGCTGAATATCCCCAGTCTTAGTCTTTACCCTTTTGAATTCTAGCTCTTTTTTGAATTCACCGACCTTTGTATCTACGAACCGTCTCCAAACCCTACGAGGCAAAGAAAATTAAATGGACAAGAGAGTTATTAGTTACTTGATATTAGGAAATGAACGAAATAGGCCGATCGATATAGAGCGCAAATGAATGAAAATAATTACTTCTGCAGCATTTTTCTGATGTCGGCCCAAAGCTTTGGATCCTTATCCAGAGAGTCGTGGACGAGACATTCGAGGTGTTCACTTTAATTACTAGCAGAATCCAGTGGAACCTGCGGACACGATACATGCACAGTACGTCATGCATAACTCATCGATTAGCCGGCCACATACCATGCATGGAGTAAACAAAAGAGAATGTGCTCAAGACAGAAACACTCACCCAAAATGGTAAGGAAATAGAATATCACTTTTGAGTTCCTGCTTTGTAAGAAACTGCCACAGGTCTGCCTCCACGTCGTCGGGGTAATGCTCCAACACAACATCATTAACGATGTGTGGGTCAATGAACCCAACATCATGGATGTTCCTTACTCTGCATTCCTTTTCTTCATTCTGCATGTATAATAGAGGACACAACAATATAGTTAGGACATATATATAGTGCAGGCAATATGAACGAGATGGGGTAGAAATTAATAAATCACTTACAGAATGTAGCAACTGATGATAGATTTGTCGAGCTCACAGAGATTGAAAAGCTGGAACAATTCACTCAGTTCAACTTGTACATAGTAATGTTTGAAGTGATGCTCATGTCTAACTTCCGCATAAATATAATCTTTGGCGTTTTAATTTTATGTAACCCTTGTACCAATTCAGCAGACGTTTCATTTGGTCGGTAGATCCTTTTCCTGCGCAGGCTCGACGAGAGGCCCATTCTTGACATATGTAATTACTACCTCCTTCTCTCGCAACTCATCAAGGCCTAACAGTTCACGAAGAGTAATACCTAAGTTGGCCGCTTGTTCTCCGCACTCGTTACAGTCAATCCCTGTGCTGCCGCAGCTTGTATGATCTCGGGGCATCCGGACAGAAGGATTCCACTATAAGCGGGCAATCGATTGTTTACTTTGTTCCCGAGCTGGGCAACTTGTTTCCGCTTTTATACTTTCGCCTTCTCCGCTCTTTGTTCTCCTTGAACATGAGTGCCTGCTTTTAAGTTCACGTGCATAGTCATTAGGGAGATTCTTCATGGCTTGGGACGGTGTGCTCAAAAATGACTTAGCCCACTTCTTTTGCTGATCAGAATATACTGGCTTGGGCTCGGGCTCTCTTTTCTTCTTGCAGTCCGCCTTCCATTTCTCCAAATCAGCAGTCGCGCCCGCGTCGACTTCCTCGGCACTACGTTCCCAAGGCCTTGTGGGGAGAGGCTTCAGTGATGGCTCCGGTACCTTTGTGGTCTTAGGTACATAAGGGTCCGGGTTAATACTCCAGGACTTCTTCTGCTTCTTTGCCATAGGTGGATTGGGGGGCGGCGTCTCATCACCCGCCGGACGAGGACTGGGGGGCGGCGGATGATCACCCGCCGGACGTTAGGATCGGGGCGGCGTCGGCTGATGTGACGGAGGTGTAGGTGAACCGCCACCACCACCACCACCACCACCACCGCCACCGCCACCACCACCACCGTAGGGGTGGACTTGTTGTCCTTGGCGCCGCCTGAAACTTGATAAACTTCTTTTGCCATAGAATGTAATGGCGCTTGACATCTTCAAGTCTTTTCTCCCTTCGTGTGTAGCAATTTCAATCTCCGTGTCCTCAAACCCTTTGACTATGTCCTCCACCGTGACACGAGCATAGCCATCTTTAATGGGGTTGTTGTGGTGGAGTGCTCCGTAAACATGGTAAAGCACTGCCGATGGCTACCTTCATGGATATGTTCCCCATAGGATAATCAGATGACATTCTTTCATCTCCTTTATATCGCCCACGGGTAGCGAGGAGGCTCCGGTGCAGTAATTTCACCACCGAGGCTCCGGTGCAGTAATTTCGATCGTCGGTGCATCTACACCAGCCGGTGGGGCCTCCGTGGAAGCCACGCTGCTTCTACGCTGCTGGCTTCCGAGATCCGCCGGATGATCTTCATGCTGCACCCGAGCTGAATCTCTTTCGCTACTAGTACACTCATGGTTTTCTTCATCACTTCCATTTCGATGCCAACCGCCCCACAACATCTGCTTCCCGATCCATCTTTCTCTTACGGCTTCAGAATCAGACGGGTCATCGCTCGGGGAACCCTATTTTCCACGGAATGTGCCCCATGCCTCGTACACGCCCTCCGTGTTCAGGATTCCCGAGGGCTTTTGTCAGCGCGTCGTTCTCTCTGTTGAACTTGATCTTCCCTCTTGAGCAGCCTTCATTGCGCCAATAAGGGCTTGGGTGGGTTTAATTAATTTGCCCTGTAAACACACTCCCCTCCTCCGGGTTGAGCGCCCCCATGCCCGTATTTCACCAGCTTTTGGCCCTTGGGTCCCATCCTCCGCACTGGACGGATTCCTCGCGCCTCAGCTCGTTCTCCATCTTCTCGAACCTAGGCACCCAAATGCGATACCCTCCTGGCCCCATAACATGATTGTACTCCTTCTTAGCCGCATTTTCCTTATTTTGTTTCGATATTTGAAGGAACTGCTCCGATTTCTTTTGCTTCACAAATTCTGGCCAATCATCTTTCAGTTTCTCATATTGTCCTACTAAACCGAGTCTTGTTCTGCTTGACAAAGTCACGGGCTAGATTTTGCTTGAATTTCCGGAATGCGCCGCCATCTTATGAAGAGCGAACTGTTTGACTTTCCTCCTCCTCTCCTTGTTTTCCTCAATCTTGTTACCCTCCTCATCGAATTTGTTGTATTCGGAGGTAGAACGAAATGTTCCATAAGCTTCGTCAAGCAATCTTTTTTGTTCTCTTATCGACAAAAGTGAAACCATCAATTCGTGCCTTCTTTGGCTCATTCCACTCTCGACGGTGATCGAGACGTTGTCTCTAACAATGGCTCCGCATTGGCTGATAAACTTGGTGGCGTTCTTGCGGGGCTCCAGCGCCTGCCGTTGCAAAGTCGACAACCTGGATGGTGCATGTTTCTCCTGGTTTCATCGTCCGGTTGCGCCACGCTTTGACGACGTACTCGATTGTTTTGACGATCCGCCGAGGGCTAAAATAAGAAAGAGAGTCGCGCTAGTAGTACACATATTTATTCAAATCAGTTAGTTTGTATCACCGAGGCTCAATGTATATATATACCTCGGCGCGGAGGTGGTTGCTACTTCCATTTGAAGATCGTCGTTTATCGACGCTTCTTCGACATCATCTTGTCGACGGCGCCTTCATCTTCACCGTCAAGGTTCAGATAAGAAGAGATATCATCTTCTTCTTCTCCGGTCGGCACATATTGAATATCGCCGTTTATGATGCCGAACATATGTGCTTCACCGTCCGGATCATAGTTGTCCATAATCGGTCAGCTCTATCGTCCGACATTATGTCACCCTGAAAACATGTAGTAAAACAAATTAATTAAGTGAAGAAGGGGCGGTGGCGGTGGCGGTGGCGAAAGGCGGTGGCAAAAGGAGGGGCGAGGAAGGTGGGAGAGGTGTCGCGGTAGAGCGCGAGACGGTGCTCCGTAGTCGAACTTGGGGTCGCCGCAGTCTCGGGTTCACCGGAAAGAAGTAACGGAGGGGGAACACAATAAATAACAGAGCAATCAAAGCATCACAAAGCCTAACTCGCAATACGCGGTGCTAGGTGTGCCCTAACGCGCAAGAGGTCGCATGCCGTGAAAGAAACATCCGGAAAGTATCCCGGTGATTCGCGTTTGAGACAGATGAACCGGAGGAAAGTTACGTGTTTGCTATGCTAGGGATGTGTGGCGACGAACGGGCTGCGTATCCGGATCCGCCTCATCGCTCGAGCAACTTTCATGTACAAAGTATTTTCATCCGAGTTACGGATTATTTTATATTAATTTTAAAGTTTTATATCATTTTTAGAATTAACAGAATTAATTAAATCGAAAATCATTTTAGAATTAATTAGATTAATTAACAGATTAGTTAGATTAGTTATTTAATTAGGTTTACTAAACACAATTAATTAAGTTAATTAATTTAATTAACTGATTAATTAATTAATATATTTATTTATTTATTTTCTAAATTCTCTTCTCTCCTTTTTTAAATCGTTTAGGGCGTGGGCCCCAATTGTCATTGGGCCGGGGGCCTTAATCGGGCGCTGCCCGAGGTCGAGCCTGCCTGCCGGGCGAGGGGAGGCCGGGCACGAGCTCCGGCGACCAAGGGTCATGATGGCGCCCGGCCGAACAGGCGGCAGGCGGAGGGGCCGAGGGGAACAGGCGGCAGGCGGAGGGGACGTCAGGGAGTCATGACGCGCGCCGCCATGCAGAGGCGGGCGCGGCGACGGGACGGGCGGGCGGCGTTCGGAGGGGGCCGGGGAGACGGCCGGACGGGGCCCGATGGGGAGCTCACCAAGGAGAGGGCGGCGATGCGCGGGGAGGACCGACGAAGGAGGCGACGGCGGGGGCGAGGGCGACGGGCAGTCCGGCGCGACGGGCGAGGGCGACGGCGGCGGCGCCGAGGGGTTATAGGGCGAGGGCGACGGCGGCGGCGCCGAGGGCGACGGCGGGCGGCGCGGCGAGGGCGACGGCGGGCGGCGCCGAGGGCGACGGCGACGGCAAGCGGCGCGGCGAGGGCGAGGGCGACGGCGGCGGCGCCGAGGGCGCGATTTAACAAAGGGAATCGGAGAAGACGAGAAGCGGGCAGGTATTTATAGCCCCTTTAGTCGCGGTTGGCGGCGAGACCCGCGATTAAAGGTGCCCTTTAGTCGCGTCGCCTAACCAACCGCGACTAAAGGGGTTTTATGGTTTTTTGCGGTCCGCGCCCCCACCTTTAGTCGCGGTTGGGCGGGCGACCATGACTAAAGGGCACCTTTAGTCGCGGGTCTCGCGCCAACCGCGACTAAAGGCCTCGTGCTGCCAGCGCCCAAAAGTTTAGTCCCACTCGCTAGTTGAGAGAGCTCGAGTGGTTTATAAGCGCTGCTGCGCCACCCTCTCGAGCTCCTCTCAACTGCAGCTTCGGCCTAATCATCACTAGCTATGTGCTGTGGGCCTACTTGGCCTCCTGCGGGCCTGAATCTGGCCCATTAATGGGTTTCTAGTCGTATTCAGCCGTGGTGGCCCGAAGAGGTGGCATATTTTTATTTTTGCCTGTTTTTGTTTTCATTTTTGCTTTATTTATTTTGTTTTGTTTCTACTTACAACAAAAACTTATTTATTTTATTTTATTTTGTTTCTAGTTACTTATTTATTTTACTTTATGATAATTATTTTTGCAATTAAAGTTTCCAATTACTTATTTATTTATGTTATTAAAATCTTAAAAATACAATTATATATCAAAAAATCAGAAAATAAAACTAATTCATTTTAAATTCTTGTTTTTCTTCTGTTTTTTCTTCCTTTTTCTTCTTTTTTTTTCTTCTGCTTGTTTCTTCCTTTTCTTGTTTTTCTTCTTTTTTTCTTCCTTTCTTCCTTTTCCTTTTTTCTTCTGTTTTTCTTCTGCTTTGTTTTTTCTTATGTTTTTCTTCTGTTTGTTTTTTCTTCTGTTTTTCCTTTTTTCTTCTGTTTGTTTTTTTCTTCTGTTTTTCCTTTTTTCTTCTGTTTTTTTCTTCTGTTTTTTTTCCTTTTCCCTTCTTTCTTCTTCTTCCTTTTTCCTTTTAAAATCAGAAAAATAAAACTAATTCATTTTAAAATCTTAAAAATACAATTATATATCGAAAAATCAGAAAATAAAACTAATCCTTGAAGGTTTGACAAAAGGTTTGATACATCATTCAGTTCATCGACCAAATACAAAGTTTGGTACAATAAATTATTACACATCAATTCTTCCCTTGTGTCCTCGCTTGCTTACGATTGTGCCGTATCCATGGAGCATCCTCATCATTTAACTTAATGCTTGGGTCGGTGTTCACTTTGAAGGGCGGAATTTCAGCAAACATATTATAATCTTCCGACATGTCTGTCTTGTCCTCCACTCCCACGATGTTTCTTTTCCCCGAAAGAACAATGTGGCGCTTTGGATCATCGCATGATGTACTGATCGCTTTCTTATCTTTCCGCTTCCTCGGTTTGCTACTCATGTCCTTCACATAGAAAACCTGAGCGACATCTTTCGCTAGGACGAATGGTTCGTCAAGGTAACCAAGATTGTTGAAATCCACCATTGTCATTCCGTATTGCTGGTCCACCTTTACCCCACCTCCTGTTAGCTTGAACCATTTGCACCGAACAAAGGGACCTTAAAGGAGGGTCCATAGTCAAGTTCCCATATCTCCTCTATGTAACCATAATATGTGACCTTTTGCCCATTCTCGGTTGCTGCATCAAAGCGGACACCACTGTTTTGGTTGGTGCTCTTTTATCTTGGGCGATCGTAAAATGTATTCCCATTTATCTCGCACCCTTGGAAAGTCGTTATAGTCGAAGATGGTGTCTTGGCCAACATGTACAGCTGATCTACAACATCATTGTCATTCATTAAATGTTTTCTCAACCAACTGCCGAAGTCTCCATGTGGGCCTTCCTAATCCAGGATTCAGGCTTCCCGGGTTGTCCGAAAGCGTAAAATATTCTTGTGTTTCTCAAAGCACGGAGCCACCAAGTTGGAATTGGTCAGCACAGGTGGTGTGCTTCAATCGAGAATGGCCGTCCATACATATCGTTGATTTCCTTCCGATCGTGTTTTTCCACTTAGTCTCCCTCGTGCAGCGATCGAGGAAGACCAATCGGCTTAAGGTCAGGAACAAAGTCAACACAAAACTCAATTACCTCCTCATTTCCATAGCCCTTGGCGATGCTTCCTTCTGCCTAGCACGGTTACTTAACATATTTCTTTAATACTCCCATGAACCTCTCAAGGGGAACATATTGTGTAGAAATACAGGACCGAGAACGGAAATCTCTTCGACTAGGTGAACCAGGAGGTGCGCCATAATATTGAAGAAGGATGGCGGAACACCAACTCGAAATCGACAAGACATTGGATCACATCGCTCAGAACCGTGGTAGAACTTCGGATTGATTACCTTCGAGAGATTGCATTGAGGAATGCACATAGCTTCACAATGGCTAATCGAACATTTTCCGCAGGAGCCCCTCAAAGCAATCGGAAGCAATTGCGCCATAATCACGTGGCGATCGTGAGACTTCAGGTTTTGGAACTTTTTCTCCGCCATGTTTATTATTCCCTTTATATTGGGCGAGAATCCAGACGGGACCTTCATACTGCTCGCATTCAAAAAGATGACCTTCTCTTCTTTGGTCGAGCGTAGCTGGCACGACCTTGAAACCATTCCGGATGCCGGTCATCGTGGTCTTTCAAACGTTGCTGGTCCTGCCGTGCTTCCTTTGTATCATTTGTCTTCCCATACACGCCCAAGAAGCTTAGGAGGTTCACGCAAATATTCTTCGTAACGTGCATCACGCCGATTGCAGAGCGGACTTCTAGGATTTTCCAATATTCTAGCTCCCGAATATAGATTTCTTCTTCCACATGGCTGCGTGCCCGCCAGCTCCCTTCGAACTGATTGTCCGCCAGACCCTTTCCAAAGATGACTTTCAAATCCTTGACCATATCAAATACCTCAGCACCAGTCGTTCCGCAGCTTCGCCGGTGATCTGCCTTGCCGTTGTAATGCTTGCCTTTCTTTCATCGGATGAGTTTTCGAAGAAATCGACGATGCCCAAGGTACACGCTCTTCTTACAATTTGGCAAATGTACACTTTCGGTCTCATGTAAGCAGTGCGTGCATGCATTGTATCCCTTATTTGACAGTCCCGAAGGTTACTAAGAGCAGGCCAATCGTTGATGGTTACGAAAAGCAACGCCGAGGTCAAATTCTCTTGTTTGTGCTCATCCCACACACGGACACCACCCCACAGCTGTAAAAGTTCATCAACTAATGGCCTTAGGTACACATCGATGTCGTTGCCGGGTTGCTTCGACCTTGGATGAGCACTGCATCATAATGAACTTCCGCTTCATGCACAACCAAGGAGGAAGGTTGTAGATGCATAGAGTCACGGGCCAGGTGCTATGGCTGGAGCTCGCTCGCCAAAAGGATTCATGCCATCCGTGCTTAGAGCAAATCTTATGTTCCTTGCGCCACCTGCAAAATCTGTGAACCATCTGTCGATCTTTCTCCATTATGCTCCATCTGCGGTGTGTCTCAACTCCCGTCCGACTTACGTTTCTCTTTGTGCCATCGCAACAACTTGGCATGCTTTTTGTTCATGAACAGACGTTTCAACCGTGGTATTATAGGAGCATACCACATCACCTTGGCGGAACCCTCTTCCGGGTTTCGGCCCTCAACATCGCCACCGGTCATCGACTCGATCTTATAACGCAATGCAGTGCATACCGGCATTCATTCAAATTCTCGATTCACATGGTAGAGGATGCAATCGTTGATGCATGCATGTATCTTCGAACCTCTAAACCTAGAGGGCAGACAACCTTCTTTGCTTCAGACGTCTCAAGGGCAACTCGTTATCCTTTGAAACATATTCTTCAACATTTTCAGCAAGTTTTCAAATGCCGAGTCAGCTACACCTGCCTCTGCCTTCCATTTCAGCAAATCCAGCAGCAGCCCAGCTTTTTCAGACCATCATCGCATCCGGGTACAGCGCCTTTCTGTGATCCTCTAACATGCGATCCAAATTCTCCTCTCCTTTTCAGTTTCGCAGCGTCTCCGCATCAGCAATGGTCCGACCAAGATCATCAACGGGATCATCACGCGCCTCTTCTTCACCTTCCCTTCACCTTCAGATCCTCCATGAAAGTATCACCAAATGAGCAAGATAGCTTTCATCGATGAAATCATCCCTTCTTCATCTTCTTCCATTATAACCCCTCTTTCTCCATGCTTGGTCCAACAATTATAGCTTGGCATGAAACCCTTCAAGCAGATGCATGTGAACAACTCTTGAGGAAGAGTAACCCTTCTCATTCTTACAGATAACACATGGACAGATAACAAAACCCCCGCTTGTTCGCATTAGCCACTACGAGGAAATCTTTCAAACCCGTAGTGAACTCGCGGAGAGTCGGTTACCGTACATCCATTGCCGATTCATCTGCATTATTATAATATAAAATATATAATTAACCATCATGCATTTGTTATGAACTACACACACATGCATATTGACACATCAAAGGTTCATCAAGTTGCTAACCGCGATCAAGAGTGTGGCTCCAACACTTCATGTCATGTTTGTTTCATGCTCTTGGGGCATTTCATCAAACACCTTATGTGCATAAGAGGAACCAAAAGCAAACCTACACCCACTTGTGAAGAGAATGGCTCCAAATGGCTAAGTGTTGGCTCTGGATGGGTATATATAGGGAGGGCTTTAGTCGCGGTTGGCGCCCAATCATGACTAAAGGTGCTCGAAAACCTTTAATCGCGGTTGGCCAGGCCACCGCGACTAAAGCCCCTCACGCGCACCAGCTGGCCACCGAGCGCCAGGGCCTCAGCCTTTGGTCGCGTTCACCTCCGTAATCGCGATTAAAGGTCCCATTAATCGCGGTTCCTACAACCGCGACTTATGGGCTGGACGGAAAGCCTGTTTTTCCACTAGTGGGTGAAGCCGCCGGTTCCAGTCAAGGACTTCGACCGGCACGCGATTTTCGTCGGTGACGCCTGCTGCGACGCTTTCGTAGTTGAGGCAGCTGCTTTAGGCCGCAGGATAAAAGAGAACCAGATTTGCTTCGTTGACGACGAGAAGAACGTGGCGTTGCTTGCCGCCCACGGTCGCCGGCCTTTCCGGCTGCTGCAATCCTACGACGTGCGCAACGGCTGCCTCCGCGCATACGGACCCAGCACCGCCGCGGTGGGGACCTGGCGGTGCATCACAGCACAGCGCTTCCCGCAGAGCAGAGCCATTGGACCACCGCCGCGGGCGTCTCTATCGGAGGCGGAGCTGCTGTTGTGGAACTTGACCAACTGCCTGGGAGCATGGGACCGGCCCGTATATGCAACGCGCCATCAGGACGATGGCGCGGGCGTCGCCGTGACAGTGGAGATCGAGGTGCCCAAGACATCAAGAATAATGGAAGGGGAAGAGCCCTTCCTGGAGTGGAGTTTCACGCAGCAGCGCGGGTCAGCCAAGAAAGCGAAGCAGGCGGCGGCGCACGAGGCCGTCACGTTCCTGCGGAGTCGGTTTCGCAGCATCCTGGACGACAGCCCCTGGAGCTCCGTCCCTCACTACCACAGCCACGTCGACGAGAAGGAAGAAGCAGTCCAAGAAGACAAAGCCGAAGGCGGCAGTTTGTTTGGGTATGAACAATGGTACGGTGACATTTACTACTAGCTATAGGTGCTCTGCTTTGGCCTTCCGTTGAGCGTCATTTGCTTTGCTCTGCAAAAAACATGCCGGGCGTGTGCAAAATATGCGCTTGATTGGAGAGATCGAGAACTCGTGTTTATGCAATGTTGTAAAAAAGTCGGCTTGGTTGTTAATAGGACTCCATAGCTATATATAAACATGTCATGCCATTAAAAGGTTGCATTAATTGAGTGTATCTAAGTCACATCTAAAAGTTGACGACATAGTCCGGTCCTTTCATCACACTTCACTCCACTCTCCTTCGCCACCCAAGCTCACCTTTGACGGTTTCCGGCATTCTCTGCCATGGCAGGCAACGGATCGGACTCCGACCAGTCTGGATCCGCCGATTAGGATGTCATCTCATATGGGTTGGAGGAGGCAATGTCAATCCGCATTGCACTCCGCCGCTCCTGGGAGGACAGCTCCCGGCCGACAGACGGATCCGTCCGCCGCGACGCCACAACGTCGGCTCATCGGGCGCTTGGGTCCTCTGGTGCTGGATCCTCGCGGTACCGGCCGGAACACCTATCCTTCCCCATCATCGGTCGGGCAGAGTATGAGTGCCACCGGGAACGGGCGGCCATACTGCGTCTTTGACCGGTACATCCGCGAGAAGGACGGGAAGAGCGCCTGAAAGGGCAAGGGTAGCCGTGGATGAATTCCACCGTAGTCAAACATGCCAAATTTTGGTAGTCCGATGACATATTTAGTGTAGTGTGATGGAGTAGCCGTACGATGCGTGTACGTCAACGTAGTTGCATGAGTTTTTATGAATTTGAGATATGGTAATTTAGATGTCCGGATGTGGATTATATTTTTTTAGAAATGTCCGGTCAATGCCCGTGGATTTTTGAGTGGCCGGATTTGCCAAGTCCGCCTATAGATGCTATAATGTTTTTGGCTTCGGCTAAGTTTCGGTTAGAGAAGTTGTCTAACCTGTTATCGAGGATCAGTTAGACGCTCTTACCCTGCATTTTTTTTATCAATTATAAGTGACATATACTTTAGGAAAAACTGACGTATTAGTACCATTTATAATAATGAAATACATGGGTTTGGTCTATTTTGTTCGGTTTTCGTTCCATGCCGACAATTCCAGCTTTCATTTTCCAAAGCAAACAAGACGACTTTTGCAAGCGGAGAGAACGTGCTTCGGGGACTATCCCCCGTACGGGTGTCATCACTTCTACCTCGAGAACAAGCTGAGACGTGGCAACCCGGACGCGTCCAGTAGCTGCGCACGTCCGGCCTCTCTTTAATGGGGAGTCACTAGTCACCGGCTCCCGCCGGCCAGCCCACTCATGCCCGCACACGTAGTGCCTCCGGCGATCATATCCCGTCGCCGCAGACGACTTATAAATTGCGCATCGTGCTGCACCTGCTTCCACAACCACAAGTTGCAGCCAAGTGAGCAAGACAACACACCAGATTTCTAAGAGAATCAAGATCAGCATCTGTGCAAGATGGAGCACGGCCAGGCGACTAACCGCGTCGACGAGTACGGCAACCCGGTGGCTGGACATGGTGTCGGCACCGGCATGGGGGCGCACGGCGGTGTGGGCACCGGCGCGGCCGCTGGTGGGCATTTCCAGCCCACGAGGGAGGAGCACAAGGCCGGAGGGATCCTGCAGCGCTCCGGCAGCTCTAGTAGCTCCAGCTCGGTGCGTATACATGTATTTCTTGCTTGTTGCTAACACTAGTTGTATTTTTTGCATTTTTCCCGTTTAGATTCTGAATTAAACGGATCAACGACTGAATTTTCTCGTTGGTCGTGATAGTCTGAGGATGATGGCATGGGCGGGAGGAGGAAGAAGGGCATCAAGGATAAGATCAAGGAGAAGCTTCCGGGTGGCCACGGTGACCAGCAGCAGACCGCTGGCACCTACGGGCAGCAGGGTCACACAGGAATGACCGGCACTGGGGCGCATGGCACCACGGCCACTGGCGGCACCTACGGGCAGCAGAGAGACACCGGAATGACCGGCACAGGGACGCACGGCCCCGACGGCGCCGGCGAGAAGAAAGGCATCATGGACAAGATCAAGGAGAAGCTGCCCGGACAGCACTGAGCCCGTCCCACGGCAGCTACTTGAGAGTTGAGGTGCCGATCTGGCCACCTTTGCAGAATAATAAGATGGAGATGCAGTAAAACATCCCGAAATAAAGTGAGCTAGCTCACTTGTAATATCTGAATTCTGAGTTTGATGCACTTGAATTTGGGTTGCTTGTATGTGCTCGGAACGTTTTTTAGAGGAAAGGTATATGCTCAACTTTATAGATAAAACCATAAGGCAAATAGCAACCACAAACAAACCGTCTCATACGTCAAACAGACCCCAACCACGGGTGAAACGAAAGAAAAGCCAATCAGGTACATGGTGCCTTCGTCAGTACACGGCACGCAGGCCGGAAAAGCAAGGCCCAAGTGCAACTAGTCTGCTCGAGTCAAAAGGTAAATGACTAAGCATCCTGTTCTTGTCTGCATAATTGGGAAGCCAAAGCCCGAACTTTGAAGATCAGCATAGAGAGCGCATCCTGGTCGTTGGTCCTAGTTAATGATTTCCACTACTGCAAAAGAGCACACGCTTTAAATAAGCAATCAACATGTTTAATCGGAAACACATGTTTAATAGTAAATTTGTTCCTTGTCGTCCAAAGGACCAGCGTAGGGCCCCCAGACCCACCGTCGGTCCTAGTCAATGATTTCCACTGCTACAAGAGAGCACACGCTTTAAATAAGCAATCAGCAGGTTTAGTCGGAAACACATGCTCAATAATAAATTTGTTCCTTGTCATCCAAAGGACCAACATAGAGCCCCAGGCCCACCCAAAAGATACGCCTGGAGACTCCAGACATGTTCGAAGCTAAGCTACGCAACTCGGCAAAGAAGGCAGATGTGCCCGGGACGTTTTGTACTCCGTACTTTGATGTGTGTGTTTTTTTGGTTTCACTGTGTATGTATGGGATGTGTATCGTGGTATAATACAATATATTTTGCCCTTTTACTTGAGCTTTCCGTAATATTGCAATTTTCTAATTTTTGTCGACATATCATACATTGCATTGGAAAATGTTTTAAGAGAGTTTTGAGCGTTCTAGGCAATTTTTGAAAATTTTGGAAGTATCAAAAAAATAAGCCACACCAAAAATACACATAGAGATCTTGATTTTACTAACTCAAGAGGATGTCGTATTTGTTGTAGATAGTTATGAACGGCACTGTCGGAGAAGAACAAAACAGAGTGCATAGCGACCAAAGAAAAATTCCCACCACCGAAAGTTTTCTTCTATGCTCGAGCTCACATGCACACTGATGAATAGTAAATTATAAATAAATTGTAAAAATTCTGAATCTTTTTTTACACGCTGAAGAATGTTTTTCCTGCATGCAAAATTTTGTAATGGAATGATATTTGTGAAGGTCAGGGCAATAAAAACAAAACCGATGTCAAAATTAGTCTTTTTGGAGCATTTGATTTTTTTCCCATACCTCCATGAAAGTGATTTCCTAATGAAAATTTGCACGTATGCGAAACAATTATTAGTGTTATAAAAAAACAGAATTGTTTGATTTTTCTTATTTTACTATTCATACGGGTGCATATAAGCTCCGGATTAGAAGCTCCATTGCTACCCACCACTTAATTCATTCATACACAAACCTTTTTTCTTGAATACACACAAGTGTGCTTTATATTAAAGAAGAGAATGGATCTAGGATGAGTTTACATAGTTCTTACATACACCCAACTCCACGTCCACTCCACGTCTAAGTCAATCTATCGCTAACTCCTCACGTCACTACCCACCGTTAGAGCTACTAGGAACCTATCCAATGTCTGCTTTGATAATGCCCGCTGTCTTCCATGATCTACACTCGGACCTCTATTCTATGAATTATGCTTTCCAAAGACGGCGTGGCACCATCGAACAAGATCGCACTGCGATGCTTCCATTCAAGAACAACAACCGACCCAGTATTCCCTAAATTAAGAGTGCGTATGCATCCCCATAATTTCATCCACCATGCAACTCAACCAAAAGCTCGTCCCGCTGCACCACCACCATGCAACGTGCGTCACTGTCCACCCTACGCCTCAGAAGCGGCAGTGCTCCAACACCCCTTGAGATACCCTAGTGGTGCCACGATCTCCTTTGTCCAAACCCGATGAATGCTTGCTAATTTGTCCATGTCACAAAAGCCTACAGAACAAAGTTGACTAAGTTATACGAGCAAAGTCGCCCCCGAATGGGCCATCTAATGGACCGACCCGATAGACCGCCCTACCGACGTCTGGGTTGCGCAAGACAGGTTCAAGGCTAGACCAAACCGACCCATTTCCATATTTACTGCACAGAGTCATTTTCAATCCATGCATATTTTCATGGACAGGCAATGAACATCCATGAGGCGTACATATGAATTTGATATTACTCGACCATGTATACCTGACCCATTACCACTGTGATGACACTAGCTACAAAAAAATGAATCTCCTCTCTCCCCAATGCAGCCATCACTCCAGTGTCGTGAGGCGGAGGGGATCCATTCCTTTCTCGGTGGTGCTTGGTGTGGTGTTGCCGAGGAGCCCGAGAGATGTTATCCCTGTTGTTCTTCATGGATAACGGGTTGTTATGTGTTCCTACATCGACGGGGTTCCATGTGCATCAGTGACTTCGACAACCTCTTACTTCGTGCTTTTGCGATGACGATAGTAGGGTGACCCAGCTCCCCCTCCCTCCGATATGCTTAGCGCGGTTGCCAATTTCTATCGTATATGGCGGTCTGCTATTACGACGACTCAATGAGATTTGTTCCTCTGTAGGTCTTTACTAGTATATCAGTGATTCAATTTCTCAATGTTGTCTGTTGTCGTAGTGGCTATGGTGATGCAACAACACAAATTTAGCCACGACTTTGGCAAGAATTTTGAGGCATATGGTCATAGTCCATGTCGTTTTTTTAGTAAAAGAGGGTTTCCTCTCTGATTTCTATTAAACAAACCAGCATAACGAGTATAGAGAGTAGAGTTCGACTACAACATAATGCCAAACCCAACAAACTTCTCAGCACACTAGATATCATGGCTAAAAGACGTTTACTAGAAGGAAAACGCTCCAGGTATAGAATAGACGCCTTCCGTCATCAGCAACCACGGTCACATCTTCAGTCGCATCACTCCAAAATGCCATCCTTGATCAGCCCGGTAGATCTCACTTGGCACCTGTTCTATGAGTCTTGCTCACAACATCAGCATTTTTTCTTCTGGGTCATTTTTCTGCAAAATAGCGCAATCAGAAATCCAGTTGCACATCATTTTAATGATCCCCATTGGGTCATTAATCTTAATGATCTCCAACGGCTCCTGTACGGGTAGGCGACCAGGGAGGGGATGGTGCGTGCAGCGCGGGCGAGGCGGAGTGGACGCTGGTCCAGGCGGGAGCGGCACTGGCGTGCCCCGTGTTTAGGGAGGGGCATTCGGCTGCCACAGCGGGAGCCGGTGGGTGGTCCGACAGTCGTGTCTGGGCCCTGGCGGGGGCGGACTCCGACGATGAAGACGAAGCAGAAGACGGCGGGGCAGGGGCAGCGCGCGGCCCGTCCTTGTGCTCGGTAGGTGACTTTGTGGCCAGGGCAGAGGAGCTGGGGGGCTCGCTCCAGGCTGGTTGGCGGCGGGCGTTCGCGCCAGGTGGACGCGGCCCTCGTCGGCGTGGATTTCAGATGGGGGCGGCGCGGCATGCCACCCCGAGGCGGACCCCGCGCCAGGGGCCCGCTACTCTCGTGGTTCCGGATGCAGAGGAGGGCCTCCTGCTCCGGGCCGCTCCGCAGGGCTCAGGGGAGGCTGTTGCGCCGGCGACGATGGTGCTGGCTGCGCCGGTGTCGTCGGGATCGCCTGGCTCTAGGGTTGGGGACCCGAAGCTGGCGAATCAGTTGGTCCAGGGGGCCTGCGTGGGTGCGCGACCCGCTTCTGGCTCTGGTCCAGCCCAAGTGGGGGAGGCCGACCCGGTGGGGCTGCGGCAGGGGAGCCTAGTTTCTGAGGGCAGGCAGGCAGCCCAGCCCGCTTGGCCCCGGCCCAATGGAGAGGGTATATAAGTGGATCTGGTTGCCCAAGGGAGCCCTAGATCCGTCGCTAGGGTTTCCAGCCACCAGATCAAAGGCGTGGCGTCTCGGTCCTTCCGCCCATGTCCTCCTCCCTTCTCGCCCCCCGCCGCCCCTCATGCGGTCCTTCGCCGAGGTGGTGGCCATGGGCTCCAAGGCTGATCGGCGGGTGGACAAGCACCCCCTCCCACCTCTCGACCCCGCGGCGGAGCGCAACCGCGAGCGCAAGCTGCGTGCACAGGCCAAGGCGCAGGGCGCGGCTCGGGATGGCGAAGCCGGTGGGTGGGGGCAACCGCCGGCGTGGTGGCTGAAGGAGCAAGAGCGCAAGAAGCGAAAGAAAGAAGAATACAAGCGGAATGGGATCTAGCTCAAGCGGATCGAAGAGATGCCTCAGTTCCAGGGCGACCGGATCGGTGATCCCTATGCCGCAAAGAAGAAGAAGAAGAAGAAGTTCAAGTCTGCGGGGAAATCGAGGTCCAAGTCACCGGTCGTGCTGCTCGCTGGATCCTCCAAGGGCACGACCGCCAAACCCATTCCAGTGGAGGAGGCCGACGACAGGGAGTGTTTCAAGTGCGGCAGGGCGGGGCACTTCCAGGGCAACTGCAAGTTCCAGCACCTCTGCAACCTCTGCTCCCAGGAGGGCCATGTCTCTGCCTGCTGCCCCTCCTGTGGCAAGCCCCTCTTTCTCCAGACGATGGGGCACGCCATTCAAGGGGGAGGCTTCTTCTACCTCCAGTTTCCAGAGGAGGCTGAAGATGAGCAATGCGGACATGGGATCAACGCGGCCATCCTCTCCGCGGCCCCGGGCGTCCTCTCGAAGGAGATCCTGGAGGTCGATCTGCCGCATTTGTTCGAGGGCGTGTGGGACTGGCAGGTAGCGCAGGTCGATGCCGACAGCTTCTCCGTGGTTTTTCCGGATCCAGCCATGCTGCGTATGGCTACGCGCAGCCGAAAGCTTTTTCTCTCCATCAACAACATCATAGCGCTGATTCAGGATGCCATGGCCGATGCGCCCAAAGGTGAATCCATGCCTGAGATCTGGGTGAAGTTGTGGGGCATTCCTCCCAAGCACCGCAAGGTGGACTGACTGATGGCAGGGCTGACGATGCTGGGCAGGCCGCTGGTGGTGGACGAGCTCACTCTGATCTGTTCAGGTCCGGGGCGGATGCGCTTTGCTTGCCGCAAGCTAGAGCTGATGTGTGGTTCTGTTCAGATCTGGTTCAATGGGGAGGGGTTCCTTATCAAGCTCGAGCCGGAACTCGACCCTCCCCGCCGTGGGGCGCCGGCGCTACCGCCCCCTCCCCCTCCCAACAAGGACAAGGGCCGGACCGCGATGACAACGACAAGGATAAGAAGTAGGACAAGGGGCACGACAAGGACCAAGATGCGAGTATGGAGGACGACTCCATCGACACTGCGGCCTGGGAGAAGCTCGGTATTCGGGGTGTGGGCTCTCCGGCGGCTCACACTCGCCCAGTGATCGCCTCGGCCTCGGCGGTGGCGATGGAAGTGGAGGTGCCGAACTAATGCGGCTCCAACCTGGGGCTGGTCTCCTGTCCTTCCGCGGCTCTGCTTGACAAGGAGACGACGGCGTCATGTGCTACGGGTGTGCCAGTGGGGGAGCGCACGCCACTGGTGCTGTCTCCTAGCTCTACCCTCCCGCCTCCGGCCAAGTCGTCGGCCTCGGGTGGGCAGGGGGCAGAAAAAGCGGCTCAATGCGGCAGCCGGCAGGCCAAGAAGCTGGCACGACGCAAGATGAACACCGAGGGCATCAGGCTTATGGCCCTGCTGGGTGCGCCGCCAACTCCTCGCCAGACGGTGATGGCGCTCACCTCCCCCCTCGTGCCACCCACCGGAGATGTCCTGTCCCAGGAGGCCTCCAAGGCGGCGCCGATTGTGCAGGTAAGGCGGTCCAAGGCGGTTCCCTCGGCTCCGATCCGCTCCAGCTCGCGGTCCCGGGGTGCCAAGGCGGGCCTCCCTGCGATGCAACGGACTCAGCTCATCCAGGCCCAGAAGAACCTCAAACCCTCAGGTAACCCTCCCCCGCGCTTTACGGTTTTGAATGCTTTTTCCGATGATCACCTTAGTGAGGTTCTAGAAGAGAGTGGGGTGGACGCGTCGTCTCTTGGGGGCACGCGCGAGCTGCTACCTCTGTTGTGTGCGACAGAGCAGGCGCAAGACGGGCTTGCTGCTGCGGCTGCGGCTGCGGCGCGTGCGGATTAGCTGGTGCAGGAGGTAGGGGCTCCCCAGGCACTAGTGGTCCGGCCCGTTGAGGGGGTTCTGGCAACAGGGGTTGCCCCCCTCCCTCACCTTGTCGGGCCAAGGTGAGGCGTGTGGCCAAAGCGGTGTCCTCGAGAGGCATCCGCCTTCGCAATAGAATTATTTAGATGCGGGCTATTTTTTTGGAATATCCGTGGGTTCGGCCACATGGGTCGCCGGACTCAGCTGAAGGAGTTCATGAGAAAAGAGGGTATAGACATTGTGGCCTTGCAGGAAACGATCAAGGTCGGCTTTAGACATGATGAGTTGCTGGCCATTGACCCCCTGGAGAGGTTTTCGTGGAATCACTCAGCTGCGTCTGGGCACTCCGGGGGGATGCAGCTTGGATTCGACCAAGTTGTGTATGAGGTGCTAGCATGGGATGCGGGCGTCTTTTTCCTGGCCGGCCACATTCTCCACTGTCAGTTGATAACCCAAAAGTGTAGGGGATCGCAACAGCTTTCGAGGGTAAAGTATTCAACCCAAATTTATTGATTCGACACAAGGGGAGCCAAAGAATATTCTCAAGTATTAGCAACTGAGTTGTCAATTCAGCCACACCTGGAAACTTAATATCTGCAGCAAAGTATTTAGTAGCAAAGTAATATGATAGTGGTGGTAACGGCAACAAAAGAGTAATGAAAGCAAAAGTAATATTTTTGGTGTTTTGTAGTAATTGTAACAGTAGCAACGGAAAAGTACATAAGCGCAAACCAGTATATGGAAAGCTCGTAGGCATTGGATCGGTGATGGATAATTATGCCGGATGCGGTTCATCATGTAACAGTCATAACATAGGGTGACACAGAACTAGCTCCAATTCATCAATGTAATGTAGGCATGTATTCCGAATATAGTCACACATGCTTATGGAAAAGAACTTACATGACATCTTTTGTCCTACCCTCCCGTGGTAGCGGGGTCCTAATGGAAACTAAGGGATATTAAGGCCTCCTTTTAATAGAGAACCGGAACAAAGCATTAGCACATAGTGAATACATGAACTCCTCAAACTATGGTCATCACCGAGAAGTATCCCGATTATTGTCACTTCGGGGTTGTCGGATCATAACACATAATAGGTGACTATAGACTTGCAAGATAGGATCAAGAACACACATATATTCATGAAAACATAATAGGTTCAGATCTGAAATCATGGCACTCGGGCCCTAGTGACAAGCATTAATCATAGCAAAGTCATAGCAACATCAATTTCAGAACATAGTGGATACTAGGGATCAAACCCTAACAAAACTAACTCGATTACATGATAGATCACATCCAACCCATCACCGTCCAGCAAGCCTACGATGGAATTACTCACGCACGGCGGTGAGCATCATGAAATTGGTGATGGAGGATGGTTGATGATGACGACGGCGACGAATCCCCCTCTCCGGAGCCCCGAACGGACTCCAGATCAGCCCTACTGAGAGGTTTTAGGGCTTGGCGGTGGCTCCGTATCATAAAACGCGATGATTTCTTCTCTCTTCTTTTTTTCTCTCCGAAAGCCAATATATAGAGTTGGAGTTGGCGTCGAAGGAGCTCCAGGGGGCCCACGAGGTAGGGGGCGCGCCCAGGAGGGGGGGCGCGCCCCCACCCTCGTGGATAGGGTGTGGGCCCCCTGGTCTTCATCTTTGGCGAGGATTTTTTATTATTTTTTCTAAGATGTTCCGGTGGAGTTTCAGGTCATTCCGAGAACTTTTATTTTCTGCACATAAAACAACATCATGGCAATTCTGCTGAAAACAGCGTCAGTCCGGGTTAGTTCCATTCAAATCATACAAGTTAGAGTCCAAAACAAGGGCAAAAGTGTTTGGAAAAGTAGATATGACGGAGACGTATCAACTCCCCCAAGCTTAAACCCTTGCTTTTCCTCAAGCAATTCAGTTGACAAACTGAAAGAGAAAAAGAAAAACTTTTACAAACTCTGTTTGTTCTTGTTGTTGTAAATATGTCAAGTCAGCATTCGAGTTTTCAGCAAAGATTATAACTAACCACATTTGCAATAATTCTCAGATCTCATGATTACTCATATCAATGGCATAATCAACTAGCGAGTCATAATAATAAATCTCGGATGACAACACTTTCTCAAAACAGTCATAATATGATATAACAAGATGGTATCTCGCTAGCCCTTTCTGAGACCGCAAAACATAAATGCAGAGCACCTTTAAAGATCAAGGACTGACTAGACATTGTAATTCATGGTAAAAGAGATCCAGTCATAGTCATACCCAATATAAATTAACAATAATGAATGCAAATGACAGCTGCGCTCTCCAGCTAGTGCTTTTAATAAGAGGGTGATGACTCAACATAAAAGTAAATAGATAGGCCCTTCGCAGAGGGAAGCAGGGATTTGTAGAAGTGCCAGAGCTCGGTTTTGAAATAGAGATAAATAATATTTTGAGCGGTATACTTTCATTGTCAACATAACAACTAAGCGATGGCGATATCTTCCATGCTACACACATTATAGGCGGTTCCCAAACAGAATGGTAAAGTTTATACTCCCCCTCCACCAACAAGTATCAATCCACAGCTTGCTCGAAACAACGATTGCCTCCAACATACATCAGGTCCCAGGGGGATTTTTGTTTGCAATTAATTTTGATTTAGTTTGCATAAAGCATGGGACTGGGCATCCCGATGACCAGCCATGTTCTCATGAGTGAGGAGCGGAGTCCACTCCTCTTGAGAATAACCCGCCTAACATGGAAGATAAGGGCAGCCATAGTAGATACATGAGCTATTCGAGCATACAAAACAGAATGTTTATTTGAAGATTTAGAGTTTGGCACATACAAATTTACTTGGAGCGGCAGGCAGATACCGCATATAGGAAGGTATAGTGGACTCATATAAAATAACTTTGGGGTTTAAGGGATTGGATGCACAAGCAGTATTTCCGCTTAGTACAAGTGAAGGCTAGCAAAATATTGGGAAGCGACCAACTAGAGAGCGATAACAGTCATGAACATGCATTAAAATTAATAAACATTGGATGCAAGCATGAGTAGGATATAATCCACCATGAACATAAATATCGTGAAGTCTATGTTGATTTGTTTCAACTACATGTGTAAACATGTGCCAAGTCAAGTCACTTAAATCATTCAAAGGAGGATACCAACCCATCATACCACATCACAACCATTTTAATAGCATGTTGGCACGCAAGGTAAACCATTATAACTCATAGCTAATCAAGCATGGCATAAGCAACTATGATATCTAATTTTCATTGCAAACATGTTTATTCATAATAAGCTGAATCAAGAACGATGAACTCATCATATTTAAAAAAACAAGAGAGGTCGAGTTCATACCAGCTTTTCCCATCTCAGTCAGTCCATCATATATCATCATAATTTCCTGTCACTTGCACGACCGAACGATGTGAATAATAATAATAGTGCACGTGCATTGGACTAAGCTGGAATCTGCGAGCATTCAATAAACAGGAGAAGACAAGGCAATATGGTCTCTTGGTTAAATCAACAATAATGCATATAAGAGCCACTTCAACAATTTAATCATGGTCTTCTCCTATCGACCCCCAAAGAAAAGAAAAGAAATAAAAACTATTTACACGGGAAAGCTCCCAACAAGCAAAAGAAGAATAGGAAATATTTTTTTTGGGTTTTCTTTTTAATTACTACTACTACAGCAAGAAAAAGTAAACTAACTAGAAGCTACACTAATTTTTTTGTTGTTTCTTAAAGTTTATTAAACACACAAGAAGAAAGCAGGAAAAAGAAAATAAACTAGCATGGATATTACAGTGAAAGAGTATGAGCACCGACATCTAGCAATGAGTGTGTGTGAGCATAAATGTAATGTCGGTGAGAAATACGTACTCCCCCAAGCTTAGGCTTTTGGCCTAAGTTGGTTTATTGCCAGGATGGCTGGCGGATACCCGTAGGTGTAGCTGGGGTCGATCTTGCGATGAAGAGGACTCGACGCCCATCGGCTGGCAACCGCCTCCGGATCCCAAGAATAAACAGACTGGCGTGGAGGCTCGTATTGCGGTTCCGGCTCCAGGGCTGGTGCAGGATTCCGATAGGCTTGAACGGCCGCCCACGGCACGAGGTGAGGACCTGCAGATAAGTTAAACAAAGAAGGAGCAGGCAAAGTAATAGTCTCAGGGTGATGTTTATCAAAGTACAATTCATATTTAAGCTCCCCTTCACGACTCTTAACAATAAAAATCATGTGCTAGCATACTCTTATAATCTAGATAAGCACTAGGCAGCAATTTTTCTTCTTTCTCAAAATGCCTAATAGGTATGTCAAAATATTCAGCTAGGCGTGAAGCATAAATGCCTCCAAAGATGGGGCCTTTAGTACGGTTCAGACTTAACCGTCTAGCAACAATTCTACCCATACTAATAGAGTTATTGCGGTATAAACCATGGAGCAAAATGATAATATCAGCACACTAAGGTTTCCACAGTTTCCACGACCAATCAAGCAACGACTAGCAAATAAGGCAAAGTAGCATAAAACAGGAAAATGTATGCTAGTAATTCTTGCATCAGAAACCTTCCTGGTTTCTCCCACTGTGATAGCGTTAATAAATGCTTCCACTTCATTACAGTGTGGTTCATCTAAGGTAACCTCAAAGGGTATTTTGCAAACCTCGCAAAATTCAGCTAATGGCATCTTCTTAACAACATCATATAAATGAAACTCTACTGATGGAGGTGATTCCTTAGGAAAATAGTAGAAGTTTTGCACAAAAGTATTTGTGAGTAAGAGATACTGATGACGTTGGTCGCAGACGAAGTTGGTGAGGCCAGCCTTCTCAATCCATGAATAGAAATCCTCATAAATCCCGGCTCTCCTCAAGAAGTCATCGGAAGGCCATTCACACGGCCGGACCTCCGCGGTACGAGGCAAATAATATTTGGGCTTCTGTGCTTCTTCCTTTTCTTTTTCCTTCGAGCTTCGGCTCGACGAGCCCCTCAAAACTATCTTCATTATTTTCTGAGATAATCTGAAATTTTTAGTAACTTCAAACAAAAGTGAGCCAACTTCAATAAAATTGATAGCAACTACTCCTACAAGTGCCTAGAGCTTATATCAAGCATTAGAACTACTTGGAACCATATAAAATTGACATGCAAGCTCAAGAACATGGTCACCTATGCAGCACAAATTTGCAATGAATAAAGCACTAGAACAAAAACTAATTGGACCAATGGAGGAGTCACATACCAAGGAACAATCTCCCCAACCAGTTTAGTGAGAGATGCTTTGAGCAAGGAGATCGAAAATCACAGCAACGTGGGCTGGAACTCGTGTTTGAGCCAGATATTCGTGTTTGTGGGAGGAAGAAGAAGAGGATGGGTGCAGGAATAAGTGGAGGAGGGCCACCGTGGGCCCATGAGGCAGGGGGTGCACCCTCCACCCTCGTGGCCAGGTGGCAGCTCCCCCCGCGGTAATTTTTGCACCATAAATCCTCAAATATTCCTGAAAAAATCATATTAAATTGGCATGGCATTCTGGGGACTTTTATTTTCGGGGTATTTTTGTATTGCACGGATAAGTCAGGAAACAGACAGAAAAATAATTATTTGACTCTATTTCAACTAAATAACAGAAAGTATAAAGAGGGTACAGAAGGTTGTGCCTTCTAGTTTCATCTGTCTCATGATCATCAAAAGGAATCCATTAACAAGGTTGATCAAGTCTTGTTAACAAACTCATTCCGAATAACATGGAACCGGAGAAATTTCGAATAACACTATGTTACCTCAACGGGGATATGCACATCCCCTATAATAAGAATATCATATTTCTTCTTGACAGTAGGAAGAGGAAATTCAAAACATCCAAATATAATCGATGGAATTTTTCCAATAGAGTTGATGCTATAAACTTGAGGTTGTTTCCTCGGAAAGTGTATTGTATGCTCATTACCATTAACATGAAAAGTGACATTGCCTTTGTTGCAATCAATAACAGCCCCTGCA
This sequence comes from Aegilops longissima, assembly GCA_021605205.1. NCBI lineage: Eukaryota > Viridiplantae > Streptophyta > Magnoliopsida > Poales > Poaceae > Aegilops > Aegilops longissima. The sequence goes on from CM038681.1 coordinate 607,517,803, forward strand.
GTATTCAGAAAAGGTCTTCCAAGAATAATAGACATACTACCGTCCTCGGGAATATTAAAAATAACAAAGTCCGTTAAAATAGTAACGTTTGCAACCACAACAGGCACATCCTCACAAATGCCAACAGGTATAGCAGTTGATTTATCAGCCATTTGCAAAGATATTTCAGTAGGTGTCAACTTATTCAAATCAAGTCTACGAGATAAAGAGAGAGGCATAACACTAACACCGGCTCCAAGATCACATAAAGCAGTTTTAACATAATTTCTTTTAATGGAGCATGGCATAGTGGGTACTCCTGGATCTCCAAGTTTCTTTGGTATTCCACCCTTAAAAGTATAATTAGCAAGCATGGTGGAAATTTCAGCTTCCAGTATCTTTCTCTTATTGGTAATGATATCCTTCATATACTTAGCATAAGGATTTGTTTTGAGCACATCAGTTAATCGCATACGCAAAAAGATAGGTCTAATCATTTCAGCAAAGCGCTCAAAATCCTCATCATCCTTTTTCTTGGATGGTTTGGGAGGAAAAGGCATGGGTTTCTGAACCCATGGTTCTCTTTCTTTACCATGTTTCCTAGCAACAAAGTCTCTCTTATCATAACGTTGATTCTTTGATTGTGGGTTATCAAGATCAACAGCAGGTTCAACTTCCACATCATTATCATTACTAGTTTGAGCATCATCATGAACATTATCATTATTATTTTCACTAGGTTCATGTTCATTACCAGATTGTGTTTCAGCATCAGACATAGATATATCATTTGGATTCTCAGATGGTTCAGCAATAGGTTCACTAGAAGTTTGCAAAGTCCTATCATTTTTCTTTTTCTTCCTCTTAGAAGAACTAGGCACATCAGTATTATTTCTCTGAGAATCTTGCTCAATTCTCTTAGGGTGGCCTTCAGGATACAAACGTTCCTGATTCATTCTACCAGTTCTAGCAGCCACTCTAACAACATAATCATTTTTCTTACTATTCATTTTATTGAGCAAATCATTTTGAGCCTTAAGTACTTGTTCTACTTGAGTGGTAACCATAGAAGCATGTTTGATAATGAGTTTAAATTCACCTCTAACATTAGCCATATAATCACCCAAGTGTTTAATCATATAAGTATTTTGTTTCAATTGTCCACCAAAATAAGCATTGAAGTCTTCTTGCTTAAACATAAAGTTATCAAACTCATCCAAGCACTGACTAGCAATTTTAGTAGGAGGGACTTCAGTTTTATCATATCTATAGAGAGAATTTACCTTTACTACCTGTGTCAGGTTATCGGGATCAGGAGGTTCTTCAATAGGTAATGGATCAAGATCATATGTTTCTTCAACAGGCAGTAAATTAAGACCGTGTATTTCTTCAATAGGAGGTAAACTCTTAACATCTTCAGCTTTAATACCTTTTTCTTTCATAGATTTCTTTGCCTCTTGCATATCTTCAGGACTGAGAAATAGAACACCTCTCTTCTTCGGAGTTGGTTTAGGAGTAGGCTCAATAATTGGAGTTGGAGCTGGCTCAGGAGCTGGCTCAGGAGGTGCCCAATTATTTTCATTTGTCAACATATTATTCAGTAGAATTTCAGCTTCATCCGGTGTTCTTTCCCTGAAAAGAGAACCAGCACAACTATCCAGGTAATCTCTGGAAGCATCGGTTAGTCCATTATAAAAGATATCAAGTATTTCATTTTTCTTAAGAGGATGATCAGGCAAAGCATTAAGTAACTTGAGAAGCCTCCCCCAAGCTTGTGGGAGACTCTCTTCCTCAATTTGCACAAAGTTGTATATTTCCTTTAAAGCAGCTTGTTTCTTATGAGCAGGGAAATATTTAGCAGAAAAGTAATAGATCATATCCTGGGGACTACGCACACAACCAGGATCAAGAGAATTAAACCATATCTTAGCATCACCCTTTAATGAGAACGGAAATATTTTAAGGATATAAAAGTAGCGAGATCTCTCATCATTAGTGAACAGGGTGGCTATATCATTTAATTTAGTAAGATGTGCCACAAGAGTTTCAGATTCATAACCATGAAAAGGATCAGATTCAACCAAAGTAATTATATCAGGATCAACAGAGAATTCATAATCCTTATCGGGAACACAAATAGGTGAAGTAGCAAAAGCAGGGTCAGGTTTCATTCTATCTCTAAGAGATTCTTTGTTCCATTTAACTAGTAGCCTCTTAAGTTCGCTTATATCTTTGCAGGCAAAAATAGCTGCAGAAGATTCCACATGAAAAACATAACCCTCAGGAATAGCACGCATATCTTCATCATCACTTTCATCAATATAATCAGATTTAATAGTTTCTTTCTCTCTAGCCCTAGAAATTTGTTCATCAAGAAATTCACCAAGGGGCACAGTAGTATCAAGCATAGAAGTAGTTTCATCATAAGTATCGTGCATAGCAGAAGTGGCATCATCAATAACATGCGACATATCAGAACGAATAGCAGAAGCAGGTTTAGGTGTCGCAAGCTTACTCATAACAGAAGGTGAATCAAGTGCAGAGCTAGATGGCAGTTCCTTGCCTCCCCTCGTAGTTGAGGGATAAATTTTTGTCTTAGGGTCTTTCAAATTCTTCATAGTGTCCAGCAGATATAAATCCCAAGTGACTCAAAGAATAGAGCTACGCTCCCCGGCAACGGCGCCAGAAATTGGTCTTGATAACCCACAAGTGTAGGGGATCGCAATAGCTTTCGAGGATAAAATATTCAACCCAAATTTATTGATTCGACACAAGGGGAGCCAAAGAATATTCTCAAGTATTAGCAACTGAGTTGTCAATTCAGCCACACCTGGAAACTTAATATCTGCAGCAAAGTATTTAGTAGCAAAGTAATATGATAGTGGTGGTAACGGCAACAAAAGAGTAATGAAAGAAAAAGTAATATTTTTGGTGTTTTGTAGTAATTATAACAGTAGCAACAGGAAAGTAAATAAGCGTAAACCAGTATATGGAGAGCTCGTAGGCATTGGATCGGTGATGGATAATTATGCCGGATGCGGTTCATCATGTAACAGTCATAACATAGGGTGACACAGAACTAGCTCCAATTCATCAATGTAATGTAGGCATGTATTCCGAATATAGTCATATGTGCTTATGGAAAAGAATTTGCATGACATCTTTTGTCCTACCCTCCCGTGGCAACGGGGTCCTAATGGAAACTAAGGGATATTAAGGCCTCCTTTTAATAGAGAACCATAACAAAGAATTAGCACATAGCGAATACATGAACTCCTCAAACTATGGTCATCACCGATAAGTATCCCGATTATTGTCACTTCAGGGTTGTCGGATCATAACACATAATAGGTGACTATAGACTTGCAAGATAGGATCAAGAGCACACATATATTCATGAAAACATAATAGGTTCAGATCTGAAATCATGGCACTCGGGCCCTAGTGACAAGCATTAAGCATAGCAAAGTCATAGCAACATCAATCTCAGAACATAGTGGATACTAGGGATCAAACCCTAACAAAACTAACTCGATTACATGATAGATCTCATCCAACCCATCACCGTCCAGCAAGCCTATGATGGAATTAGTCACGCACGGCGGTGAGCATCATGAAATTGGTGATGGAGGATGGTTGATGATGACGACGGCGACGAATCCCCCTCTCCGAAGCCCTGAATGGACTCCAGATCAGCCCTCCCGAGAGGTTTTAGGGCTTGGCGGCGGCTCCGTATCGTAAAACGCGATGATTTCTTCTCTCTTCTTTTTTTTTCTCCGAAAGCCAATATATAGAGTTGGAGTTGGCGTCGGAGGAGCTCCAGGGGGCCCACGAGGTAGGGGGCGCGCCCAGGAGGGTGGGCGCCCCCCACCCTCGTGGACAGGGTGTGGCCCCCCTGGTCTTCATCTTTGGCGATGATTTATTATTATTTTTTCTAAGATGTTCCGTGGAGTTTCAGGTCATTCTGAGAACTTTTATTTTCTGCACATAAAACAACATCATGGCAATTCTGCTGAAAACAGCGTTAGTCCGGGTTAGTTCCATTCAAATCATACAAGTTAGAGTCCAAAACAAGGGCAAAAGTGTTTGGAAAAGTAGATACGGCAGAGATGTATCATCAGTCTCAACGGGAGTTGGTGGTGATCCAAGTATATGGCCCGGCTGATCACTCGGGTTCGGCTGAATTCTTGGGTGAGTTACAACAGAAGGTTCTCTCTGTTAGCTCTGTGCTCATCCCTCTCGTGGTAGGTGGATTTTAATCTGATTCGCTCGGGAGCGGATATGAACAATGACAATATAAACTGGCCAAGGGTGGCCATGTTTAATAATGCTATCGCATCCATGGCTCTCAGGGAGGTGACAAGGTCGGGGGCGCGCTATACTTGGACGAACAAGCAGCTGGCCCCGGTACGATCGGTGCTTGATATGGTTTTCATCTCACCCGAGTGGGAGCTGGTGTACCCTCTGTGCTCGCTTGTTGCAGAGACCAGGATCGGGTCAGACCACGTCCCCCTAATCCTATCATCAGGGGAGGATAGGATTCGTAGAAGCCCTTGTTTCTTCTTTGAAACTGCTTGGTTTAAAAACCTGGATTTTGACTCCATCTTCAGGGCGAAGTGGCACTCTTGTGCTAGTCAGGTGGGTAACCAGCGGGGCCCGATGGAATTTTGGATCGCGGTAGGGATCCGCCTCCGGGTCATCCTCAAGGGATGGGGGGCCAACGCGGGCCGACAGGAAAAAGTGCTTAGGGAGGGTATCCTTGGCGAGATTGCAAGCCTTGACCAACAGGCGGACGCGCGGCCTTTCTCAGAACAGGAATGGGCTCATCTCTACGCGTTGGAGCACCAGGTGCAATCTTTCCTTCAGGCGGAAGAGGAGTACTGGAGGCGTCGAGGTGGCCTTAAGTGGACACTAAAAGGGGATGCTAACACGAAATACTTCCACGCCTATGCCAACGGGCGACGACGTAGATGCGCGATTCTCCGCTTACTGTCTGATTAGGGGCTTTTGCTGGCTCAGGCAGATATCATGCGGCATGTTTATGAGTTCTACGTGCAGCTCATGGGAACGAGCGAGGAGCAGCGCGCAGGGATACGCGCTAACCTGTGGGAACCCTCCCAACTTGTCACCGATCGGGAAAATGAAGAGCTGGGGCTAGCCTTTTTCCCGAGGAAATTGACGCGGCTTTGGGCAGCATGAAAACCGATACGGCGCCAGGCCCGGGGCCGTGGCCATGTTCAAGCGATTTTGGCCCATCCTGAAGGGGCCCCTGTTTGATGTTTGCAACGGTTTCATGCGCGGGACAGTTGATATCGTCAGGCTCAACTTTGGAATTCTCTCGCTTATCCCTAAGGTAGCAGGCGCTGACAACATTCGACAATTTAGGTCGATCGCGTTGATTAACGCCCCTTTCAAGATCTGCTCCAAAGCAACACAACTCGTCTTGTTCCGATTGCTCACTGTATCATTAGCCGCACCCAAACAGCTTTCATTCGAGGTTGCAAGATCCTGGAGGGCTCTCTCACGCTTCAGGAGATCATTCACGAACTTAAATGCACTAAGGAACCGGCTATCCTACTTAAATTAGACTTCGAAAAAGCGTATGATCGTGTTAACTGGAACTTTTTGCGTCAGATTCTTTTCTCTCGGGGCTTCTCGGCCATGTGAGTCCACCGAGTCATGCAGCTGGTCTCGGGTGGGCAGACTGCAATTTCGGTTAATGGAGAAGTGGGTAACTTCTTCCAGAACAAACGGGGATTGCGTCAGGGTGACCCAATGTCCCCGCTCTTGTTTAGTTTTGTGGTATATGCCCTTGCGGCTATGCTACGGAAGGCGACCTCGGCCAGGCAGACTAAGGCATGGTCGCCCATCTGATCCCAGGGGGGTCTCGCACTTACAGTATGCAGACGACACTCTGCTGCTGTTCCAGCCAGATACTTATAGTTTTGCAACAGTGAAAGCACTACTACTGAGTTTCAAACTGATGTCTGGCCTCAAAATTAATTTTCACAAGTGCGAAATGCTGTCTATGGGGATAGACAGCAAGGAAGGGCGACGCATCGCTGATCTTCTCAACTGTACAGTGGGAAAATTCCCATTTACTTATATGGGCTTGCCTCTGGCGCCTCGCAGAGTGACTATCGATGAATGGGCTCCCCTCACAGGGAAAGTGGGAAAGAAGGTGAGCCCCTGGCGGGGCAAGTTTATGTCCTCCGCGGCAAGACTGGTCCTGTCCAACTCTAGTCTTTCCTCGCTCCCAATGTTCGCGATGGGCCTGTTCCTGCTGGCCGAGGGGGTTCATGCCAAAATGGATACGCCGCGCGCCCGTTTCTTTTGGGAAGGGATGGGTCTTAAAATGCAAATAACATATGGTCAAGTGGGCTGCGGTGTGCTGGCCCAAATCCTTGGGAGGACTTGGGATCACCAGTACCAGACTCCAGAACATTGCGCTCATGTGCAAGTGGATCTGGAAGCTTTTGCAAGGGGCGGCAGGCTTGTGGGCTGATATCCTAAGGGCGAAATACTTCCCTAACGGGAATTTTTTCGAAGGGGCAGCTAGGGGCTCTCCTTTTTTGCAAGACCTACAGGCGATTAGACCCGCTTTTGACCAAGGGTCCAAATTCAGCGTCGGCAACGGCTGCTCCGCGCGTTTTTGGCTAGACTACTGGGTGGGCTCGGGCCCCCTTTGGGACGATTTCCCTGAGTTGTACGCACTCGCGGTCCATCCAAACCAAAGTGTGGCAGAGGCTTTGGCCTCCCCCCAGGCCATCGCATACTTCCGCAATTTGACCGCCCAGGAGACAGCAAGGTGGGATACTTTGCTCGACCTGGTAACTCCCGTGGCGCTCTCTGAGGAGCCTGACAGGGTGTCGTGGCACCTCAACGCCTCCGGGAAGTCCACCGTCAAGTCCTTATACCACAAACTGTGCCAAGGAGCGGTACATCGCGAGGTGAAGGGACTTTGGCAAGCTCGCGTTCCGCTAAAGATTAAGGTCTTTCTTTGGCAGTTGCTCCGAGACTGGCTTCCCACGTCCATCAATATCGCAAAACGGAAAGGCCTGGCCACGGGCCCCTGTGCGTTATGTGGGGAGCCTGAGAACGCAAACCATGTCTTCCTTAGTTGTCCCCTCGCGCAGTTTGCTTGGAGCGCCATGCGTGAGGCAGCCGGTTTCACCTGGGACCCGCGTTCCTCTGCTGACCTTTTGGACCTGCTAGACTCGGTCCAGGGACAGCACAAACGCGTGTTGTGGGCTAGTATAGGGGCGATGCTATGGTCCTTATGGCTCACTCGTAATAAATTTACCATCGAAGGATCATTTCTGTCGCACCCGGCTAATATCATTTGCAAATGCTCAACCCTCTTGCAACAGTGGAGTCCGTTGGCGAAGCAGAAGGACGCCGAAATCATGCAGCTAGCACAAGAACGACTTCGTCAGGTCTACGTGGCGGCTAGGGAGCCGGTACAGCCCACCTGAGGGTGGACATGTTCTTTTGCCTTGCGAGCCCGCGCACTCCTCTTTAGGCCTTGGCCTTGTAATATGCTCGCAATCCGGCTTCGAACCCTTCCCGTTATTAGCTGATACTAATGCCGTGGGCTTTTGATTGTGCCCGTGTAATGTCTGTCCGATGATACTCTGCCTGTTTCCGTTGTGGGCTTTATTAATTTAAAGCCGGACGCCTCTAGCGTCTTCGTTCTAAAAAAAGATATTATTTCTGCAAATCCAGACCGTCCATAGCAAGGCTGAAGTACCATTCAAAACAAGTTTCTTGTCATTTTTCTGGAATCTACCAAGCCAACTACCAAAACGTTCTTTTAAATTGTTTGGGATTTGCTTTAAATCAAAAGCACAGCGAACTAAGCTCCAAACCAAACTAGCAACCGAACAGGAAAATAAGAGATGATCAATAGTCTCCTTTTTCCCACAGAAAACACAATGACTATCACCTTTCCACCCTCTTTTTAACAGATTATCTTTTGTCAAAATGCTCTTCTTGTTCAGAAGCCACATATTTTTTTTGCTGGAACTTTCGTTTTCCAGAGGATTTTTGGTGGGAAGCCAGCATCAGATTTGATGAGATAGAGGTATAAAGATTTAATAGTGAATTTCCTATCCGCAGTTAACATCCACATAGGCCTATCCCTACCTCCATACATTAAGACCTCTTCACATCTATCCTTCAAGCTCTTCCATAAATGGTCAGATTCTCCAAACGGAGCCCTTCTGAATGAAAAATGCCCCCACATTTTATCAATAGCATCTTTAACAGAAATGTTATGATCATTATTTATAGTCCATGTCGTTACCCTATATCTAGTTGCTCCCATCTTGTATAGATTGTTCTAATGCAAATTTAATTTAATTTTTGAAAAAACTGATGCGTTAGTACCATCCTATAATAGTGGAAATACGTTTAGCCTATTTTCTTCCTTTTTCTTTCAATGCCGACACTTCCAGCTTTTATTTTCCAAAGCAATGAAGAGGACGTTTGCAAGCGGAGACAATGTGTTTCGGGGATTGTATCCCTCGGGGAAAATATGTGGTGCACCGGAGCTTGTGATGCTACCGGTGCACCGATTTCACATTGTGATTTTAAAATGTTTAATTTTTTTGAAAAAATGTTAGCACACTCACAAAACATCAATGTAGGTTGTCACAAAATTTTAAGTCAAAATTTGAAACATTACACACACAAAAATGACAAATTCAACACTGAATAGTATATAACACAACTTGGCTTTAGATTCGGCCCATTATTACACTGATGTCAAATTTATCATTCTTGTATCTCAAAACATATTTCAAATTTTTGTACGAAATTTTGCGACATCATACATTGATGTTGTGTTAACATGCTACTCCCTCTGTTCCTAAATATTTATCTTTTTAGAGATTTCAAATGGGTACCACATACAGATGTATATAGACATATTTTAGAGTGTAGATTCACTCATTTTGCTTTATATATAGTCACTTGTTGAAATCTCTAAAAAGACAGATATTTAGAAACTAAGGGATTAGAATTTTTTTTCAGATTTTTCTAAATATTTTATAGCATCCGGTGCACCGGTAGCACTACAAGTGCGAGTGCACAGGATACATTCCCGTATCCCCCGTGTGTCATACCTCGAGAACAAGCTGAGACGTGGCAACCCGGACGCGTCCAGTAGCTGCACACGTCCGGCCTCCCTTTATGGGCGAGTCACTAGTCACCGGCTCCCGCCGACCAGCCCACTCATGCCCGCACACGTAGCGCCCCCGACGATCCTATCCCCTCGCCACAGACGGCTTATAAATCGCACCTCGTGCTGCACCTGCTTCCACAACCACAAGTTGCAGCCAAGTGAGCAAGACAACACACCAGATTTCTGAGACAATCAAGATCAGCACCTGTGCAAGATGGAGTACCAGGGACAGCAGCAGCACGGCCAGGCGACCAACCGCGTCGACGAGTACGGTAACCCGGTGGCCGGACAAGGCGTCGGCACCGGCATGGGCGCGCACGGCGGCGTCGGCACCGGCGCGGCTGCAGGTGGGCATTTCCAGCCCACGAGGCAGGAGCACAAGACCGGAGGGATCCTGCAGCGCTCCGGCAGCTCTAGTAGCTCCAGCTCGGTGCGTATCCGTATACTTCTTTCTAATTAACTCTACTTTTGCATAGTTGCATGCGTGAAGATTGTGCATGAAGAAGCATCAATGACTGATTTCTTTTTCGTTCGTCGTGATAGTCCGAGGATGATGGCATGGGCGGGAGGAGGAAGAAGGGCATCAAGGATAAGATCAAGGAGAAGCTTCCGGGTAGCCACGGCGACCAGCAGCAGACCACTGGCACCTACGGGCAGCAAGGTCATACTGGAACGGCCGGCACCGGCGGCAACTACGGCCAGCCCGGACACACCGGAATGGCTGGCACCGACGGCACCGGTGAGAAGAAGGGTATCATGGACAAGATCAAGGAGAAGCTGCCCGGACAGCACTGAGCGCGGCCCGCGGCCGCTACTTGTGAAAGTTCGAGATGCCGGTCTGGCCACCTCTGCAGAATAATAAGATGGAAATACAATAAAACTTCCCGAAATAAAGTGAGTTTTAGCTCACTTATAATGTCCGAGTTCCGAGTTTTGTGGACTTAAATATGGGTTTCTTGTATGTACCGGGACGTTTCCTACTCTGTACTTTCATGTGTGAATTTTCTTTTGGTTGAACTGTGCATGTATTCTATGTATATCATGGTATAATACAATAAATTTTGCTCTTTTACTTATGATTCTAAGTTTTGCCCATGTGGCATTACAGTGCATTTGAAAATGTTTTAGGAGAACTTGAAACATTCTAGGTAATGTTTTGAAAATTTAGAAGCATTCAGAAAATAGGGTGCAATAAACATACACATAATCATCTTGGTTTTCTGAGCAATGTGCATGAAAATTGAATGATTTTTTAAACAACTGCTTCCCCGTCTATTTCTGTTAAAGAAACGGTCAAAAAACTACTTCTCGTTGTCATTTTTTATTTTAAAAATCGTCTATTTCTGTTAAAGAAACGGTCAAAAAACTACTTCTCGTTGTCATTTTTTATTTAAAAAATCGCCATAGTTAAACATCTACTTTCCCGTCAATTCCAATTAAGAAACAGTGACAATTTTACACACAAGAATACAAAGAAAAAATTAGAGCAAAACAAACTACTCCCTTGTATAAGGTCGTGAATTTTTCTAACTTCTCCGAGCAACAGCCCGGCTATAGATGCTCTTAGCAAGTTATGGTTTCCCTTCCACTCCTCCAAACCTCGGCATAGCAATGTAATTATTATTTTCTATGACGAGCATTAAGATGGAAATATTTAGTGTTTCCCACTGTCTTCTTTTTAATCTTTTTCTTTGATCCCGTGTCTTCATTTGAATAGTACTTCTTCCGTTTCTTTTTAGGTTGCATATAAGATTTGGTTAAAGTCAAAATTTGTCAACTTCAACTAAGCTTATGGAAAAAATATCAAGATTCACAATGTGAAATCAATATTGTTAGATGCATTATAAAATTAATTTTCATATCATATAGCTTTAGTATTATAGATGTTGATATTTTTCTAACACAGTTGGTCAAACTTACAAAGTTTGACTTTGACCAAATCTTAAATGCGGGTTAAAAAGAAACGGAGGGAGTATCTCTGAGTTTTACTTTCCCCGGCATAGTGGGGATTATTAAGAGAAGGCTCAATGGACAATCGGGATGAAATAGGTCAAAACTTTTGAATAAAATAAATCAAGGCACCGGGCTCCAAGTCTTGAACATGCCTAGGATCGTACTTGCCAGCTCCAGAGTCCAAAAGATGGACTGACATATCAGGTTTCACGGATGAATCGTTACAGACTGAGGTGGGAGCCAAGGATTGGGAAATCACAATGGTCAGTCTCACTATGCAGATCAGACGGGCACGAGAGATTGGTTAGGAGAGTCGTCCGTAGGCTGCAGCCTGTAACTAGTCCGTAGGTATAGAATTTTCGGACATATCACGGCACAAATGGTAACCGGGGAGATTTCCCTGTTGCCCAGTTGGGCACCGGGTCGAACATGCCTAGCTAGCTAGGATTTATGTCACGCGGCGACAGAGGCTGGGACGATGGCTCTCAGCACAGTCGCCTAGTACTATCCTAGCCTACCCACGACGTTGCGCGGGCCGCCAGCCCCGACGCCGACGACACAGCACATCACATGCGACGCCCACCTAGTTCGTTTTCAGGGTTTTCATGGTCTCTTCTCAATTTTCCGTGGGTGTCGCGTGGCGCCTTACTGACACGACGGCGGTGGCAAAGCTTGGCGTCAAACCGTTTCTGCAACGGCAACGTGCCGGGATCAATGGATGGTCAGCCTTACGTGCGTTGCCGTGGACGGTTTGACGCGGCCATTGTCGGGCGAAAATTTGCCATCGTCGTCATGTCAGTAACAAAGGCGCCACGCGACAGCCACCGAAAGTTCGGAGTTGAGAGCCCCTGCATACGTACGATCCGGCTGGGCGTCGCATGTGGTGTGTGTCCTGCCGGCGTCGGCGCGGCTGGCCCGTGCAGCCTCGTGGGTATAGTACAGTACGCGACTGTGCTGAGACTGAGAGCCATCGTCCCAACCCCCGTCGAGCGTGACATAAATCCTAGCTTAGCCGTGTTCGAGCCGGTGCCCAACCGGGCAACAGGGCAAGCTCACCACTAAGCACCGTGATATGTCGGTCAATCGCTTGTACTCTCTTCGTTTCTAAATATTTGTCTTTCTAGATATTTCAATAAATGACTACGTACGAAGCAAAACGAATGAATCTACACTCTAAAATATGTCTGTATACATCTGTATGTGGTAGTCCATTTAATATCTCTAAAAAGACAAATATTTAAGAACGGGAGTACTCCGGAGCTGGCCAGTGCTCCACATCCCATTTGAAGTACGCCATGCATGCATGCTCGCACCAACATGAAACGTCAAGTACAGTACAACGTCCCAACCCACGTCGTCGCGTGACGTACTGATCCTAGTCATCTTGGAGATTTCGAGCCCAACTAGCTTGATCTGTCAGTCCATCTCTTGGACTTTGGGTGGTGCGGCTCAGTTCGAGGGAAAGTATTCGAAGCTTGGTTCTGTTTGGGGAAAACAAAAAAGATACCTTTGGGCAGCTGTTTAGTCTCTCGAAGTTCCCTCCTCGCCTAGCAAAACAACTGGAAATGTTTTAAAATAATAATGAGCATACAGCGTACAAAAAATCCGTGTCCTTCTTTAACCTTCGAAATTATATTGGAGGAGATAAAACATGTTTTGTTTGATATGAACTACTGTGAACCTGGAAGTGTAGATGGTTTGCTTACAAAAAGTTGATCTAGAATTCCGAGAGGAAAACAAAAGGGATTTGGAGGTATTATTTTGATACTTCACTCACGTGTGGTTTAAACATTAAGAGTGCAATCGTACCTAAAGTTTAGGATGCCACATTTTTTCAGAAGTTTAGGCCTATTTTGTCTCCTGAATTTAAGTTACAAAATACTTACAAAGATAATATCCTCATTGCTCAAGGTCAAGGCGAGGTGGTTCCGCCAAGCGACTGGATGGAAAGGAAATATTCATTCTATATGAACATAGTTGTTCTTATACGGGCTTCTGTGATTAGCATAGCTTTGTGCATGGTGTCTTCCCTAGAAGCTCAAAAAGGGGTTATAAAAAATGGAGCACCACGGATCTTCGATGCTTTGGTTTAAATGTAACAAAAAATCTTGGTTAATTAACCTATTGCTTGTTATGCCTCAAGGTTGTTGTGGTTTGAAAATTATGGATTTGACAACCATGATGTTAAACGTACGTGCCAAGAAGGCCTTGACCTCTTGGCGTACCGCAGATAGCTAGGCTGTTAGGATTTGATCTTATCTTTCTGTAACCTCCTAGTCCATCCCTTGCACTACAAGTTGTAATCTGAACCAACTCATGTACGTGATCAGGGAGTCGTGACCCTGCTTTATAACACAAGCCGTCGCCCAGAACAGGGTACGACGTTCCAACCATTGTGTTTCACATGGTATACAGAGCCTAACTCCTCCATCGCATCTAGCCAGCAGAAAGCTTCCGCCATGGCCTCGTCCTCCACCACCAGCCCTGGTCTCTCTGGCCAGATCACCGAGAAGCTTACCCGCACCAACTTCATCCTCTGGCGGACACAGATCACGCCTCAGCTTCGTGGTGCCGGCGTCTTCGGCTATGTGGATGGCAGCACACCGGAGCCGCCCAAGGTCGTCGTCAACAAGGACAAAGACGGGAAGGAGGTCACCACACCCAACCCCCTTCATCCGATCTAGTTCCAGGAAGAACAACAGGTACTAGGATACCTTCTGAATAACCTTTCCAAGGAGGTGCTCGTGCAGGTGACAACGATCGCCCATGCCCATGAGCTGTGGACAGCGGTGGCGAACATGTTTTCGTCCCAGTCGCTGTCATGCATCAACAACATCTGTGTCGCGGTCCAACGCTCAGAAGGGCACTCAGTCCGTCGCGGCGTTCTTCGCGCACATGCGCTCCCTCGCCGACGAACTGGCCGCGGCGGGCAAGCCCCTTGACGACGACGAGCTCATCTCCTACATCCTCGCCGGCTTGGACATGGAGTACCAGCCCCTCGTCTCCGCCCTTGACGCCCGCACCTCGCCTGTCACCCTCGATGAATTGTTTGCTCAGATGAGTAACTTCGATCAGAGGGTGGCCTTGTTCCAGGGTGCAAACGGCGACTTCAAGTCATCTGCCAACGCCGCCATGCGCGGCCGCGGTGGTGGCTCACGCTACCGCGGGCCGCCATGTCGGAAGGGTAAGAGTGCAGGAGGCACCAACTACAACAACTCTCGCAGCGATGCACGCGGGAACAGCAGCAACGGCGGCGGTCGTCCCCCCTCCAACAACAATAGGGGCCGCCGCAACAACTCCACAAGCGCCCTGACGCCATCCGTTGTCAGATCTGCGGCAAGCCTGGCCATTCAGCCAAGGACTGCTAGTACAGGTTTGATGAAGATGAGGATTCATCTCAAGATGAGAAGATGGCGGGTGCAGCAGATGGATCATATGGTGTGGACACAAACTGGTATGTGGATAGTGGAGCCACGAACCACATCACCGGTGAATTCAAGAAGGTGACCTTGTAGGAAAAATACCACGGGCAAGATCACATCCACACTGCTAGTGGAGAAGGTATGAAGATCAGTCACATTGGTCATTCAATTATTAAAACCCCTCGTAGAAAAATTCATCTTTGAATTTTTTTGCATGTTCCTACTGCCTCAATGAACCTACTCTCCGTTCATCGCATTGCCATTGATAACCGTGTATTCCTTGAGTTTCACCCCTTCTTCTTTTTGATCAAGGATCAGGCAACGAGGAAGGTGCTGTATCGAGGTAGATGCGTTCGTGGGCTCTACCCGTTGATTTCGGAGATTCGAAGATTCAATAAACAAGTTTTTAGTGCCACCAAACTTTCGTCTACACGATGGCATGATCGTTTAGGACATGCATCTTTTTCTTTAGTTGAGAAATTGCTTAGGAAAAATAAGCTCCCATTTGTTCGAGAGCACAATGTCGAAACAATTTGTGATTCATGTCAGCGAGCTAAGAGTCATCAACTACCTTATCCCGTGTCTACTAGTATTTCTACCAAACCATTGCAACTTATTTTTTCTAATGTTTGGGGCCCTGCACCCTCCTCTGTTGGTAGACATACATATTACGTTAGTTTAATTGATGACTGTAGCAAATACTCATGGATCTATCTTCTAAAGAAAAGATCCGAAGTGTTCCAAGTCTTCAAAAACTTTCAAGCTCTTGTTGAACGAAAATTCGATAGCAAAATCATAGCCGTCCAGTCTGACTGGGGCGGGGAGTATGAAAAACTCAACTCCTTCTTTCAAGAACATGGCATATCTCACCATGTCTCTTGTCCTCACGCTCACCAACAAAACGGGTCTGCAGAACGCAAACACAGACACATCGTAGAGGTTGGTCTTTCCCTTCTAGCTGGCGGATCTATGCCCCTCAAATTTTGGGATGAGGCATTCCTCACCGCCGTCCATCTTATCAACATACTGCCTAGTCGTGTCATTAATAATGAAACACCCACTGAAAGGTTTCTTCAAGTTAAACCAGACTACACAACTCTTCGTGTGTTTGGATGCACTTGTTGGCCCAATCTCAGGCCATACAACAATCGCAAGCTCATGTTTCTCTCAAAACAGTGTGCTTTCATCGGATATAGGGCTCAACACAAAGGGGTGAAGTGTCTTGACATATCCACCGGACGTGTCTATATCTCCCGTGACGTCGTGTTCGACGAAACAAAATTCCCCTTTGCTGATATCCATCCAAACGCCGGTGCCCTACTTCGCAAGGAAATCTTACTCTTACCGTCTCATCTTACCGGTCTTGAGCATGGGGAAAATAATTGTGATGATCCTTTGTTGACTAATCCTCATAATCGTGTGCATGAGTATTGTGATGATGCAGATACATCTCAGGAAAAAGATGGAAAAGAAACTACTGAAATTGGTGAAGAAACAACCCTCAACAGGCATGATTTCATGTGTCCTCCCTCGGGATCAGGGCTGCAGCAGCCCAGCAGCCAATCTTCCTCGGGAACGGTGCGGCTGCAGAACGTCAGCGCCACAGAAACTGCGTCGCCCGCGTCGTCTCCTGCCAGGCGCAGTGCTGTCGACTCGGCGGCTGGCACGCGGCCTGGTGCGGCTGGCTCTGACACGGCACCTGGCCCGCACCAATCATGCACACCCACGTGGCTCGCTGGCCTGCTGGTGGGCCGTGCCACTACACCCGACGCCCGTGGTCCAGTGTGGATCCGACAGGCGGTTGATCCGATGATGCTACGGACGTAGGCGTGCGATCCGGTGCAGATTCGATCAGGCCCGTGCCATCATTGCAGCATGATGGGCTGGTTGCCCCTCCGGGATGCAGCGCGGGATCCTCTGTGCCGCCTCTTTCCTCTCCGTCTGCTTTAGATGCCGCAGAAAATCCTGCTGCACCGGGCGAATCTGCCTCGGGATTGCTGGGATCGTCAGCTGTCGGATCTTCTGCGCCAGCTCCTCCTTAGCCACGTACACGCATTCAGAAAGGGGTAATCCAGCCTATTAATTACAAGTGTGTAACCAAATTTGGTCTAGCGTGTTCTACAGGAGAACCAAACTTCTAGATGAAGCACTTGGAGATGCTCGCTGGAAGAAGGCTATGGAAGAAGAATATATGGCACTTCAGAAAAATAAAACTTGGCACCTGGTTCGGACACCACGAGGTAAAAATTTAATTGACTGTAAGTGGGTCTACAGGATTAAGAGAAAATCTGGTGGAACCATAGACCGTTATAAAGCAAGACTAGTAGCAATAGGTTTTAAGCAACGGTATGGCATAGACTATGAGGACACCTTTAGTCCCGTTGTTAAAGCTGCTACTATCCATCTTCTCCTATCTATTGTTGTTTCCAGGGGTGGAGCCTTAGACAGCTAGATGTACAGAACGCGTTTCTTCATGGTGTTCTGGAGGAGGAAGTGTACATGAAACAACCTTCTGGGTTCGTCGATAAAAACTCACCCTTCCACGTATGTAAGCTTGATAAAGCTCTTTATGGATTGAAGCAGGCTCCTAGGGCGTGGTATTCACGCCTCAGTCAGAAACTGCAAGCACTTGGTTTTGTTTCTTCCAAGTCTAACACGTCACTGTTTATTTACAACAACTTCAATACATCCATTTTTGTGCTCATTTATGTTGATGATATTATTGTCACAAGTTCATCTGATGAGGCAGTGACAGGACCGTTGAAGGATTTGAGTGCTGAGTTTGCTCTCAAGGATCTGGGAGATTTGCATTTTTTCTTAGGCATTGAAGTGAAGAAGCTTGGAGACAGTATGCATCTCTCTCAAGAAAAATATGTTGCTGATTTGGTAAGAAGAGTTGGTCTGAAAGATTGCAAACCTTCACCAACTCCCTTGTCTAGCATAGAAAAATTGTCCCTTGTAGAAGGCAATCCATTGAGTCACGATGACAGCACCAGGTATAGAAGTTTATTTGGAGCACTTCAGTACCTCACTCTAACAAGGCCTGATATCTCATTTGCTGTCAACAAAATATGCCAATTCCTTCATGCACCCACCACAGTTCACTGGACTACTGCCAAGCGTATAGTGAGATATATCAAAAACACCATGAGTGTTGGTCTCACCTTTAGCAAATCTTCATCTACTCTTGTCAGTGCTTTTTCTGACTCTGACTGGGCAGGTTGTTTGGATGACAGACGCTCTACTGGTGGGTTTGCTGTGTTCTTTGGACCCAACCTCATATCTTGGTGTGCTAAGAAACAAGCTACTATGTAAAGATCAAGTACAGAAGCTGAATACAAGGCACTTGCTAATGCCACAACAGAGATCATTTGGGTTCAGTCCATGCTATGTGAAATGCACTCAGGCTCCATGCTTATGGTTGACAATCTGGGTGCAACATATTTATCTGCTAACCCTGTCTTTCATGCATGAACAAAACATATTGAGATAGATTTTCATTTTGTTAGAGAAAGAGTTGCTAACAGGCAGTTGGAGATTCATTTTGTGCATTCCAGAGACCAGGTTGCAGATGGCTTCACAAAGGCGATGCCTACAGAGAACTTTGAAGAATTCAAGCGTAATCTCAACTTGCAAAGTTGTGATTAAGGGAGGGTGTTAAACGTACGTGCCAAGAAGGCCTTGACCTCTTGGCATACCGCAAATAGCTAGGCTCTTAGGATTTCATCTTATTTCTCTGTAACCTCCTAGTCTATCCCTTGCACTACAAGTTGTAATCTGAACCAACTCATGTACGCGATCAGGGAGTCGCGACCCTGCTTTATAACACGAAGCCGTCGCCCATAATAGGGTACGACGTTCCAACCATTGTGTTTCACACATGAATCATAGCTTTTTGTGCAAGTGACTTGGGAAACTCAAGTTTGGCAAACTCTACTGACTAAGAAATTTCTTCAAAAAAAATTCTTGTCCAATAAAAAAAGACTAGAGGATTACACTTTTCTTAGGTTTTGATGAATGTGAACCACAATTTTTAGTGTTACATTGAGAGAGTAGTTGCCAATGGATCTAACCCAATTCTAGGCAGATTATTGGTCTAATGAAAGTCTATTAGCAAAACAATTTTCTAGTTTGTATATCATATCTTTCACAAAGCTAGTGACAGTACCAAAATATAAAGATGAAGGTTGGACATATATCATATATTCAAAAGGACCTTGTAGTCAGATATAGCATAACCCTGGTAGATGCATTACACTAGGTTGTGGAAGATGGCATGGCTATATGGAAGATAAACACGAAGAGGCAATTTTTATTTTCGGACTTGTGTATACTTACAGCTGATATAAGTGTCATTTGTATTCTACAAAAATAATATTGGGATTTGAATTTTCCTATGGTCAATGCTCAACATAACATCTTGACCAAGGATAACATGGTAAACCCAGGATGGACTGAGATGATCAATGTCATTTTTGTATGGCAAAATATATGGTGGATCATTTGTTGTTTGGTTATTCCTTGGCTAGATTTATATGGCAAGTGATTGTTTGTGCCTTTGGGTCTAACTATACCACATGATAGCAAATTTGATATATTTGGGGCTTTGATTACTTCATTTCTAGTGTGTCGACCAAAAGAAAGAAAGAAAACGGTTCTCTCTAGGGTGCTGCAGTTTATTTTAAAAAATGTATTAAAACCACTAATGTAACGTGTTTTGAAGAAAAACATTTCAGGTGACCCAAGTAAGTCATTTTAGTCTTTGCAATCATATCTATATTTGTACAATGTTGTACAAAGAGCCAAACTAAAGAAAACTTGAAGTTGAAGCAAGAATGTTGACTATGGTAATCGGAGTGACATTCAAGAGACTTTGATATTAATAATAATTTCTTGTGCCTTTTAGTTCTAGTTGATATTTGATTGATGTCATTGCTTACCTATAATGTGAGTTGTATGTTACAAAACTATGCAAGTCAACATTTATTTTTAGTACCAATTCAGTGATATACTTTTTGATATATATCTTGTATTTTGTTGGTCAAATTCGCAAGTTAGAAATATTCGTGGCCTCATAAACTGCAGGGAAGGGAGTGGTTTGTTGGCTTGTAATTTTTCTTTGTTTTCTTGTTGTGAAAAGGGGATCAGGGTTGTATGTTTGGCTCTTTTTTTCTCTGTTTTCTATATTGTGTATAAGGAAAGTGGGTAGTTTGTTTGGCCCATGTTTTCTATTTGTTTTCTTGTTGTGTAAAATTGCAACAATTGCTTTAATGGAGGCCGTCGGTGTCAAAACCGGCGGATCTCGGGTAGGGGGTCCCGAACTGTGCGTCTAAGGAACACGATGGAGGTAAAACCCTACTCCTGCTTGATTAATATTGATGATATGGGTAGTACAAGAGTGGATCTACCATGAGATCAGAGAGGCTAAACCCTAGAAGCTAGCCTATGGTATGATTGTTGTTCGTCCTACGGACTATAACCCTCCGGTTTATATAGACACCGGATAGGGTTAGGGTTACACAGAGTCGGTTACAACGGTAGGAGATCTACATATCCGTATCGCCAAGCTTGCCTTCCACGCCAAGGAAAGTCTCATCCGGACACGGGACGAAGTCTTCAATCTTGTATCTTCATAGTCCAGGAGTTCGGCTAACGGTGATAGTTCGGCTATTCGGACACCCCCTAATCCAGGACTCCCTCAGTAGCCCCTGAACCAGGCTTCAATGACGACGAGTCCTGCGCGCATATTGTCTTCGGCATTGCAAGGCGGGTTCCTCCTCCGAATACTTCATAGAAGATTTTGAACACAAGGATTGTGTCCGGCTCTGCAAAACAAGTTCCACATACCACCGTAGAGAGAATAACTTTTGCACATATCTGCGACGTATTCAGCGTGACATCACACCACGGCCGAGCCTTTATACTGAATCGTTTTTACTGTTCCACCTCAGCGCGTTTAGCGAGGCGGTTTCCTTGGCACGTCTTATCAAAGCGGAGATCATGCCCCCTTATTCCAGGATTCCCATCAATACGGATGTGGGTAACCCAACCACGCCATTGATTACGGCGCTTGGGAGATAAGCGAGTTTTACCAGGCTGGCGGGGGATGCATAGTTTCGTCCGTCCATATAAGGGGATAAGGATCCACCTTTTCACCTACACCTTCTTCCTCCTTTGCTCATCCATTTCCGCGCACTCGATCTCCAGCGCCCAAGTCCGCACACCCTACCTCAACCTTCTCCAACTATGTCCGGGGCGGGAGGCAAGTGGATGGCCTCCTCCGTCACGGAGGGGCACATCAAAAAGCTGCGGAAGGCCGGATACTTGTCCGACAACATCGCGCATCGGCTCCCCAATAAGGGTCAGCTCATCCCCACCCCTAGGCCCCATGAGAGGGTGGTGTTCCCCCACTTCCTCCGCGGACTAGGGTTTCCACTTCACCCATTTGTCCGGGGGCTCATGTTGTACTACGGCCTGGATTTCCACGATCTGGCCCCGAATTTCATCCTCAACATCTCGGCATTTATTGTCGTGTGCGAGGCCTTCCTCTGCATCCAGCTCCACTTCGGCTTATGGCTGAAGACCTTCAATGTCAAGCCGAAGGTAGTGGGCGGCCGCCAAGCGGAGTGCGGAGGTGCCATGTTGGGCAGGATGGCCAACGTCCTATGGCTCGAGGGCTCCTTTGTGAAGACCATAAAGGGGTGGCAATCGGGGTGGTTCTACATCACCGAGCCGCGCGACTCTCAATGGGCGGCGGCCCCCGAATTCCGATATGGCTTCCCCACACGGATCACATCATGGAAAGAGACGGGCCTGATGCGGGGTGATTCGGAAGAGCTATCTGGACTCCAAACCTGCGTCCGAAACCTAGTGGACAAGAATCTCAAGCTTGTCAACGTAATCCAGGTGATGCTCATCCGCCGGATTCTCCCATGCCAACAACGGGCCTTCAATTTGTGGGAGTTTGATCCGGCACAACACCAAACCTTGAGCCGGCTCTTCGACACTACGTACGAAGATGCCTGGAAGGCGCTGTTCAAGGGCGCCGAAGCTCCCGCATCCACTACTGAAGATCGCGGATTCAGCTCACAGCGTCAAGCCAGCGAGGTAAGTTATTTTACCCTTTATGGGACTCTTTTTTTCATAGTTTGACTCTATGCAGGATCTAAAACTCGCTAACCTTTGACAGGACTGGCTGAAGACGTCCGGACAGATTAACTGTCCGGCCCCATTGCCAGAAGACCCAGCGGACGCCCGATTTGCGGGGCTGCTGGTTCCGGCACCTCACGTGGTGCCGGAGAAGAAGGCCACGGGAACTCGAAGGAGTTCCCGGCGCCAGGTGCTGTCGGCCGACGACTCTGAGGAGGAATCCTCCCGTGAAGACGAGGAGGAGGAAAAAGAGGCCTCTCCCCCAGCGGGAGGAGAGAAGAAAAGGAAGGTCGCCCCAACTAGGGAAGCCGAAGGGACCAAGAAAGGAAGGACCCTTCCTCCGGACTTCTCCACCAACGCCGACGACGACGAGGAGGAGTGGCCACCAAGGACCAAGCCCCTGGCGAGATCATAAGTGTCCGGACTCCGGAATAGCTCATGAGTTTTTATTTGTCGCATAGTGTCTTCTAACGCCGAATATAACCATGTAGCCCGCCCAAGAACGAGCTCGCCGCTTCGTCGAGCGGCTCCCTGAATTCGTCGGATGTGAATAGCACTTCACTTCCGACCGCCTCCTCCCCTCGTGACGCAGACGACACCGCGGTGGAGTACCAAAAGGGGCCCAGCCAGGAGGAGGTGGTCCTGGTGGCGCCGCAAGGCGACCTCCCGGACTCGGGGCGCAAAGGGGGCAAAACCCCAGAGGGCTCTAAGTCCGGCCCTGTGCCGGACTCCGTACCGGAACCTTTAGTGGTTCCGAAGTCCGACAAGCGGCCCCTTCGCAAGAAGGGTAAGACTGCGACGCCGGTGACCTCCGTCCGTCCGGAGGCACTGGATAGCTTGCTGGAGGCGCTTAACGGCGGCTCCATCGACGAGGAGCACCACACTGTTATGAGTGTGGTGATCCAGAAGGTTCAGTCCGCCAAGAGCGGGCTGACTGAAGCCTGTACCAGCCTTCTAACAGGCTTTGAGGTAAGTTTAAAATATGTAAAAATATTACCGCATAGACAGTAGCCCCTGATGCTTAGTTCGGTGTTCGGAAAGAAAAGTCGGATTGAGGATCTAAAAAGATATACGCAGGAGTCTAACATAAGTATGTCAATATGGGAATGCAGACTGCGCTGCTGACCTCTGCCAGACCGATCATGGAGGTCAATGCATTGAAGCGAGCCTCGGCGGTCGGAGAACGAGCTCGGCCTTGCCAAGAAGCAGCTCGAGGACAAGGAAGGTAAGTAATACCTTATTAAAGTAATACCTTATAGAAAGGTTTTGGTTGCAAAAATGACAGGACTAACGTGGGTATTGTAGGGGCCACGAACGAGGTGGCGACCCTGAAGGAAGCGGTGTCCACGGCCGAAAGCAAAGCAGCCGCGAAGCGCACCGAGCGAGAGAAGCAGGAGGATCGGGTGGCGGAGGTGCGGCAAGAGCTCCAGGCTCTCGTGGAAAAACACGAGAGTTTGGAGCATGACTCGAAGACTCGAGAGTCTGAGCTCGCCTCGGCTCTTGAGAGTGCCAAAGCCGCTAAGGCCGAAGCCCAAAAAGCCCTCCAGGAAATTGAATCGTTAAAGAAGATAGCGGCGGGTAAGGCATTCTTTATGCGAAGCAAGCATGTGAAAGTGAATTATTTATTACTTACCCGAATCCGGAGCTCTCCAGGAGCATTCGCAGATCTGCCCCGCAGTGTGTCTGATGCTGCCGCGTTCTACCGCGCCGAGGAGGGGAGCTCGACGGAAAAGGTGTTCTGGTCTCAGTATGCTGAGGCCGGACACCCGGTGCCCCTGAGCGACCAGCTGAAGCAGCTCGTCGAGCTCCACAAGGTCGCCGAACAGGCCATGAAGGGCCTCATAGTTCGGCTGTGGCCTGCAGAAGCCATGCCTGGGAGCTACTTCGGGCTAGCTCGGCGGCTGGTGGACGCCTGTCCATGGATTGAAGTCATCAAGCGCTCCGTCTGCATTGAAGGTGCCCGTCAGGCCCTTGCCCGTGCTAAAGTGCACTGTGGCAAGTTGGATGCTAAGAAGCTTGTGACGGACGGGCCACCGCTGGGCAAGGAGCATCGCAAGCCCGAAATGTATTATGAGGGCGTCCTGAAGGGTGCCTGCCTTATAGCGGATGAATGCTCCAAAGATATTATTTTTTAGTAGACTTGCATTTGTTATCCTGTACGCTGAAAACTTGTTCATATGCGCTAAGAAACGCTTGTGAATTTAAAATATTACCTTCTGTGCGGCTGTTTATCAAATTTGAGAGATGGCAGGTCGTTGGTTTCAGCCCCCATGCCACGAGTGCTGGGCTGTTCGGGATAAACTTGAACGCTCTTGTTCCCATTCTTGGGTCCTTCGAGGGAGGCGTTCAACGCAACGAACAAGGCAACCAGACTATAGTGCTTGAACACTCTCACTTAGCCATAGAATTCTATAATTTTAAATTTCGGGAAAGCCCCTAGTATTCGGAAGACCGAGTTCGGGGCGCTATCCACGCCTTGGCCGGACAATGCCGACTCCTTGCTCTAAGCGGCATAAGTCTTTAGGGACCCGAAAAAACCTCTCGAACAGCGACCGACTCTCGCCTCTATCACGACGGTC
Organism: Aegilops longissima; assembly: GCA_021605205.1. Lineage (NCBI taxonomy): Eukaryota > Viridiplantae > Streptophyta > Magnoliopsida > Poales > Poaceae > Aegilops > Aegilops longissima. Next base: position 607,542,069 of record CM038681.1, read on the forward strand.
AGTTTTAGCTTTCCACTTTGAGGTGCTCAACCCAGCTCAACCGGGCACAATCGCAGTGGTTCTCCCAGCGCTACCTTAGCCGATATAACGAGCATAAGGTACCAAAACATGGGAGCCGGGCAAACCCAACTATTGACCCAAGACATGATTCGAGCCGATGCATATAATGCTATAAGTTCGGGTGCCGCACTTGTGAAAGTGTTCAGACTTATACACCATATTTTGGGGTACTTAAGCCCTCGGTGTATTGGCCGTACCAAAGTGTACGGGTGCAACATGTCATGAATGAACATATATATAGATAAAGAAATGAGTGCAATAATAGGCAAAATCTATGTATTGTTTATTCAAAAAGGTACTGCAATGAAAGCAGAACGATACAAATAGTGCGATAAGCAAGGGATGAGACTATTTAACATGTCCCCCTCCAGGGGTAAGCTGCGGGATGGTATGTAAAACAGGTATAATGCTCGTAATAGAGACCACCTGGACACTCGACATAGCTTTCTGCTTCCCTGGCTATTGCATCATGAGTTCGGCAATTCTAGTGCCGGACAGGGCTTCTGGAAAACTGAGTCCTGAAAGTAAGAAAAAAGAAGAAAGAAAAAGAATGACGCAATCGGGAGCCCCTAGTGCGGTTGAGCTGCATTCTGGGCGTGCCGTGGTCGTGCCCCTCCCCTTATGCCATGGTATCTCCAGAGCATAGTTATGTACGCGTAGTACTGGCTTCGCAATTTCGCGAGGGATGGGGTTGGGGCTGGATTGCTACGCGTGAGCTGATCGTGCCAGGCGGTCTTGTTGTAGGTTACTCCGGGCGCGCTTGGCGGTGTCCGGACGTTTAGTAGCCGGACTCAAGAATTGTTGTGAGAGGTTGCTTTGCACCTCCGCCGCGAGGGCCGCCGTATGCTCCTCCGTTCGGAGGGAGCGTTCGGTGTTTCCATTGACCATGATTACTCCTTGAGGGCCTGGCATCTTGAGCTTGAGGTATGCGTAGTGCGGCACCGCATTGAACTTTGCAAATGCGGTTCGTCCAAGCAATGCGTGATAGCCACTGCGGAACTGGACTATGTCGAAGATTAACTCTTCGCTTCGGAAGTTATCCGGGGATCGGAAGACCACTTCGAGTGTAACTGAGCCTGTAAAATTGGCCTCTACACCTGGTATGACGCCTTTAAAGGTCGTCTTTGTGGGTTTAATCCTTGAGGGGTCTATGCCCATTTTGCACACTGTATCCTGGTAGAGCAGGTTCAGGCTGGTACCGCCGTCCATCAGGACTCTAGTGAGGTGAAATCCGTCGATGATTGGGTCAAGAACCAATGCGGTGGATCCGCCGTGGCGGATGCTAGTGGGGTGGTCCCTTCGATCAAAGGTGATCGGGCAGGAGGACCATGGGTTGAACTTTGGGGCGACTGGCTCCATCGCATATACGTCCCTTAGTGCACGCGTCCGCTCCCTTTTGGGTATGTGGGTTGCGTATATCATATTCACCGTCCGTACTTGTGGGGGGAAGCCCTTTTGTCCTCTATTGTTCGGCGGCCGGGGCTCCTCCTCGTCATCGCTATGCAGCCCCTTGCCATTGAGTTCGGCATTTAATTTGCCTGCCTGTTTGAAGACCCAACAATCCCTGTTGGTGTGGTTGGCTGGTTTTTCGGGGGTGCCATGTATTTGGCACGAGCGATCGAGTATTCGGTCCAGATTGGACGGGCCCTGAGTGTTTCTTTTGAACGGCTTTTTCCGCTGATCGGTTTTAGAGCGTCTGAATCCGGCATTGACTGCCGTATCTTCAGCATTATCGCCGTTAATGCGGCGCTTGTGCTTGTTGCGATGCGATCTGCCATTGCTGTCCTTGGTATCCGAACTACCAGGGTTTTTGGTCAAGTTGTTACTACAAGCTAGCCAGCTGTCCTCTCCCGCGCAAAAGCGGGTCATGAGTGTTGTGAGGGCTGCCATGGATTTCGGCTTTTTCTGTCCTAGGTGCCGGGCAAGCCACTCGTCGTGGATGTTATGTTTGAAGGCTGCAAGGGCCTCTGCATCCGGACAGTCAACGATTTGATTTTTTTTGGTGAGGAACCGTGTCCGAATTGTGTCGGCGATTCTTCGGCTGCTGAATTATGTGGCTGAGGTCATCGGCGTCGGTGGTCGCACATATGTGCCTGGAAGTTATCAAGGAATGCGGCTTCCGGTCCTCCCAACAACCAATTGATTCTGCTGGCAAGCTGTTAAGCCAATGCCGAGCTGGTCCTTTAAGCTTGAGTGGGAGGTATTTGATGGCGTGTAGATCATCACCGCGGGCCATGTGGATATGGAGGAGGTAGTCCTCGATCCAAATCGCAGGATCTGTTGTGCCATCGTATGATTCGATGTTTACGAGTTTGAAACCCTCGGGGATTTGATGATCCATCATTTCGTCTGTGAAGCATAGTGGGTGTGTGGCGCCTCTGTATTGAGCTATATCACAACACAACTCAAATGAGCTTTGTCTACAGTGTTCGGACCGGCCGGAATTGCTGTATCCGGCGTGACGGTTATCATCACGTGTCATGGGGCGCCCACGCTATCCGTAGATCGATCTTGTTTGCCTTGCCTTGTCCTCCAATATGTCTCGCAGGTCTGGCGCGTTTCCCCGTGCCTTGGTACTTTTCGAGCGACGCCGGGGTGCGGCTTGAATGGAGGGCCTAGAGGCCTCTCTGTCGCGGCCACGGGGTGGCCGATCGGCCGCATCATGCATTGGTGATGTAGGTTTGGGTGCTTCCTCCTCTAATTGGGGTAGCAGCCTGCGTTTTGGGTATCTCTTGGAGGGGCGTTCGAGTTCGTACTCTTCGGCTGCAAGGACTTCAGTCCATCTGTCAGCTAGCAAGTCTTGGTCAGCTCTAAGCTGTTGCTGCTTTTTCTTGAGGCTTCTTGCCGTGGCCATAAGCCTGCGTTTGAAACGCTCCTGTTCGGCGGGATCCTCAGGCACGAAAAATTAAGTAAATCGTCGAGGCTTGCCTCATCTTCGGAGGGAGGCATGTAATTATCGTCCTCCACCTCCCTGTCTGCCGCTCTATCATGAGGGCTGGCTTCTCCCTCCTCCTGTGCTGAATCCTGCTGGAGGAGGTTGTCTTCAGCACTGTCCGGGGTGTTATTATCTCCCGTGCTGGAATCACCGTTTTTGCTGTGGCGGGATTTAGAGCGGCGCCGCTGACGCCGGCGCTTGGGCTGTTTCTTGGAGGGGTCATCCTCTGTTGTTCCATCGCCGTTCCCATTGAGGGAGTCCTGGATTAGGGGGTGTCCGGATAGCCGGACTACCATCATCAGCGAACTATCATTGGACGGACTATCATTATCGACCGGACTCCAAGACTATGAAGATACAAGATTGAAGACTTCTCCCCGTGTCCGGATGGGACTTTCCTTGGCGTGGAAGGCAAGCTTGGCGATACGGATATGTAGATCTCCTACCAATGTAACCGACTCTATGTAACCCTAGCCCTCTCCGGTGTCTATATAAACCGGATGGCTTTAGTCCGTAGGACCACACATCAACAACCCTTACAATCATACCATAGGCTAGCTTCTAGGGTTTAGCCTCCTTGATCTCGTGGTAGATCCACTCTTGTAAACATCCACAATATCAATATCAATCGAGAAGGACGTAGGGTTTTACCTCCATCAAGAGGGCCCGAACCTGGGTAAAACATCGTGTCCCTGTCTCCTGTTACCATCCGCCTAGGCGCACGATTCGGGACCCCCTACCGAGATCCGCGGTTTGACACCGACATTGGTGCTTTCATTGAGAGTTCCTCTGTGTCGCCACCGATAGGCGTGATGGCCTCTTCAATCGATAGCGACGCAATCCAGGTGAGACTTTTCTCCCGGACAGATCTTCATATTCAGCGGCCGCCGCGGGCCAACTCGCAGCCATCCGGAGCAGATCGAAGCTCGCCCTGGCCGTCGAGTCAGGTTTGAAGCCTAAACTTCACGGCCGATATCGCGGAGACTTGATCTTGATGGATCTGAGCCACAACCGGCGTGCAGCGCTATCACGATGGGCATGACCTAACTCTGCGCGGACAGCACCTTGAGGTCAGATTTCGAATCCCTCCGACCCATAGTCCGGAGCCGATCGCTCGGATCGAGGATGGATGGCTGGACACCACCTCGGGGCTGCAACTTCTGCGGCGATGGGCGAACACTTACCTTGTCCCGCATAAAGCTCATGACTCGAGGTGCGGACTCCTTGCGGACTCCGAACCCCTGCGCCCCTGCGGTCGAATCCGATTAGGCGCCGATCATGGAATTCACCGTTGCGAGACATCTTTCAGCACTTTCGCCCTTGGCGATATCATAAATTCACTGAAGCATCTCTCGCTATCCGGAGAGCCCTGGCCGAACTACGGCCAGGATGGTTGGGATGCGGACGACGAAGAAATTCAGACCCCACCCACCACCCACTTCGTAGCCACCGTCGATGATTTAACCGACGTACTTGACTACGACTCCGAAGACATCGGCGGTATGGGCGGCGATGCGGAGACTATCAAGAACCAGTGCCTACAGGACTCGGAAGACCACCTCGTCATCGACATATACATGGTGGACACCCCAAAGGGAAGCGATAACGAGGAACAACGGGATGCGGCGGAGGATAATCTCGCCGATAAAGAACCAAAAGCGGCGACGTGACGCTGTCCTAAGTCCGCCTCGATCAAAGCAGCCTTCCTAACGACCCAGCGATAGAGCAGGGCAAACCAGCGAGACGACGAACAGGGCGAGCCGGATAATCAACCCTCCACGGAGCAATCAACAGTCCGGACACAACGCCGAACATAAGAACATACACAAAAAGCTCGTCGCCACTGCAAGAAGTTTGAAGAAAGCGAAGCGAAGCTCAAAACAGCGAAGACACGCTCGTAATGAAGTGGAGCAAAGTATTCAAGACTGTGAACAAATATGGCAATGGCCATCAAACTAAAACTACCCAAAGCGCAAGTTGCTGCCAAAATTTGTGAGGAAGCCATAGAGCCTTCACGGTCAAAAAATAAAGAGGCCGCTGGCGGATAGGCGGCCGATGACAGGCCCAAAGCGACAAGCGGGGCTGCACACAAGCAATTATAATCACAGGAAAGCAGACGGCCCAAGTAGGTCCATCTACGGGCCAAAAAAGAGACCCCTGGAAGTAACACACCACGACAAGTGTTCGAAGACAGCGGCACATCCAAATATAGGGGCGCCGCACACCCGCTATGTTTTATCGATGAGGTGCTGGATCATGAATTTCCAGCAGGGTTCAAACCCATAAACATAGAGGCATCTGACAGCACAACAGACCCGGAGTCTGGATAGAAGATTACATACTACACATACACATGGCTAGAGGAGATGATCTCCACGCCATAAAATACCTACCCATCAAGCTCAAAGGGCCAGCTCGGCATTGGCTCAAAAGCCTCCCAGAAAATACTATTGGAAGTTGGGAAGAGCTTGAGGGCGCGTTTAGAAACAAATTTTCAAGGGACTTATGTTACGCCCTCCGGATCTGTAAGATCTGAGTCATATAACCCAACAGCCCGGAGAGTCGGTAGCATAAATTCTGGAACAGGTTCCTTACCAAAAAGAACCAAATAGTCGATTGTCCGGACGCGAAGCCCTAGCAGCTTTTAAACACAACGTCCGAGGCGAATGGCTCGCCAGACACCTCGGCCAAGAGAAGCCAAGAACAATGGCCGCGCTAACAAGCCTCATGGCGCTTTTGCGAGAGAAGACAACTGGCTAGCAAGATGCAGCACCGATGACCCAAGTACATCAAGATCGAGAGATGGAACGGACGATCCGCAGCGCAGAAAGACCAGCGCGGAATAAAGAAAAAAAGCCCAAAGACACGGCGGTCAACGCCGGATTCAAAAGCTTCATGACCAAACAATACAACACGACCTCTTAAGGAGAATAGAGGCGAGCTATCAAATTTAAACAAAATTTTAGATCGGATATGTCAAATCCACGATACCGCGGAAGGCTGCAAACCATACCAACGAAATTGTTGGGTTTTAAACAGTCCGGCAGACTCAACGCCCGAACACAAGGGCTCGATCATGGCGAGGGCGATGTGAACCCCACCAGCAGAGCACGGAAGTCAAAGACTTTCCCACAAGAAGTCAAAACAGAAAACTCGCTTCACGTGATAGTACGGAAAGCCAACACGGCACTCGCTAAGACAAGTGTCGCACGATCCACCCCAGTGGACCGAGATTGGACTTCAAAACCAATCACTTTCAAGCATCTGGATTAGTCCAGAAGTATCCGGAACGCAGGATAGACTGCCCTGATAGTGGATCCCATAATAGACGGACTGCAATTAACGCAGGTTTTGAGGACGGCGGCAGTGACTTGAACCTGCTATTTCCGGACACAATCCGCAAGTTGGGATAGACCCTACTACAATTGGCATAGCCGCACTTCCTTCAAAGGAGTGGCGCCAGGCCCTTAAGCCAGGTGCAGTTTCATTATTACTAGAAGTTGTGTCGGGGTCACGACAACTTCCGACGAGAAAAGCTAACCTTTCATGTCGCCCCATTTAAAAGTAGCTATCAAGCATCACTTGGGACGGAAGCTTTAGTCCGCTTCAATGCAATACCATTACGCGTCTCTTACGCTTAAAATGCCCGTTCCACGCGGCATCGTTTCATTAAAAGGTCGCTCGAGACCCGGACACGGCTGGGCGAGTCGGAATAAAAAAGCTAGGGGCTACCTAGCCGCACATCCTTCACAAGGGTTTGCACATATAAGCCATAATGAGCTAGCATAGGCTCAACTTTCTTAATCTCTATTTCAATTTTTATGCACTTTCTCGCGATTTCTTTTCCAACCAAGTTCTTCTCTTTTACAGATGAACAGCGTGCACATCCGTCCGTGATACGGCTGCGGAGACACAGCGCAGCGCGCAGTAGGGACCTGTTGCAAGGACTTTTTCGACTAAGACCCTCGTAAACCTTTCTTACTGTCTCTTGTTGCTATAATCCCTGGTTTATCATTATAACCAGAGTGGAGATGGCGTTTTGGCATCGGCGCGCCCGAAGAATCTGACCGTACCTAGACACAAGGGCTTAGGGCTTTGTTTTGCCGCTATTATAAAGACCCTAACACCTTCGGGAGTGTTCGGCGTCTCGAGTTAGGCCTTATATGCATCAGCTCGAATCATGTCTTGGTCAAATGTTGGGTTTGCCCGCTCTGTGTTTGCTGCCTTCGTTCCGTATCATCGGCTAACGCGGCTCGGAGAACTCTGCGATTGTGCCCCGTTAATTGGGCGAGCACCTCGATGAAAGCCAAAACTGACCGTCATGATACAGCGAGAGACTGGTCAACCACTTGATCGACTATGGAATGTTTAGGATTCCTCCGCTTTGTGAAGGGCGTTTCTCGGCCAGCACATCTGGCCCCGAATTGGAGCGCGGTGCCCCAGGGCTATGTCGTAGCCCCACCTCGAACTCCATGGCTAATTGAAAGTGATAAAGCATTATAGTCCGGTTGCCTCGTTTGCTCGCTACCACCTCCTTTACAGGACCGAGGCGTCGGATTAAGTGTGAAAACGCGCTATTTTTGCGAACACCCCGCACCTTGTGCGTGGGGCTGAAGCCGACGACGCCATCTTTTAGGTTATACACATGTATACATGAGCGGCCGCATAGGAGATATTCTATTACTTGAGCGCACAAGTATAAAAGGCGCTTACATCATAAATACCATTTTACATCATATAAGCGTTCATTCAGCGTAACATTTTGAAACATCGACTCTATTACACGAGCACCACGCAGATGCCGCCAAAATAGTGCTCGACGGGTAACGGTTATCATCCGAACCGAAGTGCAACAGCGGTGGCATCCATCTCTGTCCAATGTGTCTTCACACGGGCGAGCGCCATCCGCGCACCCTCGATGCAGGCCGACCGCTTCATCGCCTTGATATGAGGCACCGCCCCAAGAAATTGCTGCAATAAGCCAAAATAACTCTTTGGCTGGGGCCTATCCGGCCGGATATGAGTCACTATATCCGTCATAGCAAGCCCGGACAACCTATTTAGCTCAGCCCACTCAGCCAAACGGTCGGTCAGCGGAAGTGAACGCTCCGGACTATGGAATTGAGACCAAAACAGCTCTTCCGTCTTGTGATCCTTCTGACTTCGAAAATGCACAACGGCATCCGCCGCACTCGCTGCTAAGTCCATATAATTGTCCTCTGAATCCCACAGTTGGCCCAGCTGAGCATATTTTGGATCCGTAAACCTTCGACGCAGCAGAAAAGGCTTGCCAGCTACAATATCTCCGGCCTGGCGCAGCTCTTCCTTCATAGCCCGCATTGCAGAGCGGGCATTCTTGGTTTCGGCGGTGGCCTTCCGCAGGTCTTCTTGCCCCGCTAGGCGCTCCTTCCCAAGAGCCTCATTGCGGTCGGTAGCATCTTTTAACTTCACGGCCATTTCGGCTATCTCTTCCCTGCTCCGGCGATGTCGACCCTTCGACCGCTAACTCCTCGGCCGCCCTTGAGGCGCCAGCATTACTCCTTCGGCCTGCTCCTTGGCTTGAGCAAGTTCGCCCAAGGCTCTCCACGGCGATGGCACTATCTGCATTTTACACATATTGTAAGGAGATGACTTGGCTCCCTTACCAAGTGACATGCGATAACACTTACCTTGCGACTCATCAAGTCGCTTTGTTGACCAGCGTGATGTCGCATCCGCAGCATCAAGTTGCTGCTTTAGTTCGGCAACTCCATCAGTCCGGCTGGCCTCCGGACGACCCGCCACCTGCATCGGCATGACGGGAATTTAAACCTGCGATTTTGATCCTCGACACGCTGTCGATTTCGACAACCTACCGAGTCTCGGGGCTACTATCTATACAGGCGCATTCTATATGCAAAACTGTTAAAAGGTGTGTCATTTTACGTACCTCAAACCCGCCAAAAACTCTGGCGGCATCGTGCAACCCGCCGGGCGGACGAAATCCTTTCAATCACCACACTCATCAATGCGTGCTGATCTTTTGAGATAGACGCCTTCTCAAGCAGATCCTTCAGCCGTACACCGTTGGCGCCGAACTATCCGGCTTTGCCAAACCCGGGGGCTCCCTCCGTGACGACACTTCAGGCTCGTCCGCCCGATCCGACGGCGCCCCAGACGGAGGCGTCTCGCTCTCCATCATCTCCGGAAGAAGGTCCCCCGAAGACGAGCTCATTTGCGAAGGACGGAGATCCGAACTATAAGGTAAAAACTTTAGTTATCCTCAGAAGCACAAATAGGGATGTCCCTTATTATAAAACTCCTTTCTTTCTACTTACGGCTCGTTGGAGGGCTGACTCATTAAGGGAGATTGTGCGGCCGGGGCCTCCCCGGATGCAGGACCCTCTGGCGAGGATTTCTTCCCCCGTTTAGGGACTTTTGCCCCCGGGTCCTCGGAGGCAGTCCTCTTCTCCCCTTGGAGGGAGGGATTCTCGACCCCCCCTCTTTCAAGAGCCTCCTTAGGCGAGGCAGTAGCTTTCTTGCTTTCCCCTTCTCCTTCCTCTGAAGGCGCAACCTCCAGCATCCGGACCAGCACGGGATCCGGCGCGGTCTCGGGGAGGGGGGCCGGACACCGTATCAATTTTGCTTCCGCTATCCACTCCTGTGTAGAAGGAAGTTGGTCATAAAGCGAATCATCGAAAGGCGGACAAACGGTATGTTCGGACTCGGAGCTACTTACTTGAGTATCCGGGCGATTGCAGCTTAGGCCAGCATCCTCGGTCAATTCCGGACGCACCTCTTGCGATCCGAAGAATAATTTGTACATCTCCAGGGGTGTCAAACCCATGAAGTGTTGAAGAATCCGTGGACCCTCCGGATTGAACTCCCATAGCCGGAGAGGCGGCGTTTGCGGCAGGAGGCGCCTAATCAGCATAACCTGCATCACCACCACCATATCGGTCTCCCTCGTTTGGAGATCTCGAATCCGGCCCTGCAGTAGGGGCACGTCCTTTGACGGCCCCAGTTGAGCTATGGTTGACCCACGACATCAACCGTCGTGGAGGTCCCGGCGGAATAAGGGCGGCGGCTTTGTTTGCGGCCCCTCGGGCAGTAATATAGAACCACTCTTGCTGCCACAGGCGAGCTCCTCTTGGAAGGAGCCAGCGGGCGCAGGGCATCGGCCCTCCTACTTATGGCCGCCCCACCACACTCGACTTGCGCCCCGATCATCTTTGGCGCCACATCAAGGTCTTGACCCACAGACCGAAGTGAGGGGTGACGCGGAGGAAGGCTTGAGATGACAATAAATGCGGAGATATGGAGGATGGACTCGGGCCAAATCATGGAATTCAACCCATAATAAAACATGAGCCCTCTCACAAAAGGATCCATCGGAAGCCTAAACCCGGCGGAGGTGGGATACAAAAGCGACATACTCGCCGGGCTCGGGGTGGGGATGGCCTGCCCTTGGCAGGCAACCTGTCGCGAATCTCGTAAGACAGTACTTGGCCTCCCGCAACTTTAGCGTCCTCCTCCGTGGCGGAGGAGGGCATCCACCGGCCCTGGAGGTTGGAACCGGACATCGTTGGAGGTCCGAAGCGCTCGAATCTGGAGCTCTAGGTGCTGGAACTTGGAGCGGGGAGAGGATTCGATGGAGGATTGAAGAGAAGAAACAAGCCTTGGTCCCGTTATAAAGAGGGAGAATACCAAGAGCCGTCTCCGTGACCGTTTGGGACTCGCCTTCGATAGAGGGGGCGTGGCGAACGGGCGCGGGTGGGTTACCCACGTCCGTATTGATGAGAATCCCTGATTAAGGGGAAACACGATCTCTGCTTCGACAAAGACGTGCCAAGGAAACCGCCTCGCTAAATGCGCTGAGGTGGTAAAGTAAAAAACAATTCGAGTAATGGCTTGGTAGTGGTGTGACGTCATGCCACAAAAAACATCAACAGATTGATCTTGTGTATATATTATTATTCTCTCTACGGTGGAATGTGGAATTTATTTTGCAGAGCCGGACACTATCCTGGTGTTCACAATCTTCTATCATTTGGAGGAGGAACCCGCCTTGCAATGCCAAGCACTATACGCGCCGGACTTATCGTCATTGAAACCTGGTTCAGGGAGCTCTTGAGGAGTCTGGATTAGGGGTGTCCGGATAGCGGACTACCATCATCAGCCGAACTATCATTGGCGGACTATCATCATCGACGGACTCCAAGACTATGAAGATACAAGATTGAAGACTTCTCCCGTGTCCGGATGGGACTTTCCTTGGCATGGAAGGCAAGCTTGGCGTCTGGATATGTAGATCTCCTACCAATGTAACCTGTTTTGCCCATTAGTCCCGTTCAATCGCCTCGATGAGCGGCTATATCTCCCGGTTGGTGGGACGTGTCTGAACCACTATTGGTCCCGGTGGTGGCATGATATAACGACTTAGAGGACATAACCGCATTGAAAGCAAAGTCGCAAGTGAGGTAATCTTCACACAACCCATGTAATACATAAGGAAAGAGATACATAGTTGGCTTACAATCGCCACTTCACACAATACATGAGTAAAGCATTACATCATACAGATACAATCAAGGTCCGACTACGGAACCAAAATAAAAGAAGACTACCCCAAATGCTACACAGATCCCGATCGTCCCAACTGGGCTCCACTCTTGATCGACTGAAATGAAACAACACAATGAACAAGATCTTCATCGAGCTCCTCCTTGAGCTTGGATCGTCACCTGCAGTTTCATCGGCACCGCAAACTGGTTTTGGAAGTATCATGTGAGTCACGGGACTCAGCAATCTCACACCGTGAGATCAAGACTATTAAGCTTAAAGGTAGGACAGGGTAGTGAGGTGGAGCTGCAGCAGCGACTAGCATATCTGGTGGCTACAATCGCAAAAGAGAGCGAGAAGAGAAAGCAAGGCGCGGTCGAACAACTATGATCAAGAAGTGATCCTGAAACTACTTACGTCAAACATAACTCCAACACCGTGTTCAATTCCCGGACTCCGCCGAGAAGAGACCATCACGGTTACACCGCGATTGGTGTATTTTAATTAGGATCAACCGGGTTTTCTACAACGGACATTAACAAATTCCCATCTGCCTCATAACATGGACACGGCTTTGAAAGATAATACCTGCGGGGTGTCCCAACAGCCCATGATAAGCTCTCACGGTCAGCGAAGGATATTCCTTCTACCGGAAGACCCGATCGATCTCGGAATCCCGGACTACAAGACATTTCGACAACAATAAAACAAGACCAGCAAAGCCGCCGGATGTGCCGACAAATCCTGATAGGAGCTGCACATATCTCGGTCTCGAGGGCACACCGGATGAGCAGACGTCGGGTTGGCATAGACCCTGATTGCCAGGGGGCGCCGGACATCGCTTCGGTTTGGGCCAGCACTCGAAGGAGCACTGGTCCGGGGTTAAAATAAAGATGACCCTTGAGTCTGCAGAACCCAAGGGAAAAAAGGCTTAGGTGGCAAATGGTAAAACCAATGTTGGGCCTTCTTTGGAGGAGTCTTATTCAAAGCGAACTGTCAAGGGGTCCCATAAATCACCCAACCGTGTAAGAGCATAAAATCCGAGAACATAACACGGTATGACGGAAACTAGGGCGGCAAGAGTGGAACAAAACACCAGGCATAAGGCCGAGCCTTCCACCCTTTACCAAGTATATAGATGCATTAATTAAATAAGATATATTGTGATATCCCAACAAGTAAACATGTTCCAACAAGGAACAACATCTCCATGTTCCAACAAGGAACAAACTTCATCTTCACCTGCAACTAACAACGCTATAAGAGGGGCTAAGCAAAGCGGTAACATAGCCAATCAACGGTTTGCTAGGAAAGGATGGTTAGAGGTTTGACATGGCAATGTGGGTGGCATGATGTAGCAAGTGGTAGGCATCGTAGCATAGGCATAGCAAAAGAGCGAGCATCTAGCAAGCAAAGATAGAAGTGATTTCGAGGTATGGTCATCTTGCCTGAAATCCCGCAAGGAAGAAGAACGAATCCATGAAGAAGACAAACGGACGAAGTCGAACGAATCCTCACAACTCCGGAACGAAACCGAAGCTAACGAGAGAAGCAACCCGGAAAGAAGCAAACAACATAGTAAACACACAATCATAAACATGGCATGATGCACAATCAAGTATGATGCATGTCCGGTTTAAACAGCATGGCATGGCAAAGTGCAACAAACAACACTACAAATTAAATGGAGCTCAATATGCAACGAGTTGCATATTGACAAAACACCACATCAATTATTTAGTTTGATCTCGGTTATGTACCCAACAATATTAAATGTTGATTATCATGGCAAGGGGTGAAGCACAACAAAACTACCTAACTAGGCAAGTTTAAATGAGGCCGGAAACAACGAACAACAATTCCGGAAAATCCTCATGTGCATATTTTAGATTCGGTACTGATCTGCCCTAAACACAATTTTAATGTTATTAAGCAGCAAAATAAAGTGCACCAAGTTAATCTATGCATTTTTCTACCCCATTTACACATATAAATTATTTAAATCCGAGTTACGGTTATTTAGTTATGAAATAAATAATTTTAGCATGGCATTTAAGCAAATTAATGCAAACAACAATTATAAACATTTAAATGTTGTTATCATGATGCGGATGACATGAGCAAGTTTTATGCAATATTATGAAATTGTTGACAAGAGCATTAAGAAGCATTAGTAAATCGTGGGCGGAAGCGAAAAAGGGTGCCACGGCAACGACAATGGAAATGGTGCCACGGCAACATTCCGGTTCGATAACTCGATTGAGATATCGGTGCAAAGGAAAGTGTGGGCGTGGCGAGTCATGCAAGATGGTGGGGTGATCCGATTACGGGTTCCCACGGAGCGGTGGCATGGCAAAGAGGGCATCGCAAGGATGATTCGATCACGGCGGTCGCCACGGGTTATACCTTGAAGCGTGCGTCGGGCGGAAAGCGTTTAGTAGAGGAAGTAGACGTTCTCGCGATGATCGCCGAGGAAAGTAGTCGTACACGGCGTGGGGAAGTAGTCGTTCATGTCCGTGGATGTTAAGGGTCCACAGGGTCTTGAGTCGAGTAGTGGTTCACGTTCGTTTCGAAGAGGTACTTGGCGGGTCGAATCCCGGGGTTGTCGTGGTACTTGCGGTCTCGCGATGGTAGTCGTACGTTTGAAGAGGAAGTAATTGTTCATGTTCCGTAGATGTTGAATTGACGGTAGAGGAACTTGGTGGTCCGTGAGTCGAACTAAGGCGCATCCGAAGGGTACTTGTCACATCACGGGTGTAGTCGTTACGTTTGTAGACGAACTTGACATATCCATGCGTAGGGGTACTTGGCGATCCGTGATGCGCACGGCAATCGTAGTGGTACTTGGCAGCTCCGTGTAGTCGAACTTGGCGATCCGAGGGGTACTTGGCGCATCACCGTGTAGTCGTGTGTTTGTCAGAGAGGATCTTGGCGAAATCCACGAAGGCGTCCTTGGGCTTCCCTGGTTGCGAGTCTTGGCAGCAACGAGAGGCGATGAGGCCAGCAAGGCAGCAAGGGAAGGAGCAGGGCTCGCTGGGCTACACGCCATGGCAGGGGCCATGAGAACTTCTGAAGGAGGAGGCCGAGCTTCGTGCGGGAGGTGGCTGACGACATGGGGCTCGGCGAGGAAGGCAGGACCGGCGGAAAGTGTAGAGGCTCGGTGCAGCGGGGTGTGACGCGAGGTTGCAAGGGAGGCGGGCGACGGAGCAAGGCGGCACGGCCATGGCAGGGCATGGCGGGAAACTTCAGGCGTGGGAGCGAGCGGAGGCGGGCGACGGACTCGATGCCGTGGCGTCCACGAGGAAGGAGACGGATGGCTGTGACGGGCGACGGCAAAGCGGGTCTTGAGGTCGCCAGGCGGCAGGAAGCGGCGACGGGGTCGCGAGGCGGACGGGTGCGGGGTCAGGCGCTGGAGGCGCAGGCGTCGGAGGGCCGCCGGAGTTGGCCAGGCATGGCGACGCAGGACATGGCAGCTTGCGGGAGAAGGAAGGGCGAGGAGGAGGCCGCAGGTGAGGGAGATGGGGCCTGGCGCCGGTGGAGGTGGAGGTGCAGGGGCTCTCCCTGGCGCTGGCAGCGGGCGAGCGCGAGGTGAGAGACGAGAGGGAGAGATGGGGAGGACGAGGGGATCGGGAAGGACGAGGGGTTCGGGCGAAGCGGCGCTGGAGGGAGGACGAGGGAGATGGGATCGGGCTGAGCGAGGCTAGGGTTAGGTAGGTTGGGGCCGGCTGGGCCTTGGGCCTTGGGAGGCCGCGGGCTAGAGGCCGGCCCAGTGGAGAAGAAGTGGCCAGAAGGCCTGGTTGGGCTCTCTCTCTTCTCTCTCTCTTATATTTAGCAGAAAACAAATAAAGAGAGACAAAAAGAACGAGAGGGTTAGGGAAAGAATTTGGGAACGAGGACAATTTTCCCGGGCTCACAAAAATATGAAGAATTTAACAAAAATGGCCCGAGGATTTTTGGTGGAGCTCCGGAAAATGATGAAATAAAATTGGCAAGGTTTTGAGGTCAACTCGGAGCAGAAAAGGCATGGGATTTATTTTGCAAGTGTGTTATGGTGATTCCAAAACAATGGAATATTTATTATAGCTCCCTAATGATATTGGGAGGGTATGTTATAAAGAGAAGTCACAAGTGAATTCCCTCGATTTAAATGGACCGAAGATCCATACGATTTTATTTAGTGATAGGATGGCATGATGACATGATGCAATGCAAGAGATGATAAGATGAATGCACAACCAAAACAAATCACACGACAAAACTCGGAAACCCTGGAAGGCAACTGAATCTCCGGTCTTGGGGCGTCACAACACTCCACCACTACGAGAGGATCTCGTCCCGAGATCTAGGATGGCACCGGATAGAAAAAGAAAGAAGAAAGAGGTAAAACTAAGTTGCTTCTTTGACAAACGAGTGAACCCAATGAACCTCGAGAGGTTGAAAACTTGAAAGAATAATACAATGGAGATGAACAAGATTGCAAACACTCCGTAAGATAAGAAGAACATGGGATACAATGAGAACCATGAGGTTAAGTGACAAGATAGATATTGACACCTCTCCGGTTAAAACAAGATAGAGAAGGAATAAGAATGATATAATTTGGACCGCACTCCGACTGAAAGAAGAAGGAAAACTTGATAAGATGAAAAGAACTTGAAGAGATGACACAACACTCCGGTTAAATGGATAAGTAAGAAAATAACATGATCTTGACAAAACGAGGTGATGGGTGAAGAGAGCAACAACACAATGCCTCTGGAAGAAATAATAGAAGATAGATCATTGGAATAATAGAATGGAGAAGAAAATGACAACTTCTACCACAAATGAGTTTGGAAAGCACCCCTAAAAAGAAGGATAGAATGAAGTTGTTGGAAAACCAACAACGAAAAGAATAAGCTTGTAGTGGGCTTATGAAAACATCTCAAAATTATGAGGTGAGCTTCTGCCACCAACGGAAACAATTGATTGGATTTTGAACAACACGGAGATGAAAACTTCTTTCATTGAGGGGATAGGAGGAAAACTTGGATCATTGATAAGCACCATAGTAGCAACATTCCTTAGGGAAGGCTTTAGGTGAAATATAGCCCAAGACAACTTCAATGAAGAGATTGATGGATTTAAAATACCTCATTCTTGACAACATGTGAATCATGAAGCATGAAGGAAAATTGTCAAGAATGACATAACACCATCTCAAGAGATAAGGTAGAAAGAATTGCACTTCGGAATGTAGGAAGAAGAATATTTGAGCTCTTCCCACAAGAATCTTGAGAACGCTTCGAGAATGAATTAAATCCTTGATGAACCACCATGAAGAAAACTCCATAAGAACACCGGTAAAGAAAGGATGAAAGAAAGAAAAGAGAAGTTGAAAACACAAGGTGAAGCCTTGCAGTGATAAGATGAAGCTTTGAAATGATATAGCCGAGAAAATTTGGAACTCCGGAAAGAAAGATGAACAAATGAAATCAAGAATTTTGACGATTCTCCGGAATAAGGAATTGAACTTACTCGATGAAACAAGAATAAAAATTACATTATGCTGATCCTTCACCAATTAAATTGATGACAAGCAACGGATTTGGCATACTACTTATTCTCGTAGAAAGGATTAAGATAGATATGGTGCAAACTTTGGAAGGTATTGATGGAACCACCGGTGGGATTTGGAAACAACAAATGAATTGATATGATAAAGAAGGAAGTGAAATCTTGAACGAACCACCGTAAGAATTGAGAATGAACGAAGAAGGCACAATTCACGGGAAGAATTGGGAAAACGAATAAAGATATTTGACAGAATTTTGATACAAGTGAACGAATAGATGACGAGCTGATTGGAGAATACTTGAATGATGCACCAGTAAGATTTGGAGAGTGAGATGTGAAAGCTGGAATGAATAATTCTGAGATGATGGGCTCAGAAGAATCAAACTGAAAAGACTCCTGAATTACTCCGGATGGATGAAAAGAATTCTCACAATCAAAACAATTATGAGGATGGCACGAAGCTAGAACCATGAATCTTGAAGAGAATGGAGCAAGATTAAAGAGAAACTCTTCTTCAGTCTTCAAAATTCGAGAATGACGACGAGAAACACCACCATGAATTGTTGAGATACTCCGGGATGAAAATTAGAAAGGTTGAACCACAAGATGAAAAGAATTTTAAAATTCTTGGAGAAAGCCATATGACTGATGATAATTCATTCTTACGTCAAATTTAGAAAAGAATTTTAGAAGCTCTGGGAAAATTAGAAGAGTCGGGTAAGATCACAGGAAAAGACACGTGGGTTAGGGCCCACTCAAAAGAACCACCGTTGAACAATTGTTTGAAATAGATATTGCACGGTAGAATTAAATGACTTGAATGAGATAATAATCTCGAATAGCTTGAGCGGATCTTGAATGAAAAGACAAGCCTTCGAGAAATATTAAACACTCGAGAACGAAGGAATATCGAGAAGTGAATGATTAAGAGGCACCGCAAGCGAAAGCATTGTGAAAAGAGGAAAGGGATAAGATCAACACGAAATCTTGAACTAAATCCACGGAAAAGAAAATTAGAATGGAAAAATGATAAGGTTGAAGCTTCCTTAGCATCTTCATGAGAAATCACCGGATAAAACATTTAAAGGAAAAGAATGAAGAAACTTCACTCAACAAAATGGATACTTGATTAAGAAATCTGAGTCCTTGAAGAAAAAGGGTGGGAGGCGGAAAACAAAAGGCAACTTAGGTCGGATGAAACGAACACCGTTGAGAAAAAGCTTAGAATTGATCTTGCGAATGTTGGAATGATCGGATCCACTTGAAGAAAGCACGCGGTTGAGAAAAAGAATTGACATGACAAGCTCGGTGATCAAGAAGGATTAGTATTCACATAGCAATATGAGAACACCATTTAGGAAAGGTATGGAATCAACACTTGACAATGAAGCAACTCGAATACCACAAAACAGAACAAAAACAAAGGATTTGGCTTGCGAATAAGCGGAACAAACACATGATAGAATTTACGCCCAAAGTGTTAGTGGTGGGGCCCTACGGACCTGACGTATAGCGGACGTCACGAATGACAAACAAGGCGTCCCGAATCAGCATAGCCAAGGATTCTTTAAGGCGTCTCGCGACCACTTGTAAATCGACCGTGAATGGGCAGACCACTAGACGTTGAACCCCAATCTCAAATCATACATCCGCCGGAAAGAATATCACATAAGCTACTAGAATTCCCACCTATAAACTCCGAAACTTTCTGGTTATGCAATCTGGTGTTGGGGATACAGGGGATACAAAATATCTCACCCAAACTAACAATACCTAGATCCAATTGTATCCATCCGTCAACACATAACCAAGAAATCCTCGAAATCGTGTACCTCGACCTTGAAAAACATCCGTTATACAAGTCATGGCAATACTCCCTTTTCGCCTCGATCTTGGGCTATCGGGTTATCTCACCAACAACTGCACAAAAGAGATTTCGATGTCGGCAAAACTCAGGTATTCCAGAACTGCAACGATAAAATTGTGACGACAACACCTCGGAGCTCAACTCCCCGGGACACTGCCACAACCCCTAAATGTCAGGAGGCACCAAGAACAATGTTCTCGTCACAAAACCATCGGAACGATTCCAAGATACCCGCGTGATCCTAAAAATTTTTTTAGTGAAATTTGAGGAGAGGAGAGTCAAAACTTCTATGTCAGGATGCCTCACCAGAGCGACGAAGGGACTGAGGAGTAAAAAGAATCCTACTCTCCGATATATATAATCCTAAGACTCAAAACATTTTCCGTTCTAGACTCAACAACGCCAGCAAACAATCAAGTAGGGGGCTCCTAAGTCGGGGAAGGCTCTGATTACCAACTTATAACGCCCTCGATGCGGCTATATCTCCCACGTGTCGAAGCACGACTTAGAGGCATAACCGCATTGAAAGCAAAGTCGCAAGTGAGGTAATCTTCACACAACCCATGTAATACATAAGGAAAGAGATACATAGTTGGCTTACAATCGCCACTTCACACAATACATGAGTAAAGCATTACATCATACAGATACAATCAAGGTCCGACTACGGAACCAAAATAAAAGAAGACTACCCCAAATGCTACAGATCCCGATCGTCCCAACTGGCTCCACTCTTGATCGACTGAAATGAAACAACACAATGAACAAGATCTTCATCGAGCTCCTCCTTGAGCTTGGATGCGTCACCTGCACGGTTTCATCGGCACCTGCAAACTGGTTTTGGAAGTATCTGTGAGTCACGGGGACTCAGCAATCTCACACCCGTGAGATCAAGACTATTTAAGCTTAAAGGTAGGACAGGGTAGTGAGGTGGAGCTGCAGCAAGCGACTAGCATATCTGGTGGCTACAATCGCAAAAGAGAGCGAGAAGAGAAAGCAAGGCACGGTCGAACAACTATGATCAAGAAGTGATCCTGAAACTACTTACGTCAAACATAACTCCAACACCGTGTTCAATTCCCGGACTCCGCCGAGAAGAGACCATCACGGTTACACACGCGGTTGGTGTATTTTAATTAGGATCAACTTCGGGTTTTCTACAACCGGACATTAACAAATTCCCATCTGCCTCATAACATGGGCACGGCTTTCGAAAGATAATACCCTGCAGGGGTGTCCCAACTTAGCCCATGATAAGCTCTCACGGTCAACGAAGGATATTCCTTCTACCGGGAAGACCCGATCAGTCTCGGAATCCCGGACTACAAGACATTTCGACAACAATAAAACAAGACCAGCAAAGCCGCCCGGATGTGCCGACAAATCCTGATAGGAGCTGCACATATCTCGGTCTCAGGGCACACCGGATGAGCAGACGTCGGGTTGGCATAGACCCTGATTGCCCGAGGGGCGCGGACATCGCTTCGGTTTGGGCCAGCACTCGAAGGAGCACTGGTCCGGGGTTAAAATAAAGATGACCCTTGAGTCTGCAGAACCCAAGGGAAAAAAGGCTTAGGTGGCAAATGGTAAAACCAATGTTGGGCCTTCTTTGAGGAGTCTTATTCAAAGCGAACTGTCAAGGGGTCCCATAAATCACCCAACCGTGTAAGGAGCATAAAATCCAGGAACATAACACGGTATGGCGGAAACTAGAGGCGGCAAGAGTGGAACAAAACACCGGGCATAAGGCCGAGCCTTCCACCCTTTACCAAGTATATAGATGCATTAATTAAATAAGATATATTGTGATATCCCAACAAGTAAACATGTTCCAACAAGGAACAACATCTCCATGTTCAACAAGGAACAAACTTCATCTTCACCGCAACTAACAACGCTATAAGAGGGGCTAAGCAAAGCGGTAACATAGCCAATCAACGGTTTGCTAGGAAAGGATGGTTAGAGGTTTGACATGGCAATGTGGGTGGCATGATGTAGCAAGTGGTAGGCATCGTAGCATAGGCATAGCAAAAGAGCGAGCATCTAGCAAGCAAAGATAGAAGTGATTTCGAGGTATGGTCATCTTGCACGAAATCCATAAGGAAGAAGAACGAATCCATGAAGAAGACAAGCGGACGAAGTCGAGCGAATCCTCACAACTCCGGAACGAAACCGAAGCTAACGAGAGAAGCAACCCGGAAAGAAGCAAACAACATAGTAAACACACAATCATAAACATGGCATGATGCACAATCAAGTATGATGCATGTCCGGTTTAAACAGCATGGCATGGCAAAGTGCAACAAACAACACTACAAATTAAATGGAGCTCAATATGCAGCGAGTTGCATATTGACAAAACTACACATCAATTATTTAGTTTGATCTCGGTTATGTACCCAACAATATTAAATGTTGATTATCATGGCAAGGGGTGAAGCACAACAAAACTACCTAACTAGGCAAGTTTAAATGAGGCCGGAAACAACGAACAACAATTCCGGAAAATCCTCATGTGCATATTTTAGATTCGGTACTGATCTGCCCTAAACACAATTTTAATGTTATTAAGCAGCAAAATAAAGTGCACCAAGTTAATCTATGCATTTTTCTACCCCATTTACACATATAAATTATTTAAATCCGAGTTACGGTTATTTAGTTATGAAATAAATAATTTTAGCATGGCATTTAAGCAAATTAATGCAAACAACAATTATAAACATTTAAATGTTGTTATCATGATCACGGATGACATGAGCAAGTTTTATGCAATATTATGAAATTGTTGACAAGAGCATTAAGAAGCATTAGTAAATCGTGGCGGAAGCGAAAAAGGGTGCCACGGCAGCGACAATGGAAATGGTGCCACGGCAACATTCGGTTCGATAACTCGATTGAGATATCGGTGCAAAGGAAAGTGTGGGCGTGGCGAGTCATGCAAGATGGTGGGGTGATCCCGATTACGGGTTCCCACGGAACGGTGGCATGGCAAAGAGGGCATCGCAAGGATGATTCGATCACGGCGGTCGCCACGGGTTATACCTTGAAGCGTGCGTCGGGCGGAAAGCGTTTAGAGAGGGAAGTAGAGCGTTCTCGCGATGATCGCCGAGGAAGTAGTCGTACGGCGTGGGGAAGTAGTCGTTCATGTCCGTGGATGTTAAAGGGTCCACGGGTCTTGAGTCGAGTAGTGGTTCACGTTCGTTTTCGAAGAGGTACTTGGCGGGTCGAATCCCCGGGGTTGTCGTGGTACTTGCGGTCTCGCGATGGTAGTCGTACACGTTTCGAAGAGGAAGTAATTGTTCATGTTCCGTAGATGTTCGGGTCGACGGTAGAGGAACTTGGTGGTCCACGTAGTCGAACTAGGCGCATCCGAAGGGGTACTTGTCACATCACCGGGTGTAGTCGTACACGTTTTGTAGACGAACTTGACATATCCATGCGTAGGGGTACTTGGCGATCCGTGAATCGCGCACGGCAATCGTAGTGGTACTTGGCAGCTCCGTGTAGTCGAACTTGACGATCCGAGGGGGTACTTGGCGCATCACCGTGTAGTCGTGTGTTTGTCAGAGAGGATCTTGGCGAAATCCACGAAGGCGTCCTTGGGCTTCCCTGGTTGCCGAGTCTTGGCAGCAACGAGAGGGGCGATGAGGCCAGCAGGGCAGCAAGGGAAGGAGCAGGGGCTCGCTGGGCTACACGGCCATGGCAGGGGCCATGAGAACTTGCTGAAGGAGGAGGGCACGAGCTTCGTGCGGGAGGTGGCTGACGACATGGGGCTCGGCGAGGAAGGCAGGACCGACGGGAAAGTGTAGAGGCTCGGTGCAACGGGGGTGACGCGAGGTTGCAAGGGAGGCGGGCGAGAGCAAGGCGGCACGGCCATGGCTGGGCCGCGGCGGGAGACTTCGGCGTGGGAGCCTAACGGAGGCGGGGCGACGGACTCGATGCCCGTGGCGTCACGAGGGAAGGAGACGGATGGCTGTGACGCGGCGGCAAAGGCGGGTCTTGGGTCGCCGGGGCGAGGAAGCGGCGACGGGTCGCGAGGCGACGGGTCTGGGTCAGCGCTGGGGCGCAGGCGTCGGAGGGCCGCGGAGTTAGCCAGCATGGCGACGCAGGACATGGCAGCTATGGGAGAAGGAAGGGCGAGGAGGAGGCCGCAGTGAGGGAGATGGGGCTGGCGCGGTGGAGGTGGAGGTGCAGGGGCTCTCCTGGCTGGCAGCAGGCGGCGAGGTGAGAGACGAGAGGAGAGATGGGGAGGACGAGGGATCGGGAAGGACGAGGGGTTCAGGCGAAGCGGCTGGAGGGAGGACGAGGGAGATGGGATCGGGCTGAGCGAGGCTAGGGTTAGGTAGGTTGGGGCCGGCTGGGCCTTGGGCCTTGGGAGGCCAAGGGCTAGAGGCCGCCCAGTGGAGAAGAAGTGGCAGAAGGCCTGGCTGGGCTCTCTCTCTTCTCTCTCTTATATTTAGCGAAAAACAAATAAAGAGAGACAAAAAACGAGAGGGTTAGGGAAAGAATTTGGGAGCGAGGACAATTTTCCGGGCTCACAAAAATATGAAGAATTTAACAAAAATGGCCGAGGATTTTGGTGGAGCTCGGAAAATGATGAAATAAAATTGGCAAGGTTTTGAGGTCAACTCGAAGCAGAAAAGGCATGGGATTTATTTTGCAAGTGTGTTATGGTGATTCCAAAACAATGGATTATTTATTATAGCTCCCTAATAATATTGGGAGGGTATGTTATAAAGAGAAGTCACAAGTGAATTCCCTCGATTTAAATGGACCGAAGATCCATACGATTTTATTTAGTGATAGGATGGCATGATGACATGATGCAATGCAAGAGATGACAAGATGAATGCACAACCAAAACAAATCACACGACAAAACTCGGAAACCCTGGAAGGCAACTGAAGCTCCGGTCTTGGGGCGTCACACATGAACCGGGACCAAAGGCTTCCCTTTAGTCCCGGCTCATGCCACCAACCGGGGCTAATGGTGCTGCCTATATATAGCCCCTCGCGCAAGAGCAGAGCACCCTGCTCTGTTTTTTTCTGGCCGAGGGGGAGAGGGCCTGGTGGTGCTCTAGCTCACCTCCTATGCACACAAGGTGTTCGATGGAATGCCGAGCCACACTACTTAGCTTTCTCCTCTCCAAGCTCGACCTCTAACCTCCATTTTCCTCAATATTTTCTAGGTTTAGCGGTCCGTCACGCCCGTCCCGTCTTCACCGCCGTCGATCACCAGCCGATCTCATCGCCAAGACACCACCGTGGTGAGCCTCTTGTTCTTATCTTCTTTCCGAAAGGAAAAATATTCTTACTTGTATTATTTTCTTACTTTTATTATTGCATCTTATATAGTGCGATGGTTTTGGTATCCGCCCCGTCGGCCCTCGTCCTGTCTATGATTCGGATGTGGTATATATTATCTTTTCATAACTATTGGTTCATTTATTGTTTATGAAAATTATGCCGATAACGTGACATAGATTTTATTTATCTAGGAGGTTGTTGAACCGAAATTCCAACCGACCCTATTGTCGAGAGGTTAAATTTAGTTGAAGAAGAAAACAATTTCTTGAAGGAAAAATAAAAAAAACTTGAGGAGGAGAAGATGATATTGTAGTTGCATGTTGCGGATGTCGTCGATGATCACAAGATCAAGATGGATGAAATGCGCTTGAAGATGAGAAAGATTAGAAAATATGCCATTCATACCGAGGCTTGGTATCATTATGCCGTTGGATCAGTTGTTACCTTGGTTGCGATTATGATCGTATTTGTTTTCACATTGAAATGTTTTACATAGTTTCAATGTATGGTTTAATTAATTTAAATGCTCTGCAGAGCTTTATGTTGTTAGATGAGAACTATGTATGTACTTTGGTTTTATGTGATGATGAACTTCTATTAATTTGGTCATTAATTATCTATTCATGATGTTCTGTAATGATTTTTGACACATTAATTATATATAATGCACGCAGATGAACCGCAATGGATGTACGGTGATGACACACCTCCGAGTACATTAAGGCGTGCATGCTTTTCTCGAAGTGGCTGAGGCAAACAAGCAGAATGGTTTTATGTGTTGTCCATGCCCTATATGTGGGAATCTGAAGTCTTACTCGACCGGAAAATCCTTCACACCCACCTGCTTTACAAGGGTTTCATGCCACACTATAATGTTTGGACGAGGCACGGAGAAATAGGGGTTATGATGGAAGGCGGCGAGGAAGAAGAGTACGATGACAACTATGTGCCCCTGAATACGGTGATGCTATGAACATCAAGATGCACTGACGATGTGCGCGATAGTGCTGCAACGAAGCGAAGCTGCTGAAGATCAAGAGGAACCAGACGATGTGCCCCATGATGATGATCTCCGCTGGGTCATTGTCGATGCAAGGACACAATGCGAAAGTCAAAAGGAGAAGCTGAAGTTCGATCGCATGTTAGAGGATCACAAAAAAGGGTTGTACCCCAATTGCGAAGATGGCAACACAAAGCTCGGTGCCGTACTCGAATTGCTGCGATGGAAGGCAGAGAATGCTGTGCTGATAAAGGATTTGAGAAGCTACTGAAAATAATGAAGAAGAAGCTTCCAAGGATAACGAATTGCCCGACAGTACATACGCAGCAAAGAAGGTCGTATGCCCTCTAGGATTGGAGGTGGAGAAGATACATGCATGCCCTAATGACTGCATCCTCTACCGTGGTGCCTACAAGGATCTGAGCGCATGCCCGGTATGCGGTGCATTGCGGTATAAGATCGACGAGATGACCTGGTGATGTTGATGGCGAGCCTCCGGAAGAGGGTTCCTGCGAAGGTGATGTGGTATGCTCCTACAATACCACGGTTGAAACGTCTGTTCGAAGCGGAGAGCATGCCAAGTTGATGCGATGGCACAGTGAGGACCGTAAGAAAGACGGAAGTTGAGAGCACCCGCGACGGGTCGCATGGAGAAAAATCGAGAGAAATCTTGGGATGAGTTTGCGAAGGACCCAAGGAACGTATGGTTTGCTTTAAGCACGGATGGCATTAATCCTTTCGGGAGCGAGCAGCAATCACAGCACCTGGCCCGTGACTCTATGTATGTATAACCTTCCTCCTTGGATGTGCATGAAGCGGAAGTTCATTATGATGCCGTTCTCATCCAAGGCCCTAAGCAACCCGGCAACGACCTTGATGTGTACCTAAGGCCATTAGTTGAGGAACTTTTACAGCTGTGGAATGGAAGCGGTGTGCGTCGTGGGATGAGCACAAAAGGAGAATTTGACCTAAAGGCGTTGCTGTTCGTGACAATCAACGATTGGCCCGCTCTCGATAACCTTCGGGACAGACAAACAAGGGATACCACGCATGCACGCACTGTTTACTTGACACCGATAGTATATACAGGAAGCTGCGGGAAGAATGTGTACAGGCCATCGTCGATTTCTTCCGACCAACCATCAATGTCGAAAGAAAGGCAAGCATTTCAAAAGCGAGGCAGATCACCGGAAGAAGCCCGCCATGCGTACCGGTGATCACGTACTTGCTATGGTCAATGATTTACGTAATCTTTGGAAAGGGTCGGCGGACTAGCTGTTCGAATGACGCCGAGAATCACGCACCCATGTGGAAGAAGAAATCTATATTTTGGGACCTACCCTCTGGAAAGACCTAGAGGTCCGCTCTTGATCGACGTGATGCATGTGACGAAGAACCTTTGTGAACCTGCTAGGCTTCTTGGGCGTGTATGGGAAGACAAAAGATACACGAGGCACGAGAGGACCTGCAACGCTTGCGACGAAAAAGAGGGCATGCCTCCGAAGCGATATGAAGGTCCTGCCAGCTACGCTCTTCGAAAGAAGAGAAAGAAATATTCTTTCAATGCCTGCTCGATATGAAGGTCCCGACGGCTTCTAAATCGAATATAAAGGGAATAATAAATATGTCGAGAAAAGTTCCGAACCTAAAGTCTCATGACTGCCACGTGATTATGACGCAAATCGCTTCCGGTTGCATTGAGGGGCTTCTACCGAAAACGTCCGATTAGCCATTGTGAAGCTATGTGCATTCCTCAATGCAATATCTCGAAGGTGATCGATCTAGAAATCGTAGCAGCGCTAAGGAGTGATGTGGCGCAATGTCTTGTCGGTTTGAGCTGGTGTTCCCACCATCCTTCTTCAATATCATGGCGCACGTCCTAGTTCATCTAGTCGACGAGATTGTCATTCAGGGCCCGTATTTCTACACAATATGTACCCCTTTGAGAGGTTCATGGGAGTCCTAAAGAAATATGTTAAGAACCGTGCTAGGCCGAAGGAAGCATCTCCATGGGCCATCAAGCAGAGGATGTCATCGGGTTTTGTGTTGACTTCATTCCTGGCCTTAATAAGATAGGTCTCCCTAAATCGCGGTATGAGGGGAGACTGACCGAAAAACACGCTTGGAAGAGACTCAATAATATGCAGGGACGGATATTCTTGGTCTCAAGCACACTACAGTTCTCTGAACTCTACCTTGGTGACCCGTATGTCGATGAACACAAGAACGATCTGCGCTCCAAACACCCGGAGCGGTCGACGATCGGATTACATGTGAACACATCAGGAGTTTCAGCAGTTGGTTGGAAACACGTCTCGAGAGGTGACAGCACTGTTTGTGATGAGTTGTACTTGTTGTCTAGGGACCATCTTCGACTGTAATGATTTGGAAAGGATACGAGATAAATGGGAATACATTTTACGATTGACCAAGATGAAAAGAGCACCAACCAAAACAGCGGTGTCCGCTTTGATGCAACAACCGACAAGGAAATGACACATATTATGGTTACATAGTAGACATATGGGAACTTGACTACGGAGTAGATTTTAAGGTCCCTTTGTTTAAGTGCAAGTGGGTCAATCTGTCAGGAGGCGGGGTACAGGTAGACCCACAGTACGGAATGACAACAGTGGATCTGAAAAATCTTGGGTACACTAACGAACCGTTCGTCCTAGCCAATGATGTGGCACAGGTTATCTATGTGAAGGACATGTCTACTAGACCGAGGAAAAGAAAAGATAAGGAAGCGAATACATCATACAATGAGCCAAAGCGCCACATAGTTCTTTCAGGAAAAAGGGACATCCACAGGAGTGGAGGGCAAGATGCAGACATGTCAGAAGAGTATGAAAAGTTTCATGAAATTCCCCTTCAAAGTCAAGGCTGACCCAAGCATCCTGATAAGCGATGAAGATTATCCATGGTTACGGCGCAATAAGCAAGCGACACAAGCGAAGAAAAAGTGAAGACTTTCTCCATAACTATTATGATGATACCATGCCAACTTTGTAACACACAGTATGATACCATTGTCCGTTTTGTTCATGAACATGCTATGCCAACTTTTTCAGAGTTCATTTGAAAACTATGAATTTGAAAACCTCGCAACCGAAGGGCGCTCACACGGTTTATAAGCCCGTCCCTCTCGCCTTGTTGAGCTCACCAACTTGTGATTCACACAAATTTCAAAGAATTCAAATTTTATAAAACTAATGGCACAAACAGAAAGTTTATAATTGTTCTAAAACAAATGGCACTAACAGAAAGTTTATAATTTTGCTGACCTAAAAGCAAAAAGAATTAAAAAATAAAGCAAAAACCAAAAGAAAATAAATAATGCAGAAAACAAAACAAAAAAACTTGAAAAATAATAATAATAGCAACAATAAGCATTTTGTTGTAAGTAGAAACAAAATAAAATAAATAAAGCAACAAAGAAAACAAAAAAAGTGCCACCTAAAACTAAAAGAAAAAAAAATAAAATATAAAGCAAAAAAATGTTGTTCTAAAACAAATGGCACTAACAGAAAGTTTATAATTTTGCTGACCTAAAAGCAAAAAGAATTAAAAATAAAGCAAAAACCAAAAGAAAATAAATAATGCAGAAAACAAAACAAAAAAACTTGAAAAAATAATAATAATAGCAACAATAAGCATTTTGTTGTAAGTAGAAACAAAATAAAATAAATAAAGCAACAAAGAAAACAAAAAAGTGCCACCTAAAACTAAAAGAAAAAAGAAATAAAATATAAAGCAAAAAAGTGCCACCTCTTTGGGCCCCACGGCTGAATCGACTAGAAACCCTACATGGGCCAGATTCAGGCCCGCAGAGGCCCAATAGGCCTGACGATAGCAAGATTAGGCCCGAAGCCTGCATTAGAGAGGAGCTCGAAGGGAGGCACACCAGCTTATAAACCAGTGCAGGCGCCCTTCAACTAGCGAGGTGGGACTAAACATTTCTGTGGGCAGCACAAGGCCTTTGGTCCCGGTTGGCGGCACCAACCGGGACTAAAGGGCATTGGTCCCGGTTCGTGGCACCAACCGGGCTAATGCTCAACTTTAGTCCCGGTTGGTGCCACCAACCGAACAAAGGTCGCCGCTTCCCGCCCTTTGGGCTGCTGAAATTTGGGCTTTGGTCGGTTGGTGGCACCAACCGGGACTAAAGGGGGCATTAGTCCCGTTGGAGCCACGAACTGGGACTAATGCCCTTGCTATATAAGAAAACACTTGGGATATTTCAGATTCATCGCCCATTTGCCCCAACCTCCCCGCCGCCGCCAGTTGCCCCCGACGCCGCCGACACCGTCGCCGTCGCCGCCACGCCTGTCGTCACCATCGCCGCCGCATCGCCCGTTATCGCCGTCGCGTCGTCGCCCGCTCGTCGTCGCCGCCGTCTGCCCCGCCGTCGCCGCCATGATCGCATCTGCCCCAGCGCCGTCGCCCTGCCTCGTCGTCACCGTCCCGCCCGTCGCGCCGCGCCCTCGCCGTCGCCGCCCCTGCCTCCAGCGACCTTGCCGACCTCGCCGACCTCGCCGACCTCGCCGTCGCCGCCCTGCCTCCCGACCTCGCCATCGCCTCCGCCTCCCGACCTCGCCGTCGCCTCCGCCTCCCGCCGCCTCCGTCGCGCGACCTCGCCGTCGCCTCCGCCCACATGAGCCCCAGCAGCCCTGCCCTGCCCCACCGCCGCCGCCATGATTTTTTTTTCATAAATGTTCATGTTTTTTCATAAATGTATATATATTGATGTATGGATATATGTATGATGCTTTTTGCAGTGTTGATCTAATGTTTTTTTTCTGCATATATATGTGATTTTTTTGTTCATAGATGATCATATGAATTTTTTTGTTCATAGATATGATCATATATATGATGTATGCATGGATCGATGTGGATGGAATATGATGTTTTTTGTTCATAGAATATGATGTTTTTTATTCATAGATTTTATTTTGTTCATTAGAGAGAGGGGGGCGTCGAGGAAGTTGTACTGTTTAGAGTTAGGGTCGTCGAGGAAGAAGGAAAATAAGGAAAAGAATAAAAGAGGAAGAAGGAAGAAGGAGAAGAAGAGGAGAAAAAATAAGAAGAGGAAGTAGAATAAAAAGGAGAAGAAGAAGAATAGAGGAGAAGAAGAAAAAAATTCTATTTTTCTTCTTCTCCTCTTTCTTCTTCTTCTCTCTTTTTTTCTTCTTTTTTCTTCTTCTTCTTCTTCTTCTTCTTCTTCTTTTCTTCTTCTTCTTCTTCTTCTTCTTCTTCTTCTTCTTCTTCTTTTTTATCGGGAACGAGGGTGTCGAGGATCGCTGAGGGTCGACGGTGGGGAACTAGGCTAGAGGGCCGAGAGGGTCCTGGAGGGGTCGAGGGTCGTCCGAGGCCGGTCGAGGTCAATGTTTTGAGGGTCGAGGGTCGTCGAGGCCGGTCGAGGTTTCGAGGCACAAGGGTTTGAGGTTCGAGGTTCTAGGGTCGAGGTTCGAGGTTCTAGGGTTCGAGGTTCTAGGGTCGAGGTTCGAGGTTCTAGGATCCAAGGAAGAAGGAAGAAGAAGAAGAAAAGAATGAGAGGAAAAGAAGAAAAGAAGAGGAAGAAGAAAGGAATAGAGGAGAAGAAGAAAAATAGAATTTTTTCTATTTTTCTTCTTCTCCTCTATTCTTTTCTTCATCTCCTCTTTTTTCTTCTTTTTTCTTCTTCTTCTTCTTCCTTCTTCCTCTTTTTTCTTCCTTTTCCGATAGGGGGTACCGATAGTGTCAAAGTATTGAAGAAATCCATGGCTTCATCATTAGCGGAAGTAACCATGGCATGATGGTGCGAAGTCCTCAAAGTTGTTACGGAATGGAGTCCCGGATAGGATAATTTGCCTTTTGCTGAACTTTGTACCAAAAAGCTAATTATCCTATCCGGACTCCGCTCCAAAACAACTTTGGAGAGCTTCTGCACCATCATGCACCTGTTACTTTCGCCTAATGATGAAGACATGGTTTTGTTGAACTTTGACACTAGGCAACCTCCCGACCCTCGGCGATCTTCGACCCTTGACCTCGACCGCTCGGCGATCCACGACCCTCTACCCTACATGGGCGTCGATGCCCACGCCACTTGTGGGACATAGATCTCTGTTCAACGCCGACCCTCCCGATAGCTTCAACACGTGGGGGGTCGATATCGCACCCCTCCTAGCTTGAAGCGTTCTCGAGGCCACCCCCTAACCCTTGAAGCGTTGTCGAGGCCACCCCAAACCCTAGAGAAGCAGCTAGTTCTATGTTGGCACTAATATATCCATATCTGTCATGTTTGAATAATAATTGCCATGTTGTAAATATTTGTAGAAACTATGGACACCCCCCGAGACGAAGCACAAGAAGCGTTGTTGAGGGACATAATCGCACACGGAAGTGATGTCGTCTCCTCGATGATGTTTCTCAACGTCGACAACGATGGTCCGGAAGGAGAGGGTGAAGAAGCAGCTGGCTATGATTTACATGGCTCCGATGACCCAATGCGGTGCAAGAAGGAGAGGGTGAAGAAGTAGACCGTGAGGACGGCTCGGTGATCACCAAACCGAGTCCGCCAGGTATATATATTAGTTAAGCCTGTCTTGACTAGCTCTCGCCTTTGTTTTGGTATATATGTACACATATTAATTAACTCTCGTCTTTGTTCTTTTTCTAGCCCTCCGGATCGAGCGCAACCGGTAAAGAGACGAGGCCCAAGAAAAGTTGAGCTCGGATGAAAAGTTTGAGATCATACAAATCGCGCGACGGCCAACCGATTGAACCCTACCGGACAAAGAAGGCATTTGTTGCTCGGTCAGGGGTTCGGTTAGGGACAAGATCCCGATCAGCATCCACCAATGGTATAAGCCTAAGAACGAAGACCACGAGGTGTCTTGTGTCAATGATATGCAGAAAAATGATCTTTGGACTGAGCTGAAGTCAAATTTTATCCTACCGCCAGAGGATGATCCGGAGAAGCCAGTAATAGAGCCATTAATCAAGTCTTTTGCTCTTAAGAAGATGGCAGAACTATTCAGGAATTGGAAGAAAGACCTCAATACGTATGTCGAAAAAATGAGACACCAGAATTCACGGGCAAATATGAGAAGATCAGAGATGATGGCCCGCATTTGTGGCCTACAAGACATCGGAAAAGAGTAAAAAGATGTCAGCGACAAACAAGAGAAATGCTGCGAAGAAGAAGCTTCATCATCGCACGGGTCGTGGCTACCTCATAGCCCGCCTAAGTGGGCCAAGGCTGAGAATGATCTGCTTGATAAAGGGATCGAACCGAGACAATGAACTGACCAGACCATTGCGGACTTGGTTCTTCGGGGCCGGCGGATCCTTGGACCCTATAACGGGGAAGTGC
Organism: Aegilops longissima; assembly: GCA_021605205.1. Classification (NCBI taxonomy): domain Eukaryota; kingdom Viridiplantae; phylum Streptophyta; class Magnoliopsida; order Poales; family Poaceae; genus Aegilops; species Aegilops longissima. The sequence goes on from CM038681.1 coordinate 607,574,697, forward strand.
ATTTGGACGGACGAACAATTGGACATACCAGTCAAGAGGCTTAAGCATTATATCAAAGCAGCGCAGCAAGGGAAGTTCGTTCGAGACAGGAGAAGGACGAGCTCACAATGGCCCTCGGGAATCCTGAGCACCTGGACGGACACGAGGCACGCCAGCTCCCTTTCGTGGAAGGCTGGATTTCGAGCGCAGGGGTTACAAAACCCATGAGAGGAGGAAGAAACTGGAGCAGAGCCTAATGCAGCGCTGCACGAAAGGGTAATGGGGCTAGAGGAACGAAAGCAGCCGATCACAACAAACGACCTGCGAAGCTTCCCCGGCTACCCCGCCATCTCGGCGGAGAAGCAGCGTGGCTTCCACCGAGCTGCTTCAGCCAGAGCAGCATGCCTTGACGGCTCCTGCCAGCTATCCCGTGGATGCTATCACGGATGCTGAAAGTTGCCACCTTATGGCGCAATGGAGCAATTTGAAGGTCAAGGTGGCTGTTGGCTCTGTTTATCCCACTAAACCCGACTCAACTTTTCACTGCCGGCCGATTCCAGAAGGATATGCTAAGGTGATGGTCGATGAAATAACGGAGGGATTTGAGGAGCTCCGGCTTGACCACCCTACCGGTGAAGGGAGTATCGGCTGGGTTCTCGCTCAAGACTCCATGCCTATGGCGGAAGGATCTCATCAACCTTCCGAACTGGGCGCCTCCGCCTCGTCCTCCTCCTCCGGCGAGTCAGGGCACTCCGCCTCCTCCACCTCCTCCTCCGGCGAGTGACGATCAGGGCACTCGGCCGCTCCTTCTCCGGCGTGGCGGCACTCCGTCTCCTTCTCCGCCTGCACCGCGCGCGTCCGCAGCCAGCCTCCTCCTTCTCCGCCTCGTCGGCAAGGGCGGAAGAGACCCGCCGCCCGCTCCGGCTGCTCCGTGCGTCGTAGTCCTTCTCCTCCCCTCGTAAGCAAGGAAAGAAGACATCCGCTCCGCTGCTGCTCTGCCGGCGTCTAGTAGTACAGCCAAAGGCGGAGGAGATAGATTCGGTCCTTCTCTGAAGACTCGGAGAAGTTACCGTCTGAGGAGCGAGGAGGAAAACGTGAAGATCGCGCAGACGAAGTGGATGACTGGTTTCAAGGGTTGAAAGCAAAGAGACATCCACCTCCGGAGGAGAAGGTAGATCCGGTCAAAGCGAAGCGCACTCTGGCTGCCCTGACAAAACCACCCAAGTCTCCGCCGAAAGGCAACTATGAGCGCATTATTGGAAAGGCATTTGCCGAAGCGGAGAGATCGGGAAGTACTGTCAGTGATCAAAGGATGAAAGAACGACGAGCTGGGAAACAAATTGCCCAGCTCGGCGAAGGCCCTCACCAATCGTGCCCCCCGCTCAAGGTGCCTGCTAGCGACATCGTCGATCCGAGGATGGTGCCCGGTTATGGCAATCCTGAAGATTACCTGCCCGACGATGTACAATTTGATTTCTTGGAGGTGCAGATACAAAGATACGAGTACGGGAAGCCTCTCGTCAAAGATGAAAGCTCTCTAACAACGATGATGCGAAGATTGCATGATTGGTACATGAAAACCTGCAAAGAGTCTGAGGGGAGGAATACTTTGTATTTGAGAGTTAAAAAGGAGCATGACCTCCTTGGAATTGAACTGTTGCCTATTCCATTTGAGGAGTTCTATCAGTTTTTCAATCAATTGGCCCTCGATAAAGCAACGGTCACCTGCTACTGTCTGTAAGTAGTACTACTTCTGACATTAAGTATCTCTATATAACTCAGCTCTTTCATTGCATGTATTTATAAATATCCTCACTATATTATGCAGATTGAAGATCGCAGAAATGAAGAAAAAACAAGTGGGTGATATTGGGTTCATTAACACATATCTCATCGATGCAAATGAGGTTAAATATCATGCCAAGGAAACCGAGGCCAACTTGCTACGATCGTTGGAAATAAATGAATACAAAAATACAATACTCTTTCCTTACAACTACACGTGAGTGTTACTGTCTTGTGGCATATTCGGTTCCCTTATTTAGTCCAGGTTATAGAAATGTAATATTGATGAGTTATGCATGCGCATGCAGGTTCCACTATATTCTCCTAGAGATTAAGCTTGAGCAGGGAGTAGTAACTGTCTTAGACTCGAGACGAAAAGATCCCAAGGAGTATGCGGAAATGACTGAATTGCTCGAGAAGTAAGTTAAATCGATCATTATCCACCATATCAGCAACTTTGTTCATTTCTGATATCAAGTAATTGTTTTCTTTGTATGGCAGGGCTTGGGAAAATTCACCAAAAAGCTCCGGGACTACCAAGAAGCTGCAATTTAGACACCCAAAAGTAAGTACTATATAGTAGCATATTCCACGCATCTCCTAGTGATTCAAGCGCTAGTTTCATCAATACCATTTAGCATGTGCTTGCTAATTATCAGTTTGATTGACCTCTGTTTCTTGTAAAGTGGTTGTGGCAGGAACAAGGGAATGATTTCTGTGGATACTACGCTTGCGAGTCCATCCGCCACACGACCTGTGAGAGGGCTACTCCGACAAACAATTTGAAGTGCGTAAACAAAAATATTCACAATTTTATTTTATTACCATCATTTGTGTTGAGTTTCATTCATATATATATATATATATATATATATATATATATATATATATATATATATATATATATATATATATATATATATATATGTGTGTGTGTGTGTGTGTGTGTGTGTGTGTGTGTGTGTGTGTGTGTGTGTGTGTGACCCTTTCTTAAAATTAGATGTTTCGAAGCGGGATGAACTCCTAGCACCAGATCGCATGCAGCAATTCAAGAGGAATTGGTGGCATTCTTTCTTGACTATGTGATCGCTGAAGACGGGGAATACTATGTGGACCACGCGTCCATATTGTAAAAGATAATTATTGTATATATGTAGCCGGTAGTGTCGGATAGATATACGAGAACTTGTTGTTCGACCAATCTCTCGGAGAAGGAGAGGTGGTCGATATCACTTCTCTCTGTATGCATATATGTTCATGACGATCTTCTGTTTGCTTAATTACTAGCTAGCTAGCATGTCTAGTTAGTCCTCTCTATACGTATGTATAGTACGTAGCGTCGACCAAGCACGGACAAAAGAAAGGACATTTTTCTTTATTAATTAGCTAGCTATAGCACAATATATGAAACACCTAAATTAACCCCCCAAAACCCCCAAACCCCCCTTTGAAAAAAAACAAAAACCAGAGCTAAAGAAATGTTGACGCGTGGATGCCTATTGGTCCCGGTTGGTGCCACCAACCGGGACCAAAGGCCCTCCTGCTGGGCTCAGCGGACAGGCCACGTGGAGGTTTGATCTGTCCCGGTTCGGATAGAACCGACTAAAGGGTGAGGGTATTAGTACCGACCCTTTAGTCCCGGTTCATGAACCGGGACTAAAGGCCCTCACCAACCGGGACTATAGGCCCTTTTTCTACTAGTGTACCGACACCCATCTTTTGGGATGTCCACCATGTATATGTCGTATGACGAGGTGGCCTTCTAGTGCCCTGTAGGCGCCGGTTCTTGGTCGTCTCCAGCATCGTCGTCCATACCGTCGATGTCTTCGGAGTCGAAGTCGAGCATGTCGGTTAAATCATCGACAGTGGCTACAAAGTGGGTGGTGGGTGGGCGTTGAATTTCTTCGTCGTCCGCATCCCAACCTTCCTGACCGTAGTCCGGCCAGGGCTCTCCTGATAAAGAGAGAGACTTTAGTGAATTCAGGATGTCGCCAAAGGGCGAGTGCTGAAAGATGTCCGCGGCAGTGAACTCCATAACCGGCGCCCAATTGGATTCGATTGGCAGGGGCGCGGAGGGTTCGGAGTCCGGAGAGGAGTCCGACACCTTGGAGTCACGGTCTTCGCAAAGGACAGGGATGGAGTTCGGCTCAATCACCATAGAGATCGTAGCCCCCGAGGCGGTGTCCAGCCACTCGTCCTCGATCGGCAGAGTCAGCTCCGAGCTAAGGGTCGGAGCAGACGCTGGTGCGGCCTCCAGGGCACTGTTTGGCGGCAGAGCTAGATCGTGCCCATCGAGACAGTGCGGCGCGCTTGGTTGTGGCTCGAATCCGTCGAAGATCAAGTCTCCGCGGATGTCGGCCGTGTAGTTCAAACTCCCAAATCTGACCTGACGGCCAGGGGCGTAGCTTTCGATCTGCTCCAGATGACCAAGTGAATTGGCCCGCAGTGCAAAGCCGCCGAATACGAAGATCTGTCCGGGGAGAAAAGTCTCACCCTGGATCGCGTCGTTATTGATGATCAAAGGAGTCATTGGGCCTAAGGATGACGACACAGAGGAACTCTCAATGAAAGCACCAATGTCGGTGTCAAAACTGGCGGATCTCAGGTAAGGGGTCCCGAACTGTGCATCTAGGCGGATGGTAACAGGAGACAAGGGACACGATGTTTTTACCCAGGTTCGGGCCCTCTCGATGGAGGTAAAACCCTACTCCTGCTTGATTAATATTGATGATATGGGTAGTATAAGAGTGGATCTACCACGAGATCAGAGAGGCTAATCCCTAGAAGCTAGCTTATGGTATGATTGTTGTTCGTCCTACGAACTAAAACCCTCCAGTTTATATAGACACCGGATAGGGTTAGGGTTACACAGAATCGGTTACAACGGTAGGAGATCTATATATCTGTATCGCCAATCTTGCCTTCCACGCCAAGGAAAGTTCCATCCGAACACGGGACGAAGTCTTCAATCTTGTATCTTCATAGTCCAGAAGTTCGGCCAACGATGATAGTTCGGCTATTCGGACACCCCCTAATCCAGGACTCCCACAGAGGCGTTGAAGTTGTTGTTTAGCTATGCCAGTTTTAATAGAAATCAACGGGGAAGTAGGTTTTCTTTTACATTTTTTTTAATAAAAAAGACGTGAAAACAGTTTTTTAAACCGTTTAGAAAAATATCTGATTTTCATGCAGAATAGCTATGTGTATGTTTGGCGCACCTTATGCTTCCAAAATTTCAGAACATTATCTAGAATGCTTCAAAATCTCTTCAAACATTTTCAAATGCAATGTACAATATGCCACATGGACAAAAGTTGGAACAATGTAATAGCACAGAAAGCTCAAGTAAACGGGCAAAATATATTGTATTATACCATGATATACATGTATAATAATACAATACATACACACTACAACCAAAAGAAAATTCACGCCGTGCAGATCACAAAGCGTCCCGGGTACATACAAGCAACCCAAATTCAAGTCCACCAAACTTAGAACTCAGACATTATGAGTGAGCTAGCTCACTTTATTTCGGGAAGTTCAACTGTATCTCTCCATCTTATTATTCTGCAGAGGTGGCCAGATCGGAACCTCAAATTTTCACAAGTAGCTGCCGCGGGCCGGGCTCAGTGCTGTCCGGGCAGCTTCTCCTTGATCTTGTCCATGATGCCCTTCTTCTCGGCGGTGCCATCGGTGCCGTGCGTCCCAGTGCCGGTCATTCCGGCGTGTCCCTGCTGGCCATAGGTGCCGCCAGTGGCCGTGGTGCCATGCGCCCCAGTGCCGGTTATTCCGGTGTGTCCCTGCTGCCCGTAGGTGCCAGCGGTCTGCTGCTGGTCACTGTGGCCACCGGGGAGCTTCTCCTTGATCTTCTCCTTGATGCCCTTCTTCCTCCTCCCGCCCATGCCATCATCCTCAGACTATCACGACGAACGAGAAAATGCAGTGATTGATTCGTTTCATTCAAATATAAACAGGAAAAAAAATGCAAATTACAACTAGTGTTAGCAAGAAGCAAGAAGTATATGTACACGCACCGAGCTGGAGCTACTAGAGCTGCCGGAGCGCTGCAGGATCCCTCCGGTCTTGTGAGCCGCGCCGGCGCCGGTGCCGACGCCGCCGTGCGCGCCCATGCCGGTGCCGACGCCATGTCCGGCCACCGGGTTGCCGTACTCGTCGACGCGGTTAGTCGTCGCCTGGCCGTGCTCCATCTTGCACTGGTGTTGATCTTGATTATCTCAGAAATCTGGTGTGTTGTCTTCCTCAGTTAGTATGCAGCTCGTGGTTGTGGAAGCAGGTCCAGCACGAGGCGCAATTTATAAGCCGTTTGCGGCGAGGAGATATGATCGCCGGAGGCGCTACGTGTGCTTGCATGAGTGGGTTGGCCGGCGGGAGCCGGTGACTAGTGACTCGCCAATTAAGAGAGGCCGGACGTGTGCAGCTACTGGACGCGTCCGGGATGCCACGTCTCAGCTTGTTCTCGAGGTAGAAGTGATGACACACGGACTACGACTATATGGCTCGGAAAGTCCTCTGGTTTGATTCGGAAAATGAAAGCCGGAACCTGTCGGCATGGAACGAAAACGGAACAAAATAGAACAAATGTTGTACGCGTCGGCCGGCTCATGAGCCGTCCAATTGTGACACGAGCCTTCAGTTTCTCTTCTCTAATTTCTAGCAATAATACTCTTCTTACAAGACATTCTCTTTAATTTCCTACAACAAGACTTTTGTTGCGAAACTTTCTCTTCTTTAATTTTCTGCAACAACTTCCGTGCTGCAAAACCTTTTCTTCTCTAATTTTTTAGAACAAGAGTTTATATTATGGTGGAGAAGCAGCCTTGTATTGTGGAGAAGAAAAGCTGCTGGAGAAGCAGCCTTGTGTTGTGGCGGTCGGAGAGAGTCGCAGCTACGATGGTGGGCGGCAACACAATGCAGAGGTGTAGCGTTGGAAGAAAAAATGAATGGAGTTTGCATGGGGAAGAAGAAGGTCAAGGTAGAACATGTGGATGAGGACCGGTGGAGAACTAGAGATAAGGGCATCTCCAGCCGTTGGCCCTCTCAGGACGCATATAAATCGCCCTCTGGGGGCGAGCCGGCGATACACTCGGCGCTGGGGGCGGTTTTGCGCCCAGTCGTCGCCCCCAGCTCGCCCCCAGGCGCCGAAATTGGTCCACTTTGCAGCCCAATTTCGGCGAATAAACGGCCCATATGGGTGAGAATAGGCCCATATTCGGCGTGGTTTCGCCGTGTCTCGGCGTTCAATTATCAACACAATTATTCCTTATCACATATTTCATCACAGAAAAATCAAATACTTCAACAAAATACTAAACAACAAATAGTTCAATACAAATTATATAGTTCAACAAATAAAACTCAGATTTCATCACGCTGGCGTCCCCTTGAGCCTCCATAGGTGCTCAATCAGATCTTTCTGCAGTTGATGATGCACCTGTGGGTCTCGGATCTCTTGACGCATACTGAGATAGGCAGTCCAGGTTGCCGGTAGCTGGTGATCAACTTCGGCTAGAGGAACCTGCTTGTAGTATGGTTCAGTGTCAAACACTGGGTCTTCTTGCTCGCTCGATGATCATGTTGTGCAAGATGACACAGCAAGTCATGATCTCCCACATTTGATCTTTCGACCAGGTCTGAGCGGGTACCGAACAACAGCGAATCGAGATTGGAGCACACCAAATGCCCGCCGACATCCTTCCCGCAAGCCTCCTGAAGCTTCGCAAACCAGGCGTTCTTGCCTCCTGCCACAGGGTTTGAGATCGTCTTCACAAATGTCGACCATCTCGGATAGATGCCGTCAGCTAGATAGTACCCCTTGTTGTATTGGTGCCCGTTGATCTCGAAGTTCACCGGAGGAGAATGGCCCTCAACGAGCTTGGCAAAAACAGGAGAGCACTGCAGCACGTTGATGTCATTGTGAGTTCCTGGCATACCAAAGAAGGAGTGCCAAATCCAGAGGTCCTGTGTGGCTACCGCCTCAAGCACCACACTGCAACCGCCTTTGGCGCCTTTGTACATCCCCTGCCAACCAAATGGGCAGTTCTTCCATTTCCAATGCATGCAGTCGATGCTTCCAAGCATCCCAGGAAATCCTCTTGCTGCATTCTGGGCTAGGATCCGAGCAGTGTCTTCCGCATTGGGTGTTCTCAAGTATTGTGGCCCAAACACTGCCACCACTGCCCGACAGAACTTGTAGAAACACTCTATGCTGGTGGACTCGGCCATGCGCCCATAGTCGTCGAGTGAATCACCGGGAGCTCCATATGCAAGCATCCTCATCGCTGTCGTGCACTTCTGGATGGAGGTGAATCCAAGAGCGCCAGTGCAATCCATCTTGCACTTGAAGTAGTTGTCGAACTCCCGGATGGAATTCACAATCCTGAGGAAGAGCTTTCGGCTCATCCGATAACGACGCCGAAATGTTCTCTCGCCATTAGGTGGAGCATCGGCGAAGTAGTCGGAGTAGAGCATGCAGTAGCCTTGCAGACGATGCCGGTTCTTTGCTTTCACCCGCCCCGGCGCCGAGCCACCTCGACGCGGCTTTTCATTGCTCGCCAGCAGCTGGGTGAGGGCGGCGAGCACCATCAGATGCTCTTCTTCCTGGACGTCGGCCGCGGCTTCCTCCTCCAGCAGCGCGGCGAGCTCTTCCTCCTCATCCGAGTCCATCGCCGACACAGTCAAAACGCCGAACACCTTGCGCTCGGTGGGTGTGTACCCGCCGTTAAACCGCGCCTCCGCGGCCGGAAACGCCCAGCTGTTGCGGGAGGGGCTGCCGTGGCGAAGCGGTGCTATTTTCCGGCGGGGAATGGCTATCTAGCGGAGTAGGCCGGCGGCCATCGCCGGGATATAGCTAGTGGTGGCCGAGGGCGCGGGGGGTGCGAGGCGAGTCGGGGGAAGAAAACCTTGACTTTTCCCCTGTCGGTGTGGGCCAGGCGTGCTTCTCCCTAGCGCCGGAGCCCCCAACGGCTCCCCAGCGCGCCGGGTTCGGCCTATGACCGCCGGGCGGAAAAAAGGTCCGAACCGGCGATTTTCGCGTCTGGGCGCGATCGGGTTTTTTGGCGGCGCCGCCAAAAGTGGCTGGGGGGCCTGTTGAGGGCGCGGCTGGAGATGCCCTAAGGCTACAAGGAGAAAAGCAGTCGGTGATCCCACTGGCAGATGCGTCAGACAAAAGAGGAGGTCGATGGAGCAACGAAAATTAATCGGCTGACACTAAACGTTTCCCATTCCATTATTGAAGGATGGTACTAATGCGTCAGTTTTTTCCTAAATTAACTGCACTTTATAATAGATCAACAGATAGAGGGTAACCACATGGACTACGACTATATGGCTCAAAATTCTTGCCAAAGCCGCGGCTGAATTTATTGTGCTCGCATCATTGTAGGTCACGTCGACAACGAACAACATCAAGAAACTCAACCGCTGAAAATACATGTTGAATCTGTAGAGAAACATATCTTGTTGAGTCGATACAGCCAACAATAGCAGACCGCCGCATACGACATAGATTGACAAGTGCGGCAACCATCATCGCGCGCGAGGGGGCGGGTGGGGGCGGAGTGGGGGGTGACGCCCCCAATTCAATCGTAGACTAATCATACACGCAAAGATCAGGGACTCACGAAAATATATCACAACACAACTTTAAAAATAAAATAAGTCATACAAGCATCATAATACAAGTCAGGGGCCTCGTGGACTCAAATACAAGTGCTCGATCATAGACGAGTCAGCGAAAGTAACAATATCTGAGTACAAACATAAGTTAAATAAGTTGCCTTAAGAAGGCTAGCACAAACTGAGATACAGATCCAAAGCGGCGCATGCCTCCTGCTTGGGATCCTCCTAAACTACTCCTGGTCATCGTCCGCGGGCTACACGTAGTAGTAGGCACCTCCGGTGTAGTAGGAGTTGTCGTCGATAGTGGCGTCTGGCTCCTGGGCTCCAGCATCTGGTTACGACAACCAGGAAGAAATGGAAAGAGGGAAAGAGGGAGAAACGCAAACGTGAGTACTCTTCCAAAGTACTCGCAAGCAAGGAGCTACACTACATATACATGGATATATGTGTAAAAGGCCATATTGATGGACTGAACTGCATAATGCCAGAATAAGAGGGGGATAGCTAATCCTGTCGAAGACTACGCTTCTGGCCACCTCCATCTTGCAGCATGTAGAAGAGAGTAGATGGTAAGTTCACCAAGTAGCACCGCATAGCATAATCCTACCCGGCGACCCCCTCCTCGTCGCCCTGTTAGAGAGCGATCACCGGGTTGTATCTGGCACTTGGAAGGGTATGTTTTATTAAGTAACCGGTTCTAGTTGTCATAAGGTCAAGGTACAACTCCAAGTCGTCCTGTTATCAAGATCACGGCTATTCAATAGATTAACTTCCTGCAGGGTGCACCACATAACCCAACACGCCGATCCCATTTGGCCGGACACACTTTCTCGGTAATGCCCGCCTCGGAAGATCAACACGCCGCAGCCCTACCTAGGCGTAACAGAGGTCAGTCAGCACGCCGGTCTAAATCCTATGGCGCAGGGTCCGGGCCCATCGCCCATTGCACACCTGCACGCTATGTGGCGGCCGAAGCGAACTAGCCCCTTAATACAAGAGCAGGCTTACGTTCCAATCCCGCGCGCTCAGTCGCTGACGTCACGAATGCTTCGGCTGATACCACGACGCCGAGTGCCCATATCTTTCCCACATAGTTGGTTAGTGCGTATAGACCAAATGGCCAGACTCAGATGAAATACCAATAACTCGTTAAGAGTGTTATTTTAAAGTAACGGCGAATGCCGACCAGGGCCAGGCCCACCTTTCACCTAGGTAGTCTCAACCTGCTCTGTCGCTTCGCCACAAAGATCCACACAGAGGACCGTTGGGACAAAGGTCCTTTCAGCCCCCAATCCGTACTCACTCGCGGGTGCTCCATGAGCCGACCCGACTTTAGTCACCACATGTATCATGTATAAAGTATATAGTATATACCCGTGATCACCTCCCAAGTGATCATAGCCCGATAGTATAGCACAGCAGACGGACAAGAATGTAGGGCCACTGATGGAAAACTAGCATCCTATACTAAGCATGTAGGATTGTAGGTAAGGTAACAACAGTAGTATCAAGGATAGGCGATGCATCAGGATAGGATTAACGGAAAGCAGTAACATGCTACACTACTCTAATGCAAGCAATAGAGAGTAGACTAGGCGATATCTGGTGATTAAGGGGGGGGGGGGGGGGGCTTGCCTGGAAGCTCAGCCGAGAAGGAGGGGTCGTCAACACCTTAGTCGTACGAGGTAGCAGCGGCATCGGTCTCGGTGTCTAGCGAGAGAAGAGGGCGAAGAAACAATAAATACAATGCAAACAAATGCATGACGATGCATGGCAAGACAAAGCGTGATGCTAGGCATGCCCAAACGCGGTAGTAGGTGATACCGGCGAAGGGGGGAAACATCCGGAAAATTATTCCCGGTGTTTCGCGTTTTTGGACAAATGAACCGGAAGGGGAAAGTTGCGAGTTCGATAGGTTAGGGATGTGTAGCGGATGAATGGGTTGCGTATCCGGATTCATCTCGTCGATCTGAGCAACTTTCATGTAGAAAGTATTTTCATCTGAGCTATGGTTTATTTTATATTAATTTTAAAAGATTTAAATCATTTTTAGAATTAATTTAATTATTTTAATTCAACATTTTCCAGAACAATGTTTGCTGACGTCATCATGACATCAGCAGTCAACAGGGGTGTTGACTGGTCAAACTGACGTGTGGGTCTAGTGGGACCCACCTATCATACATGGTTAGGTTGATTAGGGTTTAGGTTAAACTAAACTGTTTAATTAAACTGACATGTTAATCATATTAATTAATTAGGATTAATTAAATTTATTAATTAAATTTATTAATTATTTAATTGATTATTTATTTAATTGATTATTTTTATTATTATAATTTTTTAAATTTTCCTTTTTTTATAAAACCGTTCTGGAGGCGGGGCCCTCCTGTCATTGACCCCAGGGGGCCGATGCGGGTTTCGGGCGCTGGGTGCGGGCGTAACCCGAACGGGCGCGTGCCCGAGAGGGCGCGGGGCGCGCACGACTCACGACGGCGGGCGCGGCAATCGGACCAGGGCGAAGCGCGGCTGGCCGGCGGCCACGGCAGGGCAGCCACAGCCGGCTGGAGCAGGTCCGCGAGGTGAGGGGGCGGCTACCAAGCACGGCGCATATGCAGTAGGGGCTGCGGCGACGGGGTTTGGCACGGGGAGCAAGGGCGATGGCTGGACGCCGCGAGGCGCGGTCGCGTGAGCGGGGGTCTAAGCTGGTGAGAGCTACGGGAGGCCGGGGTCGGGGACGCTGCCTGTGCGGCGAGGCGTGGAGAGGGAGCAGCACGGGCGGCGGCGAGCAGAGAGGCCTCGGGCGAGATGGCGATGCGCGCGCAGCCTGCTGGCTGCACGCAGCTGGGGCGGACTGAGCGGGAGCAACGGTGGGCGCGCCGGGAGCGCGTACAAGCATGCGCTGGGCGCAGCGGGGGAACGGCGCCGGCGACAGAAAGGGGGTAGGGAGGAAGCTCACGGCGAGGAGTAGGGATTGTGGCAGCGGTGCGCGAGGAAGGTGACGGGGACGACGACGCCGGAGAAGGAGCAGACCGGCGAGGGAGCGCTCCGGGCGGCGGCGGCCAACGGCGACGGGCGCCGCGACTTGCCGCGACGACCTCCTCCTCTCGATCCCGATCCAATCGAGGGGGAGGGGGGAGATATTTTTCGGGGGAGGGGGGGGGGTGTCGGTGGAGCGGATAGGGTTGGGGTGAGTGGATAAGGGGAGTGGGGGTGGGCCGCAGCTGGGCCGGCCTGTGGCTAGCTGGGCCTACCAGCTAGAGGGGGGTTCTTTTCCTTTTTAATTAGTTTTGTCTCGTTTGCTTTGCTTTTCTTTTTTTTTCTATTTAAATCCAACTTAAGTATTTAGGTTTTTTTTAAAGCAAGGATCCCTCACCATAAATACCTAGGCATTTATTTGCACACTTCAAACATTTTAATTTAATATTTTGAAAACTTTTGATGTTTGCCATATTTGAATTGATTTTTGAAATGGTTTTGAACTAACCTGAGATTAACTACAATGATAGAGGTGATGTGACATCATTAGCAGGAAATTACTGTAGTCTAATTATCCGGGCGTCACGGGGGGTCACCCTGCAGTCGTTACCAAGCTGACAACCTTGCTCAAGCTCGAATTAAGAGCTTGTCAATGAAGACAATGTTGTTGCCAGCGATCCACATGGAACCTCGTCAAATGTGGAATACACACAACCAACCCATTATCCATGAAGAAGAATATATACAACAACTCGCATACTCCTCAGCAACACTGCACCAAGCACCACCAAGCCATGATTGGAGCGACTTTATTTGATACAACGACATCGCCACGACACAAAAATCTACTACACAAAAGTTGAGAGAAAAGGATCCCCCCTCCGCCTCATGACGTTGGAGTGATGACAGGAGGCGAAGGGGAGAGGAGATTGATTGTTTTGTGGCTAGGATTTTTTCCATGGAGTGGTGATGGGTCAGGTTTAGATGGTCGAGTAATATCAACTTCATATTTACGCCCCAACGATGTCCATTGCTCGTCCATGAAGATATGCACGGATTAAAAATCGTACCCTTGCTCAGTAAATATGGAAATGGGTCGGCCCGGTTTGGCCTTGGACCTGTCTCGCGCGGCTCAAATGTCGGTAGGGGGGTTAATAGGTCGATCCATTGGACGACCCATTCGTGAGCGACTTTGTTGGCCATCTAGTCATCTTCATTTTACATGCTTCAGTGATATGGAAAAATTTGTTGGCATTCATCGGGTTTCGAGATGGTGGCACCACCGGCGTGTCTCAGGGGGCATTGGAGCACTGTAGCTTCTGAGGCGTAAGGTGGACACAACGTTGCATGGTGGAGGTGTGGAGAGACAAACTTGTTGTTGAGCTGCCGCCACGCCGAAGGAGGTAGGGGGAGCAATGCTACACATAGAGACTACATCTTACGGGATCAGTGGATGGGCTTATGTGGTATTTTTACCACCTAGTTAAATTCTAGGGTGAGGGTGGCGGCAGTGGAGAGATTAGTGAGGAAGGTTTTGTAAAAACAAACTGCAGTAAGACTTTCGATCTATTCATCCTCAATCATGATAATATAACGAATAAAAGAAATAATAAATATTACATCTAGATCATTTTTGAGTTGGGCCCCTAGGATGCGTGTCATTGCGTGGTGGAGCTTGCGACGGTTTGAGTTGGAATCAGGGTTTTGGTTGCGTTTACTTTACTTTACTATCATACCCAATAAATATACATGCTTGTTGTGTACCCATCATGTCCTCTTTTTCATATGGAAATAATACCCTATATAATACTAGTAATAACCTTCATGATATTCCCGTAAAAAGGCTTACTGGTTATCTTCTATATCAAAATAGCTAGCATCCACTAACTTATTTATCTTAACATGCAAGTATGGCACCTCATCATGCAACATGCATGGGAAAATGCGCACCTCAACATGCGACCATGCATACAAAAATCTCATCTCAACATGCAAACATATGCATGCGAATTTTCATTCTATTATGATATTTTATTTTATAAATATTTTACAACTATATACAATAATAAAACATAATAAATCATATGTATTTTGGTTTTAGTTATCATATTATTACTCCAAAAATATTGATGTTCCATACAACCATATCGCATTGAAATATATTGCAAAAGACCCCCACAACAAAATGTGAGGTATCGTCTAGTTTATACAACAACTACAACATTTTAGAACTAGAGAGTTAGGAGAAAGGCCTTTTGGAGGCCGAGCTCCATGCAGGCCTTTATTTTTGAAAAATTCAAATTCAAACTTTTGTGGTTCAAAAAATTCTGAAAAAAATATGCGTGTATGTAAGGATGTAACTCACATGTGTGTAAAAATTCATGATGAAATACCTTGAGTTGCAACTTGTACAAAAAGGACAAATTCATGGCCTGTGAGGATGAATAGTATCATGTGTTAAACAACCCCAGATTTGTCTTCTTGCACAACCCTCATTTCAATGTATTTTGGACTCAAAATTTACACATATGTATGTTATACCTTCATGTATATCTGTAATTTTTTCAGAATTTTTTTAATGTAAAAATATGAATTTCAATGAAATTTCAAATTTGAATTTGGAGGCCTCACTGGAGCCCGAGCTCCAAAAGGGAATTCCGGAGAGTTAGGGCTTACTATTATGTAGGTGATATACCTTCACATGTCATGAATAATAATAAAATATTCATTTACTTATCCAAATTTTGTGCGGGGATACACCGATAACCATGGACATCACATAGTATCCATGCCCCAACCATGAATAATCGGTTTCCTTTTTATTGCGATGGTGTCGAATAATTGAGTTACTCATGAGTCTTATTTATGGATAAAAAAACCATACCAATACTCAATCCATGGGAGTTGGTATCCATGAGTCCAAACCCATGGGTAAAATTACCATGAAGCGTATTTGACACGAGACTAAAATGGACATCTATGGTGTTTTCTCTACCTATCGTGTTTAAAGGCCGCAAGTTGACGCAACCTTTTTTGTGGCGGGCCTTTGAATCGTATCAAATAGGGCTATTTCCCGCAGCGTGCAGCGTGTCAAGTAGGTATTTTGTGACGCACATTTACTTTACCCCGATTATTTGTGTTTCCTGGATATTATTGGTTGCAGCTGCCTTGATTTTTGTCTCTTAGAGATGAATTTTGTGGTCAGAAGATACTTGTTTCGGATTCAAATTTTTTGCATAACATTCTCTCTATTTGGTGTCATATCACATGCCTGTGTTCACATTTGCAACATAGAGAACATAGCTGCCATAAACATCACATACATCCATAGAAGCAATCTTGACATGATCATAAACCACAAGCATATAGCCCAGGAACACATATGCACTTAAGTCACATGTGCCACAAATACACTAAAGTTAAGTACCAAATCCAACACGATGACATAACTGTTAAGAAGCACCATTGATAAGTTAGAGGTGGCAACCTCTGCGCAAGAGATTTAAAGCCCGCTAGTCCATGCCATAGAGCTCATCATCGTCTTTGAGTACCCAATTTGTTAGAAATTTGCATAGCTGCCCATGAATGACTCGATGTTTGATGGTTCAAACTCTTTGTATTGATTTTCTATCGATGACAAATGCACAACTCCTATTTTGTTGCCTTTACTATACTTGCAATACCGACACTTGTTAGTAGCTCAACACACAATTTTAATTCGTTGCATTAGCCTTAAACAAGTAAAGTCTTATGTTTTTCTTAGTACATACAACAGTTTTGCTAAACCATATATGGCTTCGATTCCTTGCATTAGATTGAAACAATTAATGCATTTACTCGATATTTTAACCATTGTGTGTTTCTTGAGGAGAACTCGTCACAATAGATAATATCAAACACACTTTAGTTTTTACGAATCTGCCTCTCATTATACCGCCATTGGTGGATAATAATATCAAAATACAGCTCGCTACCTCGTAGACCATAATAGTCCGGGCATGTAAAAATTCCCTAGAAATATTATATCTTGTTAGAGAATCTACAGCCGGGCACCTCAAACCCCCCTCATACGCCTGGGTGGACAACTTGGTCACTAACTTGTCAAAAAACCAGACCTAGATGGGCGCCTCAAACTGGCCTCAAACACCTGGGCTGACCGGCACCCCTCATATCCAGCCCAAATATGGGGAGGCCCGGGCCCGGCCCACGTGACTCCACATATATTCGTCCCCATCCGCTTCCCGGATTAAACCCTAGCCACTTCACTCCACTCCCCTTCACTCCCTTCCACTCAACTCCGCCACCCAAGCTACCGTCCAGTGATCTCGGGCCTTTTCTGGCATGGCGAACAGTGGATCTGACTCTGCTCAGTTCAGAGCCCTTGACTGGGGTGTCCTTCCGTGCGGGTTGCAGCAGGCAATGGCCGTTCGCAATGCACTCCGCTGCTCCCGAGAGGACAACGCCTGACCGACTGCAGGATCAGTCTGGCGTGAGTCCATTGCATTAGCGCATCGGGCGCTCGGATCTTCCGAGGCTGGATCATCGCGGTCCTCTCGGGAGCTTTCCAATCTCCCTTTCTCCATCACTGGTCCACCGGAGTATGAGTGCTACCGGGACCGATGTGCACACTGTGGGAAGGAGAGGATGTGGGTGGCCGAGGCCTGCCTCGCTGCCGGCATCGTGGCGGCGGAGGCGGCTGATGCGGCGGCACGGGCTACCGCGGACTAGAAAGTCATCTGCACCCACATTGTAAAGATGTAGCAGTGAAGGAACACACGCGCCCTTGCCCGAGAGCAGAATCGGGCGGTCCACGCCACGGCCAGACTACCACCCCCCCCCCCCCTTCCCCAAGGAGGAGAAGAAGGACACCGACGGGCCAGAAGTGTTTTTGACCGCTACTTCTGCGAGAAGGACGGCAAGGGCGCCAGGAAGGGCAAGGGCAGCCGTGGATGATCTTCTCCATAGCTAGCATGTAGGTTAAACATGCCAAATTTTGGTACTTTCGATGGCATGTCTAGATGTAGTAGTCGAACGATGTGTGTAATGCATTGTTTTACGTAGTTGCATCATTTTGTATGGATTTGAGGTATGCTAAATGAGTTGTTTGGTTGTGAGAAGGGAAATTTGAGGTGTGACTGGTCAGTGCCCACGGATGCGCCTGAGCGCCTCTGCGGGCGTTTGAGGGTTCGGATTTGTCAAGTCCGGCTATAGATGCTCTTAGTTGTTTTCACCTACAGATTTACTCTGCATATCAAAAGAAAAATACTAGGAAAAATAAAAAATAAAAAACTGAAATTATGGGGTATCAAACCTAGTCGATCATCCTACTCACTTGCAAGTTTTGTGAAGAAATAACATTCGTGGTATTTTTAGAGAGAAAAATACAGCGGACCCACGATTCATTCAAACAGTTATTCTTTATACAGACGAGCTTTTTGACTTTTTTGCTGAGAATACCAAGGATGTCATTTCTTTCTGAGAATATCTGCATTTCTTCACGAAAATTCACCCAGGAGTAGAATGGTCCACCAGGTTTGCTCCCAATTTTCAGTTTTATTTATTTATTTTCCCACGCACTTTTCTGATTTACTATTTTTTATGGAAATATTTACTATTTATATAGTGTGCACAGGCACCCTTCACTTATGTTATTTTTTCTTCACTTGAAGGTTTCAGTTTTTCGCAAAAAAAAAAAAAGAAGGTCCTCGCACACTATGGCTATGGACTCTCGAAACCCACGGCTCGCCATGGAAAGCAACTGGAATGGATTTGGTCCTCATATTCTACCTAGACATGTATGTAACTTCCAAATTTAATCAAATCTTCAGAAATTGTTGGATATCATTCAACATTTTTAGGTCTTTCATAGATTCTGGAAGCAATCATATTTATATTTGGGTTAATTATCCTTTTGCCCTCAGTGGTGTCCATGTGCTCAGTTTTGCCCTCAGACGCGAATTGTCCTCAGTTTGGCCCCTAGTCCGTGCGCACCGACTCGTTCCGTGAACTCTGCCGTCTCCGTCAGGTCAACCTTTTGACTCGGCCCTTACAGGTGGGACCAGGCGGCAGAAACGGCCAATTTTATTCAGACCGTTGCACGCGTGGCTTGTGGGACCCAGCAAAGAGCCGTTGAGCAGAGAGCCGTTGGCGGGTGTGCTATATAAGCGGGCGACAGCGGCGGTGACCACGGCGACAGAGAGCACGGCGGTGACCACGGCGAGAGAGAGAGAGAGCACGGCGGCGGGAAGCTAGCTGTGGAGGGCGCGGCGGTGGGAAGCTAACAGTGGAGGGCGCGGCGGCGTTGAGATCCCCTTCGGCTCCGAGCTCCATGTCTTCCTCAAGCTCCCGCGCCACCTCGCGGATGCAGAGCCGGGCGCGTGTGGACATGCCTGTCTTCGTCTGTCCGCGGTGCCGGGCGGGCATTGATCGAAGGGTTTCTCAGACACCGAGGAACCAGAATCGTCCGTTCTACGTGTGCAGCGAGAATGGGGTAAGAATCGGGGCAATTGCACCATTTTCGTCGTCGGGATGTTTGAGCAATGGGTTTTGATCTGTTTGGTGTTCATGCAGGTGACATGCTTCTTTCTTTGGGTCGATGCTCTGGCCAAGACTCTGATGAATGAACTGCAAGAAGAGCATGAAGAATGGTTGCGCATGCTGCCACGAACGGCAGTGGCCACACCACGAGCTCCGGAAGAAGAGATGGAGGGCGAAGCACGCACTGACAGAGAGCTAGCTGTTGAGCTTAGGATGTTGAAGAAGAAGGTTAGGAAGCTTGAAGATCAAGCACTACCAATACCCATTTGCAAATACTTTTGGGCATTTGTAGGTATGGTAATCGTGACCGGTTGTAATGTTGAAAATGTATGGAAAGGCATGAATTATGAAGGAATTTGTAATCTTGAAATTGTTTCAGAAATTCACCTAGTTTAAATGTTGGTTAAAGTTGTTTAAATGTTGAAACAAAAAGAGAAGAAGTGACCAACATTTAAATATGTTGGAAAAAAAGAGAAGAAATTAGGAATTCAGAAACTTTTGATCAATGAAATGCAGCTCTCTGCTCTGCCTTTCTGTCCAAAAAAAGGTTGCTCTTGGGCCAAATTCAGAGTGTAGAGCCAAGTGCAGGCTAGACTAATGGGCCAACTGCATCCAATTAGGCCCATTCAGGGTTTTCTTGCGTATTTTCTGTTTTCCATTCTGGTTTAATTTAGGCAGTAAATCTAATGCTGAAACTTTTTGTGGAAGCTAATTGAATTATTCCGGAGCCAAACAATTAAGGTTAGAATTTTTTTGGAGCTGTTAATTAATCCAATTCAAATACACCGTGATTTAAATCAAAGACCAAAATGTCATGGAAAATGTGCCTCAGCTCTGGTAGAGGTTTATGCCAGGTGCCAAAATAAATGAACATTTTTTAAGGGCATTACATTGAGAAAAACATAATATGTCTAAAAAAAATGAAGGGTGGAAAATGCATAAAAAATTGGTGCGGCTGGGGACTCGAACCCAAGACCGCGTGGGTTTGTGGTGTTTAGGGCTGCGCTGATAACCGCTAGGACAGATGGCAAGACTTTGACATGGGTAGGGAAGGAAGGTATACATAGTGAGACTGTGAATTTTTTTTTAAAAAAATAGTGAGACCGTGAATGTTTGCACACGCGTGGGAGTGGTTTTCCTTTGTTTTGCACTTAAAATTTGGAGGGTTGGAAGGTTGAAAATGTATGTTGCACTACCACATGATTTTGGTCAGAGTGGCACTTGGTTTAGGGATAGAGTGGCACTTGGTTTAGGATTTAAAGGGAATAAATTTGCATGTTAGTTCATGACTTTTTGTTTGAATGAAACAAAGGGCTTCTCACCCCCTCCGAAAACCACAAGTTCTCGAACTTCATGACTTGTTTAGGGAAGAAATGATAAGTTTGGGCACGGACATTTTTAACACACATAATAAGATGGAACACACTGCACCATTAATACCATTAACCCTTACAATAACTTAGATAACTTCACGGACAGTTCACGAACACATGACGAAACATGACACGACCGACCACGACATAGAAAAGCAACAAAATAAAAACCAAACATGACGAGCTCGACTCGGGCTTGACCTCCTTCTTCCACCTTGGCGCGCTCCCTTCAACACCGCCTTCATCTTCACACCTCCTCCTCGCTGTCAGACGGAAGGGAGTGCATCTGGCCCGGAGCGGGAAGATGCGCCAGAGTTGGTGTAGATGTTGTAGATGGTGAAGAAGATGGCCTCAGCAGCCGCACCAAAAGACTTGGCCGAGGAGCTCAAGGCAAATGGGTTGGTGAAGGTGACCGTGAGCAGTAGGAGGATGCCGCCATGTCACGAACCTCGTTGAGGGTGAACATCCTCGGCGAGCCCGTGGGTGGTGGGCATAGCCGGCTCGAGGAAGGCGCGGTGAGTTCGACGAACCCCTCCACCTTGAAATAGCCCACACACGGAGCTCCTCTCCACGAGCACGCCCGGTGGGTAGCGCAGCTCCGGCACCACAGGCGGACGGTGAAGGTCGGCCCGCTGAACTGCATCTTCTTCACTTGGTCTCGCTTGGGGAGGGCTCGGTCGCTGGGTGTTTGAAGTTGGAGAGGATCGGATCTGGCTTGTGGGTGGGAGAGGAAGAGAGGCACCCCATTTATAGGCCTGTGGGTGGGAGAGGAAGAGAAGGGTAGAAAGGATGAGAACGGTGCGTGTGTGAAGTGTGTGAATCCGGATGCGTGTGTGAATCCGGACGCGTGTGTGTATCCGTTACGCTTTGCACACTTAAATTTTTGCACGAAAACGATGCATATTTGACCGGCAGTGCATGTGAATCGCTGCCTGAACCACTGCCTGAACCACCTAGCTCGCCTCGCTAGCCTAGCTCGCTTAGCGCGCCTCGCTTCGCCTCACTCGCATGCATGCACGCCGCCGCCTCCAGCGCATGCAAAACCCACGTAGCGCGTCCATGCATGCAAGGCCTGGAAAGGCTGAGACGGGCTATTTACTGCGGTCTCGTGCCCAGACAACGAGACGGCCCAACGGTCCATCCAAAGCGCCCGATATTTGTTAAAAAACAATCTCCCAGCCAATCAGATTGCATCTCGGGATCGCCCCCTCCTCGCAGATTCCTTCTAGAAGGGTTAGATCGACGGCCCTTGATCGCCGCTAGGGTGAGATGAACGGTCCTTATTCAGCGCTAGGGTAGCGGGGTTTGGGAGGGTTTGGAGCAGTCAAAGCTATGTTTGACCATATTTCAAATGAGCATAATAAATTAAATAAAAATCAGAAAATGAAAAACCTCGCACATAGTCTTCTTATGTCATATACTGACGATTTAAGTTGATAAACAAGCTTTACATACATTTAAATGATAAGTTCATGTGTAATGTATGATATCTCGAGTATCTCAAACTCTCTTGTATGAAGTGAAGAGAAGTGTTTTGGGGAAATGAACATGAAAATTTCAAAAAACTCACCACAACTTCATTTTGGAGTGACTAAGAAGGATCCAGGCTTAGTTTTTCATTTTGATGTTTTACACTTGTTTAAATCTTGGTCAAAGTTAAGTTTGACCAGAATTCAAATGAGCAAAACAAATTTAAAAAATCAAAAATGGAAAAACCAGCGCACATAGTCTTCTTATGTCATATACTAACGATTTAAGTTGATAAACAAGCTTTACATACATTTAAATGATAAGTTCATGTGTATTGTATGATATCTCGAGTATCTCAAACTCTCTTGTATGAAGTGAAGAGAAGTGTTTTGGGGAAATGAACATGAAAATTTCAAAAACTCACCACAACTTCATTTTGGAGTGACTAAGAAGGATCCAGGCTTAGTTTTTCATTTTGATGTTTTACACTTGTTTAAATCTTGGTCAAAGTTAAGTTTGACCAGAATTCAAATGAGCAAAACAAATTTAAAAAAATCAAAAATGGAAAAACCAGCGACATAGTCTGTACATATAGAATATATGTGTAGGAAAGTTATTTGGCTGATTTAGATAAGGTCGAAAAAACCTTGCTTAGAAATGAGGCCGTTTACCCTACCTTTGGACCCCTCTTTTAGCACATTTTTCATGAAAATTTCAAAACCTCACCACAACTTCATTTTGGATTGACTAAGAAGTATCCAGGCATAGTTTTTCATTTTGATGTTTTAGACTTGTTTAAATCTTGGTCAAAGTTAGGTTTGACCAGAATTTAAATGAGCAAAACAAAATTCAAAAAATCAAAAAAGGAAAACCATGTGCTCATTCAAACATCATCCAACAGATATTTAAACATCATGTCAAACATACTTCTAACATAGGTCCAACATCATCCAACAGAAATACAACATGTCAAGTGATAAATGTTTGGGTCATAATACAACATCATTCCTTATTCATAATGTTTCATAGTTGTTCATAGATAGCGTTGGGGCTTCGTCTGCATTCCTTGAGCTTCTTGCCATCACTTTGCTCCTCGTGCACCTTGTGCTCATTGTTTCTTCTCTTCTTCTCTTGGTTGTCGGTACCTTGCGCATCTTCTTCAAACCTACCATAGAGCTGTGCAAAACATAAAGGGTCCAAACATAAACGGTAATGAGATCGTGTCAAGTGATAGATGTACAGTAGTATTTGACCCTTGCAAGATTTACATACCTAGCATACCTCACAACAACAGAAGGTTGGTCACCATTTGGAGCCTCACTTGGATCATCATTTGGAGCCTCACTTGGATCATCATTTGAGCCTCACTTGGATCACCATGATCACCATTTAGAGCCTCACTTGGATCACCATTTGGAGCCTCACGTGAATCATTATTTGGAGGATATTTTGGATCATCGTCAAAATCATCGTCAAAATCATGCGGCTGTTGACCATCATCATTTGGAACCTCGTCAAAATCCTCATCCGATGCAACCGGCTGTTGACCATCATTTTCATCATCTGTTGAGGCAACCGCCGTCGACCAACATTTTCATCGAAGCCTTCATCGAAACTCTCTCCGAACGCTGGATCTACTGTGTTATCACAATACTTACCAAAATGACCAGACCCACCACACCTTGTGCACCTACGCTTCCTCGCTCCAAGTCCAGCTCCTTCGCTGCGAGGTCTGATTCGACTCTTCCTTGGTCTACCTGCTGCTCTCTTCAGAACTGGAGCGCAAAGCTTGAATCCAGGGTCCACCATGTCCCATTGTTGTTTTCCCTCCATACCAGGCAAGGCATAAGAATATGTGGCTTTGAACCTTGCAACAGAGTAGTAATCATGCACATATTGATGTATATTCCCCGCTGGATCTGGGAGAGAAGTGATGAAAAACAAGGCATGAATGCATGGCAACCCAGTTATCTACCATTGCCTACAACTGCAAGTTCTAGCTTCTAAATCCACTGGATATCTCCATTCCCTCTTCTCTTTATCCAAATATGATATCTCTGCTGTGGTACCCGAGCAAAGCGTCATGTTCATTTCCAAGCCTGTTGTCTTCTGCTTCAGTTCATTCATCACGGCAGGGATGATAATGTGGCCCATGAATTTTGCCTCGGCTATTCCTGCACGATAATGAAATTTCTGCATGTATTCTATCCTTATCCTGTCAAGCAAATCCACCACATAATGACCCTTTAGTTTCCGAATCGTTGAGTTGAAAGACTCTGCTAGATTATTGTGCACATAGTCAACTTTGCTCACTTCACTGAATTGGCTTCGGCCCATAATTTGGAGTGGTGTGTTTCAAGTATTCTTTCACTTTGGGATTCATGTATAACTGCCTCAAGTGGTAGTTGTGCTTCTTCACACTGCATGTCAAAGATGCTGGCCATAAATTGTCGGTATACACCTTTCCTTTGAATTTCTTCATGAAATTTGCAGCAAGGTGACGATGCATTCCCTATGCTCTACTCCAGGAACACATTGTCCACGGCCACTTCTATAACCTTTGCAGCATCTGTATGAATGACCAACCCATTGGGATGTGCAATAGCCAGCGGAGATTATGCAAAACCAAGTCCAGCTCTCCTCAGACTCTGTCTCCAGCACACCATAGGCAACTGGAAATACAAAACTATGTGCATCAACTGCACAAGCTGCTACTAACTGTCCTTTAAACCTCCCTGTGAGAAAAGTGGCATCAATAGCCAAATAAGGCCTGCAGCCTGCCAAAAACCCCGCGACAAGCCTCAAAGCAGCACAAAACCCTTCTAAAGCATTCCTTGGTCTTTGTCACTCCCACGAATGTGTACTCCACGGTGTGGTGATCAATATCTACAATACTACCGGGCTTGTCCTCTTCACTTCACCTTTGAATGAATACAACAATTGAAAACTTTCCTGCCAGCTACCATAAATAGAATCCATAGCATGTTGTTTACCATTGAACAACCTCATGTATGGTAAATCTATCTTGAACTTATCTTTGATGTTCTTCTGCAATTCCTTTGGACCCACTTGCTGGTTTTCTTTCACCCACTTTTTACTTCTTCGCCACCCATCTTGACTTGGCTCTACTGATTGTATCCTTCCTAAGGGTTGATTCCTGGCATGTGTGCTTAAAAGGGTTCACTTTGACCTGAACATTAGTGCTATTCCGCATTTTAGATGCAAGCAGCCTCCATGGACAACCCTCGGTCGGACAATGCACTCAGAACGCATTTGATCGCTCTTGTCAACTTTGAAAGTACGTTCTACCTTGATGCAGTATGTCACAAGTGCATTTCTACACTCATTCATGGATGCAAAACTGTACCTTCTTCCATTTGAGGGTTCAAAGGGTCCCATTCAACAGCTGCAAGGTCTTCGTCCTCACCCATCGCGTCATCATCCACACGGACTGCATTGTGAGCCTCATCTTGGTTTTCAGTCCGAGGTGCCCGTCAGAAATTCCTAATAACATCAGAATATAACTTCTCTTCATCAACCCCAGAATTGTAGCCATCAGGCTCCACTTCAAGGGGACCCTACTGCTGTTGCCCACACTTGTCGAGCCACCACGTGCGCGTGCACCAACTGAACTGTTCGGCTAGAGATGCCATTCTGACGACTTGATTCTCCCGAGATGTTGCACCCGCCATCCTAGGTCCAATTGCCTCAAGCACATCAACTTGCAGCCTCACATGAAAATTATCTTTCTCTTTATGCCTAACAAACATGGTAGATAGCTCTTCATCATTACTAACTGTCACCCAATTCTTTTCCCCATCATAGTATTTGTATACCACTTCATCAAGCAAACCCCAAGGATATTGGCTACAAATTACCTCCCCAAATTGTCTGAAACTCCAATTACTAGCCATTGGCAACCGATAATCAAAACCTCCTTGGTATTTCTTCTTATCCTTTGCATCGAACATGTACCGGTCCCTTCTAATGTGCACCATGAAAGCAAACCGCAACTCCATCCTAACGGCGAAAAACAAAGACGCAATCAGCACACTAATTGGGCAAACCTACTCGAATCGAGTGTTCAAATGCACAACTAAGCTCAATCTAAACAAGAGGCGAGACTTACCCCTCGGGAACCCAGTCGTGGATGCGGCGGATCTCCGGCCCAATGCCTGCCTCGCCAAATACTCCGAGTCGCCGCTGCTCACCATTTCGCCCTAGGGTTCTTCCTCCTAGTTCAAATAGCTCAGCAGCCCCCACCTTTGAGCGCCCGCCGGGCGACGGAAGGAGGCCAGCCGCGAATCGAGCAGGTGGCGGGCGCCCACCCGTGGCGTCGCAGGAAGGTGGTGGGCGTCACGGTAGCCGTGGAGCGAGGCGCGAGGAGGTAGCGGCGAGCAGGCCATGCAGCTGGTGGCGGGCAGGTGCTGGCAGCGGCGCGGTGGGCGGCGGCGGCGGCGCAGGACAGCCGGCGGGCGGATGGGTGTGAGCTAGAATGATTTGGGGATTTAGTTGCACGGGCCTACATGTCAGCTCCGACCCACGCCCACGCGGTCCCACGTAAGCTCCGGACCCACAACTACTAACGCCGGCGGACGGAATGGACTCAAATATGGCCGTTTGGCCTCGTCGTAGTTGTTGTGCTCGGACTAGGGGCAAAACTGACGACAATTCGCATCTGAGGGCAAAACTGAGCACATGGACACCACTGAGGGCAAAAGGATAATTAACCCTTTATATTTTGGACGATGCTGTAGAAATAGACCCGGTTACGTACAAGAAACCCAAATTCAAGTCCACAAAACTCAGAACTCAGACATTACAAGTGAGCTAAATCTCAGTTTGTTTCAGGAAGTTTTATTGTATCTCCATCTTATTATTCTGCGAAGGTGGCCGCGGGCCGTGCGTGTTCAGTGCTGTCCGGGCAGCTTGTCCTTGATCTTGTCCATGACGCCCTTCTTCTCGCCCGTGCCGTGGGCGCCGTGAGTCGCCGTGTCGGTCATTCCGGCGTGTCCCTGCAGCCCCTGGGTGCCGCCGGAGGCCGTGGTGCCGTGCGCCCCATGCGCCCCGGTGCCGGCCATCCCGGCCGTATGACCTTGCTGTCCGTAGGTGCCAGCGGTCTGCTGCTGGTCAGCGTGACTACCGGGGAGCTTCTCCTTGATCTTCTCTTTGATGCCCTTCTTTCTCCTTCCGCCCATGCCATCATCCTCAGACTACCACGACGAACAAGAAAAATCAGTCAATTGATTTTCTTATTCATACAAAATATACATTGGAAAATGCAACTATGCAAGCAAACTCAAGGTATACATACGCACCGAGCTGGAGCTGGAGCTGCCGGAGCGGTGCAGGATCCCACCGCCAGCCTGGTGCTCGTCCTTCAGGGGCTGGAAATGCCCACCAGTGGCGGCGCCGGTGCCGCCTCCGCCGTGCGCGCCCATGCCGGTGCCGTGGCCGGCCACCGGGTTACCGTACTCGTCCACGCGGTTGGCCGCCTGGCCCTGCTGCTGCTGTCCCTGGTACTCCATCTTGCAGAATTGCACTGGTGTTGATCTTTGGTTCTCTCAGAAATCTGGTGTCTTGTCTTCCTCACTTGGCTGCAACTCGTGGCTATGTAAGCAGGCGTAGCACGATGCACTATTTATAGGCCGTTTGCCGGTTTGCGTGTGCGTGATCATTGGAATGATCGTCTGCCGGAGGCGCTACGTGTGCTCGCGTGAGTTGGTTGGCAGGCGGGAGCCGGTGACTCGCCCATGAAGAGAGGCCGGACGTGCAGGTACGTGGGGAGCGTCCGCCTTGCCGCGTATCTTCTCATTCTCGAAGCGCGGGTGATGACACACATGAGAGTATATCTTTCTCTTATTTTGGAGCCCTATATCTTTCGTCCGCGAAAAAATAGTACACAAAACACGCTCGATGTACACGTTTCTTCGATGGTAAAAATCGCCTTGTTTGCTTCGGAAAATGACATTTTCGCAGTGTGCACATGTTAAACGAAAGTAACTATGCCCTTTCATGTAGGCCAGTGCTAGGCGCCGGCCGATCGGCCCCAGCCTTCCGATTCAATCTGCTGTAGCCGTCCGATCGAGCCCTCTCGCACGTGTTCCTTCTTCTTCCTCCAGATGTGATTTTCCATAGCGCATCATCGCCCCCCTTTCCCTCAGCTCCTCGTTGCAGCTCCGCGTCGTTGCTGTAGCCACTTACCAGCGTAGCTCGTCGGCTCGGCGGTTTTCGTGCTGCCCCGTGTGGTTCTGCCCCCCTATGTAGCAAAACGTGTTGCTGGATCCAGTAAATTAGCTTGTAGGTCATACCCCCCCTCGGTTCAGTTGTTTCTCCATCGTAGCCAGTAGTAGTAACGGCGACTACCAGTCGCAGCTCGCTATGGCCGCTTGTAGTTTCCACCGACGGCGGTTGTAGCTTCCACAAATGCCGGTTTCCATCGTCGGGGGTCGCAACATCATCGTGAACGTCTGTAGCGTTAGTGGACGACGCCTCACCGGTGGCAGCTCCGGCGTTGTCGTAGCATCTCCGCGAATTGGTTGTAACTCATGCGACACACGGCTGTAGCATTTCGCAGATGATGGCGTCGCCTGGCCACAAACTCCAGCGAACTCAGGTTGCATATCTGACGAACATGGTTATAGCTTTTTTGGTAAACGGTTGTAGTATTTGTCAATACACCTCGCCGGTTGCAGCTCCAGTGTGCGGCGTTGTAGCCTCTTCGCAAGTTGGTTGTAAATTTTTGGTATGTGTTTGTAGCATTCGCGACGTCATCGTCAGCAGATCCTCATGCGGCAATCTCCGAGCACCGGCAGCTCGCAGCAACCTCCGAGCGCCAACAACTCACATCGTCAGCAGGTTCTTCGTGCTTCCAGGTCCCAAGCAGCAGGTGTCCATGGTGGCTAGTCCCTCCCAAGTCTCAGGACCTCATGATGTCTGGTCGCCAACGTGTGGTGGTGACCGTTCATCTCTGGTGAGATTGTTGTCGTGTCTGGGTTAGGAGATTGCAACGGACAAGAAGCTGCAGCGCACCGCGAGCGCGAGGCAGCGTAGCGCAAGAAGATAAGGGAGAAGGAGGACGATGCTGGGTGGGTCCTCATACCTTATGTGTCGCGATCTGAATCGCTAGGGCATGACCGGTCAAAGCTTCGGCCGGTCGGCCGGGTGGCAACGTTTTCCTTTCACCTATTAGGTCCCTATCCTTTGGTGGCTAGGGCAAACTATCCCTTCCAAACTTCGCCAATGAGCTTGTTGATTCGGCCCCTTCTTCTTGTCGCTGTGGCGGCCGGTGGCGGGGACAACAATCTCGGCGCCTCCGCTCTGGTTAGTAGTTTAGGTTAGTACTCATAGGTGCGGCGCTCGGACGATGGCGGCGCTTCTTCTTTGAGTTTGTATTCATGACTCCAATCCTCCTCATGATTGCCCATCTATACATACTCAATGAAGCTCCGGCGTAGATTCCTGCCATCCTTTTGGGATTGTAAGGTTAGTGTTTCTCTTCGTGCAGCGACATTTGATGTTTGTTGCTTCAAATCTAGTTAAGGGTTCAACAACGATGACTGCAGCTCCAGAGCGCTCGTTCCTAGGGGCACATGCACGAAGACTTCCAGGCTATCATCGACAAGTCCAAGCCGACTCTGTTAGGGGAGATAGTGGCATGTCGGCGGCTCGCCCTGGCAGCAGTAGTGGTCGTTCGGTGTGATGCTTTATACTTTCGATGAACTTCGATAATAGATTTGGATCTTTTTTCGGCAAAAAAACATAACAGAAGTAACTATACCGAAATATTTTAATTCGTGCAAAAGGATTTTACTGAGTGCATGTTTGATGAAGACAGTACTATAGTCGAGCAGCAAAGGTCGGACAAAACTCAAGGGCGCCGGAATCATCAGAGGAGAGAAACCCTAGACGTTGCTTATGGGATAAACGCATGGCTCTTGTTTCCTTTCCCGCTTCTCCTTCCTCTAGACAAGACTTTCTCCGTGATTCCTTTGCAACTTCTGTATCGTGACTCGTGAGTGTATTCAGAGCAAAACGACTCCTTAATGTTTGGCCGCTCCATGTGACTTTGTGCGCGTACATGCCAAGGCTGGGTAAGGCATAAGGGAGTTGGTCCCACCCAAAACCAACACTAATCGCCTCCCCCGTAATTTTTTGGGAGGGAAGCTAATTAATCCACCTATCGAGGGAGCTGCTGACAACTTTTCAAATCGGGGAATGTCAAAATGTGGTGCTCCAATGCGTGCGCGAGATAGCCACGCCTCAGAGATCTTGTGAAAAAATTGTGGAGTCTGTTTAAAGAAAGAACTAGTAGAGCTACCTTAACATTATGACGGCCAGGTTTCCCCACTGGATTTCTGTGTGAGGTTGTGCTCCCATCCATGTTGTCGCACCGCCGAGTCTAGGGTTCCCTGTTGAGGGACAATCACACATTCCCTAGGCTAGACCGACGGTGTCCCCATCGGATTCTCAATCTGCTACAAGCGGCGGCGTGAGGAGTGATGCAAAGGGTGACATGCATGATTTCTTTAAGTTGGACGTGAGCGATGAAATCTTTGATGATGTTGAGATAGATGAGAATGATTAAGCCCTACATGAGAGCGTGAGATGGCTCGCTCTCGCTAGGGTTCATACAGTCAAAAAATTAGTCAAAAGCACCTTCTACCCGGAGCTGCGTGATGTGTGGAATCCGGCAAAGAAAGCGCGTTTTCGCCCCTTCGTCCATCGACCCCAACCTGTTTGTCATCCAGGTGTCTTGCCTCGGTGATTGAGAATGGATGGTGGATGAGGTTTTTATTGTGAAGTCGAGGCAAAGGATTTGCCTCATTCATTAATGAAGGGAGGAGACAAGGTTCCAGTTGGAGCCACAGGAGGCCCACCGAATACAAAAGCCATTACTCTCGTGGCATCAAATTACTCAAACGTTTCGCACCAGCTAGCACCTAGATTCTAGCTTCCTCCTTCAAGTTTTGCATGATGATTTGGGGAGACGTTAATTTCTTCTGGAAGACCCTCGCATTTATCTCATTCCAAATGGTCCATGTGGTGAGCAAGGTGAGGGTCGCCATCGTCTTGCTGCGCATGGCCATATGAGTCCACCAACTGCTGAGAGAGTGATGAGCCGCCCACTAGTTGGTGTTGATACCATCTATTCCTAGCCAATCTTTGATCATCCTCCAACACCACATAGTGTACCGACAACTGTAGAAGAGGCGAGTGGCGGACTCGAACTCCCCCTTACATAACGAGCAGAGACCGCAGTTTTGCATCCCACACCACTCGAGATGATCAGCCGTCCACACCCTATTTTGGCTGGCTAGACATGCAAAGAATTTGACCTTGGAGAGTGCCCGGACTTTCCAAATGACCTTGTTCATGGGCATGAGGAAAGCACCTAGGAATTCGCCTTATAAGCTGATTTGGTTGAGTATTCCCCATTAGGGGAGAGCTTCCAAACGATGGTATCCTGGACATCTTCGGGGATGTTTATATGAGGGAGTAGAGACCATAGTCGATGAATTGAGGCACATGATTCCAAGTCAGCTCGCCATGCATGTCAATGGCCTTGATCCATGCATCATCGCGCAAGGCCGCACTAAACTTCCAAAATTTGTGATTCGAGATCTTGTATATGAGGGGCGCAACATCAATTGGCTTCTTGCCGATGAGCCACGGGGTGTCCCAAAACGGCGTCATCTCCCTGTTACCAAATGTGATGGTGGTTAGAGCATAAAAAACTTCCATGTCTTCTTTGTCTCACGGGTTTCCCGAACCAACCCAAATCTTTGTTGGATCATTCCACTCATACCATGGCCAGCTCAATGGGAGAGCTCTGGCAAATTTGTCAAGATGTAGGACACCTAACCCTCCAAGATGAGTAGTGTTCGACGTATTTTTGTGATTACCATTTTCAGAAGATATAAGTATAAATGTATTTTTTTAATTGCAAGTTATACACATCTATGTTTTATATTGGGTGTATACGTACACACACGCATTAAGCGATCCTCGATGATGCAATGGTACGTGCATGCATGCATTTTGAGTTTGCTCACGTACTAACCAATTTATACTTGCACTTGTGCTCCGTGGCATAGACTTATACACACATGCAGGTTACAATCAGAAGGCTGAGTCCACATCTACGACACGCCCACAAGATAACATACCGTATGCATATTTCTTTAATACCCGTATATACCGGTCGGCGAGCACGTGTATCCGTACTTGAATACCTGAGGTTGTTTCAACCAGCAAACCCCGAAGATAAGATGAAGATGGTGATCAAATGAACCAGGCCCACCGGTCAGCTGTGTAGCTCAGGTACGTGCGAGTTTGGTTTTGTTTTCCTTGTGCAGGCATACGCGCTAAGAAAGGGAGAAGATAAGCACCAATGGAGCTCGTAGACGGGATTTGATCTCTGTCTTCCCACGAATATCGGAACAAACGCTCGCGCTCTGCCTATCTCCCTTCCATATAAATACAGAGGCACAAGGCCATCCGCAGGGCTCACGGACGCACGGCCAGAGGAGAGGCAACTCACGCACGTACACACCCGTTCTCAAGGCAACTCACGCACGCACACATCCATCGCATAACACCTCCAGCACGCATCCAGCCACCACGCAGCACTCCATTCATTCATCACGCAAGCCTGCAGAGGAACTCCCTCACGCACCGGCTTGCATCTACCCGGCAGGAGGAAAGACGCAGGCACCCGAGCCGGCGTACACGGAGAGAGGAGGCCGGCGTACAGGGAGCTCGGCGGCTGTGACATGGACGCGAAACTCGTGTTCCCGAAGGGTAAAACTTTGATCTAACAAATCTCTTTCTTAGTCCTTTCTTGGCATATAGCATGCACGCACACAAGTCGGAGGGAGCGTTGCCAAAGGCAACGTTCGCATGATCGGACCGCCGCCGGAGATGGAGCCGATGGACCGGAAGATGAAGTCAACGTTGCCGGGGATCGTCTTCACCAAGCCAGCGTCACAAAGAACGATGAGGAGGTCGCCATCACCACCTGCTGTCCACCTCGTCACGACGGTTCGACCAAGATGTCGACATGGAGCACGCCATGACGCCACCGAGGTCGGTGTCACGGAGGTCGACGCCACGGTGGCCACCCCCACTCATCACCACTCGATAAGGACGACGCGCCGCCGGAGCTCGTCTTCACCAAGCCCGTGCTATGGATGCTAATGCCACAGAGGTCAACCGCTGAGGTCGACGCCACGGATGCCGCCCCCCACTCACCACCGCTCGACAAGGACGACACGTCGCCGGAGCTCGTCTTCACCAAGCCCGCGCTATGGGCGCTGACGCCACCGAGGTCGGTGCCCCGGATGTCGGCGCCACGGTGGCCGACCCCACTCACCACCGCTCGACGAAGACGACGCGCCGCCAGAGCTCGTCTTCACCAAGCCCACGCTAGACGGTGGACACCACGGAGGCCGCCGTCCACTCATCACCGCTCAACAAGGATGACGCGCCGCCGGAGCTCGTCTTCACCAAGCCCGCGCTATGGACGCTAACGCCACCGAGGTCGGTGCCCCGGATGTCGGCGCCACGGTGGCCGACCCCACTCACCACCGCTCGACGAAGACGGCGCGCCGCCGGAGCTCGTCTTCACCAAGCCCACGCTAGATGGTGGACACCATGGAGGCCGCCGCCCACTCATCACTGATCGACAAGGACGACGCGTCTCCGGGGCTCGTCTTCACCAAGCCCGTGCTATGGATGCTAATGCCACAGAGGTCAACCGCTGAGGTCGACGCCATCGAGGCCGCCACCAGTCATCACCGCTAAATGGTGGACACCACGGAGGCCGCCGCCCACTCGCGACTGCTTCATCACAATGGTGCCGCGGAAGACGACGATATGGAGCACGCCACGAAGAGTCCGTCGTCGATGTCGTCAAGCCGGCGCCATGGAAGCCGACCACACGGAGGTCGCCGGGATGCCATCCCCTTCTGTGACGCCCCAAGACCGGAGCTTCAGTTGCCTTCCAGGGTTTCCGAGTTTTGCCATGTGATTTGTTTTGATTGTGCATTCATTATGTCATCTCTTGCATTGCATCATCTCATCATGCCATCATATCATTAATTTTTTGCAACTCTTCTAAATAAATTGTATGGATTTTTCGATCCATTTAAATCGAGGGAATTCACATGGTGACTTCTCTTTATAACATATTCTCCCAATATTATGGAGCTATATTAAAATATTCCTCGTTTTGGAATTGATCTTAACACACTTGCAAAATAATTCCAATGCCCTTTCTACTTCAAGTTTGGCCCCAAACCTTGCCATTATTATTTTCATCATTTTCCGGAGATCCACCAAAAATCCTTGGATCATTTTTGTTAAATTCCTCATATTTTTATGAGTCCGGGAAAATTGCCCTCGTTCCCAAATCCTTTCCCCAACCCTCTCGTTCTTTTGTCTCTCTTTATTTATTTTTCTGCTAAATATATTTAGAGAGAGAGAGAGAGAGAGGAGCTAGGCCCAGCCGGCCCCTGGCCATTTCCCTCCCTCCAGGCCGGCCGGCCTCTAGGCCCATCAGGCCCATCCGGCCCCGTTCTATCTAAACCTAGCCCGAGCGCTCCCTTCTCTCGATCCCTCTCCTCGTTCCCCATCTCTTCCCCCTGCGCCGCCAGCCACCTTTCCCTCGCTCGTCCGGCCTCGTCCCCAACTCGCCTCGACCCCCTCCTTCTTCCTTGCGTCGCCGTCGGCCGCAAGCAGCGCCACCAGCAGCAGGCCGCTGCCCGGCTCCCTCGCACGCCGCAGCCGAGGACCCCAACTCCGGCATCCGCGACGCCAAGCCCCTCGATCCAGCCGTCCAGGAGAACACCGACGACCACGACCCGCGCCCTGTTTTTCCTCCCGCGCCCGCGTGGACCAGCGCCAAGCTCGCCGCCTCCCTCCACCTTGTCCTCGTCCCCGCGACGCCTTGCCCTGCATCCTCGGCCACCGCGCCGAGTCCCCTACCACGCGGAGCGGATGCAGCGTCCCGCCGCCGCTTGCCTCACCGCCGACCTGCGCCTGCTTCTCCTCGCCTGCGCGCCCGACGCCGCCCGTCTCGCCGTCGCGCGCCAAGTTCCTGTCGCCAGGGACGCGAGCTTCTGCCTCCCCTGCGTTCGTTCACGCCCAGCGCGCCGCCATTGTCGAGATGGGCTCCGCCGCCCAGGTCGCGTCTCGTCCTCGTCCTCGCCCGATCCCGTCGCCGATGCACTGGACATCACATCGTTGCTCGTGGCATGCCAAGACCGCCCCGTGGAGTTCGCGAGTTACCACTACGAAGGCCTCTGGGTTCGCCAAGTACCCAACCGACAAGACCCCACAGACGGCTACCTGCGGATGGATCTTGTCATGTTCAACGACGACCCATGAAGCACATGGGGACATCAAGTTCCTCTCCGAACGTGAACGACTACACCCGTTGATGCGACAAGTACCCCGACAACGTGTACATCTACACTGGATTCGCCAAGTACCTCTACCGTCGTCTCCGGAAACGCCAAGTACCACTACGACCCGACGACCACCGAACCGGAAACGACAAGTACCCCGATGACACGTGTACCACTACCGTCGACCCTCGAAGACCCCGTGGACCCCGAACATCCACGGGACGTGT
This sequence comes from Aegilops longissima, assembly GCA_021605205.1. NCBI lineage: Eukaryota > Viridiplantae > Streptophyta > Magnoliopsida > Poales > Poaceae > Aegilops > Aegilops longissima. Next base: position 607,610,097 of record CM038681.1, read on the forward strand.
ACAACTACTTCCGATGACGAGATGTACCACTACCTTCGAACATGAACGACTACTTCCACGACGTCCGTGAACAACTACGGACGCCGAACGTGAAACACTACTTCCGCTACCGTCGCCGTGTACGACTACTTCCCTCGACGATCATCGCGAGAACGTCTACTTCCTTCTACTTCCCTCGACAACTCGACCCGTCCCGTTTGAACGTTCCGAAGGTATAACCCGTGATGACCGACCGTGATCGAATCATCCTTGCGATGCCCCTCTTTTGCCATGCCACCGTTCCGTGGGAACCCGGAATCCGGGATCACCCCACCTTCTATCACGTGTCACGCTCTCGCCATGTTTCCTTTTGCACCGGTATCTTCATGAGTACCGGAACCGATATGTTGCCGTGGCACCATTTTCGGAATTCGTTGCCGTGGCACCCCTTTCTTCCACCACGGTGACACAATGCTTCTTAATGCTCTTGTCAACGTTTTCATAATATTGCATGAAACTTGCACATGTCATCCGCATCATGATAATAACATCTAAATGTTTAAAATTGTTGCTTGCATTAATTTGCTTAAATGCCATGCTAAAATGATTTATTTCATAACTAAATAACCGTAGCTCCATTTTAAATAAATTATATATGTAAATGGGGTAGAAAAATGCCTAGTTTAACATGGTAGCATTACTTTGCATGTTTAACAACTCTAAAATATGCTTTAGGTCAGATCTGTTCCAAATTCGTAATTTGCATATGGGGATTTTCCGGAATTGTTGTTTCTTATTTCCGGCCTCATTTAAACTTGCCTAGATAGGTAGTTTCATTATGCTTCACCTCTTGCCATGTTTAATAACATTTAATATTGTTGAGTACCTAACCGAGAGAGAACTAAATATTTGAATGTGGTGTTCCGTCAATATGCAACTCGTTGCATATTGAGCTCCACTTAATTTGTAGGATTGTTTGTGCATTTTGCCATGCTATTTAAACCGGACATGCATCATATTCGTTTGTGCATCATGCCATGTTTATGTGATGGTTGTTTACTATGTTGTTTGCTTCTTTCCGGTTTGCTTCTCTCGTTAGCTTCGGTTTCGTTCCGGAGTTGTGAGGATTCATTCGACTTCATCCGTTTGTCTTCTTCATGGACTCGTTCTTCTTCCTTGCGGGATTTCAGGCAAGATGACCATACCCTCGGAATCACTTCTATCTTTGCTTGCTAGATGCTCGCTCTTTTGCTATGCCTACGCTACGATGCCTACCACTTGCTATATCATGCCACCCACATTGCCATGTCAAACCTCTAACCTTTTCAACCTTCCTAGCAAACCGTTGTTTGGCTATGTTACCGCTTGCTCAGCCCCTCTTATAGCGTTGTTAGTTGCAGGTGAAGATGAAGTTTGTTCCTTGTTGGAACATGGAGATGTTGTTCCTTGTTGGAACATGTTTACTTGTTGGGATATCACAATATATCTTATATTATTAATGCATCTATATACTTGGTAAAGGGTGGAAGGCTCGGCCTTATGCCTGGTGTTTTGTTCCACTCTTGCCGCCCTAGTTTCCGTCATATCGGTATTATGTTCCCGGATTTTTGCGTCCCTAACGCGGTCGGGTGATTTATGGGACCCCCTTGACAGTTCGCTTTGAATAAGACTTTTCCAGCAAGGCCCAACATTGGTTTTACCATTTGCCTCACCTATGCCCTTTTTCCCTTGGGTTTCGGAGCCGAGGGTCATCTTTATTTTAGCCCTCCCGACCAGTGCTCCTTCGAGTGCTGGCCCGAACTAGAGTGTGTGCAGCGCCCCTCAAGGCAACTTGAGGTTTGGTTTTAGTTGTATGGACTGCTCATCCGAGTGTGCCCGAGACCGAGATATGTGCAGCTCCTATCAGGATTTGTCGGCACATCCGGCGGCTTTGCTGGTCTTGTTTTATTGCTGTGAAATGTCTTGTAGCCGGATTCGAGACTGATCGGGTCTTCCCGGGAGAAGGAATATCCTTCGTTGATCGCGAGAGCTTATCATGGGCTAAGTTGGGACACCCTGCAGGGTTTGAACTTTCAAAGCCGTGCCAGCGGTTATGTGGCAGATGGGAATTTGTTAATGTCCGGTTGTAGAAAACCCGAAGTTGATCTTAATTAAAATACACCAACCGTGAGTGTCTCTTTTCGGGGTTGATCGAAAGGAGAACACGGTTTCTGGGTTATGTCTGACGTAAGTAGGAGTTCAGGATCACTTCTTGATCATAGTTGTTCGACCGTGCTTTGCCTCCTCTTCTCGCTCTCATTTGCGTATGTTAGCCACCATATATGCTAGTCGCTTGCTGCAGCTCCACCTCACTACCTTGCCCTACCTTTAAGCTTAAATAGTCTTGATCTCGCGGGTGTGAGATTGCTGAGTCCCCGTGACTCACAGATACTTCCAAACCAGTTTGCAGGTGCCGGCGAGACCGTGCAGGTGACGCACCTGAGCTCAAGGAGGAGCTCGATGAAGATCTTGTTCATTGTGTTGTTTCGTTTCAGTTGATCAGTAGTGGAGCCCAGTTGGGACGATCGGGGATCTGTGTAGCATTTGGGGTAGTCTTCTTTTATTTTGGTTCCGTAGTCGGACCTTGATTGTATCTGTATGATGTAATGTTTTACTCATGTACTGTGTGAAGTGGCGATTGTAAGCCAACTATGTATATTTTTCCCTTATGTATTACATGGGTTGTGTGAAGATTACCTCACTTGCGATATTGCTTTCAATGCGGTTATGCCTCTAAGTCGTGCTTCGACACGTGGGAGATATAGCCGCATCGAGGGCGTTAGACCTTCGTCAAGACGGCTCCATGGAGCTCGATGGCACCGAGGGCCCCATCGCTCCTCACGTCTACTTCATCATGATGAGGCAGCGGAAAACGACGACGTGGAGCATTGCCACGACGCTGCCCGTTGTTGGTGTTATCAAGCTGCCTCCCTGGAGTGGAGGTCGATGGCACCGAAGTCACCATCACCGTTCTACGGAGCCCATTGTCTACTTCATCGCACAAAAGAAACATCATCCAAGAAGAAGCACACCTATCACATCGTGCGTTCTTCCGCGAAGACGGAGCACTTTCTGGCGGCTCCTTTGAGATGGACGTGTTGAAGGCATCGTGCGACCCGTGACATCGCCCAAGCACTCACCGACGGCTCTTCGCCGGTACCTACCAGCAACATCGAGCAACGCAGGAGCATCCCGGTTCGACGGCCGGCTTCCCATCACCGAGATACCACCTTGTGCCACAAAATGCCCCTAAACTATGGCTAATGGTGTAAATGCATTAGTATGTACGCTATACCTCATGTGCACGTGCATGGCCATGCATGTGCGTGCATGTTGGCTGTATGGCAACGTACGCATTTATTGAATTCACATGAAAGAAGCTACACATGAGCTATCACCCGAAGACGACGCCGATGAAGCTGATCGGCACACCATCTACTTCGTCACAGCCGGTGTCGCTGGAGATGGGGACGCAGAGCATGCCACCTCCCACTCGTCGTGTACTTCGTCACGATGTGTACCGCTGAAGATGAAGATGGGGGCAAGACAAAGGGCCATCCACTCGTTCGTGCCAGACGCGTGAAAATGATACCATACAATGGCGCTGCTCACATCCCGTTTAAGGAAAACGACACCCCAACATGGTGCCGCTGCCACCCACGGTACGCTCATCGGGGGCCGTAACCGGGAAAGATGGCGCCACTCGAAGTCAAAGTGCAATGTCGAGGCAAAGCGACGCGACTTCAACAACAACACCGCTCCTCTGCGATATCGTAGGATGACGCCTTGACTACGCCGACTGCCATGGACTCGGCGTCCGGCCTGGACGAGGCGTCGACCGCAAAGGCCGTGCTGATGTGAGCAACGCGACGGTCGTACACCGGTGTTGGTCTCCATAAACAATTACTCCCGCAAGGCGTAGCCCCTTGCACACCCTGAGAAGCTACTGGTCGTCGAGAAGTCCGAGCCGAGCGCGATCCATGCTACCCCAACAACAACTCCTCTAACGCCGCCAAGACCGACGAGGCACGACGGCGAGGGCAAGCGCGGCCACCGCAAAGGCCACGCTATTTGCGGCGCGTGTACCGACGAGGACACGGGCTCTGACGCCGCCCACACACATCACCATCATCATGCATGGAGAACGTGAAGCGAAGACGACGAAGACGACCACACAGCTCAATCGAAGGTATCCCGCGGAGCAACCCGCGGGAGTAATTAACCGGGAGCCTTCCGAGGCCCCGGGAACCAGGAGATCACACAATCGCCACAGTCAGCTTGGCCGTACTAGTAGGCCTCGGAGCGCACCCTTTTTTTTCTATGGGATATTGTAATTTTATTTCTCTAGTGAGATTAATGAAATACATGTTCTCGTATCTCTTTTTCTTTGTGTACTACGGTACACTGGCACGCCCGCATACTCAGTCTTTCCATCCCTGACGTCTGAGAGAAACACACTCCCTTCTTCCCTTCTCCCCGGAGTCCTAGATGTTTTTCTCATGTCAAACAAGTAGGCCTACAAATCATTTCCAAATTAACCTTGCACTTCCCTTCAGAGACCTTATTCGTGCTCACCCAAAGAGTTGTGCGCTCTATCTTGTTGATGCTCTGTAGAATGGGTGGTGGCACAATGAGTGGGGTGAGGTGGTGGATGACCTGAGAGGTGAGAACCGACTTTACAAGAGCCCCGTGCCCAATGGAGGTGATATGCATACCCTCTTAAGGCACAAGCTTGTTCGCGATTTTGTTCTCCGGGTGCTGGAAGTCCACACGTCTAAGCTACTACACAGAAAGCAGTAGCCCGAGGTATCTCGTCGGGAAAGAAGCTCGAGTGGCGGGCATGTCCCCAAGTATGGCGTCCACTTTCAAGTGCCGACACCGAATAGGCACCACAAAGCTCTTATGAAAATTTATGTGCAGCCCTGTGACATCTCCAAACCCCTCCAAGATGTCAATCTGGTTTCTAGTATTAGCCCAAATTGGCGCCACAAAGACAGCCGTGTCGTCAGCATAGAATGATGTACAAATAATGGTACCACCTCCTCTAATCTTGGCCTTGGTTATTTAGAAATTGTGCAGTGTATTGTGGGGAAGCTTAGTGCATTGGTGATTGTCTATATGGCAAGCATGATCATGAGGCGGGACCGTCTCGCCCCCCGATCAACTACACATTGGCGCCACGGGGGGTGATGGAGACGCTACTGGTTGTACGTCCCCATGCATTGGGCACATTACCACTAGGAGCACCGCGTCCCACTGCCATGGACGGACATCAACCCCCCGCACCACTGGAACCTCGACCCCAACCACATTCCAATGTCGTAGGTGCCGTAGTCCGAGCCACGGGCGGCCGAGATCTGCAGCCGCCATGCTCTCCTCTCGCCGGAGCAATGCTGTGACCCCGCCTATGTGCCAAACTTCCCGAGCAGGGATGTCTGGTTTGCCACGGAGCATGATGTGCACCGCCGTGGGGTCGTTGAGATGGATATCCGTCCTCCACCACCGCCGGTGGTGTTGAAGGAGGAGGACACATACCGGGCGACCCTCAAGGCGACTTGATGTGCAATAGAGGAGTCCGAGCACTCGGAGATGGCCATGTGTCCTGGCCTCGAGCAAGCACTGTAGGAGTCGGTAGCCGGCATCCAGGCCTACGTACCGCCACCACCATAGCCACCGCCACCGTCCCCACTCGCACCCACGCTCGTTCCCGAGACCTACCAGTGGACGAGCTTGCTTCCCATCTACATGTTTGCGCCGCCCGTTTGGCTAGGCGCGACGGGGGAGTGGAGGAGCGACAACACCTTTATGAGTGGGAGGGCATGCGCTGGCGGCAGAGCACGCCATGCAGGTAGAGCGCGACCACGAGGCCAAGTGGTTTGAGGCGGAGCAGTATATGGCGGCCCCAGGTGCTGCGCAGCAGAGGGCAGCGCTGGCGGCGTACCAACAGGCCTTCCCCCGAGCGGACGCGATGTCGTTTGTTGACCTAACTGAAGGAAATATGCCCTAGAGGCAATAATAAAGTTATTATTTATTTCCTTATATCATGATAAATGTTTATTATTCATGCTAGAATTGTATTAACCGGAAACATAATACATGTGTGAATACATAGACAAACAGAGTGTCACTAGTATGCCTCTACTTGACTAGCTCGTTAATCGAAGATGGTTATGTTTCCTAACCATAGACATGAGTTGTCATTTGATTAACGAGATCACATCATTAGGAGAATGATCTGATTGACATGACCCATTCCGTTAGCCTAGCACTTGATCGTTTAGTATGTTGCTATTGCTTTCTTCATGACTTATACAAAGTTCTCGCAACTATGAGATTATGCAACTCCGCTTACGGAGGAACACTTTGTGTGCTACCAAACGTCACAACGTAAATGGGTGATTATAAAGGTACTCTACAGGTGTCTCCAAAAGTATATGTTGAGTTGGCATGAATCGAGATTAGGTTTTGTCACTCCGATTGTCGGAGAGGTATATCTAGGCCTTCTCGGTAATACACATCACATAAGCCTTGCAAGCATTGCAACTAATAAGTTAGTTGTGAGATGATGTATTACGGAACGAGTAAAGAGACTTACCGGTAACGAGATTGAACTAGGTATTGGATACCGACGATCGAATCTCGGGTAAGTAACATACCGATGACAAAGGGAACAACGTATGTAGTTATGCGGTTTGACCGATAAAGATCTTCATAGAATATGTAGGAACCAATATGGGCATCCAGGTTCCGCTATTGGTTATTGACCGAGAATGGTTCTAGGTCATGTCTACATAGTTCTCGAACCCGTAGGGTCCGCACGCTTAAGGTTTCGATGACGCTTATATTATGAGTTTATGAGTTTTGATGTACCGAAGGAGTTCGAGTCCCGGATGAGATCGGGGACATGATGAGGAGTCTCGAAATGGTCGAGACGTAAAGATCGATATATTGGACGACTATATTCGAGTTCGGAAAGGTTCGAATGATTCGGTATTTTTCGAGTACCGAGAGTTACGGGAATTCGCCGGGAGAAGTATTGGGCCTTATTGGGCCTGCGGAAAGAGAGAGGGCTGCCTAGGGCAGGCCGCGTGCCCCATGGCCTAGTCCGAATTGGACTAGGGGAGGGCCGCACCCTTCCCTCTTCCCCTTCCCCAAGTCCTAGTCCAACTAGGAGGGGGGAGTCCTACTCCCGTGGGAGTAGGACTCCTCCAGCGCGCCTCTCTAGGGCCGGCCGCACCCCCTTGCTCCTTTATATACGGGCAGGGGCACCCCATAACACACAAGTTGATCTACGGATCGTTCCTTAGCCGTGTGCGGTGCCCCCTCCACCATATTCCACTTCGGTCATATCGTCATGAGCTTAGGCGAAGCCCCGCGCCGGAGAAGTCATATCGTCATGAGCTTAGGCGAAGCCCCGCGTCGTGGAGCATCATCATCGCCACCACGCCGTCGGCCGACAGAACTCATCCCGACACTTTGCTGGATCGGAGTCCGGGGATCGCCATCGAGCTGAACGTGTGCAGAACTCGGAGGTACCGTAACGTTCGGTGCTTGGATCGGTCGGATCGTGAAGACGTACGACTACATCAACCGCGTTGTTATAACGCTTCGCTTTCGGTTCACGAGGGTACGTGGACGACACTCTCCCCTCTCGTTGCTATGCCATCACCATGGTCTTGCGTGCGCGTGGAAATTTTGAAATTACTACGCTCCCCAACAGTGGTATCGAGCCGTGTTTTATGCGTTGATGTCATATGCACGAGTAGAACACAAGTGAGTTGTGGGCGATATAAGTCATACTGCTTACCAGCATGTCATACTTTGGTTCAGCGGTATTGTGAGATGAAGCGCCCGGACCGACATTACGCCAGACGCTTACGCGAGACTGGTTTCACCGCCCGAGCACTCGCTGCTTAAAGGTGACCGGCGGTGTCTCGCTCTCTCACTTTAGTTGAACCGAGTGTGGCTACGCCCGGTCCTTGCGAAGGTTAAAACAGCACCAACTTGACAAACTATCGTTGTGGTTTTGATGCGTAAGTAAGAACGGTTCTTGCTCAGCCCGTAGCAGCCACGTAAAACTTGCAACAACAAAGTAGAGGACGTCTAACTTGTTTTTGCAGGGCATGTTGCACTACTAGAAAAAAGGCTATTAGTGGCGCACCCAATATTGCCATTAGTGGCGCACCATGGGTGGGCCACTAATACCACGCCACTAATAAGGAATACTAATGGCGCACCTCCGATGCGCCATCGTTAATCCAAATAACGGGCGCACCACCGGTGCGCCATTGGTATTCCACATAGTGCGCCATCGGTAATCATATGGGTGCGCCATCGATATTCATACGGTGCGCCATCGATATTCATACGGGTGCGCCATCGATATTCATTTGGGTGCGCCATCGTTATTTAATTGGGTGCGCCACTAATGTGCAAGATGGTGCGCCATCGGTATTGCAGCAGGGTCCCTACCGATGCGCCATCGATATCCATATGGGTGCGCCATCGTTATTTAACTGGGTGCGCCACTAATGTGCAATATGGTGCGCCACTACTATTAATTTAGGAATTTTTTTTCTGCATTTCGGTATTTGCACAGGTTACAAAATACAATACATCACAGAATATAAACAGCACATAATACAAATCATCACATTAGTCTCCGATTGAAATAGCGAACAAAGTTCAAATATTAGACAAGTTTAGGTCTCGAGACCGAGTAGCGAGTTTGTCGTCACATTACAAAGTTGATATCATCTAAACTACCATCACATAGAAGAGAGCTGCGGTCACGATGAGCATCATCGCGATGAAACTAGTCTTCATCCGGTTCCTCCTCCGCCCTCCTCTCTCCCTCTAGATAGCGCCAGATTCAGCTTCCGCCCCGCCCTAGTGGTGTACCTTTGTAACTGTTATCGCTGAACGGTGAACCTGTCTCCGACACTCCTCCCAATCGTCATAGACTCCGAAACCCTACCCTTGTACACGACATACGACGGCATCTCTATGCACTAGACAAACAAAACGTTAGTAGCAATTCACGATAATATATAAGTATGCAACAAAAGGATCGAAGAGAAAAGCAACACATTAATAGCACGGTTCATGGTCCTACTAATAAATAGCATCGATTACATATAAGTTGAACGACTCTCCAAACTAAAGAGACATACAAGTTCATTAAAGTTTAATTACAACACGAGCTAATCGACATTTCAGAACTATATACCATCAATACTTTCTTCGACTCGACTCGTGGACCGGAGTGGATGAAGCCGCCGTCATCCGTCGGCGCCATGAATGTGCGGTAGTTGTCACCTGCATTCAGAAGCGTTGTTTCTATTTCCTGTTGGACGGTTGATATTTGAGGTGGAACTGCCCCGAGGTACGGCGACATCTTGATGATGATTTCCGCAAACTCCGATCGATGCGAAAGAATTCTTGTCCGATGTCCATGTCCTGGATTGCCGGCTGCCGCAGCGTGCGGCCCAATCTTGGAGACCCTTTGGTAGCATAAGGTGATTATGGTCCCGTATGATCGCCTCGCATGTGATGGAGGGCGAGTAGGCATCCTTCCGACTGCTAGGCGGCTGCTTAACGCAGGGGAACGCTGTTACGTGGGTGAACACGCGCTTGCCGTACCTACACATTTCCTTCTGAAGGTGCCTCCAGATTTGGCGAGCGGGAGAGCATCATCAAGAACTTTCTTGATATTTGTGTAGTCTTTCTTCGATCGACGGTCCGAGTCGAAATACGTGGCCGTGGAATATTTCGGCTTAAGAGGATGAGTGTGCAACGGTGTCACCGCACAAAACACGGAATGTTAGAAAAAAAGAACGATCGAAATCTAAGAAATCATATGTTACGGGCGGTGAGGGGATGACTTACTCAGAAAGTAAGGCACGAGGAAGGTATCCTTATCTTTGTTCGCCATAATGACGCCTTGAGGTATGAACTCGCGATTTGCGGTCCCCAGCGCTGTCCAAGTGCTTGGCACGCATGTAGAAGGGGTCGACTATCACGATGTCCGGGTCTTGTCTCTAATGATCTGCATCTCCATATTGAGCGAAAATAGCGAATGAAGGTGTAGTGCAGCGGATGAAGGTTAAACATAGCGAAGATGTCATCAAACCGCAGGACGATCATACTCCCAATGGTGCCATCGACAAAGCCCTTGCCCTCCGCACCTTGGCCACGAAAACCGGTATGAGTCATCTTTCTCGAGAGACGCCGCTTCTCCATAGAAAGAACACCGCCATGCAGACTCCGATAGCACCGGTTGCAGCCTTGAGCAGATTAGCGGTAGCATCGGCCTACCCGCCACATGCATCGCCTCATGATATCCTTAGGTATTGGTGGCCCGCCCCGAGCACGGATCGTACTTTCGGTGCCGGCTGGCTCGCACCCTTGTTAGTTTTTCTTTTCCGCCCTTCTTTGGCTTCGCTGATGTAATGGGATCGAGGTCTGCTCGAGACCACCTTCTTGAGTGTGGTGGGGCTGATAATATTTCCCACCTCGGCTGTTTGAGTCTCGGTGAAGGCGGCAGCTGGGCGCTCTCGAGAACCGAATGCACGACGCTGTGTAATTGGGTTTCTCCGCGGTACCAGCTAGATCGCGATCGACTTTTGCAGGGTTGGGTTCTTGAGAAGGAGGCGCCAAGAATTCGCCACCGCACCCACCATGTTCGTTGAAGTAGTCATCGACGCTGACAAATGTACCGTCGCCGACGTCCGGATCCTGTGCCATATGCATGCCCGGATCAATCGACGGCGGTAGCGTTCGGCGGTCTTGCCATGGCTTGGCGCCGGCAGGATCTGGCGGTGTTGTGCGTGGGGTGGTGACCCCGCCCCAAACGACCTGGCTCTTCGCCAAAGCAATGGCCAGTTGAAGCAGCGCCGAGGGTCATCACATCCTCTTCGCCGGCCCCATGGGGTCGACACGGAGGTAACAAGTCGTCGCAGCCCCGCAGCACCAACCAGCTTGAACCCTATACACGGTGGGTGGCATCGGATTATGGTGGAACACGCGTTGCCCGGTTCAACGATTTTGGCCTTGGCGACATCGATCAACTTGCCGCCCACGAAGTGCAGGAGAGTGCATGGAACTTCGCTGGCGGCGCCGCGAAAACATGTAGGGCGCCGTGGATGCCCATCAAAGGCAAGGAGATGAAGTCATCGGCCGAGGCTTAGTTACCGTGATGGCGCCGAGCTCGGCTAATGTCGAGGCACCGCCAACGGCGGGCGCAAGTGACGGAGGGCCGCTTGCTGCCGAGGTGCCGCCGGCGATTCTTCCCACACCCGGTGCATCAAGCTCCAATGCCGCGCCGCACCGAGACACCAATGACGCCCGCCGGAGACACCATCGCCGCGCGTACAGCGAAGTTGCTGCCCGTCTGTTGAATCGGGGCGGCCCTGTTGGCGCCCACAAACCACCCCCGCAGCCCTCAACCAAGGTAGGCATAATGGCGGTGATCGCCGCTCCCGCTTGGTCTCGCACTTGCTCTTCGACTATCTCGAGGAATCTGCGCCACTTTTGCCTTGAGTTCTTTAACCTCCGGCTTTCCAAGCTGGTCTTTCTCTCCTTTCGCCCGAGCCTTATAGTATTCCGACCATTTCGTGGACAAGCCTTCGCCGCCACACGACCAGCTGACGCCGGCTTAGTTAACTTATCCTTCTGTTTCATTACATTCAACGCCCTATTTAAAGTGGTGTCCCAAGGGGCGACGGGAGCTCGAGACCCAGCGCCATCGCTTTCGGCTTCTGCGGAAGGAACGTGAACCATTTAGAAATTTGGCTTCATTAATTAGAATGCAACCATATGGAGCTAATTACGCTGGGTGTATTCCTTACTGAACAAGCTCAAGCGCCTTCACCTTCGGATCCGTGGTAAGCTCCTTTGTTACCGGGTCCTCCTTGTACCGGCTCGATATAGTTCCCGGTCTGCTTTTCATGGCGGTATTTATCGAAGAGGCGGTAGGCCTTGCTCGACACGCCCGCGTCCTCCTTGTCCCATTTAGGTTCCGCCACTCAGAATCGCGGGACCGAAGTTTGTGGACCCCTAAGTTCAATTCCGCATTTCTTTCCCCATCGACTTGATTCCACGGATGCGTTGCTCTCGCACTTGGTCTTGAACTCCGGTAGTCAGCTTTGCTGATCGAAGGATTTTTCTCCTTGATCTTCTCATAACTATCACCTCTTTCAATCATTTTCTTCACCCGGCTCTCCAAGAAGCCGTGGCCGTGCTCATCTTCGTGAGGGCGGCACTGTTCACTTTATTCCCCGAGAGGCGTGTTTGCGAAGTCACCGGGAACTTGTATCGCTCGTGCAGCTTCGTGAAGAGGAGGATCCGCAAATTCCCTCGCTCACGATGCCTTAGGTTCTCGGTGTTGATCGTGACGGTGCTCCGGACAATGCACCCGAGTTGTCCCGCTGCACCCATCGACTAATTCTTTGGGCGCGTTGGATGCCCACCGGAGGACACTTCAAAATTCCTCCTTGACGGTGCCGAGCACGCTCGGGCGCCGGTCCTTCCGCTGCCTCTTCGGTTGGCTACCATCTGTGCGCTCGCTGCCATCATCGGTGGTGGCATCCCGGCGGCACCATCGGTGGTGTCATCCCGACGCCACTAGGGGTTGTGTAGTCGGGATCGGTGTCTTCCGCGCGCCCTCATAGCGGTGAGGGTATTCTCCATCTCCGGGACAGCTCCTGAATGGCTTGCCGCCAACCGCCGCCTCATCGTTGTCGGCCATGTTCGCTCTAAATAGGAAAAAGTTTGGTCAAAAGTTGGTTATTGTCAAGGAACAAGATCTCATCATTTAGGGTTTGTGAGGAATTATCATGGTCTCATCACTTAGGGTTTGTCGACACCGAGGCATCCTAAAAGCTACGGTTTTATCATTTAGAGTGCCGCTGATAGAAGCTATTCAGAACTAGTCCTACTTAATTCTTGATCCTACTTAATTAAGTACTAAGATACCCGCCCATGCATTAGTCGCAGTACCCCATATGTCCTATTTTTAGCAAAGTCATGCTAAAATTCACGGAAAATTTCAGCATGACCTTTGCTGAAAATAGGACATATGGAGTACCAGAACTTGCCGGAACGGAAGTTAATCGACATTCCGCAAACTCAAGGGCCTCTCGGGTACCTGCAAAATCATCACGACACGATGGTCGGAGACAAAACCCAGCAAACTAGCACCACAATGTGCCTCTACTTTCGTATGGATGAAAAGGCCACAGCACCATATGGTCCTCTGCTTTCATATGGACAAAAAGGCCTACATATAGGCACAAGAGCAGCAAGCCCATCACTCTTTTGGTGAACAGAAACTATGTTTGAATCTGTATAATAACAGAGCAGCAAGTCTATTGTCCAATATTGAACAAGTGTACTTTCGTAACCATGATAATAATTTAAGTAAAGTAGTATAAGAACCTGATAGGAACATGGCAGTAGCCATATAACTAGTGCTTATATACCTACAAGAGTGTAACAGACCAACAGATAACTGCATTTAAAGAAAATACAACAGTAGTATAAACCTACCAAGAGTATTGCAGTGTATATTTCCTTCTAATAGCTCACCGGTTTGACTAGAATTTTGATAAAACAGTAGCAATTCTTCTCGTAAAATATGACTATCAAGATGTGTATAGTTCACTAAGTTGACAATCAGTAGGAAATTCTACCAAGATAATACTTATTGTTAGGGTACTCTGCTTTCAGAGGTATGTACGTAGTAAATATTGGCTCTTTGCTGTTCTCATCTGGGCTTGAAGGAAATTCATGTTCATGTTCACGATATGAAGCATGAAACTGACTGCAACAAAACCATCGGCGATGATGACCTGCTTTTATTTTACTTGTTCCTATCTATACGCCCGTTCCTAAGAGAAAAGGGGAAACACGACAACAATTTGGCATCAATACAAATGTTTATAAGAGTATTAATCTCAATCAGACCAATTGATCAGACACTCATAACCAACATGGAAATATCCAAGAGAGAAAAGTATTACATAAGATTGTAGGCAATTCATGATAGGTCAAAGATTACATTTGCAATCGACCGGGAAATGGAGATGAGGTTTTGCATCAAGTTCGATAATCAGCCCGCAAGTGAACACTTAGCACGGCGTTGTGCCTTTTGGTTCTTTCCAGGATTTTTATACTTAACATGTAGTGAGCTGCAAGCTTTAATATGTCTATGTTCTAAACTCACTAATAACTTGGGTCATGCTCTTTTTGTTTCACTCTATGTGCAATGTCATGCTGGTAGCCCGAAAGCCAAACTACGAGTGCACATTGCATGCGTTGTCATTGTCGGTTTAACTTCCACCATAAGTCGATGGTGAAGCAAAGGTTGCAGAAACCTCGCCACTACCCAGCTCGAAGTCTGAATCAAAGCGTAAAATGGAGGTGAAGAGAAACAGGGTAGTAATTAAATTAGAACAACTGGCAAGAACCACTTAACACTTTATGTTCGATTTAAACTGAACTTTAGGTTCGCACAAATTTTGAGACAGAGATGATTAGCTCGAACAAGTAATTAAATTGAACCCTAGAATGAAGTAGAAGCTAGATTAACACCCTAGGAACCCTAAGCTAGTACCCAATTGAACCAGAGCATCATCAAAAGGTATGAACCCTAGAACAGGAACCCTCGAATTGACAGAGAGCTGGCAGCAGAGAGAAGTTAGATTAGAGAAAGAGAGAGGGAGAGGAAGGAACTCACGAGGAGGGCGCCGGAGGAGGTCGCCGGAGGAGGGCGTTGGAGGAGGTCGCTCGGAGGAGGGCGCTGGAGGACGCTGTCGAAGGAGGGCGCGGAGGAGGTCGCCGGAGGAGGGCGCGGAGGAGGTCGCCGGAAGAGGGCGCCGGAGGAGGTCGCCGGAGGAGGGCGCCCAGATGGGAAGAAGCGGCGGATGAGGTCGCGAGGAGGGCGCTGGAGGAGGTCGGGGACCATGGGTCCAGGCCGGCAGACGCTGGGAAGGAGAGAGGGCGAGGGCGGAGGCGGGCGGGTGGGGAGAGGGCGGAGGCGGGCGGTGGGGGGGGGCGGGGAGGGGGGATTTAAAAGGGAGAAGAGAAAGCGGGGGAGGAGAGGGAGGCGGGAGAAGAGAAAGCAGGGGAGGGTCAGCTAGCAATGGCGGACCAGGGGACATGCGCCATAACAGATCGATATCAATGGCGCACCAGGGACATGCGCCATAAACAGCTCAATATCAAAGTCATAAGAATTGTGTGTGTGGTTATGGACAGAACCACACACATGGCCTAGTGGTTGGCGCGTTGGTTATGGATGTAACCACCCAGTCCTAACTCGGCAACCCCACTTTTGCATATTTTTAAAATTTTATTTTAACCTTATGATAAACATCCAAACACTTTAAAATAAACACATGGCAATTTTAATACTCCCTCCATTCCTAAAAGTAGGGCGATAATTTTTTACAATGCATCTCCTTTACTCAATCACAATATAGAATCATTTACAATGCTATGGCATGGTTGAAATCAAGTGAGATGAAATAACAGTCATCAAAGATTGACATGAAATAACAGTCGTCAAATTAAGATTGAGTTTGCATGTAAAGTAATATAATGTTTAAAAGATCTTTAATAATGGTTGAAATCAAGTGATACATGTAATAATTTAGTTGCATGTAATAATTGAGCTTGCCACACACACACACACACGCCGCCGACACGCCGTGATTCAATCTTAGCTATCTTTTCACAATCTTCTTGCCCTTCTTCCTCGCGGTTGAATAATTTAGCCCCGAACCCCTTGAATTGATCTTCTCTTGAACGGACGCCCTTAGGTAGGGTGGTCCTGCTTCTTCTTGTGGTGTATGGTACTTCATCGTCGTCGCTATCTTCCATCTTCGGTCGCCGATTTGTCAAAGTCTTGCTCATTGGCGACTCCATCCATTCCGATGATGTTCCTTTGCCTCTCCTCACGACAACACGATCGGGCTTTGGCGGTCGGTAATGAAGAAGCATTGGTCCACTTTGGAAGCCAGTACCCATGGCTCATTTTTCAAGGTGACGCTTATGCCATGGGTCTTGGATTTGGCTTCGTATAACCATGGTGGTGAAATACCGTCTTCTTTTAGGACGCTCTTGGCCCATCGACACGGAACATCGGGACCTTCTCTCCAACAGAGCTCAGCTCCCAGATCTCCTCGATCCTTCCGTAGTATCTGTCCTTGTCGCTACGGTGTAGGATTCCATCGCTACCCGGAGTTCGATAATCGCTCTTCATGTCCTTTTCCTCGTGTAGAATGTGTAGCCGTTGATATCGTGATGCCTCATAGGTCATCAGGTTGTGCTCGCGCCGTGATAAGGCGAATATGAGTTTTTCTTCCGCGGAAGAATCCTCATGTAAAGGGTACGACGAAGCTTCTCCTTGAACCAACGCGTGAAACATGAGTTATGCTCTTTGATTATAGCTCCTCCGTCCTCTGTTGGCCTCGGTCATTGTACGCCTTCTCAATAAAGATTTTGTGCTCTACCACCCAAGGATCGACCACGCCTATGTGTTGTAGCGCGACTAGGTTTGCTCTTTCAAAGTCGGCGAGTCGACCCATGAAGTCGACATGCATTTCGCGGCGACCCTCGCGGTGACCCCATCCAGCGAGCCTGCCGAGGTGCTGCTGACGGGCAGACCAACGGGTTCTCGATGCCTAGATAATTGCGTGCAAGACGAGATGCACTCTTCGTCGAAAGCCCCGGCTATGCTTCCTCTCGACGTGACATGTTGCGAACGTATCCTTTGATGACACCATTCATCCTTTCGAACGGCATCATGCTGTGCAGGAACGCCGCCCGAGTTGGATGATATCCTCCACTATATGGACCAGCAGATGCACCATAACGTCAAGAATGCGGGCGGAAGTACATCTCAAGCTCGCATAGTATCACCACGATCTCTTCCTCAGAGCCTTCGAGTTGCCTCACGCCAACCGACTTCCGAGATGACGCCGAAAAAGTTGCATAGGCCAAATAGCGTGTCACGGACGTGCGCGGCCCATGATCCCAATGGATTGCAATCGGAAGTATCTGCGCCATCAAGACGCGTGATACCGTGAGACTTCATCCCGCTGAACTTCGCTTGGCTGAGTCTAGGTATCCGCTTATCTTCCCTCCAGAATCAGAAGGAAGTTTTACTCCCACGAGGCAGGTGAAAACTGCTCGATCTCCTTCGACTTAGAGTGAAGCACGCGGAGGGTAGTCATATTCGATCTTCTTGGCCTTTTGCCTTTGCGATGACTTCTCCGTGTCCTTCGCCTCATCATCATCATCATCATCATCATCATCATTAGGGCGCCAGAGCTCCTCCCCGATGCCCATTTTTGCAAGTCTGCCTTGCTTTCGCCCATCTTTGGTCCTCTCGGCATGTTGAGCAGGGTACCAAGCAGACTCTCGCACACGCTCTTCGTGATATGCATGACATCAAGGCTGTGAGGCACACGGAGGATCTTCCAAGACGGCAAGTCCCGTAAAACAGACCTCGCTTTCCATACCTTCAGCAGCTGCTCTGGCGCCTTTCGCTTCTTTCCCGACGGTGGGCACTCTTTCCAATTTTTCAACAGCTCGCCTATTTCCTCGCCGCTCCTCGTGCGTGGGGGTCTTCGGGTTCGGTTTCACCATCGAACAGATCCTTGCGCTTTCTCCATGCGCCATCGCCGCTGGCCACCTTCGATGTCCCATGAACACGGTTTTCAAGACCCGGATCTCTATCTAGCTGGCGATACGCCAGTCATCCATGCACCGTGACGCATCCGTAAAATCCATGGACTACCTGCCCCGCGAGATATCCGTGAATCGAGATAGTCGTGCACCGCCGTGAGCAGTGCGGCTCTCATAGGGAAATATTCTTTCTGCGGCGTCCCACGACATTGGGGCGTTTCCACAGCGTGTCTAGCTCCTCCTTCAAAGCAGCCCCAGATACAGATTGATGTCGCTCCTCTGTTGTTTCGCCCTTCAATTAGCATACTCATGTGAATGTACTTCCTCTTCATGCACAACCGGGGGAAGGTTGTACATCCACACAAACACAGGCCAGGTGCTATGTGTGCTTCTCTGGCTGCCAAACGGATTGACTCCATCGGTGCTCGCGCCGAGCACGATGTTCCTTGGATCCTTCCCAAATTCTGGGTATTCAAAATTCAACGCTACACCGCTCGCATCCTTAGGGTGACTCAGCATCTTGTCTTTTTATCTATCTCCGGATCATTTGCGCTATCTTCTCGCTTCTTCTCCTCCCTATCCGCTGCCAACGCAGGAGCTTTGCTACCTTAGGATCCGCGAAATACCGCTGCAGACGAGGAGTGATCGGAAAGTACCACACCACTTTTCGAGGAGCTTTCTTCCTCTTCTTGTATCGAGTGACGCCGCACACCGGACATATGGTAGACTCGCGTGCTCGCCCGATAAATGATGCAATTGTTCATGCAGCACATGGTATTTCACGGCGGTAAATCCAGAGGACACACGATTTTCTTCGCCCTCCAAACTGGTCGGGCACTTGTTCCCTTCGAAGACGTTCGTGCGTAATGACATGTTCTCGCCGAAGCACGCGTCCGTCATTTTGTGTTTTACCTTCATCTCCGAGCCATGAGCGTTACTTTCAGCGGTATCCTCGGCCTGCATCCTTCATACAATGGAGTAACCGCTCTGTCTCCGGCTGATCCAGCTTGGCTTTCTCTCGGCGGCAGCTCTTGCGTTACCTGGCCCTTGCTATGGCAGCTCTTGAATATGAGGGTCATGCACCCAGCCCATCGATGGTCCATCGTCCGTCCGCTCCGCATCTTCATCTTCATGATCATGCCCTTCGCCTTGATCTTCCTCATCATCATGTCCGCATCTTCTACATGATGACCGTGTCCCGCATCTACTTCGTGATCATGTCCCGAGATTCTTCGCCTTCTCCCGCCCTCGCCGCTATTGTCTTGCTGCCCTTCCTTTTTCTCTGCTTGCTTCGCCCCCATGGATGACTTCATAGTCATCTTCATCACCTTGCCACCAATAGCCATCCATGAAACCACGCAAGAGCAAGTGGTCCCGCACCTGCCCGAATCCGGGTCCGCAATAAGGCTCTTCACTTGCATCTTCGACACGGACATCTTATCTCCGCCTCGCTCTTTTGAAGCATCTCGCCTTCAAGGAGCTCAAAACCTATTTACGATGCCTTCGGTCATCGTATGCGGACTATGGTCGTCATGGGTAGAGCAAAATGATATTTTAGAACAAAAAAATTTGGCATGACTTTGCCTAAAAATAGGACCAAAAGAATGCATATAGTGCCAAATTCTTGCCAAACGGAAATGAATCAACATTCCAGCAAAATATTGGCAACTATCGCATTTCAAATACCGTACCTGCAAACACAAACATATGCAACACCACAAACATACGAGATCTCTAGGCCATAAAAAGTGTGTACGTTGTTGGAGACGGAGAGAAAAGTAGATCTAGAACATAAAGAAAGCTTTCCCCTTACTTACCTATCAAAAAAAGGAAATTTAACCACTTAATTTGGGTGAATCTATGGTGCAAATGAGGTGAGGAGGAGGAGCAAGAAGACCAAATCTGTTTTGGTGGAGGGGGAAAGTGAGTGTGTGGTAGGTGTGGCTGCCTAATTATAGCTATCGCTCCCAGGTTACCAGTGGCGCACCCTTCACTAGTACGCCACTAGTAGCCAGGAATACCAGTGGCGCACCAGTGAAGGGTGCGCCACTGCTATGTTTTTTTTGACCACCACGCCAGTTTACAGTGGCGCACCAGGCAACGTGCGCCACTACTATCAAAAATAGTAGTGGCGCACCACGGCCTGGTGCGCCACTGGTAATCCTGGGCATGGCTGGCTACTGTTCGTGGGTAGTAGTGGCGCATTGGGGCAAGGTGCGCCACTACTATCAGGTAGTAGTGGCGCACCTTGTCCTGGTGCGCCACTGTAAGCCTGGGCATGGCTGGTTACTGTTCAAAAAATAGTAGTGGCGCACCCCACACCTGGTGCGCCACTAGTAATGTCACTATTAGTGGAGCACCTGTTTGTGGTGCGCCATCGCTATATAGTAGTGGCGCACCACATCTCTGTGCGCCACTAACAGTGATATTACCTATAGCCGTTTTCTAGTAGTGTTGTGATGTGATGTGGTCAAGACGTGATGCTATATTTTATTGTATGAGATGATCATGTTTTGTAACCGAAGTTATCGGCAATCGGCAGGAGCCATATGGTTGTCGCTTATTGTATGAAATGCAAAAGCCATGTAATTGCTTTACTTTATCACTAAGCGGTAGCGATAGTCGAGAAGCAATAGTTGGCGAGACGACAACGATGCTACGATGGAGATCAAGGTGTCGCGCCGGTGACGATGGTGATCATGACGGTTGCTTCGAGATGGAGATCACAAGCACAAGATGATGATGACCATATCATATCACTTATATTGATTGCATGTGATGTTTATCCTTTATGCATCTTATCTTGCTTTAATTGATGGTAGCATTATAAGATGATCTCTCACTAAAATTATCAAGAAGTGTTCTCCCGAGTATGCACCGCTGCTAAAGTTCAGAATACCTGCACACCACGTGATGATCGGGTGTGATAAGTTCTACGTCCATCTACAACGGTGCAAGCCAGTTTTGCACACGCAGAATACTCGGGTTAAACTTGACGAGCCTAGCATATGCAGATATGGCCTCGAACACGGAGACCGAAAGGTCGAGCGTGAATCATATAGTAGATATGATCAACATAGTAATGTTTACCATCGAAACTACTCCATCTCACGTGATGATCGGTTATGGTTTAGTTGATTTGGATCACGTGATCACTTAGATGACTAGAGAGATGTCTGCCTAAGTGGGAGCTCTTAAGTAATATGATTAATTGAACTTTAATTTATCATGAACTTAGTCCCGGTAGTATCTTGCAAATTATGTTGTAGATCAATAGCTCGCGTTGTTGCTTCCCTATGTTTTTATATGTGTTCCTAGAGAAAATTGTATTGAAAATGTTAGTAGCAATGTTATGGATTGGATCCGTGATCTGAGGTTTATCCTCATTGCTGCACGTAAGAATTATGTTCTTGATGCACCGCTAGGTGACAGACCTATTGCAGGAGCGTATGCGACGTTATGAACGCTTGGCTAGCTCAATATGATGACTACTTGATAGTTTAGTGCACCATGCTTAACGGCTTAGAATCGGGACTTCAAAGACGTTTTGAACGCTATGGACCATATGAGATGTTCCAGGAATTGAAGTTAATATTTCAAGCAAATACCCGAGTTGAGAGATATGAAGTCTCCAACAAGTTCTATAGCTAAAAGATGGAGGAGAATCGCTCAACTAGTGAGCATGTGCTCAGATTGTCCGGGTACTTCAATCGCTTGAATCAAGTGGGAGTTGATCTTCCGATAAGATAGTGATTGACAGAATTTTCTAGTCACCATCACCAAGTTAGTAGAACTTCGTGATGAACTATAGTATGCAAGGATGACGAAAACGATTCCCGAGCTCTTCGTGATGTTGAAATCGACGAAGGTAGAAATCAAGAAAGAGCATCAAGTGTTGATGATTGACAAAGACCACTAGTCTCAAGGAAAAGGGCAAAGGGAAGAAGGGGAACTTCAAGAAGAACGGCAAGCAAGTTGCTGCTCGAGTGAAGAAGCCCAAGTCTGGATCTAAGCCTGAGACTAAGTGCTTTTTCTACAATGGAACTGGTCACTGGAAGCGGAACTACCCCAAGTATTTGGCGGATAAGAAGGATGACAAAGTGAACAAGGGTATATTTGATATACAGGTTATTGATGTGTGCTTTACTAGTGTTTATAGTAGCTCCTGAGTATTTGATACTTGTTAGGTTGCTAAGATTAGTAACTCGAAACAGGAGTTACTGTAATAAACAGAGACTAGTTGAAGGGGAAGTGACGATGAGTGTTGGAAGTAGTTCCAAGATTGATATGATCATCATCGCACACTCCTATACTTTCGGGATTAGTGTGGAACCTAAATAAGTGTTATTTGGTGTTGAGCATAAATATGATTTGATCATGTTTATTGCAATACGGTTATTCATTTAAGTAAGAGAATAAATTGTTGTTCTGCTTACATGAATAAAACCTTATATGGTTACACACCCAATGAAAATGGTTCATTGGATCTCGATCATAGTGATACACATATTCATAATATTGAAACCAAAAGATGCAAAGTTAATAATGATAGTGCAACTTATTTGTGGCACCGCCGTTTGGTCATATTGGTGTAAAGCGCATGAAGAAACTCCATGCCGATGGACTTTCGAATCACTTGGTTATGAATCATTTGATACTTGCGAACCGCGCCGCTTTGGGCAAGATGACTAAAACTCCGCTTCTCCGTAACAATGGAACGAGCTACTGACTTGTTGGAAATAATACATACCGATGTATGCGATCCAATGAGTGTTGATGCTCGTGGCAAGTATCATTATTTTCTGACCTTCACAGATGTTTTGAGCAGATATGCGATATCTTCTTGATGAAACATAAGTCTGAAATAGTTGAAAAGTTCAAAGAATTTCAGAGTGAAGTAGAAAATCATCGTAATAAGAAAATAAAGTTTCGCGATCTGATCGTGAAGATGAATATTTGAGTTACGAGTTTGGTCTTCAATTAAAACAAAGTGGAATAGTTTCACAGCTCACGCCACCGGAACACCACAACAATATGGTGTGTCCGAACGTCAGAACTGCATTTTTTATTTTGATATGGTGCGATCAATGATGTCTCTACCGATTTACCAATATCGCTTTTGGGGTTATGCATTAGAGATAGCTGCATTCACGCTTAATAGGGCACCATCTAAACCGCTGAGACGACACCGTATGAACTATGGTTTAACAAGAAACCTAAGTCGTCGTTTCTTAAAGTTTGAGTTGTGATGCTTATGTGAAAAGTTTTCACCGATAAGCTCGAACCCAAATCGGAGAAGTGCGTCTTCATAGAATACCCAAAAGTAACTATTGGGTACACCTTCTATCACAGATCCGAAGGCAAGTTTTTGTTGTTAAGATGAATCCTTTCTAGAGAAGAAGTTTCTCTCGAAAGAAGTGAGTGGGAGGAAAGTAGAACTTGATGAGGTAATTGTACCTTCTCCCTTATTGGAAAGTAGTTCATCACAGAAATCAGTTCCAGTGATTCCTACACCAATTAGTAAGGAAGTTAATGATGATGATCATGAAACTTCAGATCAAGTTGCTACCAAACCTCGTGAGGTCTTCCAGAGTAAGATCCGCACCAGAGTGGTACGGTAATCATGTTCGCAAGTCATGTTACTAGACCATGATGAACCTACGAACTATGAGGAAGCGATGATGAGCCCAGATTCAAAAATGGCTTGAGGCCATGAAATCTGAGATGGATTCATGTATGAAAACAAAGTGTAGACTTTGATGGAGTTGTTCATGATCGCAAGCCATATTATATAAATGGATCTTCAAGAGGAAGACAGATGTTGATAGTAGTGTTACTATCTACAAAGCTCGACTTGTCGCAAAAATGTTTTTGACAAGTTCAAGGTGTTGACTACAATGAGATTTTCTCAACTCAGAAGCGATGCGTAAGTCTGTCCGAATCATGTTAGCAATTGCCACATTTTATGAAATCTGGCAAATGAATGTCAAAACTGCATTCCTTAATGGTTTTCTTAAAGAAGAGTTGTATATGATGCAACCAGAAGGTTTTGTCAATCCTAAAGGTGCTAACAAAATGTGTAAGCTCCAATGATCCATCTATGGACCGGTGCAAGCATCTCGAGTTGGAATACACACTTTGATAAGTTGATCAAAGATATAGTTTTATACAGATTTACGGTGAAGACTGTATTTACAAGAAAGTGAGTGGGAGCACTACAACATTTTTGATAAGTATATGTGATTGACATATTGTTGATCGGAAATGATGTAGAATTATTCTCGCAAAGCATAAAGGAGTATTTGAAAGGAGTTTTCAAAGAAGGACCTCGGTGAAGTTGTTATATATTGAGCATCAAGATCTATAGAGATAGATCAAGACGCTTGATAAGTTTTTTCAATGAATACATACCTTGACAAGATTTTGAAGTAGTTCAAATGGAACAGTCAAAGAAAGAGTTCTTGCCTGTGTTACAAGGTGTGAGATTGAGTAAGACTCAAAACCCACCACGGCAGAAGATAGAAAGAGAATGAAAGTCATTCCCTATGCATCAGCCATAGGTTCTATAAAGTATGTCATGTCAGTGTACCAGATCTATTGC